>CM061534.1:179120447-179335611 GCA_030545055.2 Neoaliturus tenellus | reverse complement strand
GGGAGATTCCCAAATTTTTGATCACGTGTTCTAACCTCACTTTTACCACGTGTTTGACCACGTGAGTCAAGATGGCGGGAAATTTCCAAACTTTTGACCACGTTTTCTAACCTCACTTTTATCATGTGTTTGACCACGTGTATCAAGATGGCGACTGTTTTGGCGGGAAATTTCCAAACTGTTGACCATGTGTTCTCACTTTTATTTATGTAATTGACCACATGTATCAAGCTCACCGCGTGATGTATACTAGTCTTTAATTTTGGAGGATACTCAACTATCAAAACAGCTCAGGAAGATTTCCTCCCATGGACCAGAGCTCTTTCGAGGTGGTACTTCCCAGCTCCATGGCGTTGACTTTTATCATGGCTCATGTAAAAAACAATAACCATGATGTGGTTCCCCTTACGAGGGCCTAGGTTCCCTTCTATGGGTCTAGGTTCTCCTCTACGGGCCTAGCCACACCTTTTTTTATTTAAAGTGGTTTTTGGGCAGAATAATCCACTTTGAGAGCTGTTTTGATTGCAAAAAGTACCTATATATGATGTATAAAATATATTGATACAACCAAGCTGTACATGTGGTACATCAATCACACCCCACAACATGTTAAATGCTTTATAGTGGCGTAGAGCTTCCTTCTCTAGACTGTCCCCTCACATTACTATATGCTGTGAGATATTACAAACCATTCACGTCAGACCGTTCGAAGGAGTAGTCAGGGCCTTCCTCAGACCCCAACGCCTCAATCTACATGGCCATTCCATGAGGTTCAATTTTAACGTGGTCGAAGGAAGCGTAGTACTTTGACTCATACAGAGGTTTACGGGCCTTTTCGTCAGCCGCGCCAGGGACCTCAGGACCGTTCCAAGGAGTAGCCCGAACCCTCCTCGGGTCGGGGCGCCTCAATTACTAGGCCCTCACATTCATACAGAGGTTTACGGGCCTTTTCGTCAGCCGCGCCAGGGACCTCAGGACCGTTCCAAGGAGTAGCCCGAACCCTCCTCGGGTCGGGGCGCCTCAATTTACTAGGGCCTCACATTCATACATAAATGTACGGTCAGTACTCGCTATCCAACGCCCCAGTTTAAAGCTATAAAATTATATAGAAGCCCAGCAAGGAAGCGCTAAGCCGTATTAGTCTATTATATATGTGCTTCCAAATGAGGTGGAGAATGCTTGGGTTGTACCGCATTTACAGGCCAGATTGTGTAAGCCATTCAGAAAGCTCTATTTATAAACGTAATATTTAATACAAAACGCTAACACAAATTTACAATATTCCTATATCGATAACTACATTAGAAAAGAAAAGTATGTACAATAATGATGGCTAATTACTCTGCAAAGTCTATTTATACATCTATTTGATGTAACAACTTGGAATTGCGACAAGTGACACTTCTACATTTAAAGTGCCCGATAGCATTTCGATTCCACGAAATATTTTTTCAAAATATTCATCTGAAAACGGTTGGAGTCAATTTAACCAGAGACATGAATGGTATATGACCTGAATCTTTTCCCTAGTTTTTTGTTATGCCAATATGAGCGTTTGAAAGGAGCATTTTCCGTAATTTGATCAACTATATGCTCTGAAAATACTAGAGGCACATTCGCATGTCTCTATCTGACCTGTAAGAAGAAACTTATACTCAAAAGAAGTAATGCAAAAATTTTGCATTTTCATTTAACTTTCTCTTTGACAAAAATTTCAGAAATACCGCCATGTCTGTCTGTTAATAAAGGAAACACGTCCGACCAGTACGGGGGTTGGAAGGAGAATGATCAAACAAGCTAGTGACAACCATAGACAACCATGGAGCACTGGTGTCTGCTAGTTCACATGGTTCTCTGAATTTTGTAACCATATGGGACAGTATCAAATCATCGTTCAATTTTCTCTTCGCTCCAGTAATTTTAAACTGTTTGACTTCATTTACTGTCACAATGTCTCGAGTTTTTTGTCCTTCTGATTCGGCTCTCTTTGATTTCCAGTACTTGAGTGGCTTCGTTGAGGACCATTTCTTTTAATGTATCAAAATTCACATCTTTTGACGTCTTAATATTCATGGTTAGTCCCTTGATCTTACATACAGAAACTAATTTATTTTGGTTTGTGGAATACACAAGATAGGCATAGGTTTTAGGGCCTCCGGACACAAACTCGACTATATAGGAACCTGGACCGTAGTCCTTGGCAAGTTCGTCTGTCATTTCTCCCAGGTAATCACCAGTGTTAACTCTATACAGGCCGTCCCGATAGTAATAAACACAGCTGTCCGTGTCGTAGTATAATACCTGGCCTCCTAGGGATTCCAAATGTTCATATAACTTAAGTCTGGCGTGGGCCGTGGTATAAGCTGCAATCACAACATTCACGGTCCTCATGGGTTCACTAGCCTCGTCAATAATTTTGCCAATTTACGAGGAGTACTTCTTCGTTTATGATTTGGATTAAATTTACTCTTCCTCCAGGCTGGGTTAGCAATCTGAAAAATTCCTTAGAATCCCGTATAATCGATGTTTTAGTCATATTTTCCCTTTGCCCGAATTTACCCCAAAAATGAGTTCAACATTAATTTAGCAACTGATCGGAGGGCCAGCATTCTTAGCAATTTTGACTTTCTCAAGTTGAACTCCTTCATGTTTAAAATACTCCATGATATACTGGTCTTGGTCTTGTTCAGTCCTTACACCAAGAGGGGAACCCTGATGCCTCTTGTTTCATTTTTAAAAATTTGTTAATTAAAGTCGGTGAATAAGCCCCCGTTTTTCATAGGTGGCCCCTCGGTATTCCCATAACTCGTACATGTCTAAGATGGTATAGCCTTTCTCTACAGCCTTCCGTATCTCATCCATTGTCCACGTCCCTACTATAGCCCGTTCCTCGCTCTCATGTAGGCAATCACTCTGATTTAAGGTTTCCCCGCATGTACGACATAATACGAACATTAATTTATTGTTCATTTTAGCAGGGAGTACGGGATGGTAGAGGATCCCAAGGTGGCAGGATTTTACATTTCAAAATGGCCTTCAACATCAAGGCCACGTGCTCTGCACTCCTCGTTACCTATATAAATTTTTGGATGGCCAATGGGATATTTACAGTATTTATTACATAAGGTGTAAAGAGAGCAAACGTCTACATACTGAATCGTTTCGCCCTCCTCACATTTGTGATAGACTTTGGCATTGCCTGTCCTGCCTCCAAAGAACGAATCTCTTGGGTTGAGGGGAAGATTGTTCAAAATTGGTAGTTTATTAAGATGATCTAGTTTATTTTCCTTCTTCAGCCTGCTAAACTCGCATTCCCCACATTTCTACGATATTATAGTCAGAAAGTTTATCAATTTTAGATTTTGTTCTCTCATATCTAATGTGGAGAGTGTCAGAGGGATCCTCCTTCAGTCGTTCTTTCCCTTCTGTATGGGTAGCATTTGGGACAGCCATGCCAATAGCATCCGTGGAATTCATAGATGTTCTCTCATCATAAAACCCATCTACTTTTAGCCCATTAATTTTGGCATCTTTGCCCCGGCCTGCATGCTGAATCTTAATATCCACGTATTCTCTTCCTCCCACGTCAACCACTGCAATGCAGCAGCTGATTGAGTGTCGGAAAAACGATACCCACCTTTTGGAATCAAGCCAATTGTATCAGGTTTTAGGAAATTTCTACGAAATAGCCAGGTTGCAAAGCACTGGCTATAGTTATTGCTTCAAGGAATGGGTCTACGTTGCATTGCTCAAGAAGCAAGGCTCTAAATTTAATACAGGCTTGTGCCAAAATCTCGACATCTGAAATGCAATATTCTAAGATCACCTTTTGAAAGTCAAATTTATAATCTTCTGCAACTCGCTCATCATACCACTTTTCAAAAAGCTGAGTGGGACTCTTCAAACATAGAGTCTGGACAGTAAAACTCCTTGGCTGGCATAGGGCCTACATAATTTTGATTGGCCAATGTGTTAAAAAGATGTGGGAAATAGCCTTTCTTTTTCTCTGGAGGCAGGTCAAACGCTTTAGGGAGTGCAGAGAGGGACATGGGGAAGTAGCTAAGTGAATCAATAAACCTTACATTATCTACTTCAATTAGGATTGCTTTAGTTCCCCGAGAAGTTACGTTTGGAACAAATTTAGTTTCCTCCATCAAGTACTTTAAGATAAACTGAAAGTCAAAGCCCTGTCCATTATGAGCGATTACACATACAGTCTTAAAGTTTTCCTCACCTGCATGACATAGTCCATAAATTGTTTGACAGGGTCTTCTTTGAATATATTTTGCCGTTCCAAACAGGTTTCACACTCATTTCCATTGATACATTTAAAACAATACTGCTGGGACACGCACAAGTTGACTCTATGAACTTTAGTTTTCACTATCAGAAGTCTGTGATTCGTCTTGGCGGGTCTCCAAGTCAAAGAATATAAACAAGAAATCGCGGTCTTTAGGGCTTTGCTTATCAACCACGCATAAAACACTGGTGGTCAGCCGGTTTATAGTCTCTGCAAGTATTACAAAACACTTCGCCACATACATGAACTGATTTGCGTTTAGTTGGAAAGTCCATTTTTTGGCAATCATGGCAAAATTTTTAAGATTTGCAAACTTGTCCACGATGAGCTATCAAACACTGCTCATTTTTAAAGTGGCGACCACAAAATCGGCAGCTAAGGCCACCATGTTCAAGCTTTACATGGAGGAGATCATAGAATGACAGGCAGAGCATTTGTTTAAGCAACGATGGTCATACTTTTTGTTGTAAGGGGAATGGGCACGATTCACAATAATAATTACAAACAAAAGCAGCGGAGTGAGACTAGTAATTACATTATAATGGCCATTATGGAAAAGCAAGTTAATTTTAAGGTTAGCATCTTCGCTGCCACCAGAAAAGTATACATCACGGGCCTTTTGAGCTGTAGTTTAAAACAGTTATTCTGTACTTTTTAAGATGGGCCTGAAGCTTCTCAAGCTCAGGAATGCCTGCGCCTTCCTCTGGGATCTCTACTCTCGCCTTTGCAATTAATTTTTTAGCTCTAAGTGTTTGTCTCAGCCCCTTATCCAGTCGAATAGCATAGGTCTGGGGATCATTCTCTTCGCATACGCTTTTGCCACTACCAAAGCCCTGGGGAGACACAAGTTATCTTTGTTTTTTATGACAACAATTCCCTGCCTCGCCTTACACTCTTCTTCGAAGGTGTTATAGAATCCAGGGCGTTTTCTACCACGACCTACAGGCACGTTGACTCTCACCACATCAACTCTAAACGTGTCAGTTGATTTGATATTTTCAGAGTTAGATTGAACAATACCTCCAAACACACTCCAAAGGACATCACTGTTAACTTCGGAGGCTGGACGTGGAACTACATACCCTGACTCTTTTGTTTTCAAATTAATGCTATCTAATGTAAAGCCAAGATAATCATTAGGATGGCATTCGGATTTTGCTTCTCTCAACTATTTTAGCAAAACCTTGTCTAAGGCCATTCAAATTCAGACGTTCCGGCTGGGGGGTTTGTAAACTTAAAAATAGTTTTAAAGACCATACAACCTAAATTTTTTGATGTACGTCCGGTCTTCGCTAATAAAATGGATTGGTTCAGTCATATTTTTAGAACCCATTTTAGAAGACGATTCCATTTTTATAATAAGCTTATTATTGAAGCGAAAATGGGATTTTTATAGTAAAAGTGAGGTTATATTACACGCACGTTTGTACAGTACCACGTCTGAAACTAAAACAATAAAGCTGGGGGTTCTGGTTTTATAGAGACTCACTAAGGGCTCACTCAAGTTTTACTTTATCTACAGTAAAAGTACAATGAAAAGTAAGGTTATGTTACACAAGATCGGCACGTCTGTACAGTACCACGTCTGGAACTGAAGCAATAGAGCTGATAGCTCTGGTTTTATAGAGGCTCACTAGGGACTCACTCTGGTATTACTATATGTACAGTAAAAGCACAATGAAAAGTAAGGTTATGTTACACAAGATCGGCACGTCTGTACAGTACCACGTCTGGAAAGACACTGAAGCAATAGAACTGATAGCTCTGGTTTTATAGAAAATCACTAAGGGACCGCTCTGGTATTACTATATGTACAGTAAAAGTACAATCAAAAGTGAGGTTATGTTTACACAAGATTGGGACGGTCTGTACAGTACCCCCCCGTCTGGAAAGACACTAAAGCATAAAGATGGCAACTATAACTTTATAGAAAATCACTAAAGGCTCACTCTGGTATTACTATTGTATTTCTACAGTAAAAGTACAATAAAAAGTGAGGTTATGTTACACAAGATCGGCACGTCTGTACAGTACCACGTCTGGAAAGACATCTGAAGCAATAAAGCTGATAGCTCTGGTTTTATAGAGGCTCACTAGGGACTCACTCTGGTATTACTATATGTACAGTAAAAGTACAATAAAAAGTGAGGTTATGTTACACAAGATTGGGACGTCTGTACAGTACCACGTCTGGAAAGACACTGAAGCAATAAAGCTGATAGCTCTGGTTTTATAGAGGCTCACTAGGGACTCACTCTGGTATTACTATATGTACAGTACAATAAAAAGTGAGGTTATGTGACACAAGATTGGGGACGTCTGTACAGTACCACGTCTGGAAAGACACTGAAGCAATAGAGCTGCTAACTCTGGTTTTATAGAGACTTACTAGGGACTCACTCTAGTTTTACTAATTTGATACAGTAAAAGTGAGGTTATGTTACGCAAGACCGGCCACGTCTGTACAGTATCACGTCTGGAAAGACACTGAAGCAATAGAGCTGATAGCCCAGGTTTTATAGAGACTCACTATGGACTCACTCTAGTTTTACTAATTTGATACAGTAAAAGTGAGGTTATGTTACACAAGACTAGCACGTCTGAACAGTATCACGTCTGAAACCAAACTAAACCGATAGAGCTGATAGCTCTGGTTTTATAGAGGCTCACTAGAGACTGGTATTACTATATGTACAGTAAAAAATACAATCAAAAGTGAGGTTATGTTACACAAGACCCACACGTCTGTACAGTACCACGTCTGGAACTGAAGCAATAGAGCTGCTAACTCTGGTTTAATAGGACTCACTAGGGACTCGTTTTAGATTTACTATTATATACTAGAGTAAAAGTGAGGTTATGTTACGCAGGGCTAACACGTCTGAACAGTATCACGTCTGTAAACTAAAGCGATAGAACTGATAACTCTGTTTATACAAGGCCTCGCGGTAAACTCACGCTGGTATTACTCTCACTAATATAATAATAAATGATAAAATGAAAAATATTACTAAATTTGTGAAAGCTCAACATATTATTTACACAACCGTGGGGACTCTCATTACTTAAATTGCTGTGGAACCGCTATTTTGTCACTACTCATTGTCATGGAACATATATTTAGGTCACTACTTCTAATGTAAAAACGGTTATATTCAATAATAAATATAAGTTATAAGCCTGGTACACATGCTCGGCGCTGCCCAATCACGGGGCGGGGCCGGCAACGCGCTGTCATCATATGCTCAGCCCAGTCGGAAACCAAGGGGCGGTCCCAAACACACGGGCGGTGACGTGGCACGCGGCCATACTAGTGTGGGTGTCCACCCTATGGGCGCTGCCATATTCGCGCGGCGCTGTGGCGGTGCAGCGGAAAAATATCGAACTGCATGGGCCGTGCTGCACTCCAACGGTAGAATATCAAATAGGGCCGTGACCGAGCGGCCTGGCACGTGCTGCACTCCGGCGGTAAAAATATCAAACTGTGTGCTCCAGAAATATCATAACACACATCAAGACGCACTTAGCTCAACAGTCTGGTAGACTAGCGGTTAGCGTTTTGGCGCTCCAACTAGAAGGGCCGGGTTCAATTCCCCGGACCTCCACCCAGTTTTATCCCGCGTGTTCACTCACAAGGGTTCCGCCAGACGGCAGCCATGATGCAATCGGCAAAATTGGCGCGGGCACCGTCATCTTGATGACATCACAGAAAAAAGAGCAAAAAATAAAGGAGAAAACAGCTGACGTCAAATTGGCGCGAAAGCCCGCCATCTTGATGACGTCACAAAAAACAACTCAAATTGGCGGGTGCCGCCATCTTGGTGACGTCACAAAAAAAGACGCCGCCATCTTGGTGACGTCACAAAAAAAGACGCCGCCATGACGTCACAGAAAAAAATTGGCGCATGCGCATGCCGTTTTTTGTCCCCATTCCTCGGGAACCCTACTCCCCATAAGAGCCCATGTTAGAACTCAAGCGCGCGGCATAACTACTCAGCTGTATTAACAGATGTTTAAAAATTTTATCAACCCAAACCCAATGTTATTCTAATGGAAATTTTCAAATTTACTTTGTGTATAACCGCCCTTATTTTCGTCAAATTTTCATAAATTTTTGGCCGAAACTACAGACCAAGCCCTATCCAACGTCACAAAAAAAGTGAATATCGGTTGAAATTGTCTTAAGAGTTCTTAACACAAAAAACACCGTAGTAGCGTATTAAATATGTATAGATTAAATATATATATAGCTTATATATATAAATTTTGTTATTATTAGCCAAGCAATTAAATGACATTCGGACATTCCAAAATATTCAGTTTTTAGGTAATTACTAAAAAAAGAATTGCCTAATAACATTAAATATTGGATTGAATGCGACCAACGGAGGGTTAAGTATAGCCTATATGCTTGTACGTTATACCATCTGAAACGGAATAACATGGGGTTTGTTTTTAAGGGATTTTGTAAACTTTGCAAAGGGCTCGTGTTTTCAAAAAGTTGGAGAAGGCTTACCTACTTTTCAAAATGCGTTACACGCGTTCGTTGTTAAATGTTTTAAACGTGACTAAAACATCCTTCCTTTTTACCAATAGTTTAAATACAGGGTTAGGCAAAAGTCTGGACACCCCCAGTTAACTTTTTAAACGCGTTGCACTAGGAAAACCAAACTCGGCACATGTTAACAACATGAAAAACTGCACTTTTTTCATCAACTACACAACTTTGCCCCTGCCCCCAAAATGGGGCTATTTTGAGGGCAGTCCCAAATTTTCAAATGTAAACCCCTATTGAGTGACCCCTCATTTTCAACGGTGTATCAAGAGAAATTAAATGGCGCAAACCGGAGGTCGATATCTCACCCCTAACCAAAATGGCAGCCATTTCAAAATTTGAGATGAGCAAGCAAGTATAAGTTTGGACACCGCCAATTAATTTTTTAACACGTTGCAGTAGGAAAACCAAACTCGGCATATGTTAACAACATGAACAACTGCACTTTTTCATTAACTACACAACTTTGCCCCTGCCCCCAAATGGGCTATTTTGAGGTCAGTCCCCAAATTTTCAAATGTAAACCCCTATTGAGTGACCCCCTTATTTTCAACGGTGTATCAAGAGAAATTAAATGGCGCAAACCGGGGGTCGATATCTCACCCCTAACCAAAATGGCAGCCATTTTTTTAATTCGAGAAGGGTAAATTGACATTTGTTAAAATTAAATCGGAAAATAGCTTTTTAGAATTTATAATTTCTAGAATTATTTTAGAATTGAACCTAGTAGCAGAAATGAACTAGTAAGCTCACAATTCTAAAATAATTCCAGATATTCTCAATTCTAAAAAAAGCTATTTTCCGATTTAATTTCAACAAATGTCAATTTACAGTCCTCGAATTTTAAAATGGCTGCCATTTCGGTTAGAAATGAGATATTGACCTCCAGTTTGTGCCATTTAATTTCTCTTGATAAACCGTGTAAAATGAGGGGTCACTCAATAGGGGTTTACATTTGAAAATTTGGGGCTGCCCCCAAAATACCCCATTTTGGGGGAAGGGGCAGAGTTGTGTAGTTGATGAAAAAGTGCAGTTTTTCATGTTGTTAACATGTGCCGAGTTTGGTTTTCCTAGTGCAACGCGTTAAAAAGTTAACTGGGGGTGTCCAGACTTTTGCCTAGCCCTGTATTTATATACCGGTTTTGCGATAAATTATATATATTCTGCATTAACTAATTGTAATCAAACGCAATTTTTCCAGGAACAATGTAGTGGAATCCAACTTGAACAAATTGCCATAAAAATTGCCATAGTATAATTTGTACAGTATGCGTTAACAATTTTAAATTTACCTTTCCCCCTTACACTCAACGAATCTTTTAGAAAAATTCACGGAGATATCAAACGAAAAAGATTGATTGGAGCTCGGAGCTGGGTGCAACGATGGTCGATGTGATCAAAGGGCAGAGTACGGTACGCCGACCAGCTGACAGTTCACATCAGCTGTTATTGTTTGTAAACAGCAGTTTGGTAACACAAGTCATGTGATCGCGGATGCATGTATATGCATGACTGTTGAATAACAGCGACCTTGTGCGTGAAAGTTGAAAGTTTTGTTGTATTGGACCGAGTGATAAAGTAGTATAGCGAATGTCGTTTAGTGCAAACAATATAGGTTAACTAAATTAGACTACTTTTTTAGTTAGCGGCACCGTGTATTACTTTGGTAAAATTGATAATCATGATTAACTTTTAATTGAATAACTAATTACTGCTCAACTTGGAAAGAATGTATTGTTAATGACGTAAATTTCAGGTGTGCTTAGTTTATTAGGTGTGAGCAATAAGTTGAGACCAGGAAATTGAAACAACGATATTGTTAGTTCTTGTTCCGTGTCTAATTTAAATCCCGGAACAGCAGATGGCTAGGCAATGTCGGGCAGAACGGTAGAGGTGGAACGAACCGTCTTGGCGGAACAACGGAGTCGGAACTGGGTGGCGAATAACTTGTAAGGAATGTGAAATTGTGCTCGGTTGACCGGCCTTTTTACGTTCTGTATAAACTTTAAAATTATATTTTAAACTAAGCTTTATGTCAAAATTTCAAGGTAAGTTTTCAAATTAAATTGCGTCCAACCCAGATGTGGGTAAAACATCGTTACAGTCCTGTGTACGCTTAATATTTTCTAAAAGTTTTCATGTGCTTTCAATTTGCTCATTTTTAATTTCGTTGATGCAGTCTGCTCTATTCCATCCTTGAAATTAGGACAACGCCCCAAGTTGCAACGGATCAGTGTATTCAGCGAAACGAAAGAAATAATAGGTATTTGGTATTGGTCCAAGAATGTAAAGATTGGTATTTTCATTATCTCACATATAATAAATTATACAATGGCGAGGCTGTCCTCCTAAGGCATGCAGCAACACCATCATAAATACTCTATCGTTACTCATACAAGTTTGAACAAAAATTAATGCGATAATACATCGCCACAATGTTGCTTGTCGGAGGTCTAGAGTGTAGAGGAAGCAACTGAGGTTGACCGCTGACACAGCAGTTGTGGTCATAACTCGACCGGTTACTGATAACAGCTACACTGTGTCACTGTGACCCTACTGATAACGACGTGTTTTGTGGCTGTCCCGTTGACTTCTGTCTGGTAGCTTCAAAACTACTTGGACACACAGAAGATTGTAACGCGCCTTACATTCTAAAACAAATGCTTAGGTATCATTGAAAGAGAGCACTGAATTATGGATATAGTAGCCTACTCTGAAACCCTATCTTAACACACACGACATTTTATTAAAATGTTAGTCAAGGAGTACATAAACATTATTTGCACTAATTATCAGCCAAGTTCCCGGTTTACATGAGTTTTATCAACTGAAGTACGTATCTACTCCACCTTAGGCGTTCCGTAAAATAGTCAAAGGAGCAATTCATAGTTTGAAATAAACAGTTTATGTAAACTATACATACACATTAAAATGGTTGGTAAAAGCGGCTAAATACAATACGTAATAACAACTAATAATAAACACAAAAATCTATTTAATTATATTTTCTTCAGTCGATTTTGAAACATTACCATCAAACTTATATAAAACTTAGGCCTAGAGCTGATTCAGTTCAATGCAACAAGGCTACTAACCGACTAACTGAGTTATTTAATCAACTAGACTGAAATGCAATACCGGTAAGCGAGAGGAAGAAAGTGAGATGAAGTCAAGACAAGGTGCGAAACAGGGTCGGACTAGGTGGCCAGTTGTCTGCCCGGAAATGACGTACGAGATCACCTGACACCTCGCGAGTGAGATGGAGAGTGTGTGGAGCGAGAGCGAGAGAGAAGGCGATGGGAACCCTCAGGGTAGCACACCGGGTCCCATAGTGTTGTCTTGCGCGGCGACAGCGCAACGCAAGCGTCTACCGCGGTCATCGCCTCTCGGCCGCTGTTTACATTCGATCGTATGGAAATATTATGCACAATGGGTGAATAATTTTCCATTGTTCACCGAACACCAATCGCTTACGCTAGGTTGGCCGGTGTTGTTGACTCCATTGAAGAGAGTACGTTGGTTTGCGGGACTTCGTATGGGTAGGAATGTAACGGATCTCCCTGTATCAAGTGTACGATCTTCATATTTCCTTAACCCTTGGTGGATTGATTTTCATGTAAGGCGCAGCGTCGGGGAAGGGAGCACGTGCCCCCAACCTTTTGGATGTTTCATATTTAACCAATTTAAGGAAATATTAAACTTCAATGACGATCGTACGTTTTGCGCCCCCCCCCCCCCCAAATATTTTGATACCGTTTGGTAGGTATTTGGGCTTCATTCATCCTCACACGTCCGAACTAAAAAAATATGGTAGGTCCTAATTCGCGACAATGGTAATTTATTAAATGTAAATACTTTTTCGAAAATTTAATTTTAGCACACGTAGAAGTGTGGAGAAAACTGCTGTGGGGGAAATGTATGTATCAACCAAACCGATTGAAAATTCAATAAATGGAATTCCTTACGGACACCACGATCATGGGGTTATACGGTACTTAAATTTTTCTAATGTGGATGGCTTTAGGTTTAATTACTAGTTGGGGTATCAAGAATGGTATAGGGATGTGACACACGTTCAAAATGTCAAAATAAATCCTTTCATCAACTATTTGGTAAACATTTATTTGTTAAAACCCATATGTGTTAAACGTTCTTCAATTTCCACCCTATTTATAATAAAACTCAATGTGATTTGTCAAAATTAAATTCTGACACACTTGACTCTTTATAGGTAAGATGACTTCCGGTTTCCATTTTTAACTCTATATTCAACCTGATAAGAAGTGATATCGTATTATCTTGCGTATTCAAAATGATTTGCATTTTCTTTGAAATAATTTCACAACAGAAGGGAAATAGAAAATCTTCAACGTTTTAAGTCATAATAAGAGAACGAGTCCTTTTTAGAAAGAAAACATATTAGTGTTTGCGTGTACAGATAAGGTTAACGCACCGGTTGTAGAGTCAATACTCCGGTGTCGATATGTTTGCGTGTTTGTGTTTGCTAAGGTGCGTGTGTTTGTTCACAGGTGAGTTTCTCCTCCTTCCCCTTCATTGGCTGGCGGTGCGTATCCATACTTTGCTCATTAGTGTACATCCGCAAATGTATCATTGATTAGAGGCGGTTGGTTTTTGAAGCTGTCATAAGTAAGGCTGGTAATGTAAATACATTATACAAATGTATAGATGCTCATTTTGGTTTATGAATGGTTAAGGTAACACCTTGTGGGTGTGTTCAGGTGGTCTAAGTTGGTGAAACAGTTTATTTATGCGTGTAAAGCTGTTTTCCCGTTGAAAACTAAGAATTCTACATTTGCCAGGAGAACTGAGATAAAATCAGCGCAAACCACTTAGCGATCAGTGATAAATTAAATTTAAAGCCCGGATACCACCCACGGACATGATATGAAATATGTGCAGTTGCATTGCCGTTTCCCGGCGGCCCTGGTATTTTACTCCGTACTTGCACTAATTCTCTCGATTCCGGTTTTCATGTTTGACTTTGTAAGGGGTGATAAGTCAAACTGCTTGTCCTGGAAGAAAAACCTGCAAAAGCAGTTTCGTAGTTTCCACACAAGAACACAAGCCGCATTATTTAAAGAATCGTTGTAATTTTTAACCATTTCAATCTTAATGTGCTTTGAAAAATTCATAAATATTTTTTTACTAAAAATACTGTGGTTAACCAAGATGCAAAAAATATTGGTTCGTGTCTGGGAGTTAACAAGGAATCTGTAAGTATTCTTTGTCATACAGTACCTTAACATTTTTGCAACATTCATTCGACCCCGTGGCGTGGACAGAAATGTGGAATACATGAATGCTAACAGACGTTCTAGAGTGCCTTCGCCTCCGGTCGTTTACCTCGATTTCCGGCATTCTTCAACTCCGTAGCTCTCCTTTGACCTTAAAGGAAAAGGATCTACTCGTGGTGATGTCATAGACCATGGAACCTTTAAGTCCGCACCACTCCTCGCCGTGGAGTCTGGTGAAAAGTGTTGAATGCATAAACTTTAACAGACGTCCCATCAGACGATTTGTTGCCTGGGAGTTGTTTATTTTGACTTCCGAGCAATATCCTACAATTTTGCAGCTCATGTAGAAAACACTCCCCTCGAGATGACGTCATCGATGTTATAACGGTGAAGTCCTGAGAAAAAATTGAAATACATGAGTTTAACAGACACCTCAGACTGTGTGATGCTTCCGTATGCATCTCGTTTGAAACAACCTTGCAAAAAAACAACCTCTCGTGATTAAGTCATCTAACGTGGAAACCGCGGAGACTGGTGGAAAATTGGAATGGTAAACTACAGACTCTCTAGCCTGTCTGTTGTTTACGTATACTTCCCGACATTCTGCTAATCTGCATCTGCATTAGCTATCGGAAAAAAAGCGCACGGAGATGACATCATCTAACGTGGGAATGGTAAAGTTTGTTGGTAAATGTTTAATACATTGACGTCAACAGACGCCCGAGACTGCGTGTCGCCTGAAGTCGTTCACCTCGACCTCCCAGCGGCATTCTGCATTTCTGCAGCTCTGGCAGAGAACCGCTCACGAAGTGACGTCATTGAACGTGAGAATCGTGGAGTATGGAGGAAAATATGGAATACACGAACGTCAGCAGACGCCCCAGACTGTCTGTCGCCTGAAGTCGTTTGCCCCGATTTCCCAGGATTATACAACTAAGTCGCTCACCTCTCAGAAAGCGGATCAAGAGAAAAAGAACCAGAAACCGCAACAGAGAAAACACTCGTCCTGTGATGATGTGATCAAACGTGTGAACGGTAGAGTCTGGTGTAAAATGTTATAGAACTGCGAGACAAGCTTCGAGTTACTTTAAACGCACATGTCAATAAACTTAGCGTTTACCCCTTGTGAGAGGGAGACCAAAAATAGCTGATTTCTACTATTCGTTGATTTTTTTTTCAGTCCATCCTCTAGTTAAACTCCTTTAACCACTGTTATTATACTTTTTAAACGTTGGCTTAAAGCAAAATCCTGAAAATGTGTTATTGAACGCTACATAAAACTGTTAAAACCATTAAAATTATTAATCTCAAGATTTGTCACAACTTAAATATTTTGTTCACAGCTTAAACACACTCAACCCAGCAATTTGCTTATATTGTTTGCCCAGCAATTGTTTATATCGTGTGAGATGGAAAAATTAAGTCGAACTGGGACTGCTTGATACTTTAATTTTAAAAATGGATATTTCATTCAGTCAACAAGAAAATTAAGAAAATTTATCTCTCACAAGTTGACAATTGAGAACTTTTCGATGTAATGTATAACTGAATTGAGTTTCTTGTAATCTTCTATTTTAATAGGCATATAGCAAGCATGTTTTTTCCTCCTTTTTTTCTCGGCTCGTGTGTATCGTAGAAGAAATCCGCACATACTTTTACAAAGGTTAGTCCTTTAGAGCAGAATCCTATTCTAAGTCACATCAGACAACAGGGCTACGCTCCACAGGCTTTCAAAGTTCCAATTTTAACCTGATGGAAGAAGGATAATTGATTCAGTTGACTCATTACAGCTGCTAGAAAAACTGAAAAAAACAAATGTTTCAGTTATAAAATGTTTTTAAACTTCTCGGTCCAAATTAACTGAAATTTTGGTAGAATTTCGATCAGGAGGCTTTCTATAATCCAGTCTAAATCAACTTAACTACTAAAAACACACAATATTGTCCTTACGTGTGTGTTTAACTCAAATCTTAAATTTGGTTTGGTTTGACCCAATTAAATTTTTATTAATTAATTATGCGATTCTCGTGCACACGAGTATTAGTGGGATAACTGTCCTTACAAAATTTTAATTTAGGACTTCGATGGTTTGTTAAAAGCGTACCAATCATCAGCTACTTTAATTGGTTCGATTTAACAACGTGCAGTTACTAAACTACACCAGGTGCACCGCAACACGATATGTATAGAAAAATATGGAACTGCTGTTTTATAAATTACTTCAAAGGTGATTAAATTAAGGGAGACATGTTTTCTTTTAGGCCTGCTACCATACTTTATACATACAGGACTGTATTCACTTGTGATTTTCAAATTGTTTTAGTTACCGTATTGCCATTTGTTAAAATAACAGTAATAATGTTTTCATCAGAGAGTGGTAACAATGGTGGAAGTCGTGTCCCAGCTGTACGGAACAAAAGGAAATTAACTTCCTCCTTGAGGTTTTCTCCGGATATGGGACGTCTAGGACATTGCGTCACGGACGGCGCGGACGGGCTCCCCGGAATAATAACGATGATAACGAAATGTTGTACATAATGTAGTCAGATTTGATAAACTTAATCCTGCGGAAGGAATTCTTTACTTCGGTGCTGAGGCTGATCTAACAGGGCTTTGGTTTTAATTCCGGTTTGGCCAATTAAATACAATTTAATCGGACGACCAAAAATAAAGAAATTATATCACAAGCGGTAGAGTTAAGTTTAACATTCATTGGGGGTCAGTTAAATAAATCCAGCTCTGATATATTAACCTGTTATTACCACTGTATAGACATTTATCTATGCAGTATTTAATCCATGTAAATTTAGGTTTGACCCGAGTAAAATTGGCGTTTTGTAGTATAAATATGGATCTTTTATATTCCAAGGTAGTAGAGGCACACACACAGTAGACACAAAGTAAAAAGTGGCAAAATCAGTGTTGACCAAGGTGCAAATCTTAAAGAATCAATCGATCGCGTCAACTTTCACCCAAGCCTGCCACTGTTTATTTTATGTGGGCCCTCCCACCAACGTTACCATAGATCGGCTAACCCTTTTTAAGAGTTGTACCACCAGGTCAGATTTGGACGCGTGTGGGAATCGAACTCTGATATATTTAAGTAGTGACAATTTCGCCGATGTCCAATGAAAGCTGTTTTGTTCTCCAGACCCTCTGAGTTCAGTAACATATTATTGAAAACCACCTATGACGAAGAAAATTTATCAGTCAAACTATTTACTTTCTATATAACACTACAGAGAATTTATGGTGCAACCAAAATGCACGCATTTTCTATTATGTTTTAATGACAACGAAACGTTTCCTCACCTCTATCTTTCTTATAGATAATTTTAAAGGAATCACGTCAGAATAATGTTTACCAACGATCTTTACTGAGGCGTTAATTTTTTTAACGATACATGTTTATTGCCAATTACAGCGGTGGCGTGGCAGAAGTGTCTTAGTTATTCGGCGCTCGCTAGCTCGGCCTAGTCCAAGTCCAGTGACGGAGCACTGATCGGGCTATTTATACACTGATCGGGCACCCCGCCACTGACACAGCCCCTGTACCGGGCTAAACTGTTATAATTGGTACCATTATATACTATTCTCAGCTGATATTTTAACTTATCCTCTACAAGAGAAAAATAAAGTAGGTTTGCTTGCTTTTTGAGCACGGTGTTAAATTATTATGCGGTACAATAGCTAAGTCACAGATCTTAGTACCTTCTTATTTACGTCTTTCAATGTTAAAACAGCATTATTTAAAACTTTAACAAGGAAGACCGGGTTTTTAGAAATTTTCTGGTATGGAGGCATTGAACTGTTTTCGTAACTTCGTAATACATGGGTTATATCAAGTTAACGGAATTTACTTAATAGGGGTCAAATGGACCATTCAATATTGTAAGCCTCTAATTTTGTAGAAATCCAAATTTTTACTGGCTCTACACCATGTATCAGAAAAATACCAAATAATTTTTATATTGCACTGACAACTTTTGGCCTAAATAAATTTTTTTATAAAAATCTTCCTCTTGAATGATTAATAAAAAATGATGCGGTGGTTTAAATGATGGTTCATTTAAACTCTATTCTTTTTCTAAACATTAGGATAACATTTGGTATTGATCATCATCTATGGTCAGGACTTCATAAAAATATTTCAATATCCCATTTGTGGTTGCTCACAGCAAACCTACGTACTCTGACTTTAGTATTCTTTTGGGAAACAGCCACAAATACCCTATGACAATCCGCTGAGCACGCAGGTTTGCCGTGACGGCTGGTATTTGTTCTAAACGTCCATATCCTCTCCCCTCTAGTCGACTGTTTATTTGAGCGTCGCGACGCGCGTCGTAGACTGTCTCAGCGTCGAGAAGATGCCGCTTCGATAGTTGAGAGATCTCCCTTCAGATGGCGCGGCGGCGCACAGCTGAAAATATCCGTCAGGTGACGGATGGGAACTCTCAGCTTCCGGTCCGACAGAGGGCGACTGTTCATTGGAGCACTTCGTACTCAGCAGAACGTCACACATCCCACAGTACTATACTATAGGTACAGCCAACTCCAACAAACAGTTCGAGTTATGACAGTAATTTTTAGTTAAATGACTTATAGAGGTAACGTACTGTATAGTATTGTGCTGACAGCAGACCAACTCTGTACTGGATTTTTCACCGACTCTTTATGACTTCCCTTTGCGTGGGAGTTCGACTTATAAGAACCGGATAGAATACTTCGTTATATAGAGGTAAACTGTATCTGTTTCACTTATGGTGGAATAAGACCGGAAGATTAATTCTAGTTAGGCCTATGTATGGTTTGTTTTAAAATTGAGACAGATTTTCCAGTGGAATTGAAAATTATCGAGGTTTGACTTAGCGGAAGTCTACCGTAGGTTTACTTTCAATAAATCTCTAATTACCTTATCTTTTTCTGCTCATTTTTAAGCTCGTGTTGAATTAAAATTTCATTGTATAAACATTTATGTAAAAATATTTTTATATAAGTTAAAAATTTTTTTCTATTAGTATTAGGTTTTAACTTTTGCTAAAATACTTAATTTGTATTCCTAAAAACGAGATTAAGGTCACCGTATTAATTAACATTCTGGACATTTTCTTCAGTTTAGTATATTGGTTTAGTATTTTTTCACTCATACACTATGTGTTGTTAAAGCGAACATGAAATTGATTTTGTCAATTAATTATCTACAACCGAAAATTAGGCGATAACAAATTTTAAACTGAAGAAGCATCTGTTCTAATATAGACGTATACGACTTAATTTACTTTGGAAGAATTCTATTTGAAAAAAAATTGAGGTTAAAGCCGGAAAACTCGTTTACAGTCCGCGTTTGCGTAATCCGCCTAGATTTATTAGAGTCCGCTTTTTATTAAACCCGTCAGAGGAGTGAAGAGGCGTTGGAAAGTAATAACTTTAGGCTGCCGGGGGCGAAATTTTAATAAAATCCCCGTCCAGGTATAATCTTGCCGGGTATTAGGCCTGTAAGCACAACAATGGGAGATATATCAGCCCTGACACTCGGCGCTGTAATGAAATTCCTCTTTGTCGTTATGTTTACCTTCGTCATGTGCGCTCTCCCTCCGGCAGTCGGTTTGTTTTTAAAGGATTAATTAATCGTGAACAATGATGACTTGATCTGAGCGCTTCGGGATTATCATGTTTATTTGTGGCTTTGGTGGGGAAGTTCATTAAATTTAACAAA
This sequence comes from Neoaliturus tenellus, assembly GCA_030545055.2. NCBI lineage: Eukaryota > Metazoa > Arthropoda > Insecta > Hemiptera > Cicadellidae > Neoaliturus > Neoaliturus tenellus. The sequence continues at coordinate 179,315,785 of CM061534.1, read as the reverse complement.
CAGGATTTTATATTTTTGTGAGTTTAATATGCTGTTTTTAATGAATGAGACAATTATGATATATTTCGTCGTACTGTATAAATTTGTGCTAGCTACACCACGATACACTTGTGTATGTTAAACATGTAAGTGAAGATGTACAAATGGTAATCCCGTTTAAAAATGCATTTCCAAAAGATACCAGGAATTATTATTTACTCATCTATACTTATTTAATACGCTAAGGGTACCAGACTGCTCAACGAGATAACTAATGTGGCCAAACAAATCAAGAACGAACAGCATTCAGAACAATGTCGGTGTATATCACCAGCTGATATGGCGCACGCCGGAAATCCTCTAATGAAATACCGACCCTAGACTCCCTGGCATGATGTGACGTCACTACACCTGCTGTTTACTTTGCTGACGTAACTAATGTGGCCAAACAAATCAAGAACGAACAGCATTCAGAACAATGCCGGTGTATATCACCAGCTGATGATGCAGATTAGGACGCGTACCAGCCTACAAATATTAAGAATGTAAGAACATTGTTTGTATGTTTCACTGACTTACAGTAGTTTTAACTTACAACAGACGCACCAAAATTCATTCGGAATTAATTAAAGACCTTATTTATTTATTTATTAAATCATTATATTGATAGAGTACATTATACAATTTTTACAGTACCCAAGTATCCAATGATTATGTTGACTCCTATAGACTATTGCTATTTTGTGATATGAACTCAGAGTAAATAATTATTTCTCTAAAGAATTCTACATGAATATTTGGGAATAACTACACAATTTAAGTAAACAAACTTTTACCCAATCGTGTGGCGACCAGCTACGAAGGTAGTACAGCATGGGTATTTTCTCCTTTTAACACCAACTAACAGCAATAGGGCAAATTAGGGCAATTTGCTGATAGGGCAATTTTACAGTCCAGGTTCGTCTGGCAATGTTTTTAACGACGTTAAGTTCGTCAAAAACATTGCCAATCATTGCCATTTCAATCAGAGTAGTTTACCAACAAACTTGGAAAATACTTTGCGTCCAACAAGAACCTCATAAAGAGTTCATAGAATAGAAAAGTCTAAATCTCAACACCTAAAGTAATTCTAAAGGCGACACCGGGTCTCCCATAAAATGTGTGAAAACAAAGTTATTAATAACAACAACATTAATCTCGGAAATATACGATAAAATTTTGGAGAGGCTGTTCCAAAAAAATTATCATACAAAAAATAGTAAGTTAAGCAAAAATCCTTTGGTGTGCTTAAGGCTTGCATTCATTCAATTAAAGAACCATTTAGCAATGTGAAAGTAACGCGTTTAGGTTTGATTTAGCCGTCACGTGAATCGGTAGGCCTATGCTCTCTCAAATCAAATTTAGCAATTTGTGGTCATCTAGGTATAGAGCTGACTACATCCTCTACAGCAGCAGCCTCTACGGTGGCGGTGGTGCGACTCTGATTTGCTAACGAAGCCGCCGTCCTCGGTCCGCTGGTGTTATCCATCCGACTCTTTCTCATTATGTGGGGCGTTGCCCCCCTGGTCACCCCCCCCCCCCCCCCCCAACACACGGTAGTCGTTGGAATCGGCATCCGTTTCGGATGGCGAACCTTGCGTGGTATGTAGCCAACCACGTATAGCCTTTCTTCTTTGATACTTCTGAGTAATCGTTGTTTTTACTTCTCATTTGAGAGAATAAAAATTTTAGCCTTCCCGCGTATGTGGCAAAAACCCTTACCCATGAGAATTCCTTTTCTTTCTTTGGATTTTGTTGACTTTTGAAATATAATAAAATTATTTTCCATTTGAAAAGAAGAACCAATGCCATGTACTTGGAGGAATTTTATATGGTAAATTTAAATGCCAGGTAAATTTTATACCAGTATCGAAATGTCTTTCGGAGTAAGAAACAGTATCGCAAATATTGTTTTTAACCAAGACATGAAATAACACGGATGGGTTTTTTTAGTTTTCTGTTATTTATGGCAAGAAACATGAATAAACATATTATTTTTCTTTCGTTTCTTGTGATTTATTGCAAGAAAACATAAACAATCAAAACAAACAGGGGGGTACAGTGAAATTGTGTTTAGGTTTTACTCGTAGTTACCGTACGTTTATATTTACCAGTTTCCCTTCGTTGTTGTCATTTCACTAAACATAACCGAGGTTTTATTTGCCAGTTCGCAGCAGTTTTAACATAAATGTTTACAAAGCGTCACCTTACATTAATATTTTTGCGAAAGGCTAAGTTTAACTCGTTTAAAAACAGTGTTACTCTAATATTTGCCGAAATACAGTACCTCAAATTGTCTTTAAAATTACATAAATACTAATAAACCATCAAAAGGCATTATTACATACTCCTAATCCCTTAGGCAACTCCCCAGTCTTTGTTGCCTTGTATTATAAACAATTCAAACAAAATTAATTAGGATTTAATAGTTAATCACTAACAGTTAGTAATTGGAATGACTGATCAATTCAGATTGTAAGATAAAAACTATCTATCATCGACAGCACACAATCGTGAATAGTCGATTCCCGGTTTGGTGGAAACGGCACAGTTGTTCTTTATCCGAATTGACCGAAGAAACCCAGATGAATTCAAAAGAACCGATTGACCATTCGATTGCAATTTCCACAGCCACGGAGCGCCTACGTCATAGGCTCGCCTCGCCGCCAACACAGAACATCAGGTGACGGCCGGATCCTGATCTCGCCGCTCGCCTACGTTGGCACCGACTGCCGGCGATCACGTGACCCACCTGGATGACGTAATCGTACGATCCGCCTCGACCAATCGGAGAAGAGGGCTCGCCGCCGCGCCACCGCCATTTACGTTCAATGATAAGCGCGATTTACGGGCTGTCATGGTACTACGGCGAATAGTAACTGTCAAGGTTCTCACTCCTAATTAGGAGTGCTTCATCGACAAACTTTTTACTTAGATTACAACCTCAACCTCCTATTTTTATTGATACAAAGCGATTTATTTAGTCAATTAGGATATTCGCTATGTTTTCCTTCTACTTTCTGAACTTTTTTCTACCTTGATTGAACAGTTGTGGTTTGACAGTATAACTTTCTGGATGGGATGAGGACGAGGAAATTGCGGTGACCTTTTTATCTACAAAAGGAGTAAACCACTTATCTTTTTCAGTTACTTTTGTTTATTAATTTCTTAGTAGGCCATACTAAACTCTGTATTTCTGCCTTCGCTTTCCGGGCTCGGGGTTTAAGGTAGAGGTGTAATTTTTCGATTCTTTGCTATCCAATGTTCAATTTTTCTAGCACTTACATATAGAATATTTTCGTAATTGCCAAGACGATTCGAGAAAATCAACCCTTCTGCTTAGTCATGTCCGTTTTATAATTATCTAACTATAATCTGCTTGCAATTATTCATTATTATAAACTGACTTATTTGATTTTAAAAGACAATCTAAATAACTTGCCTGTGCACGATGAAGAACTTACCAACTGCAACACTGATTAGAAAATGAGGGAGGTTTTCAATCACAGAAAATTGATTTGCTCAGATAGTATGTGTGACAAATCAGCTGATTCCTGCAATTAGCTGATGGCGTGGCCGGCAAGACCAGCTGATATCGTATCGGGTCTGGAGACAGCCAGACAGCCCGGCGGCGGCGGCGCGGGCGGTGGTCAAGGTCACGGAAACTAGCCCAAGGTCAACAGTGTCGTCTTCATTGCCGGCTACGTGGGTTTAATTTATTGCAGTACAGTCGCGGTTATCTTCCACTTTTATATAAGTTATTGTAGTGGTGAAATATAACTATGTGTGTATAACTAACACATGCATGGTTAGAACGACAAACAGATGAGGGTATATGAGTGACTTCAATTAGGTAGATGATCAAATAAAAATGTAAAACACTGTATTGTTTTCGCACCTTTGGCAAGCAAAGTATACATATAATTGACAATTATTGTTGAACTCTGGATAAGCTAATCATAACTACAAAGACTCAGACTGCTATAGTGTTGACGGTTGCTCAGAACGTCTATATCGGCTAAATAACTTTCAACCACTATGTTCAGCATGATTTATCTATCCACCAATAGGAAACAGTTATTTGTCCTATTTTGCCTTGTTTTAGCTATTAATTTTCCAACTGACACGTATATGTTAAGTTGTATGATTATTATTGTGGAAGTATAGCACACTTAGCAGGTCTTCAAGCTGCGCTGCCAAATTTTAGTACTCTAAATGGCCATTCTACAACTTAAAATTATTACAACCGTATTAAATCCCTATGGCTTTATCGAATATGACGTAGTTTGCAAGTAAACCGCCGTCGTCGCGTCGCGCATTGTTTTTGCCATCTAGTTTGTTTTGTTTACACGAAGACACATTGACGTAATAAGCATGTTCCACGTCAGACTGCTTTTCTCTTGCGGGGCTTTCATTCGTGTATTCATAGAGCCTGCGTGTTTGTTGTTGTGAGTTCAGCCTGGTGTGGTGTTTGTTGTGTAAATATTCGTTTGTTTCGCGTCTTTAAAGTACTGTGAGTGAACAAAACTATACCTCCCAAAACTTTTTTCTTCCTTCGTGGCAATAAAATTCACGCTTTGGAACAATTTCAGTCAAAACACATTTTCACCATTCCAATTTCCTCTAAGCCGAAAACAGGTGTGATTGGGAACTATGCGCTTTCGATGTTGTCTCCCGTATCGCAGCTGTCTGCTTATCAGCAGTGTTATCAGCGCGCGTGCCAGATGCTACGAGTCGACGGCGCGGCGATGATTCAGCAGGAAATTCAGCGCGTTGAGCACACGGTCACATGCCTTCGCGCTGACATTTACTGCTCGTAGACTGCACGCCGACGGCAAATCGTTTGAAATCTTTTCATCAATTTGATAATATCATGAAGTGATGATTAAAAAGGCTCATACGAGGATTAGTTTCCTTTGGCCCAAGGATCAAATTTCAAGCAACCTTCTGCATGAAATGTAGCCTTTATACACTTGGTAAATATTATACCTTTCAGTGTCCTTACTATCTTCGGTACAAATTTAAGGATCGCATAAAAAAGGATAAGAAAGGGAGGTCGACTATGTTATATTAGGACCAAGGGGAATGCCTTTGTCACATCCATGTTAACCACATTGACACTCAATTCCTACAGGATATTCTTTTTAATTAACCATCGTTGCTTCCGTGCAAAACCATTAGAACTGGTTACAACCATTAATCACAATATTCTCGTTTTGTAGGTATTTGTATTTTATTATGTGACCTTTAACCACAAACCAATATTTGTCATAAAAAAGAATGGAATATGACGCAGGAATTGCAATTACATACATTTTACTTACACTTCATGCTAGGATATCTATCTATAGACTAGTGTAAACGTTAACGCTGTAATTTTTAGTAATGATAGGCACATTTTCTCTTGGAACACAAATTTTCGACCAGTTATTGTATTTAAAACTGGTTTACGTCGCAGGCCGCGTCTAACTGACCAATTGGCAGGTATCAGTTCAGGTTTGGTCAGGAGTTTTACCGAACAAGAAGCGTATAGCCAGCCTGGTCGGCTGGTTGCCCATATACTTTACACCTTGACACGGCGACCTTGGCATGCAGCGACGTTCTATGACTGGTCAAAAGCGATAATCAGCTGACTACGTTGATAGCTGTTCATCAATCGTTGGATGAGTTTGGGTTTCTTTTTGTCACTTGCGTATGATCAGAAATCTATCTTCTTATTTCTATAAGGGTTTCGTCTGTTACGTCCCTTTTTCTCTCGACCTACTGAACCGATTTTTAAGATTGAGGTGTCATTTTAAAGCTTAGGATATACCGCAGTGACGAATCATAATTGAATTTTTTACCTCTATGGAACATAGAGTATAAAATTCTTTTAGACCGACTTTAAATTTCTCTTAGGCAAATTCTCTAGCAAAAGGCTTTTTTATTCCTAATTTGATTTCAATGAAATTCTCAGGTTAGATTTGAAGTATTTTAAACTAGGTAATAAACTATAATCGAGCAATTATTTTCAAGTATTAAAAAAGCTTATTTTCCGGAATTTTTGACAGAACTTGAGTTGTTTAGGCTACATGATTTGACTAATGTAGTTGCTATGATCAGTTTATTTTCCCCCATTGCAGCTGAGTTGTCGATGTGTATGCTGAAAACAATATAACCTCTTGATTTGTTTACATCTGCTCGCCGTTATGTTACGTTTTTAAATAAAATTTAATTGATATTTTGACAGAAATATCTGTTAAATTAAATAGATCAACACCGATGTATACTTGTCGAAGTTATAAATTGTGCAAAAAGATAGGCATGTTGTGGAATGAATTGCTATAGAACGGAATTATGCGAGTAACTAATTTATGGGATACATCTAATATCTGTAAAAAGATTTAAATGGAACAAGTAATAATTAGAAAGTGTTGTGCCATTGTAGCCTATGTCTCAGGTAAGAAAATATGCATTAAGTGTTAAGTAAGCGTAGTTCTACAATACTTACATAACTTGATTTTTATTAATTTGCAATCATGGATTTTAAATTGCATTGTTTTTTCGCTCTACAATCTATTTTTCTTTAATTTATAAGCATAATTATTATTAAGTTACTTGCTTATTTTGAGGTCTTAGCTAAAATCATAGTTTGTATGTATTTATTTGTAGGCTAGGCCTAGGATGTACGCCGGTTGACTTCCGACGGTTAGATGACGTTCCACTCTTCACATTCGAGGAGATGGAAACCTCCGTTCTCTCCCTAAAGAGCAACAAGGCTCCTGACCCGGACGGATTCCCAGCGAGGCTTTAAAGAAAGTATTTTCAATTAATGCTGACTTGTTGAGAATATGTACAACGCCTGTTTGGTAGAAGGGGTGTTTCCGGCTCCCTGGAAAACCACCAGACTTGTACTCATCAGCAAGGGCAAAGGTGATCCCGAGCTGCCGTCGTCCCACAGGCCTTTTTGCATGTTGGACACGGCTGGGAAGCTGTCCAAGAAGCTGATCCGTTCCCGCCTGACGTCTGCCGTGGAAGCTGCCTGGTACTTATGCCTCCGTCAGTACGGCTTCAGAAAGGGACGGTCAACGATTGACGCTATCACCGAAGTCCAGAGAGCTGTGAAGAGAGCCGAGAGCCACAACCATTTCTCTCGCTGAGTAGTGCTTCTTGTTACGCTTATGTCAAGAATGCCTTTAACTCGGCGAGGTGGGTCGATATGCTGGATGCGCTTCGCAACACCTTTCGCGTTCCTGCATATCTGTTGCGACTCATCTTGTTGCGGATTATTTCCGCTCCCGAAGCCTGATTTACGACACAAGGGACGGAACGTGGACGATGGAAGTCACTTCTGGTGCCGCGCAAGATTCAATACTCGGCCAGGATCTCTGGAACGTTGCCTATGACAGCCTCCTGAGGTCGGAGATGCCTGAGGAAACCACTTTGGTTGGGTACGCCGATGATGTCGCAGCTCTCATTGTTGCACGCAACGTTGAGCTGACCCAACTAAAGTTGAACCGAGTCATGCGTGTGGTCAACACATGGATGTCCGATCACGGTATCTCGCTTGCTCTCCGTAAGACGGAGATTGTGATCCTTACGAAGAAGAGGATGGTCACCGTCGTTCCGTTTAAGTGGGAAGGGAGGTGGTCCAATCAACTCGTGCTGCTAAGTACTTCGGGATTATGGTGGACACCAAGTTAAGCTGGAGGGATCAGATATTCCGTACGGCGGACAAGGCCGCTAAGGTAGTCACGTACCTTAGTAGGCTGATGGCCAATGTCGGGGTTCCACGATTCGACAGAAGACGTCTGTTGATGTCCGCGGTTCAGTCCGTGCTTTTTTATGGAGCAGAGGTGTAGGCAGACGCTCTCGATAAAGAGTAGTACAGGTTGCGACTCGCCCGGGTTCAACGTCGAGCGGCGCTCGGGATGTGTTCTGCCTACCGGACAGTGTCCGAGCCTGCCGTCCTGGTGGTCGCCGGAGTTATCCCTGTCAAGCTCTTGGCAGGAGAGAGGAAGGCAATTTATCAGAGACAAGGCTAGATTAAAAGAACACGGCAAGAACAGAAGAGCGCTCCAGAACCTTCCAGCAGTGGGAACACAGCTGGGAGCACGACACCCGAGGACGTTGGACTGCGCGACTTATCAAGCACGTCCAACCATGAGTGGAACGGCGGCCAATTCTTGACAATTCACGGCTATCTCGGTCGTACCTGAACCGGATGGGCAAGACCGGTTCACCAGACTGCATTTATTGCTCGGGCGTTCCCGATGATGCGGAACACACATTCTTCCGCTGCCCCCGTTGGGAAGGGCCCCGCCTGAAGGCCACACAAATTTTTTGGTGCATTTTTGGTGGATTTCGGTCTGCCAAAAGATCTTGGAGGATGAGGGCAACTGGGATTGTTTATCACAGTTCGTCCGGGGCATCCTCCTGGAAAAGAAACATGATCTGGACGGCGAAGTGGCCCAGATCCCTTGATCGAGTGGCTGGATATAAGGAGTGAGCCCCACGGGCATAAGCCAAATTTAGGCCTAGCCTGACGTAATGTAATAAACAACTCCAGGTTAGAATCCTAAAGAGTAGAGGCGAGGTTTTTTAGTGGGTAAACCCGTTTTTAGGGGAGCCCCACACTACAGGCTTGCCACCTGTGTGCGTAATGAATTTTTCTCACCTCTCCCTAAAAAACAAAGCGTCACCTAATAACTCAAAAAGTGAGTAAAAAATTCTTGTACGGGACGGACATCGGAGCGTATTCCTAGTTAGAAAGGTCATATTGTTTTGGGCTTCGCCCCCCTCGCCTTTGATTTATTTCTAGAGGGCGCTTTAAAATGTTGACCAACTTTTATTGCAAGTTCTTTAATGTGAATTGTAATTTAACAGCTGATTACCTTCAGATGAATTTTAAAAGCCAGAAAGTAAACAAAAATAGATCTCTGTCACTTCATAATCAACATTCACGTACTGTAGGTGAGTTTCACTCATACAGATTCATAAAATGCGCAATTTGCGCACGGGCCACCTTGTATCTATATATTATTACGCAAGCCTGTTTCGTTTCCTCCTTTTTTTCTCAGCTCGTGTGCATCGTACAAGAAATCCGTGCATACCGTTAGAAAGGTATATTCCTGTAGATAAGCAGAATCACATTCCAATTTACATCGAACTCCAGGGCTACGCATCACAGGCTTTCAAAGTTCCAATGTTAATCTTATGGAGGAAAGGTAAATGATTGAATCATTAGACAGCTGTTGTTAAAGCAACTGCTAGAAAAACAAGATGTTTCAGTTACAAAATGTTTTTCAGCTTCTTGAGTCCAGAACAGCTGAAACATTGGTCGAATTTCGACCAGGAGGCGATGGTTCTCTATAATTGTGTTCGTTGATTCACCATGTTCAATTTTACAAACGCATAAGGTAAGAATTAAGAATTGTCATTGGTAAAACTGCAAGAGAGAATTGCAGTGCAGAAGAATGAAAGAGATTTGCAAGAATTCCATAAAAAATGAATTTCCCTCTCTCCACTTTTTCTAGATGTTTTTCCTACAATTTCATAAATCATGTTTAACCATTGTAGCTTTATCATAACCTAATTTAATATTTGTAATTAATTTTGCCTCTGGATTGTTTCATTAATATGTGTTAAGGTTATCTTACCCAATCCTAGTGTAAATTTCTCTAAAAAACGATTTCGGGTTTGAAACCCCTTTAGGCCTATTAGTTGAGTTCCAGATTGACCAAATTAATTAAAATTTTCCATCGCGTTACATTTAAAATCTTGACATTTAACACACTTTACATTTAACACATAGGACATGCCGGATAAAACACTTAACACTGATAACCACGGTTCTAAACCAGTTGCCTAACTTCAACAACGTAACCTCGCTTTTTAATAAAGCACGTTTTGATAACTTGTCAATGTAGTCACTTCTGCGTGTTTCCTGTTCACATGATTAAATTGTAGGCCTAGCATCATGCTCCGAGTTCCATAGGAACGAAAATCACGGTAAACTTCAATCTCAAAAAGTCATCATAAACATATACGAAATCCACAACTTTAAAAATTTTAAATGGGCTGAGAGACGTCTAAATATTATAGTAACTTATCTTAACCATACACAGTAATTAATTGTAATAAGTCTATCAAGTGTTGACAGACGGCGGAACTGGCAAGTGGGGTGATTTGACGTCACTGTCGTTATCTTTGTCACTGATACGATAGTTGATAACGATGAGTTATCGACCCTTTCAAGTCTATTTTGGAGTTTAACATGTGTGAAAATATTAGGTTGAAACATAATAATACGTCTATTCAATTGATATATTTTGATAAAAGATCAGCTTAACAGAACCTATAATATTTTGCAATGGCAGTGATTCTTTACGGGAATATACCTACTGTAATTATAGAATTTGAATGAAGATCTGAAATTTGTGTTTTTGCTATGCTGCAATTTTAAAATCCAAGAGAAAATGCTCTAGAAGCAACGTTGTGATGAACAGATTATTATACGAAATTCTTTTGAGTTTTGTATGGCAATTTTTTTAAATATTAGGTTTCATAATTTTTAGTGTTTAATTTAAACAATTGTCTTCATTTATATTGCGTTCCGATATAGTACTCTGTTGATGAGATGTAGTAAACTTTTCTGAACCAACAACACTTCCTTATGGGGTACGCTTATCCCTTCTGGAGACCCCTTTTAAACACAAAAGTTAATTGGTTCATAGGTGTGGGATTTTACGTTTATGTTGGATTTGCTCAAATAATTATATAATATAGTCTATTTAGGCGCGGATTAATTAATATAGATTTTAATAAACGTAGGCTACAACCCTACAAATATGAGATAATGTTTAAAGTTAGTCCTGTCGTGTGAAATAGTTTTTACGAAACGGTTAATTTATGGTTCGCCAAAAGCTCATCTCTCATTCATACTTGGCTTTAAACTACCTATTGAGTTAGGTCGCCATTTCAATAAAGGTATTAAAGCTTAATTTATTTTGGATTTATGGGTTTACACTATTTTTGTTAGTATGGTAAAGTTTGGTTCGATATTTGTATTTATGTAGATTGCCTTTTGAATAGAGTAATTTATAATTTTTTTACATTGAATTGGTGACGCCACAACAGGGCATTCTATTTATATTCAAAGCTAAATATGATGATAGTATAATGATCGTGACGACTTAGGTAGTTTTAGAGGAAAGAAAGAACATACTTAAAGTGAATTATTCAATCAGCAGCACGATCTAAACAGTACAGGCTCTAGCTGATTTAATTAATGGAGTCGTCCCAATTTAACACTTGCCACTTTGAACAACTGCATGCTGCAATTATTTTGTCATTTGTCTCCAATTTTTTAATAAAGCAAACACATTTATCATTTTAAGGATAACTGTCTTAGTCGCGTTTGATTAATAGATTTTAATTATTCCAACAATCGTGTCCGTTTATTAACAGTTTTGTAATCGACCAAAATTATTCTGATGCTTACTTTAGATCGCTGATTTGAAATGTAATAAATTTAAGTACAAAATAGTACTGTATTTTGGCTAAATATTATTGATTGATATACCAAAAGGTTTTTAACAGATAATTCTTAAAGTGAATTTTTTCCGTTTTATGCAATACGCTTAGTGAATGAAAGTGTTTTTTCGTATTTTGAAAATGAACGGTAATTTATAGGGAAATTTTATATCCTTAAAGAATTGTTTTTCATCTAAACAGATTTTACATGAACTTTAATTTATTTTAAATAACAATACTAATGTCAGCTGTGGTCGTTTAATATATGTAATCATGAATAAAACGCTCAGAGAATAAATTCTTTCTCAGAGAATAAAATTAGATTTAATGCTAACTACATACAGGGTGGAAAAAAAGTCTGGAAACGGTCTAATATCTTTTAAAGTATTTAAGTAATGAAACTAAAACTTTGCAAACTTATTGTGAGTGACAAAGTCTACTTCCTGAACTACTTTTTGTTCTTAGAACTCCAAGGAGGGACGGTCCATAAGGAGCCAGAAGAAAATCTTAAATGTAGGCATAGGTCAATATGTACATCAAGTTAAAGGTCTCTAAGAATAGAGAACAATGCCGCAAACCCGACCTCAAAAGGGTGACCGAGTCGAAAATGACAGGTAATCAAACTTTTCATTAAATCATATTGCTGGAAACAAAAAATGCAATAGGCCTAACTCCCGATACACTCAACCTTTTGAGGTCGGGTTTGTGGCAAATTGCTTAAAATACAAAGCGCTTTAAAATGATGTATCATATGAGGTAAGCCAAATGAGTTTCTCTGACGACTTCCACAAAGGGACGTCCATAAAGGAAGTCTTGGGAAAAACTCCATTGGGCTACGTCACATGACGTATCATGTTAAAGGGCTTTGCATTCGGAGGAATTTGTCACAAACCCGACCTCAAAAGGTTGAGTATATCGGGAGTTATTGCATTTTTTGTTTTGAGCAATATGATTTTAATGTAAAGTTTGATCCCCTGCCATTTTCGACTCGGTCATCCTTTTGAGGTGGGGTTTGCGGCATTGTTCTCTATTCTTAGAGACCTTTAATTTGATGTACATATTGACCTATGCTGACATTTTTCTTCTGACTCCTTATGGGCCAAAAAGGACTTAGGTCCTTGGAGTTCCCTTGGAGCTGTCCCTTGGCTACCAAGGACAAAAAGTAGTTCAGGCAATAGACTTTGTCGCTCAAAATAAGTTTACAAAGTTTTAGTTTTATTACTTAAATACTTTTAAAGATATTACATCGTTTCCAGACTTTTTTCAACCCTGTATACACTATAAATATGTGCTGTTCCAACTTTACGTAGAAAGCGTGTTCCTCGGCTCACTATAGTAACGTAGTCGTGCGGCCGCATAAGTATAACCAACCGTTTCTTCTTAAAGAACGCATTGATTTTTCATAAGCACGACTCACATAGCAAGCATGGCGACTACAAGAACAGGCATTTTACCTGAATTAACGTAAGTATACCGGGTGTAATGTTTCAATGAACTTTTAACCTTATGGAGAGTAAGCTATTACAGTACTGTAGTACTAACAACGAAGAAAATGCAAAAATTTACATGTCCCATATTGGTATGGGAAATAAACAAACCCTTCCATCTCCCTTTTAAAAGTTCGATACTGGTCCTAGTTGTCATTTCTCATTGGGCTTGATGATTGGGCATTGATTTCTGATTGGGCTATCTAACAAAAGGTCGACGTTATACTGTATAATGACAAGACCAGGGGTTTTTTACCCCTTCCCCTTCAACGTTATAATAAGCCTTAGGCGTAGTAAGACAAAAAAATAAACATTTTGTATGCGCATTCGCGAGGTAAGGATTCATTTATATTATATTTGCTCACTACAACATCGCCATGTATAATGGCGAACTTACATATTCATTCCCCATGGAGTTTATGCGGATAAATAAAGAATAATGATACAATAATACTAGATCTTGATGCGATTTGGAAGGTAACTATGTACGTTTAGCAGGCAGTAATTAACCTATATTTGCTTATCAAACCCCCAATTCAGCAAAGTTACTTAGCCTACAGCAACCACATAATATTTATATTAAAAGTGAAGAAATTAAAATTTTTTTTAACATATAGTACGCAGGTCTGCTGCGATGGGGGAATTTTTATAAACTATCGAGATGATTCTTATCATAAGTTGTCGCTTGTAAACGAATTACCTAGATACCAAGTACACTCCTAGTTTGGTGGCGCCTCCAGGATAGTAGCTTGAGTCATTGCATTTAGTGATCTTTTGAGTGTGACCGATTAGACTATAGGCTACAGTGTAATAATAGAAGATAAAGTCTCCAATCTAAGTCCAAATCGAACATTTACAATTCGAGTGTCGATGTTCAGTTATGATATTTTTGCTGACATGTTTTCAGTTCTAGAGGTAGAGATTGCGTCCTCTCACAATAGGCAAAGTCAAAATAAATTTTTCATGGCTCGTTAATAAAAGGTTCGTGAAAACGCTCAGTGGAGTGCCCTTAACAAAATTTTTCATCGTGTGTGTGGTTTTTATTATTTTTTTGTAATTGCGCATTTCTAAAAATAACATCACATTCAATATTTTATTTTGATAACTCTGTTCCTATGCAGAGACGGTAGACTTTTTCTTTTCCTCGCCTTAGGCCCACTAGCCCACCATAATACGGTTAGACATTTAATTATTTGGCCCGTCGCTTTCAGCTCTTTACATCCACTTGGGCCAGTGTTTTATTTTTTTAACTTTTATTCTCCATTTGTTTTGTTGTACATGTATATTACATCTTGTTTTAGTTTTATTAATACAAAATGATTCATATAAGTCATTTTGAAATATTTTAGCAATTAAGATGAATCCTATATTGATACACGTTTGAAACGCTGGGTTCTCAAGTAAGGCTTTCCCAGTAAGTATAAAACCGACCTTTAAGATTTATTTGTAAAACTAAAGAGAATTACCTGTAAATTTGCATTGTTGATTCAAATTCACATTCGTGTTTAGTGCTACTTCCTACAGCCCTTTGAAAGTTCGGGGCCATTGTAACTAACTTTCAAAGGCCGACTAAAATTAGTTTAAATTATTTACCAGCTTAGATTTTCCTCAGCTAGAGATGCGTAATGTTTTTGATAACCCCAGGTGCATTTATCGGTGAACGATAACACCGGCAATAAGGCGGCGTTTGCTATCGGAGTTTGAAGGCTCGAGCCGCGAACACGAAGGCGCTATCGTTGTGTCAACAAATGCTGCAATTGAGATCATATAGCGATACGGTGTGGCGGCGGCGGCACTGTGTTAGTGAGATGGGTATGGCTATACCGTATAACGAGGAAGACAATGGCAATAACCTGTCGTGTAACAATGATCGGCACAGGAGGATCATAACTGCTTTTTAAAAATATAGATATTTACTATTACACCGCCGATTGAATAAGCGGATGAAAAATGTTGTTTCGAGTACAATGTTTATCGTAACGACACCATAGTACTCTATTTTACATTTGGAATATTGGTTAGTAACAAAACATTAGACAATTAACTATCTACTTAGCAATTACCAATCAAGGTAAATTCAACCATAAATTGTGTTTGTGGCTATAAACCAATTAATTTTTTACTTGACATGTTGTTACTGTATTGGTTTGCATTTGACTATCTAGTAGGCTACTTGTGTTAATAATTGACATCAACGCTTTCAGCTTTTAATAAATATGTGGATTTGGTACATCTCAAATGAATAAAAAATGTAATTTTCAATATTTTGAAAACAAAACCAACCGATTTCATACGTTGCTGTAAAATGCTCAAATTGTTCCCTTCTATCTCTCTTTTAAAAGTTCGATACTGGTACTGGTAGTTTTAACTCAATTTTTGGTAGAGATACTGTTCGTAAGGCAGAAAATTCTAGTTTGCCTTGGTTGATGAATAATGGAAAGCTGTTTTATACTGTTTTATATATTGCCTTATACGATACTCCCTCGGCCTCAGCCAGCAAATAATTTACAACACCGTTTGAAACTTGAATGCTGATATGATCGAAGTCGAATAGTAAATTCCAAGCTTAGCAATATCTGAAAATTTACCCATCATGGATGAGAGATGAAACTTTTGCTCGCCTGACAAATATCGAGCTCAATCTTCACAAGACTTTGAAATATTTGGTTGAACGACAAAAGACGGGCGAAATGACGCGGATGACGTTAAGATGCTGGATGGGCGGAATCAAAGGCGGAGGCGGAGTGGAGAGGGCTTGAGAGGCTTTGGCGAGGACTGGGGCTAACGAGGCATCAGACCCGAATCTGTAAATCCTGCCACGAAATGTCAGGCGACAGGGTTTGGGCTAACCCTCTAACGTCTTATAATCCCGCAGAAAATACGAGCACCATTTTAACTTTACAAAAGTTCGTTCGATAATCTTTGCATGGTTGACCATTGTATGGAAATTTAGAAATTATTATTTATATGTTTTGTAAATCCTCCAAAGGCCTCATGTAAACCAGGCCTTTCATTTTACATCTATGCATTTTAAAATGCTTGGTCAGAACTTGCATACAATTAAGTCTGCAATGATATATGTAATATTTGTACAATACTTAATCAATGTGAATTCATATTTTTCTAAACATGTGGATTATTTTTTAACTTGGGTTTCAAGAATTAGAATTTTTAAAATACCATGTCAGGGAAATTTCTTATCTTTTTTTTTAGAGGCACGATTCGGTACAAAAAGCCCAAGATAGTGGTTATAAAATTGCTTGCAATTCAACCCAGAGATGTTTTCAAACACCGCCATCGTCCCCGGAGGCAGTTCCAATATATAATCCCATTCCGCCCCCGAATAAGTCTGTCACCCCAAGCAAACCATAACCGTGTTTAACAACCACGGGGATATGTCCCAAATATCGGGGCGGTGAAGGGATTACGGCGGGGCTCACGGCGCCCAAATTGTGATCCGCGCCCTACAAGACCCCACAGGAGGAGGAACTTGGGTGGGGTTGGGGCTGGGGCTGGGGGGTGATACTCGATTACCCCCGAATTGAGTTTTCATATCAGCCTCTTGCCACTTGTTGCTGCGTTCCTCTCCACGTGCTATGGCTGCGGGGTCGACGAACGCGGGGGGAGAACTGACGTACATATTTGACATAATAACGTGAATTTTATGTTAAAGTAGCCTACAAAATCGCAAAGGAAATATTTAGTCTATTTTTTGCACTTTTCATGTGAGAAATTTGAGCTTCGGTACGATCAAAAGTCAAATAAATCCTATTCGAAAAAACCGACGATTTTCAAGTTTTTCAAGGTTTTGAGCTTTTGAGAATTTAAATGCGGCGGACCCGATAAGTCACTTGATTTTTTTTAGATAAAAGGAGGGCAAACTAAAGAGTGATATAAAATGAATACTATATAATCAATACACTATATAGAGGATAGACGACATGCGATATTGATACATTAATTAATTGTATAGCAAGTAGGCGCGTAATATGAATGTGAGAGGTTTCTTTTCGAAAATTCAAGTAGGTTGAAAGGAAAGTTGACGTTTATAAACATATTCAAACATGTTGTGTCATACGTTTCTAAGCACTGTACAACTTGACTTTTACATTCTTGTCAACACTGCCCTGATGCTATTTTCGCCGTGCCCTGTAAATACAAGCCCCTGTTTTACAGAACACGCTGATCAAAATAGTATTCACCATCATATTTTTTCATGTTACGTAGTATTTTAGCTCTCCCCCTTCCTCATCTTAAGCTTGATAAGTCGCTCTCGGCGCCCTTTCTAGCCCGGACGGGATTTAAAGATTTGGATCCAAATCGCTCGTTACGCCCGCCCTCTCAAGAGTCACTCGCCGCCTTTGATTCCCTCGTCAACGCCGAACTGCCAGTGTCTTGGAGGCTAAGGAGTATGAGGTTGGATCAAAGGACAGCCTGGTCCTTAAATTTGTTTGTTTTTCAGCTCCTGAAAGCTGGGAAGTTTAACTAGCGTAAAAGGCAAAATTAAACATTTAATAAATCTTTGTATTAAAAATAAAAAATGAAATTCATCGTTTTATTTTCTTTAAATTTTAAAAACAAATTAGTTTTCTAAACATTGTTTAACTTTGTACTCAACTTTTGGTTTAACCTCAATTGCAAGGCATATTATTATGATTAAGTTTCGTTTCGGATAACATAACATTTAAAGTCCAGCAAAATGAGGTAAATGTCCAACGTATATGATAAATTTGCTTACACTCCTTACCGGTATATCTCAGTCTCTCTCACATCGCGATTTGCTCATGACGGATATCAACGCTCAGCCGACTGTACAATCAATTGCCACACATTTACCCTTCTGGCAGGTTACAGTTGTCGACCGTTAGATATCTCACAGGTTATTTTGTGATAAGTTATCAGTCCCATTTTTTAAACTTACTTGCCTGATTTTTGACATTCGCCTTGCGTTAAACATGCAAGGTTGAGGTAGCTTTAAACAGTAAGGTACTGAACATGATTTCACCCCTTAATGACACTTGCCACCTTCTTTCCTAAACTTTTGACATGTAACAGTTTTGTCTTCCTCGTGTGCTCGGACTCATCCTTCCTACAACTACCCCCCCCCCCCCCACCAACCGAAGTGCTCACATCTAATTGATATCACCAGCATGCATTGGATCGCTTGTTGGGGTCATTGTCGGTTCTCCCTAGAGCGTTTCCGCCCGGTCGGATGTCGCCTCATCGACAATTGTGACGATAGTGCCGGCCTTGGGTTACATTCTGGTTTATTCTTCACACAAGAGTTTGTCATTGAGTAAAATCTCCTAGTTACGTACAACTATACTGGTAAAAAACGCCCGTTATAAATTGAACATAATGTTGAAAACACTTTCTGTAGATTTAAAAGGCTATACATACTTACTCGTTTTTTAGTTTCCGCCTTTCTCGTTAGTTATCTCGAACGTTAGTTATCTCGAAATAGTTCGGCTCTCCGCATTGGGAATTTTAAATTTTGCCCAGTCTTCATTGTATAACCGTGACCACACTGACTGTAAATGTTCACCGAAAAGTGGTGCACTTAACACCACGGGGTTTTTTTTGTTTGCAGTGATTTGAACAATCAAACAATCAAAAAACATCATTGAAAGGTAGCGTGGTCGGTAATTGTTCATTGGAAACGTTTGTTGATTCTTTAAGATCGTCGAATAAGTATGCTTGGAATGTTAATTTAAAACTGTCATTGTGTCTGAGTTGATGCATAATTATCGGGCCTATTTAGTTTCGTCAAGTGCTTATGGAAGTATAAAAAATCGCTCGCTCACTCAAAATGATTGTTCGTATAGGAGTTGTAATTAACACAGTAGGCTTCTGAGTGGACCTGTAAGTGACATCGAGTGCGAAAGAGAGGGCACTATGCGGACAACAATGTGTTAGACAGAGAGGGGCAGATACTCCTGTCAGCTTCAGCAGTGCCAACAATAACATTGCATTACTCGTCGCCGCTCAAGTGTTATTATTTTACCAGCAATATTGACCCAGAGAATTGATGAAGACCAAAACTTTAATTTAATCATAGAATTCTAATTGCAATGTTTCTATTAACGCTAAGCAACGCGTTTAGAAATTTTAAAATATCTCTGCAATTTGACTTCGACGTATTAGGAAGAAATTCACGAAAACCTTCCTGTATGTAGTTGAATCCAAATGTTTTTAAAATACTGTACCTACAATCTCCACATTTGTCTGAAATCGCACCTTGTAATGATTAAAAGTGAGCATTATATGTAACGTAACAAATACGTGTACAGGAGGTTCAGCGGGAAGTTTGCTTTAACCATCGATGTATACTACATCGATGTAGTATACATCGATGGCTTTAACTGCCGATAAAACCATTGAATTGTCACGACACCCATAAATTGTGCTGCGTGCGATTAGTATATGATGGTGCGTTCTTTCTTCGTTGTTCTCGGAGCGTTTCAACATTATTGGAGACAGTTTGAAAAGTAATGGTCTTCGATGAATGATGCATTAGTTTCTTCTAAGCGTGGTATATAAAGATTCCGCTCTCTTTCGAATTAGTAACCATTAATTTACAACTTGTAGTGTATATAGGCCTATTTGTACGTGATCGATACTTTTAAAAACGGTACATATACTTCACAAAATGAGAGACAGACGGAGAGTAGAGGTTAAATGACTGACTAATCGTTGTTTTTACATTGTTTAGAAATTGTTATAAATGTTAAAACATGGTCACTGTTTATATACACGGTAAACGTAGTGGTTTACTACACAAGAGACGGCAGCCCGCAGCCTCAGTGCTATAATCAGAGTCGCGTGTCGCGCGTTATGACCAGCCACGTCTATTATTGGCCGGATGTGATATTACAATGGTCCCCGTGGCACGTGTGTGCGTCTCCTCTCGCACTACACGCAGCATCTTCACGCGCAGCTCTTATCTTGTAGCGTGTTTCTGTACCCCCTGAACTGTTAAGTAGAGAGTTTAGTACGACTAGGTAAAGGTGGCGAAACACTACCGGACTTTCCAGCGGACCGTACATCGTACCGACCATTGTAACGTACACTGAGGTAAATTTACTGCGAACATTTCCCCGAACAAGACATCGGACCTAGCGTGGTACCGGACAAATTCACCCAGCGAGGTGAAGGAAGTTTAGCGAGAGAGGGATAGCGTGAGTGAGTGAGAGCGGGGGGGTCCATTGGTTTAAATGCGAGCGTTCGGGGCGACGCTCGGGACGGCGTTCGGAGCAAAATTGACCTTTACACACTACCGTACATCGGACCGAAGACAGGACCAATATTTTCTTTGACGTTTCGCCAGAAAACCGCCTTCAGAGCGCTCGGTAAGATGCTCGTTTCGGTGCTCGGTACTGTGCTACGGACAACTGACACACTACCGGACTTTCTGTGTGTGGCCGCCTTAATTGCTATTTCATCGTCACAGCCGCGTATGGTTAAGACACCTGCCTAATGACGTAATAATTATAACTGCTGTCGCCGTCGCGCGTCACAATCGATTTTATCATTGGATATTCCGAAAAAGAATGAAACACTCCATGAACTCGAAAATCCTCACAGTTTATGTAACATTACGTTTAAGCTCGTGAATTCAATTGCCATGATGTTTGTCAATAATTATATTTTGGAATTGTAACGTAAACCCTTGCTAAAAGTTGGTAAAGCCTATTGGAAAAGATTTTTCGAAGAATATACGAGCAATTGACTGCTGAAATTAAAGGAATCAAGAGAAAAACTCCTGATTGAGAATAGCGCATGCCCTAAATTTGTACACCACATGGAATCAAAACATAATAAAATAATCTGTTTACAGAATCTTGTTTATATAATTTCATTTCGTGCTACGCTCTTTGAACGCTCACCTAAATCAGCTAACGCATTTTTAAATGGGCCCAACGCCACTGATTATTTATTTCCTCCAGTAGAATTAGATATACTACGTATAACTTTGGAATTGCTTGTGCAATCAATAACTACTAAGTCACTACCAATGAAAGTGTTCTCTTCGGTGAATTCGAAGATGTTTTACTGATGCCATTCGTGCGCCTTCCGTGTTTTACTATTGGGAATAGTTTCACAAATTCGTCTCAAGAAAATAATGCCGTGGGTAATCAATACCTCAAAACACTGCATCATTATTATGTAAAATATCCTTAACTGTAATGTCACCGACGCAAAAGGCAAAACTAAATAAGGTCTTACAATGTTGATGACATCCCTCTACTATTGTGCTCAATTTTATTTTTCAGTTAGCGACTGCCCATTTTCAATTTAAGACACCTCTTAAGCGTCATTGTAAGTAGTTTTTTCAGATTACTAAGACTTAAGACACCCGACCGCTACAAGACTTAACAAAATGTAACCGTCAATTCAACTTCCTAAAAACCCGACTACCGTGGGTGCCGAGTAGGAGTGGATGACGTAAATGTTGGGCGAAAGTACATAGCCCGGCGTACAGGTGAACAAGCGTGGGCCCAACACGCTCCCCTGGGGCACCCCGCGCTGACAAGCCCATTACCATGGCGACCCCGTATTTACCGCTGATTACGGCCGGGGGCGCCGCGGGGGCGCATCCCCTGTTCTCGTGTTTGAAAACCGACGCCGCCCCGGGCGAGAAAAGTCCTCGACAAAAGTTTTAATTGGATTATCGGACGCTGACAAGTTGATAATTTGCGGAACGTTTTGTGATTCTGCTGCGAGCAGCGAAATGACGCATTTTGGATGCAGTGTTTGGTCAACCCTTTTATTTTAAACAACAATTGTGTTCATTATCTGATTTACAAACTACGTTCCAAACTGTCAATATTCAGATTTGTGGGACAGGTTTGAGGAAACGTTGAGCACTATCGTTGGCAAAGTTTGTTACGTTTCAAATACAAATACACAGACTTCGATTTTGTTTTAAATTGGGGCTGGTAATATTTTAAAAATCAGGTGTAATCCTAAGAAAGTGTTCACTCGTCTGGATAGCGTCTTTAATAAAGATCTTGAACTTTCTTTTTATGAATTATCTAGACTTAAAGGAACCCCTGATGAACGGGTCTTGTGTCATGGGGGAGCTATTTTTCTAAACTGCAGTACGTATTTCGTATATTTGTTTGTAGATCAGCCTAATCAATTTGGTGTGGTATGATTTTTTACTTTGTAACATAATTTACTCCACCTTACTGTTCAGAAAATTAAGATTAATAATTTTAATTGGGGTATCTACTTGCAAAGGTGATGCAGGTTAAATTTATATACAACCCTTAAAAACGGTAGCTGCACTGAGATCACTGTACATCATTATGTGAAATCGCAATTAACTCCTGAAAACCATAAGTGATACTGTAACTAAAAGTACAACTCATAGTAGGCTTACAGGTAATTCCGAATCATCGTAAACATTACCTTTAACTTTGATATCTTTCGTTCATGTTCTGCTCCTATAGTAGGATTCACGAAAATAGTCCGATGAGAGGCGATACATTGTTGCCAAATTTATTCTGAAGCACATTTTTATACTGCATTACACATGGTAAAGATGATCGATGGGATGTATGGTCTGTCGGGCGACACTTTTTTGGAGAGACGTTGCAGGAGCACTTTCGGCTTCTAGCCATTCTCAACTGCGACTCTCCAAAAAACGTCTCTCCAAAAAACGTCTCAGTCGCAGTTGAGAATGGCTAGAAGCCGAAAGCGCTCCTGCAACGTCTCTCCAAAAAAAGTGTCGCCCGACGGACCATACATCCCATCGATTATGTGACTTCGGCGCACGGACCCCATCATCTTTAACAGTTTATGGTAAACATGATCACAAATGACAACATCGCGGGGCGAGAGGGGGGAGGGGGGACTCAGCTGTTTGAATTTACATCGGACTATTTTCGTGCATCTTACTATAGTACAGGTATGATGGGACTCTGTTGGGATTCCTCGCATCGTCTGGGAACGCTCGCGGTATTCGGTTGGTAGCGAGAGCACTGGGGAAGGATGAGGATGATTGTTATGACCTCTCCAACTTTCTCCCCGCCACGCTCAACGCTCGCCGCTCGCTCGCTCATCCTATACCGACGACGCTCGGCCCACTACCCTCTTTATCTTACTACACGTAATACTGTAAATCCCCCAGTTTCAGGTGATACTGTATTACTGCTGGGTTAACTAGTATTTTAGGTATTATTTACACTAAAGTCTATTTGTGTTACTCAATTTAACATTTCCGTTTTTGTTTCAGGTATGTACTCGTTGATTTTCCTCTTTGGTGCCATGTAAGTTGGATTGAATATTTTTTAATTTAACTCGTGCGAAAAGAAATTTACACATATAATCTTTTACTTTATTCACATGGATTTTCAATGGAATTTTTTTTTGAACACCAGTTGTTTAATTAATTACAGATCATTTTTCAAAAACAGTATTTCACCTCAATGTGAAGTACAGTACTGCAATAAAGATTATAAGCCTAAGAGTAAGCTATGCACTCTTTCCCTGAGTATTGTGAAACTAAATGAAATTAGGTCGGTAACGGTAGACTAATAGAACCGTCCGCTTATTCGATTATCCGAATAAGCGATTATCTCAAGTTTCGATCTAGACTATAGAAATTCGTACGATATTTTGAAAATGTAAATAACTACTATAAAATCGTAATAAATTAAATTCACGTTATAATAAAAGTAATTCATCCAGAGTTCTTTACTTAATACATGAGGCATTTAATATCATAGTTATGTTTTATTATGGATGGAATTATTTTCCTTTACTTTGTCCATTAACACAATAAAAAACTTATTTAAATATCAAATAAGTTGTTCAGTACATATCTCTGTAAAGAGAGAAATAAGGATAAATTCAAGAAATTGTAGTTCTCAAATCTCCGCTGATTTATTTTACGTATTAATAAAATTCACATCTAATTAGAAATTAGTTCTCCGTTTCGCCCTAGCTCGAAAGCGTGTCCACAAATTACAACAAAAGTTTGCTACGGTCTCACAGTGAAATTAATAAAAAAAATGGTCTCTTAATCTCTTCTGGTCGGCTTTAAGACGGAACGTACGTGGATTACGAGAGCCGCGATGCAAGAAAGTGTGTTGTGGAGAAAGGGCGGCGCTCGCGCGGGGCGGACGGTGATGTTGTTGAGAGGGGGGGGGGGCGCCGGGCGGCCTTGCAAAGGTTGAGGCGGCGAACAGGTTGGCGGCCCGGGGGCGCATTCCACGAGGATGTGTTGATAATGCGCCTTTCCTCGTCCGCTTAGTGGAGGGGGGGGGGATAAGTGCCCGCCCCCGCTGCGGGCGGGATGATAAATAAGGCGCAGCGGAATGGGGGCGACCGCTTGGGAAGCTATACTCACGTTTACCATCATCAATTAAAAAAGAAAGTTATTCAATTACGTTCCTGATCTGGAATCTCAGCCTAAGCTAAGCCCTTCATATGGGAGCGAGTCACAATCTGGTAATATTAAAACGTCTTAAAATCTTCCCGCATGTAGATGCAAGAAAGGATATCTGACTTGTGCTACTTTTGGGAAGAGTGAAAGCTTTTTATTCTCGGGATGCAGTCAAAGAAAACGACAACCTTGGATTCTTGTGAAGAATGCAAGCCGTCAGTACGGCGACGACAATGTTGAAAGATTCTAAACCAGGACGACTTTGAATCGTCCAGGTTTGGAGGCGTTAAAATTGGACGGTTTAAAAATTTTCTTTTAAGCCGTCACTGTTTTAAAATCGCATTTGAATTTGACACCTTGGACATTTTTCGCAGTCCCTTTCCTCACTTTCAGGTTACCCTAAAGAGTGAAACGCCTTCCTTATTCGTATACATTCGTTTTTGCGTTGATGTGATGAAAAAGTAACGTCTGTATTGCGCTTCAAAAAAGGTTATATCTGAAAAATAAAAAAATCGTGGTTTAGCCTATATCCTCTTTAGAAATTCGCTAAACAGATAATCAGTTTAGTTTTTATATGCATGGACTGAAAAATTAATTTAGGTTAAATATTATTTGACGTAGCCTATTGTATATACAGGGTGTGTCTCTACTGACTACATTAATTTTAACTGTTGATTCTACTTAACAAAAGGAACAAAAAAATGTATGTAACCCCATATCGGACTTAAACCGTTTAGCTGCAATGGCGTATTTTGTGATTTTTTTAAATTACACACCTTGTTTCTATTAGTTTGGTCGTAAAACCCAAAATAATGTATTTAGGACATAGGGAGTGATACCATTTGAAACGGCGTTAAATTCCCTATAAATTAAACATAGTACCTAAATAATGACACCTTATACAACGTTTTTGAAATAGCTTAAAAGTTAAATAACATTTTTTCAGAATTTTTTGTCTGAATTTTAAGGCTTATTAACCCAGTAAAATTTTTTTTTCATGTTCAGTTACTAAAAAACTTCCTTATTTATTATCTTTAAAATGACGTATAAATATTAAGGGGTCATATGTAGAAAAAAGTAAGAAATTCCTAAAAATGTTGTCAAGGTACAGTATTAGGAATTCATCGTACTGGTTCTCACCAATACAAACTACATTACTTGTAATTTTTTTACCAGATTAATCTTTTGACAAAATCAGCTGATTGGAAACCAAAATAGTTATAATCAGCTGTTTTATTATTACTATTATTTTAGAAAAATAAATACAACATTTTACAGGATTTGTTTTTATTACAGTCATGTTTTATTGATACAGCGAACAGGAAAAAATAACTTGTAAATATTATTATTTCAAAGGGGTCGTTTTTATTAAATTGATTAGAAACTGGACTAAATCTTTTGTTAGGGTTAGACGAAAAACGTACATGATGTACTGATCTGAGCCGGTTTCATCATTTAAGAAGATTTTCCAAATGTCCACTGTTAACTCTGATACACATGCGAAGTCTATTTTCTGAATTTCCTCACCGTCGCCTTCAAGTTCAGTTCATCCCGTAGGAGTTCAGAGGCTGTCAAAATCCTATTTCTAAACTCATCTACATTTCGAACTGGTGTGTGATAAACATTTTGCTTCAGGTGACCCCAAACATAGTAGTTGAGGGGTGTGAGGTCTGGAGACCGGTGGATTGGAACAGGAGGGACAATTGCTTGGCCTCCACGGTCTCCAGACCTCACACCCCTCGACTACTATGTTTGGGGTCACCTGAAGCAAAATGTTTATCGCACACCAGTTCGAAATGTTGATGAGTTAAAAATAGGATTTTGACCGTTTCTGAACTCCTACGGGATGAACTGAACGAAATTCAGAAAATAGACTTCGCATGTGTATCAGAGTAAACAGTGGACATTTTGAAAATATTCTTAAATGATGAAATGATGAAACCGGCTCAGATCAGTACATCATGTACGTTTTTCGTCTAACCCTAACTAAAGATTTAGTCCAGTTTCTAATAATTTTAATAAAAACGACCCCTTTGAAATAATAATATTCACAAGTTATTTTTTCCTGTTCGCCGTATCAATAAAACATGATTATAATAAAAACAAATCCTGAAAAATGTTGTATTCTTTTAAATAATAATAATAATAAAACAGCTGATTATAACTATTTTGGTTTCCAATCAGCTGATTTTGTCAAAAGATTAATCTAGTAAAAAAATTACAGATAATGTAATTTGTATTGGTGAGAAACAGTACGATGAATTCCTAATACTGTACCTTGACAACATTTTTAGGAATTTCTTACTTTTTTCTACATATGACCCCTTAATATTTATACGTCATTTTAAAGATAATAAATAAGGAAGTTTTTTAGTAACTGAACATGAAAAAAAAATTTTACTGGGTTAATAAGCCTTAAAATTCAGACAAAAAATTCTGAAAAAATGTTATTTAACTTTTAAGCTATTTCAAAAACGTTGTATAAGGTGTCATTATTTAGGTACTATGTTTAATTTATAGGGAATTTAACGCCGTTTCAAATGGTATCACTCCCTATGTCCTAAATACATTATTTTGGGTTTTACGACCATACTAATAGAAACAAGGTGTGTAATTTAAAAAAATCACAAAATACGCCATTGCAGCTAAACGGTTTAAGTCCGATATGGGGTTATATACATTTTTTTGTTCCTTTTGTTAAGTAGAATCAACAGTTAAAATTAATGTAGTCAGTAGAGACTCACCCTGTATGTACTTAATGGCAAAATTAAAGATTTGATTTGATTAGTTCTCTGTTTATGTTATTATTTTGTAAATTATATCAGCGATGTCAGTTTTTATAATAAGTTTTTACTAATCAGTGATGAAGAATTTCCGCAATAATTTACTAAATAAAAACAAATATCTAGTATTTTAAGATGGAAGAAATAATTTAACAATAACTATGTCATTTAGATGTTTTTAGGCTCCAGAACGTTTGATCTTAATTTGAAATCTGACTGTCTTATTGCCTATCCAATTTCCCTTTTCATTTGATTTCCCTTTTATCTCTCCCTCTCTAGACGTTTCACATTCACGATCACTTTATTTGGAAATCGCAGAAAAATATTGCACTCTATGAAGTTGAAGCACAGTATATATTTTGGATGTATTCCATGTTTAGCCATCTTTAAGAGCTACTTTATCTTGTGGCTCTTATTGAATATACGATTGCAATTAAATTTTCAATCAGTGTTTTAAAAACTCAGTTTAATAATTGATTCGATCGACAATTTGTTTCAATAACTCTCTGTTCAGTCACAACTTTCACTCAGCCCGCTAACCAGCACCGAGTGAAACCGTTAGTCTCGATTATAACCTTGAGTCGAACGGTATTGAAACTGTAGGCTACATATTTAAAATGATTCTAAAACATCTTGGTTTTTACCATAAAAATGTTTATTTTCTGGAAAGATCTTAGTCGAAGTGAACTATTTAAACAATTATTGTGTTTTTGAACACTTAACGATTGGTGTGTTTTCTAAAATAATTATTTAGTTGGGTATATTTTTTATTTTTTCGATTGCTGTATCAGGTTTGTTAATCCCCCAACATAGAATATTGTATAGATTACAATTATACAGTACTTTGTTAAAGCAAATTTGTCACTATTGAAATGGCCACAAAGTAATCAGCGATTCACCATAATAACTGATCGAAGTGTTGGGACTAATTCTCCGCTTTCTCTTCAAGTTTCGCTTCGGTGGGAATCCTCCGTGGATTGTTCGTGATTTCGAATAAACGCAGCTCCAGGCTTCGCCGAACTGCCAGTGAAACCTCCTCAGGGAGTTCCCACGCTCAGCTGTTGTGCTAATCAGCTGACTGGACGGGTTAATCAGCTGTTTAGACGGTGTTAAGAGTCATCTTCACCCCTGGGCCAGTAACCCATTGTTGCGCAATCGGCAATGTTAATCATACGGCTTTTATACTAAAACATGGTTTTGTATTCCCCTGTTTCGGACACCGATTTTAAACAGATTTTCTTGAAATTTGGCAAGTGTTTAGTTGAATAGTTATATTAGGTTTCTCATACCTCAGAATTTAGAAAATTTAACAAATATTACTCTCTGTGACGTCGCAAAGTGACTCGATTTTCCTTAGTTAATATTTCAAAATTTAGTAAAATTTTCAAAATTTCGAGGTATGAGAAACCTAATATGAGTATTCAACTAAACACTTACCAACTTTCAAGAAAATCGGTTGAAAAACGGCGTCCGAAACAGGGGAATACAAAACCATGTTTTAGTATAAAAGCCGTATGATTAACATTGCCGATTGCGCAACAATCGGTTACTGGCCCAGGGGTGAAGATGACTCTTAACGACAATCACCTGTTCGCACATTGTCGTCAGCTGATCCTGGCGCGTTAACAATCAACTTGTGCTGAAATTTTGGCAGTTAAAATTTGGGAAAGAACAGCGATTTTATGTTGAATTGCTGTAAACCGGCAATATTATTTTGTTTGTAGAGTCTTAACCTATTTACGAATGGTCTTTTTTATATAAAGCGTTTTATGATCTAATGGAAGAAATATCTACTGTTAAAAATGTAAACCCGTTGAGGTTTCTTTGAAAACATTTAAAACGCAAAAAAATTAAAACAGTTTAATTTAAAATATTTTTTTATTTAAATCTGTTAAATTTTTTTTTGTATTTATTATTTACTGACGAAAGGGACAATCACCACTATTATTTACTTAACGCATTATATCATTCTTCCCTAGAAGAAATAAAGATCGGGCTAAACAAGTGAAGAAAGGGGGAGGTGAATGCCTAAAACGGAAGTGTGGGCGTCCAAGCTAATTAAGTGGTGTAAGATGTCAAGCTCCGTAGGCGACCTGTGAATGCCCAAGTGGAATTTAAGAGAGTCATTTTGTGTTTAAAAAATACAGTGATAATTCAATTTACTTCCCCGATAGGCCTACATTCTTGCGCGTTCACTTTTATGAATACAGTGTATAGGCCTACCCTACCCATACAGTTGTTATGCAGCAAAACATTGACCGACCGTGACTGTGATCTAGTTTGGATTCCGCGAGTGTTTCAGTGTTATGACGACCTTGATGTGTGTTTTGAATGTTAATATAGTAATGAGACTATAACAACAACATCAAACAGCGTGCAACTAATGTTCCATTGTTAATACACCCATAACGGCCTTGTCTTTTGCGTGTTGTAATTTAATTACTGCACAAAATTACCAACGAAAAAATCATTATTTCTAACACAAACAAATTATTTATTTCTCT
Source organism: Neoaliturus tenellus (assembly GCA_030545055.2). NCBI lineage: Eukaryota > Metazoa > Arthropoda > Insecta > Hemiptera > Cicadellidae > Neoaliturus > Neoaliturus tenellus. The sequence continues at coordinate 179,286,087 of CM061534.1, read as the reverse complement.
TTACTTTTAGAACAACAATGTCATCCTCAGCTAGTCCAATATAAAAATAATTATATAATCACCTGCTAGAATTGATTTACAGACTATAGGCCTAATTTAAATATACAACAGTGAGTTAAAAGCCTGGTTTACACGAGTCGGGTACAGCGGGCGAGTTACTTGGCCCAGTTACTAGACCCAGCTGTTGTTTTAACTCGCCCTTTACTTGACTCGCCGATCTGTCTACACCAAGCGAGTTGGAGGGCGAGTGTCAACTCGCACACTGACTCGCCCGCTGTACTCGACCCGTGTAAACCAGGCTTTAAGTTGTTTTTGTAAACGAATCAGATTTAAATTTTGGACACCATTGATGTCATTCACGAGTATGAAGTAATAAAAAAAACCTATATGATGTGAGTTTGTAAAAATAAGAGGTAGACCTAATATATTGAAAAACTGTCATTTTTACGCACAACAGAGAGATATAGTTGATGATTAAGAATAACTGTTCGTCTGATCGATTGTCCTAAGTGGTATCGATTACAAGGGAAGATGCGTCAGTGGATACACAACACCATTAGTCACGTGACACGCCGCGTGTGACGTCATCACGCAACAATCAATCACGTGGTTGACAATGTTAGGAGCCCGAGCTTATCTTGCACTCCTAGCACGGCTTATTCTGACGTATTGAAAAAATAACTACAGTTTTGGAAATAGACCGTTGCAAAAAGCGTACATTTCAATGAGGTTAAACACTATACCCTCCATATGCTATTTTAGTGATCCAACTTGACACCATTTTACCCATAATTCCTTTGCTACTTTTAGGTAAGCACAAGCAGACTGATGGCCTCCTTTGCGAAATGACCAAATTCGGACAAACTAATTAATTGTAAGATATTTGAAAGTATTTTGAACAATATGTACAGTATATTTGTGTGTAAATGTTAAAAATATTGTTGATTTCTTATAATGCAGTCAATTAGTGTTTACCATAGGAAAAAATTGGGGTAGTTTTGATTTTTTTTGTTTCTTATGTTTTTTGGGGTGCTGAATCCGAATCTGAGGTTTGCTAACAAAATTTCTTGACGGAACATTGTCAAAAATGGAAAAAATGTGAAAATTTTTTATTTTTTTTTGTAATTTTTTGCTTATAACTCAAGAACTATTAACTTTTCGTAGATAATGTATATTATAAAAATTAAAGTACACAAAATTTGCTACAAAATGCACCCCCTATTCGTTATTCTCCGATGAACCGTTTGGGCTCCAGGGCTGTTTGAATATTGGAGTTTTAGCGAATTTACCTATAGGGAATACGCTCTTACGGTAGTAGTCACGGTAAGACCTAAGACCGGGACCATGTTACTTTTTCGTGTTAAGGTCCCCCAAAGCCAAAAACGCCGTTCATTCAAACTGATATATATGTATATATATATTATACATGTATATATGCATATGTCAGTTAACACGATAACTTTTGAACCAAAACTCTGATTTTGATAAAATTTGGTACAGGGGTGTAAGGCAGCATTTACTTGATCGAGTTCGCAAACCAGAATGATCGGACAACATTAACGGGGTTTTATGGGGTTTTAAATGGGTTACCTTTTGGTTTTTGACTTTTTTTTAACCTTAGTTTATAAAATTCAACAAATTTAACCAAAACTATTTAAAATAGCTCAAAAAAACAAACAATTAGGTATTTTGAATTTTTTATTTAGCTTATATGGTTATGGAGAAAATCCAAATATAAGTTTTCCATGGTTTTCTTATGGGAAATCAACAAAACCCTCTATCTTGCTTATTTATTGACATAGATTTATAAATTTGTTTATGTACATTCATTAGAAAAGGTATATCCTTTATTTACTTGCAAAATCCATATGGCGACAGACCTATATACTTTCCCCCATCAGGTTTATGGTGAAAATAAAAATAACAGAAATTGATCAAATTTGGTATGCACATTCGTTATGCAAGTTTTAACTTATATTTGCTTACAAACCCATATGGTAAACAACCTAAGTAGGCCTACTCACTACCACGGTGTTCATGGGGTGAAAAATATCATACCTGCATACTCTTTTCCGATATGTATCATTAGGAGAATAGTCATTTATATCCCTATTTATGAGCACGTAATGAAATTTTGTTTACGGGTTCATCTAGTCAAAATTAATATTACTAATTTAGAAATTAGTAATTAATTAGAAATTAGTACGCAGGTCTGCTGCGACGGGGGGTATTACCATATGGGTTTGTAAGCAAATATAAGTTAAAACTTGCATAACAAATGTGCATAACAAATTTGATCAGTTTCTGTTATTTTTATTTTCACCATAAACCTGATGGGGGAAGTATATAAGTCTGTCGCCATATGGATTTTGCAAGTAAATAAAGTATATACCTTTTCTAATGAATGTACATAAACAAATTTATAAATCTATGTCAATAAATAAGCAAGATAGAGGGTTTTGTTGATTTCCCATAAGAAAACCATGGAAAACTTATATTTGGATTTTCTCCATAACCATATAAGCTAAATAAAAAATTCAAAATACCAAATTGTTTGTTTTTTGAGCTCTTTTAAATAGTTTAGGTTAAATTTGTTGAATTTTATAAACTAAGGTTAAAAAAAGCCAAAAACCAAAAAGTAACCCATTTAAAACCCCATAAAACCCCGTTAATGTTGTCCGATCATTCTGGTTTGCGAACTCGATCAAGTAAATGCTGCCTTACACCCCTGTAAAAAATTTTATCAAAATCGGAGTTTTGGTTCAAAAGTTATCGTGTTAACTGACATATGCATATATACATGTATAATATATATATATATACATATATATATCAGTTTGAATGAACGGCGTTTTTGGCTTTGGGGGACCTTAACACGAAAAAGTAACATGGTCCCGGTCTTAGGTCTTACCGTGACTACTACCGTAAGAGCGTATTCCCTATAGGTAAATTCGCTAAAACTCCAATATTCAAACAGCCCTGGAGCCCAAACGGTTCATCGGAGAATAACGAATAGGGGGTGCATTTTGTAGAAAATTTTGTGTACTTTAATTTTTATAATATACATTATTTACGAAAAGTTAATAGTTCTTGAGTTATAAGCAAAAAATTACAAAAAAAAATAAAAAATTTTCACATTTTTTCCATTTTTGACAATGTTCCGTCAAGAAATTTTGTTAGCAAACCTCAGATTCGGATTCAGCACCCCAAAAAACATAAGAAACAAAAAAAATCAAAACTACCCCAATTTTTTCTAGCGAGGGGAACTTTTGAATACAAATTTACTGGATTATTAGTGTTTTTTTAAGGTAGTACAAAAGTTTCCACTGTCAGAAACTGTTGATGAACTTGGGGAAAAGTCAATGAAAAAGATCAAAACAATCTATTCTTCGGGTTTAAACATAAAACATAAAGTGAGTAATAGGATCACTGGCTGTATCAGGTATTTTAACCTTTTTAGCAATATAAAACATAATCATATGGGAAACGAACCAGTTCGTATATGAGATTTTGTTTCAAGAGGTCAATCACATGAGGTTTTTTGTCAAAAAACGAATCCATAATTTTTCGTAATGCCTCTTTTTTCCCAATTACCTTCAAAAGGTGTTTTCTTCCCACCAAGAAGAAACCCAACAAATCTATATCTATGTATATTATGGGGCCGGGGCCAGTCTCTTGCGACTGCATGAAACAGGAGACGAACATGTTCTCATAGGGAATGACAAGTCAGGCGGTAGACATCATTGATGATAAGGTTCATTTTAGATAGTCCTGTTACAGAAAATGGCTTAATACTTGTGGCTGTTACAGAGAAAAGTACGTTAAAAACAGGATTTCACGTAAAAGTATACGACGAGAAAATGTTTACTCGTAGTCTATGGTGTGCATAACATAACTGTTAGTGGAAAACACTCCTTCACACCACCGAGCGATGAATTGCCTCCGACTTCGATAACGGAAGAGAAATTACAACAGAACGGGGCGCCCCGGGGAAATTGGCGATAATAAGTTATTTACCGTTTCGCGCCTCTGGCGTCACGTGATCGGATCTTCCAGAGATTCGATTATCGATCGGAAATGAGATGGCGGATTATTGCGGTACGCGCCGCTCATGTTAATGCGGGATCCCGATAGAGCAGAAGCAGAGTGATGCGATATTGTTAGTGAAATACGTTTAAACATCCTGTCCTGACACAAATTTCTGGCAATGTACATATACAGTAGCGGTTCTAGCCGGCCACAATGTTTTGGGTTTAGCAATAGTGGGTGATGTTGTGTCGGCAGCATTCCATTAAAGATGCACTTACTACTTAAAGGACCATCAACTTTGGCAACTGAAACATCACGCGAGTGAACTATCAACTTTGCCATCAAATGAGAAACAACTTTTTTTCATCTTCTATATATTAATAGGCAAGCATGTTTCATTTCCTCCTTTTTTCTCAGCTTGTATGTGCATCGTACGAGAAATCCGCGCATACCGTTAGAAAGGTATTGTGCTGTAGATGAGCATCAGAATCGCATTTAAGTTCACCTCGGTCCACGGGGCTATGCCTTAGACGCTTTCAAAGTTTTAATGTTAACCTTATGAAAGAAGGTAATTGACTGAATCATTCGACAGCTGTTGTAATAACAAATGTTAGCAAATCAAGCCAGATGCTTTGGTTATAACATATTGTTTTAACTAATTTGGCCCAGACGAACCGTAAATTTTTGGTTGAATTTCAACCAGGAGGCGATTTCTAGTAAATAATAATTTATGAATGCAATGATAGATGTGTATATAAGGATTCGTTCTATTGGGCAAAATTTATGTCATATAGAAAGAGCCATCAAAGGCCAATTTATCACTGTTGTTATACTTTTTTTTATAACTCGATCCTTCGGGGTGGGGGGGGGTAGGGGGGGACAGAAATAGTGGTGGGAGGGATTTTTATACACTTAATTTAATATTCCCTTGGCGGAAGTCTTTGAGATTTTTTGTCATTTTTGCTTTATTTCACTGTTTCATACCAGCTTATAATTTTATGTCACAACATTTTCGGTATCATTTGTAATCTTCTTTGTTGCTGAGGTTTTTAATCAGTTCCTTTAAACTGTTACTATACCAAGGTTTGGCTTGAAAATAAATCATCTTACTAGGGGTTACTGAAAGAAATTACAAGTCATTAAACACTTTATTTAAGGAAACCTGCAAAACCAAAAACATTTGTCGCAAGTTAAAATTTTTTGTTTACAGTTTATATGCGTCCCTTGCCCCAAAAAATATTCTCGATGAGGGCCAAGTTTATTAAGGCTCACTATATATGCAAGTAGATTTAACACCGAACCTCGCAAGTTAATCATGAACCAATTTTCTTCACCAAGAAGTCTCCCTACAACTGAAGTTTCCCGATTTAATCAATAAGTCACGCCGATGAATTGTTTTACTTGACGAACAGTTTTCAAGTTACAGCCCATTGGTTGGTGGCAGTGGGAGCAAACATCCCGGAGCCAAGGTGCTTGTTCGAGACTGGAGACAATGTCTGCCGTGGTGGCGCTACAAAGGGGGCATGAAAAATGCAAACGCCCCCAACGGTGTTGACACTGGCGGCTTTTGACCGCGGAACTTTACGCCACTGTCACCATCGCACTGGCGGGGGTCTGGTTTGGGGTTCCTTAGGACAATCGGGATGTTAAATTGACTGTGGCCAGATTTTTATATCTTGATAAAAATTATCAGCGGGGAGGAGTAAAAAATAATCTATGGCCTCAGCCAATGTAAATTTTACAATAAGGAAAATATCGCTTTTACCGCAATCTTTATTTTTCTCCTTACTAGATCGTCAAGATGATAGATTGGTTCAAATAACCCAAATAGTTAAGAGATTTTATCAAATTTGTTATTGTTCAAAATATAACAAAACAAGGTCACTGCAATAAAGTCAATTCAATTGTAAAATGATGTTACAGTTTGGTTCTGTAAGTATAATTTAACATTTCTTGACACGTTCTTAATTGGATTCATTTTATTGCTTAAACGGCAGCACAGTATAGTTATTTTCCCACCATCGATGAACGCATAGAACTCAATTTGAATTCTGCAGGAGTTTCATCCACTAAGCGGATTGACGCTTTAGCTGCGTTTCAGTGCCAATAGAGTATGTTGTACATTCCTGAATAAATTAAATTTAATTAAAAAGATCGATTATATGCACAGGAATAAGACATTTAAATGTATTTTATGAAACACCATAATGCAAAAATATTTTCTCCTTCACCTCCAAAGGTTCTCTAAAATAAAGTAAATTACAACATCCAATCATCCTAAAACCCCAGCTGGAGGTGAGGACGGAAGCGGTTGTTGTGTTTGGGGTGAAATACCTCGACAATTGGCAATAAATTCGAAACGAACATCTGGCGCTAAAGCGGTTCGTGTTTTAATGGTGGAAACACTGCATTTAGAGGGTGGCAGCACTGGCGAATGTGGAGTAAACGGTGGCTGCAATCAGCTGATATAGGGGTTATTGCTCCCGAGTGAGCACAGCTGTTTGAGGTGGGATACACCCCACTTACCCCCCCCCCTCCTTCTAACCCCTCTTTCCATCACCAGGGGGATGATTCATCATTTGTTGCGTTATATATCATTCACAATATTTTAAATATTTTCCTTCGGTGATAACTTTCACTGTTTTATTTTCTTATCTGATAATATTTCCTTTAGAGGGGGTTTAAGTAATAGGCCCAGACCGATTTTTTGTTGCGGGAACTATCTGAATACAGTTCGTATTGTTGCACAACCATTCAGAGGTCTCACGGGTCAAAAATTCATCTTTCATCGTGCAGTGCTTCACCTGCTCTCATTTTGCGCCTTTATTTTGTCCGATAAAAGTCAGAGAGGGTTTAAACAAAATATAGTCTTGGTTTTATCGTTTAGCTTTTTAATGTTATATATATTTTTTATCAATACTGAGCTGTTATAGTTCAAAGTTGATCAAAGTTGGTCATTTTCGCCATTGAAGATGTAGCTGGTTCATAAGTATTCAAGAAGGGGTAGGGACACAAACTTTGTTGCTTAGCCAACACAACAAGTGAGTTACAAGGTTGGAAGTTTAAATAATCGGGTCGACACGAAACTCACATTAGCGACGATGCGATGCGATTATCGAATACGTACCTTGTCCTAGATAAGTAGTGCCGGACATTGTCGATATATCGATCGAGTCCCACTTACAGTACTCGAGAATGTATAATTAATGTATATCTGATGGTTTGTTGTAACTTAATGTTCAAAATTGATTAAAGCTACTTTGTTTTCGTATCTTTCTCCAGTTGATTCTAAACAATCTAAGAGTAATTTTTCAAATAAATTACCAAATTCAGGTTTCGATAAGCGTTTAGATTTTGTTATTTTTATTGAAAACCTGTAAGGTCCAATAAAATAACGCTAATATTGTGAGAGTTGAAGCAATAAACTAACAGAATTGACGAACAGTGGAGCGTACCCCTGGGAACCTGATGCAAGAAGTATGTGGGAATCGTCGCATCATTATTGCAATGGGTACATTGTGCGGCAGTAGGTAGTGTGTTGGAGGTGCAGGTTTACACGACATGTTGACGTCGTTTTAACGTGCTTTTCTCGTATTCGCTTTTCCTAGAAAAGCTGGGCATTTCACAAAGAATTTGTATGAAGATTTAAGAGAATTCGGGGTTGCATTAAAAAAGGTCTACAATTCAAATATAACATTTCATATACAGGTGTTATTGGCATTGGTGAAAAACTATAGTAGACTAATGTTTTTGTCAAAAAGATCAATGTTGCTGGAAAATTTTTGTTTTAGGCTACCCTTGATAAGTTGTAGCTTTGAGAAAGCTTTAAAGATTGTTTTGGAACCAAGGACAAACTAGTTGGTCACAGACTATCCGTAGAATATGTCTTTTTGGGATTGTACTAAAAATCACTAATTTGTCCTCTTTTTTAAAGCCTAAAAACAGCTGATTTGTCGCTATAATCGGATATAAAATTAATAGCTGCACAGAGAGTTTTTTCGTCATCGTCATCCCATCGTAAAACCTGCCTCATGAGGAAAGTACATAGGATGTTGACATGAATTGTTACTTAAAATGAATGTGACCAGTATGTATGGTGTGTTAAAGTTTGGTTCATACCACAACAGTGTTTGTAATGCTATTAATATTCTTTTTCTGTAGATCAAAACCCGTTTTCTCTGCCATTTAAAAAACATCTTGTATAGCCTACTCCTACTGCATCCACGTAACTGGAATTTCACAACGCAAATTTTTACATACTAAACTATTCGATGGAGATCCGCACTCGCATAGATTCCCATCTCCCCATGTACCTCGGCTAGGCGCGTATGTTCAGCCAGCCGTGGCCTTCGTCCATTGTTTACGCAAGCAGTGAATCACGTAGAGTAACAACACACTGTCTGGATTATATACTCCATGCTGAGCTACTTTATACTCTGTGCCCGGCCGACGGCGCGCCGCGCGCCGCTGGCAAAGGCGTCCATAAATTATTGTTTCTTCTGATTACTGTTAGTCTTCCAATTAAAACGGGTTTGTATATGTTTTATCTGTTGCTCGCTTGTTTTCTTGTTTGTTTATGGCTGAAAGGGAAGACGATTTTCAACAGTGGCGACGGGTGTTTGGTTGCAATTGATTGATTTGGATTTCTAGGTTTAGCTATCTCGGATGGGTAATCTGTTGCGGGGAAAAAGGAAATGTAGCTACGAAAATTGTTGTTACTCTGTGATTGTATATGCTAAGATCAGCCTTCCTTTTTCCAGGTTGATATCAAGATGTGTTGCTCATCCAATATTCAGATTTCAGAACCTGTTTTTGACAATATATGTATAGGCCTAGCATTAAAAGTCTTTTTATTCGAAGCAATCATTTTAATGCCACATTAATTAATTGCACACATTACTTCGGATTACTTTCTTCCTCAGCCCTAAAATGAACGGTTTTCCCTTTATGGAGATAATTCTCAATTAATTTGTATTTACTCAATTTAAAGTGTCAGTAAAATAATGAAAAATGATACAGCTGCACTTTGTCAATAAAGAAGCAACACCTTAAGATTAGCGATCCTTCTCGCTCACCTTTCAATCATATCCACCTTACAATACCCACCATAAAGCTTGTCGGTGTCTTTAGGATGTATCAAAAGTGATGTACGGTATTACACCGAACGAATAATACATTTACAACTTAACAGTTTAGCAACTCTGCTGTTTATTACAAACACTTAATGGTTCTACTTTCTACTGTTTGTCGTGCCCTAGAGCCATTAAGAAGCTATTGTTGTAGTCCTCATTCAGAACTCCCCAACCGATGTACTACATATCTACAGGTTGTCAAGAACTACACCGTGAGGTGAGGTAAGGTTGAAGCTGTGGAAGTAGCAAGTAGTTGAGGTACTCGCAGGTGGACGACGTTACGTGGTCGCCTGAATGAGACTCTGATCACCGTGATTATGTAGTCATCGCCAGTGACGTCACAGCATAACAATCACGGTCCGCTGCGGGGGAATTTCTTGGGCGGCTGTACAAGACTGAGGCGCTAGTGATACTTGTCAACAATCCCAATGGGAATTTCGCGTTTAAAGTCCTACCTACATCTAAAACTTTGGGATAGGTCGCCTACAATTTTCAATAAAATCAACAATTGGAATTTTTAAAACGTTATAAACATTGTTTTTTTTAGAACTGACAAAAAATTAATTATTAGGTTAAATTATGATTAGATTGTTAAAAGATTATGGTTCATTATTCAAGGTATATAGTAAAAGTGATGAGTAAAAATTTGCAAGATCTCCTTTTCTGCGAGTTAGTAGTTCTCATTGTTTAAAGTTAGTATACCGTCACAGATTTTAACTTTTCGATCAAAAATTTAAATCATTAGCTTACCGAGTTATATACTCAATACCAGTAGTATGTTTATTTGAAAAGGGGCACTTCACCCCCAAAAGAGGGGTGTAGCCGGGATTTCCGGGGCCGAAAGCTGCATGCCCCTTGATGGCGCCACCCCGTTAGTCGCCAGTCAACGTCAGTTTCGAGTTTCTCGCGTGATCCAGTGACTCACCCCCCCCCCCCCACGTGTTAACCCCCTAAACCCCCCCCCACGTGTTAACCCCCAAACCCCCCTCACCAGCGATCACTTATATTGACAAGACGGCCGGATTTGGATTTATTGTGGTGAGGTCAGGAACCACTATGGGCTCATTATGATTCAAAACGCCACCACCGACCCGCCGCCGCCACCGCGTCGTTTTGTATTTTTAATCAGCTGAAGGGTTAACTACGACCGTGCTGGTGGTTTATAGTTTATGTATGATTCATTTTCTACCCCCTCCCCACCAATTGGAGGGAAGGGTTGGTGTTTTATTAGATACGTTTTATTGTTCGGGATCGCTTTCTGTTTGAAATATCGCCCCCTGCGGGCTATCTTTGAGGCCTTTGAGTGATTTACTGTTTTTGTTTCCCCCTTTGTTGTGCGTTTTGACGTCTTCTATTTGGGTTCTTTTGTTTTGTGTCCTCGCTTTGTCTTTTGTTGGAACCTGATGCATGTGATGGCTTCGACGAAGTTTGAATGAATCGAGTGGTAATGCTAATACATTTGAATTCTCGCATTTAAATCACTTGAAACTAGTGTCAACTACAAGTATATGCTACAATGGAATCCTTGCTAATTTGACCAATTTGATTTAATTTTAATTTTGTATTACAACTACCTATTAGTGACCATGTTTTGTTATTGAGGAATCTTAATTTTATTTCATCCTACGCATTGATGAGCGGTACATTTGCATTGGGTGTACCAATGACCAAGGAATAACAATTTTGGTTGCTGGGTGTAAAGTTTAAACATGAAGTGAAATAATAGATAATATTAAAATGTATTGAGTGTGCAACTATTTATTAACTCTACAGGCCTAATACTCAAATCCTAATAAGACATTTCACATGGCATTTTAAGCGTTTCTTGCCTGACTTAGTGGAGCACTTCCGACTTCCTGAGTCTGTTACTCTTGTATAATCTCCCCAGATTTGTTTGTTGTTCAGTTCTTTCCCGGTCCCTCCCATGCTTCTTCTAGTCTACCGCCTATCCATCGGTCCACGTGTTATAGCCCAACAGGCGGGACGGTACCAGCCGATCCGGCTATCGAAATTATCTCTAAGTAGCTGTTAAACTCTCACTCCATTTCAAAGTGTTATGTTTGTTCTAAATAAAGATCAAGCAGGCGTGTTTGAAGTCCTGGTATAAAGTGTTTTGTAAACTAACCGTGAGATAATAATTAAGTATCAACGTCATGTATAAAAAACAAACGATTCGTCGCTTTGTAAGTGGTTTGAGAGAACCTTATAGTATGTTTTTGGAAGTTTTTATGTTGTATTTTCGTCTGGATTGCCACAAAGTATCTTCCACTTTTAGGTGGCATAATCGTGCTGGCTTTGCAATGTTTATTCAAATGGAAATAATTACGGTTGCATGTTGCAGTTGTGGTAATAATGTAGCATGATGGTTAAGTAGCCTATTTCAATTTTTTAGCAGTTTTAGTTCAGTGTTAATAAAAATTGTCCAATAAAGCGGAAAAAACTGAATTCTTTTTTTATATCGTATTTACCTTGATACTGTAAAATGTTAAATGAAATACAATTTTTTTGCGTTTACGAGGATAATTATGTCCATATAATTGGAGCCAACTGTTGAATAAATCAAAACTTTGTAAAATCTTTGAAGATCTTTTACTATCAGACCTGGCATGAAACGAAATTTTTGAGCAACTAATCCTGATGGTGCAAATAACCTAGAATCTAACGTATTTCTGTATATTTACGCATATTTTACCACGTTCATTGTCTCTCATCTGCGCAGCTCAGTTTACAACTGCATGACAAATGGGCCGAGGAGAATACAAATTGAGATAAGTTTCAAGCAACAGGGAAACCTCATTAGCCGGGAAAGCGTACAATTAGTGTGATTTATCATCCGAGCCCAGCTCAAGGCGAGCCCCGGGTATACGATAGGCTTACACAGGGAAGCAACGCAACGCTCCATACTATAAGATTATTGTATGGAGACTTATCGTAGACAGCTCAACTTCAGCTTAACAGGTTTGAAAGTAAATCATTCCTTTTTAGGTGGATCGATGATTTTTACGGTAGTAAATTAATGCAGGTTAATCGTGGGATTTTCCCTTTGGAAGGCACACTCTTGACGAAATTGGTGTAATTACATGTGTTCACCTGTTTATTGGTAGAGTCAATTACAGAGTGCTCTCCTCTACTGTACTGCACTTGTCCCCCCCGCTCGCCTTATATGAGTCTTCATCAGCTTATGGCTAGTATTGTTGTCCGTCTATGTCAGCCATGCAGCTTTTAGTATTTAATTGCCCTGTTTTAGTCGCCGTTTTCTTTGAAAATTGGCTAATTATTTGATTAAATAAATAGATACGATATAGCTCTCGTAGGTACCTCAGAAGTTAAACAATTTGATAATTTGATTCTCATCGATGTCAAAAAGAAACTAATATCCCTTATTGGAACACATTTTTTTACTACAGTAATACAATTTCTTTTCTCTGATATATATCAGTAACAGACCTACAAGTCCAACATTTAAGCAAAAGAAAATATTTTGTTTAATCATGCGTAGCCTATATTAAGGGTGCGCTCTACCCATCTGCCGCGCGCGGATGCAAGGGTTTAGAATCTCCGTGTTTGTCGCCCCAGTTGTAAACCGATTTAAAATATTTTTGTGTCATTCTTTTCGTAATATAATTTTGTACTCCGTTATCGTCTTAAAATTTCGATATTGATTTAAATTACTAAGCAGGGTGCTTGCTAATAATGTTGAAATAAGCGTTTTTGTATCAAGTTTTAACGTATTAAAACAATTTTTCTAGACGATACACGAGTATAATATAATCTTAAGAACAAGAATCTGCAATAAGATTGGTAAAAAGTTTATAGATAACGATGCAAGAAGGGAGATGCGAAAGGTCTGCAGTTTCAAAAACATCGTTATTAGACCACCGATCGATTTCGCACTGAAACTAAAAAAAGCATTTAAGTAACAAAATTTAAAATCACCCGTCACATATGTTCCAAAATGTCAGTTTCCGCTCGTAGCGGCATTTAAAAGTCTCGCTCGACGATTTTGACGCCCTTAAAAATACTGCCCGAAACAAGTGAATATTTAGGCATGTTTTGTATGTTATATTTACATTGTGAAGAATATTCAATAACCTCCACGCGGATGGAACGGTCGGCTGTATAGAGTAGATTTCACACAACAGATAGACCCCCTTTGTGTTAAAAGCTTACAGTCGTGTGAATGTGTTTACCCGCATGGCGGATACGGAAACGGCTGATCGCATTGCACCATTGCATGCCGGGATTGGGTTTGGAATTGCATTTGAATAAAGCCAATGTCAACATTCTGAGGGTGATCGGTGGGAAAACAAAATAATACAGTAATCGTAGTGTGATGGTGTTGGGTTGTCGGCAGCCCCAGTTGTATCTAACTTTATTCAGATAAACCAAATATTTCGTGGCGAAAATGTTTTCTATTCTAAGAGAAAAGAAAAGAAGAAAGAAAATTTCATATATTTAGTATGAGTTCCTTCATTATTTTTCAGTGCTTTGTGTGGTTTATTGATATTTTAATACATGTATGTCATAAAATATTCTCGGAACTCTTAAAGTGGTATCAAAAACAGATTTCAGTACAAGAGTTTAATTCATAGCTGTTTGGATTATTACCGAAACGTATTGAGCAAAAGAGTACACTGCAATCTAATCTATATTATTTAAAAATATGACACCTAACTCTTTAGATGTCGTATCTATATTTAATTACGACATTCAAGTAACTAAATTCATAATATCTATTCACTAAAAGTGCACTCCCTTGCATTTGTCTTGTGAACATAAACGATTCTGAAACTCTAGAAAACGTTTGACAATACATCACAACTTAGTGTAGCCGTTAATTCTACCATGCACAGAAATATGGTTTGCCAGTTGACGTTTGCAACATCACAGAGTTGTTATGACATCGTGTCGCGACTCTTCTCCGAGGCGCAGAAGTTGGGGGCGGCAATTTGGAATAATTTTCCCAAATTGAGCTTCTGGCATCCTGTTGCATTCAAATTGTTTGCTTGCTTCTTCATTGAGGTGCATTGTTGTCATTTTGCTTACGAGGCTATGATGATGATGTCGCTTACGATGACGTATAAGTTATGATTTTACCGAGCGTACTTTCCATGTTTATTTTCAAAACTCTAGTATTTTTTTAATGCTCGTTTGGTAAAATGTGGAAAGCTATTCACTTACACTTAAATATTGGCAGTTTATACGCACTCTATGGTATTGGAACGTGTAAAATTTCAGAGCTCCATATGCACCCCTCCCTTGTGTTAATACTTCTTGAGTAATTTGATGAAAACCTTGTATTTAATTAAAAACACTCTTTTTACTGTCCACTTAAATTTCAGCGTTTTTTTCCTCCTCAAAGTCTTCTAAAAAATGTGTTGATCGTTCTTCCTATTGCTAATGAATACCAAAATGTAATGTCATAATTAATTCACCCCCAAATCATTATGTTAGTTCATGATGTTATGCGTTAGTAACACTAATTTTACTAGTTTTGGTAGTAATAATAATGCCAGAATCCGTAACAAACCCTGACATTTTTTTGTTTCAGTTAAAGACCTCTTTAAAGATGAAAATAACCTCCATCGTATAATATTTCTGAAACTCCCCAATTGGGTTCTCCCGAGATGGCGCTGGAGCCCTTGTTTGACATTCCTCCCCCAATCGACAATGGACGTTTAGTGTCTAGTGGTCCTCGGATCAAACAGGGCTAAGGAAAGATTGGAGAGTGCATTAATATAAATAGGGTTTGAAGTGGCTAGCGGCTCTAAGCTCTCCGGCCCCGACGCAGTTTGGCTTAAAACCCCCAATTACCATACCGGTGCAAGAAAATTATCGTACCTTTGTTTATAATTATCGTACTGGTGTGTTTTCGATCTTTTAACAATGACACTAAAAGTTGTTGTTTGGGACACTGTTTGGGACACTTTACCACTTGGTAAATTACCACTGAATTTATTATATGTTTCATAACAAAAGTGGAATACTAAAAAGTCACATAACTTAATGCCACCATGTCTTTGAGAATCAGTCAGCAACCAGTGTTGGTAAAAGAAACACAAATTAATGTTTAAATATACTACGGACTTGCAATCTTGTATTAGACCCTCGAAAATTTTATTCATAGACCGCCAAGATTAGGCGAAATTCGCACAGCTTCTCTTGTAACAAATAAATTATTATTATTTTTAAAATATTAAATATGTCTAATCCAATTTCTCCAAGGTCTAATTTCACAACAAAATGACACATTTACTGGATTATAGGCTTAACTTTTTTAACTAAAGTTAATTAGCTCTAATTATAGAACTTTTTGGTTACATTTTTATTGTACGAACACATTAACGTCTATTGTACCAAATGGTGAAATTATCGTAAACGTGCGATAATTATCGTACGTCTGGGAACACTGTCCTGACGGTATCTGGGCTGACGCGGGGTGGCGCTCTGGCGCCGATTTTGTTTCTTTCACCCACTCTACGATGAAGTGATGGTTTTGGTTAAGTGGCATGCATTCAAAGTTAGTATTTTTTAGGATTAGATGTATATTTGAGTGTTTGAAATCAGTTCGTGGTAGTGGGAAGTTGTTTTCGATATTTGAACCACGTGAACCAATGAATATAACGATGTTGATCGGTTGTGTACAGATGATAAAAGTAAAAAGTCTCTAAGTTGTGATTATACTTGATTCCATTCATATTCATGTTGGGTTCACATTCATTTAGAATATGAAAGCTGAAGCACAAAATCGAAGACAAATTTAATCCATTTTTATTAGAGATTTTATGGGGTTCCGCATTTTGACTTGCATTAAGTGTGTTTGTCTGTAAATTGTTAGGTAAACTGTTCTGTCAAAAGTACAAAATAGAGAAATTAAAGTGTTAGAAGATTATTTGAATGCTGTTGAACCCCCCTAAAAGTTGTACAAGCAAAACGGACAATTTATTTCACCTTTCAAGTCTGAGGTTGAGTAATTACGACAAAAAAAGTTGCACTGGGGTTCGCCTATTCGATTTTAGCTTGTTTCAATCACAGTGTGTGTTAACCAGCAGTGTGTTGTTACACATGACATACGCATGACGCGTGTTCAGCTATAAGTTTAACCGCAGTAACCCCGCCCTGAGTTACCGACCTCTTGCCAGCGCCCCGCCCGAACTCATGTGATGTATACTTCCTCGCGCGCCGCGCCGCGCCGCCGGGGTGTTGCGTGTTGTCAAACATGATGCAGTGATGTGTTACTCGAGTACAAAGTCGATAAATACTTGTTATTTTGAATTGTTTTCAACTCTCTTGGAAAAAGTTGCTAAAGTTGGAGGAAGCTAAAGTTATACTGTACATAACATGAAATCATTTTACAATTATGTTTTACCTCTATAAATTGAATAGATAAAAAAATACCTTTACAACTCCAAGTTCGCCACTTAAGTCGAATTCAATTTGCGCTTTACCTCCATAAGTTGAAGTTTACCTCCATCTCGAATTTTTCTTTGCGAACCTTTTAGTCAAACCCCGAGCGCACAGGTCGCCAAGAGTCGGTCACACATCCGGTCTATTGAAGGCGAATTAATTTTATTGCAGCAAAAAAATTATATTAATAAATAGAGTTGAAGTTTTTAGGCGAATTTTGAATAGCTTACTATAAAAGTCTGAATATAGTTTTAAGTGATAAAAACGGAAATTGACTATGCATTGTTTCTTTATTTCAACTTCATTTTATGGAGACCAAGACGCCGTCACAAAGATGGGCCATATTGTTTCCAGGAGAGACAGGTATATGTGAAGACATGTTGCAATTTTTTAGTTGCTGCTCTTTGAATACAGATGTGCACTACAATTTTTTTTAAATTTGCGATTATTTGGACCATCCCTTTCTAAAGCTTAGACAATCTTGAAAAATCGGTTTTTGAACTTGATCCCTGGAGTGATGCACCATTAGAATGATGGGGGTAAATAATTCCGTCATCAGGACCTGTGTTGGGGATCAGATTTCTCAAAGCAAAACTCCATAAGATGCGTAATGTGTATTTAAATAAGAATACGAGCGAAGACTAAACTGTGTTTTCTAAGCGGCTTCAATCTCCCGATATATCGGTTGTCTTCTACCTCCTCATACGCTATTTACCTGTCTTCCGATTGAACCAAAGGCGACGGCCGCACCGGTAGGCCTACCGTGGGACATCCAGTAGCCAATTGCCCTCCCCATGACCTGCATTGGCGGCATATTGACCCCGGCCCACGGAGCGTATTTCATTGTGTTTATTGGCGATTGAAGATGACCGCCACCTTTAACTGTCGTTCCATTCTGGCTTAACAGTTTTCGTTTTGCGCGTTACTCCTTGCTCGGCGTTTATCTTCTGGATGAATTTTTTTGTTTGCGTTGAACAGACTGGTGAAATAAAAAAAAATCATTATTCGATCGTTATTTTTAAAGAGAGATTAATTGAAAATGTGTCCCTATTCACAAATTAATTGAAAATGAGCATCATGTTTTCTCTATTTATTGACACCAGTTTAAATCGGACCTTTCGACTTTACAATTGAATTAGCCTTTACATTGAAAATTTCTAGACGAATAACTGTTTTAAAGGCATCTTTTTACTGTCTGGCATGGTTGCATTTTAATATTTTTTCTTAATTTGTAGGTGTTTTTACTAGGTATGTAGAGAAAAACCAGATATCAGAGTCTTCAGATTTAAGAACCGACCATCCTTTTAACCTATAATGGCAATTCCCAGTAAAATACACCTTGCTGAAATCTACACTATAGAGTGGAGTAAATTATTAATTTTCTAAATAGAAAACCATTTACTTTTTATCATTCTCTACAAAATTTATTTTAAATTTCAAGCTATGTAAGATTCGTAACTACAGAGCTGGCTAACGACTCAAAAATTAATTTATAGCTATGGTTTTGGGCCAAGGAAAACAGGTCCAGTCTCCAACGACGGAATTTATAAAACATTCCACAAAAGACAAAAACGCTTGAGGAATGTTGACGGCGAATTTGATCTCATATAAAGACGGTATTTAGCAATTTAATGTCCAAGCCCACCTCGTGTCTTCCCTTGCAAGTCTGTGAGTGCTGTCGCATTCCCAGACATATGACTGGTTGATAATGCACGTAGAGGATAACTGCCACATTAAAAGATCTATATCTATAAAAGAGGAAGTATGTATATATATTTATATGTATGTTGCCTATAGACTCCGAAACCGCTCGACAGATTGTAATGAAACTTTCAGGCATTATCAAGCGTTATTCAAGGATGGTTTGAGTGAAGTTTGGTGCAAATCTGTCCAAAGGGCTCTGACCCAGAAGGCATACTATGGTGAGGTGTCAGGTTTTAGAAATTTAGTGTTTACAAAATGAACTGCTGTAATTAAAAAATTTGAAAGTTTCATTCAAGCAGATGCTTATAATCATAGAAGTGACCAGGTGTGAGGTATAATGTTTGTGTTGTCTTTATGGCTCCGCCCTACGGAAGCTCATAATTACACTTAAAAGCCTACAGGTGGTGAAATTTGACATGGACGATTCTCTTTGTCCATAGGTGCACCATATGTCCATAGGTTTTGCAAATATAGTTTTTTAAGCTCTTTAGGGCTCCACCCCACTGGACATCAAAATTACTTTAGGGCCAACGGGGTTGAAATTTTGATGGACGATGCTCTTTACCCTTAGGTACTCACTAAGAAAAGATTTTGCAAATATAGTTTTTTAAGCACTTTAGGGCTCCGCCTCACTGGACATTGAAATTACTTTAGGACCTCCGGAGCTGAAATTTGACGTGGACGATTCTCTTTGCTCATAGGTACTCACTAGGAAACGGTTTTGCAAATATAGTTTTTTAAGCTCTTTAGGGCTCCACCCCACTGGACTTCAAAATTACTTTAGGGCCACCGGGGTTGAAATTTGACAGACGATTCTCTTTACTCTTAGGTGCTTACTAAGAAACAGTTTTGCAAATATAATTTTTTTCAGATCTTTAGAGCTCCGCCCCACTGGACTTTAAAATCACTTTAGGGCCACCGGGGTTGAAATTATATGGATGATTCTTTTTGTTCATAGGTGCTCACTAAAAAACGGTTTTGCACATATCGTTTTTAAGCACTTTAGGGCTCCGCCTACTGGACTTTAAAATTACTTTAGGGCCACCGGGGTTGAAATTTGATGTACGATTCTTTTTGTTCAAAGCTACTCACTAGGAAACGGTTTTGCAAATATAATTTTTAAGCTCTTTAGGGCTCCGCCCCAATGGACTTTAAATTACTTTAGGGCCACCATGGTTGAAATTTTACTTGGACATGCGTCTTTACTCATAGGTACTCACCAAGAATGGTTTTGCAAATATATTTTTTAGTAGGGCTGTGCTCCACTGGACTTTAAAATTAATTTAGGGCCTCCGGGTTTGAAATTTGACATGGACGTGCCTCTTTGTTCATAGGTGCCCTTGCATTTGCAATTACGATCAATAAGATACATAACAAACTTTGACTATTCTGGGTTTAAATTTGCAAAATGCCTGTTTATCCTTTGGCGTTACAGTAATATTAATATACTTACTTTCTATGCCATTGACTTTTTTGTTATATTAAAAAACTTAAAACTTAACTTACCTTTTTTTGTTGTATTAAAATAGCTTTAATTATGTAAACAACTTAATTTGAGCGCAGCAACGCGCGCCGGGTAACTGCTAGTTGGGAATAATAATGGTTCTTTGATTTATAACCTTTTTAACTTACCATTTTGGACCTTTCCCTCTATCAGTAGCTTACGAAGGCCGAAGGACTGATTCGAATAGTATTTTTCTACGGAGTTGATGTACCATCCACACAAAAATTAAATATCTGTGTTCTCACTTGTAAATCAGAATGTTTTGAAAACCTAAAAACCATGTGTTTTCGACAAATAGGAAACTATCAATATTAGTATACGAGTTGCTCGAAATCGAGCAGTTTATTTTAATACAAATGTTACTTTTAGCTCTAAATCAATGACACCCTACCAATCCAATATTGTGAGTACCCCCTGTAATGACCAAAAACTACACGTATTTACAGCTGATTATAAACAGATATTTAAAATGCTTAATTCAACCCCAATGTTATTTTAATGGGAAATTTTGAGATTTTAGTGGTGGATAGAGCTTTTATTTTCAGTCCGATTCTCACCAGTTTTTGGCGGAAACAATTACAGACCAAGCCCTATCAATCAACACCAAAAACTTGATAATCGGTTGAAAATTGTAGGAGTTCTCTACACAAAAAAAACCCCTTAGCGTATTAAATAAGTATTTATGATATAATCATAATTTCCGTTAATTATTCCTCCAGTTTATAAAAGGTTCTTGCTTGAGAAATTTAAGTTTATCAAAATTATATAACAATTTATGGTACATCGTTGGATGTATTTATGTACTGTAATTCCCCAAAAGGCCCCTAAGTTGACACTGCTTGGCCTTCCCGCATAGAGCAATATTTTTAGCCTTCGATAAAATATACTCATAAATCCGACATCACTTTTAAGTTATTGCTGGAAATTGCATAATATATTTTTTCTCATAAAACTTTCCAAATAATCACATAAATAGATAATATAATACAATTATCGCTGTTCTGCCACGCAGCTTAGTTAGTTCTTGCGGTTTAATCAACATACAGGGTTAGGCAAAAGTCTGGATACCCCCAGTTAACTTTTTAACGCGTTGCAGTAGGAAAACCAAACTCGGCACATGTTTACAAAATCAAAAACGGCACTTTTTCATCAGCTACACAATTTTGCCCCTGCCCCCAAAATGGGGTATTTTGGGGGCAGCCCCAAATTTTCAAATGTAAACCCCTATCGAGTGACCACTCATTTTAAACGGTTTATCAAGAGAAATTAAATGGCGCAAACCGGAGGTCGATATCTCACCCCTAACCAAAATGGCAGCCATTTCAAAATTTGACATGGGCAAGCAAGTATAAGTATGGACACCCCCAATTAATTTTTTAACACGTTGCAGTAGGAAAACCAAACTCGGCACATGTTTACAACATCAATAACTGCACTTTTTCATCAACTACACAACTTTGCCCCTGCCCCCAAAATGGGGTATTTTGGGGGCAGCCCCAAATTTTCAAATGTAAACCCCTATTGAGTGACCCCTCATTTTAAACGGTTTATCAAGAGAAATTGAATGGCACAAACCGGATGTCGATATCTCATCTCTAACCAAAATGGCAGCCATTTTAAAATTCGAGAAAGGTAAATTGACTTTACATTAAATCAGAAAATAGCTTTTTTAGAATCGAGAATATCTGGAATTATTTTAGAATTGAACCTACTAGTTCATTTCTGCTATTAGGTTCAATTCTAAAATAATTCAAGAAATTATAAATTCCAAAAAGCTATTTTCCGATTTAATTTTAACAAATGTAAATTTACCCTTCTCGAATTTTAAAATGGCTGCCATTTTGGTTAGAGATGAGATATCGACATCCGATTTGTGCCATTCAATTTCTCTTGATAAACCGTTTAAAATGAGGGGTCACTCGATAGGGGTTTACATTTGAAAATTTGGGGCTGCCCCCAAAATACCCCATTTTGGGGGCAGGGGCAAAGTTGTGTAGTTGATGAAAAAGTGCAGTTTTTGATGTTGTAAACATGTGCCGAGTTTGGTTTTCCTACTGCACCGTGTTAAAAAATTAATTGGGGGTGTCCATACTTATACTTGCTTGCCCATGTCAAATTTTGAAATGGCTGCCATTTTGGTTAGGGGTGAGATATCGACCTCCGGTTTGCGCCATTTAATTTCTCTTGATAAACCGTTTAAAATGAGGGGTCACTCGATAGGGGTTTACATTTGAAAATTTGGGGCTGCCCCCAAAATACCCCATTTTGGGGGCAGGGGCAAAATTGTGTAGTTGATGAAAAAGTGCCGTTTTTGATTTTGTAAACATGTGCCGAGTTTGGTTTTCCTACTGCAACGCGTTAAAAAGTTAACTGGGGGTATCCAGACTTTTGCCTAACCCTGTATACATCAACTGATTCCTAACCTCACCTCATCATATATCACATTGCCCGAGTGTATTTATTTAGTGTAACAGCTGTCCGAGTTATTTACACGGTCAGCTGATTTATTTGTGCCGGCCATCAGCTGATTGCATTGTTTGATGACCTTGGCATTAACACGGGTGTATAAATTCCGTCGCCGCCGGTCTCCCGACTGAAACAATGGAGAATGCCGTGTTGTCGTTGATTTATTTGGAAATCACGTTTTTATTACCTTTTAAGGTTAGTTTTGTAAGCATAGTGTTTTTGTTGTACATAATTCTATGTTAAAATTTACATTATATTTACAAGATTTTCTTTTTTAGGTAAGTTCGTTGTTTTATGAGATCAGCTGAGGGTGAGTTTTTATACTATTATTTATGTTGCAAAGCCCTTTTTCCAAGAGGAATCATAAATTTATCCTCATGGTTTAAAATTCGATTTTATTTAGTTCACTATTCTTGGTTTCATTAAAGATTAATGTTAAGATACAATTAACGAGAAAGGTGTAGTGAGCATAGCAATTTTAATTCCTTTTCAAGTGGGAATAGTCACATTACCTGCTGCTAGTTCTTTTTCTACTAAAGCTACACGTGGTTTTGTGAAGAATATGTAAAACCGAGTTGAACTGCCATAGTGCTATGTTTATGAAAAATTAAGCCTATTATCCTTTCTCTT
This sequence comes from Neoaliturus tenellus, assembly GCA_030545055.2. NCBI lineage: Eukaryota > Metazoa > Arthropoda > Insecta > Hemiptera > Cicadellidae > Neoaliturus > Neoaliturus tenellus. Next base: position 179,263,215 of record CM061534.1, on the reverse strand, counting down.
CGAGGTCTTAATGCTAAACAACGCAAGATGAGAACTATTCCGCAATAGAAAAGTGTTTTGAGAACAATTAATTGGGAAAATATTTTAATACAACTATGTCTAGTTCTAACTACAATTAATGTATATGTTCACTAGATCTGTTAACATAAATTAATTTAATTTATGATACTTATCGTAACTAAATTTACCCCTAATTGATTTTCACATTATTCTATCTGTGAAAATCAGTAACTTTTTTTTGCGTTATTAAATAGAACAATTCATTGCGTTTATTTAATAACGCAGTTAAACGTCGTTGACCAAACTAACATCAATATAAAGGCATTATTTGACAAGGGTAAACTGTTGTAGTGGTCACGTAAAATGGGGTTGAAACCAACAGAATAATGAAATATCTTGTAGGTGACATAAACGACTGTTGTACTTTCAAGTTTACCATTCAGTTTTGATTGTGTTTTTTGTTTTAAAATTTTATTTTTTTATTATGTCGGTTCCAATTTGTTGCTTTAGTAAAAACTTAATAGTTAATTTGAATGTTTGTCAAATCATGTGGCGTTACATATTACATGTTAGTTTCATTGTCGTAGTTTTGCGATTGATGCTCCCGAAAGTTTTATTTTGGCGGGAAGTGGCAGGAGGGAGGCTCTCCGCAGAGTAAACGTAATACCGCCGAGCTCCAAGCACCAATATCCTGCTGAGGTGTTATTAATGATCTTTTCTGCCTTCACGGGTTTAATTTCGTCGAGCTTCGTGCAGCTGGGGTTCACTGCTCTTTTAGTAATCTACATACTTTGTTGAAGAGTTTTTCGCCTAAAGATATTTCGCACTTAGGCTCAACAAAGATACAAAGATAGATTTTTTATATTAACTAAATTATTTATGGTACTATGAAAGGTCATCTTGAAAAAAATTAACGCCGTTGAAATCGTTTGAATTCCAACTTCAATCTTTATTCTTTTATATACATTTTCTAAGTTCAGACCTTTTTGGAGATATTTACTCATATGAATTAACTGCTAATCTGTTTTATAATTGTGAGCAATATAGTATAAATGTACACAGTGCGTCATTTGCCTCAGTCTAAACAGTTCCAAATTATTTCCAAGTGTACTTCTGAAAATATTCTCTCATTTTATACATTTTTGTATGACGCAGGCTATGAAAGAAAAGAGAGCGCGCCATGTCAGCCTCGATATAGACGTAATCCTCCGCTACTGACTGACCTATCCCAGCCGCGCATGTGTCAAAAGGATTAACATCATCACACGTCCCGGCCGTCTGTTTGTCGATCTGTCTGGATGATTATCCCCTTCCCTGTTGCCGGAGCACGTTGTGTACACAGAAAATCACCCACCAGGACTTCCAGTTTTGGGTGGCCCGACTCCCCCCTTTCCTTCTTGATAATTTGTCATGCGTCAAGCCCATTACGACGTGACTGGAAAAATATTTTGGGGGTTTAAATATGGGAAGCTGAGTGACAGCGGTGATGTCTCCATGTTTTACTTATTTATAGAAATAAACATTTTAAATAGAAGTTTATGCAATAACTGTATAGTGAATTCCTTTAAAGTAATCTTCACCTTTGGGCCATTAGCCCATTGTTGCGCAGTCGGCAATGTTAACCAAACGGCTTTTAATGCAAAACATGGTATTTTATTCCCCTATTTCGGACGCCGTTTTCAACCGATTTTCTTTAAACGCTGTAAGTGTTTAGTTGAATAGTTATATTAGGCCCCTCATACCTCGAAATTTTGAAAATTTAACAAATATTACTAAGGAAATTCAAGTTACTTTGCGACGTCACAGAGAGTAATATTTGTTAAATTTTCAAAATTTAGAGGTATGAGGGGCCTAATATAACTCTTCATCTAAACACTTACCAAGTTTAAAGAAAATCGGTTGAAAAACGGCGTCCGAAAAAGGGGTATAAAATACCATGTTTTGCATTAAAAGCCGTATGGTTAAATTGCTGACTGCGCAACAATGGGCTAATGGCCAAAGGTGAAGATGGCCCTTAGATGAAGTCTTAAGTGAGATGTAAGTTGGAACACGAGCGAAGCGAGTTTGTGTTCGACGATCAACTTAAATTTGGTAAATTACTATTACCTTAGTAAACAATTTGAAAATTTTAAGTTTATAGACAGCCTCCCATACAGCTTGATGTCGCACACAGAACACAGAATGCATGCCGTACTAGAAAACATAGTACATTATATTGGGAGGTGATTGGGGGGGGGGGGCTTAATCCAGTCTGGTCCACTTATATGACTTCTTTTGGGTGTGAGAGGTGTGGTTGATGTATCGTTAGACACACATGTACTTTATTGAACCGCATGTCTTTATTTAACCGTATAATTAGCAGCAGTTTGTCTATTGTCCAACACAGTAGTGTGTTAAATATTTTATCCAATGCCTAATATTATGTCCAAAATATCACATTGATCCAACTAAAATAAGAACGCTAAAAAGTGCTCTAGATCTTGAGTAATCAAAAACGTAGTGCCGGTAACCTCTTGACAATGCAGCTCTTGACGTATCTACAACGAACACCTAAATTCTACTGCTGTGTATATCACTTGTAGTCCGACCTTGAGGCCGGAGTAGAAACGGATGTTCGAATAGCTTGTGAGCAGAATTAATGCCAATTTTACAAGAATCTAGCAATACGTGTAAAATCACATTTTTAAAAGACATAGGCTGCTAAATATAATTTGGTTTGCAAGACTTATCCTTATCAGTAAGCCAAAGTAGGGAGGACCGTGCAGTAATGTTTCTCTACAATGTCTGCCGGAGTTGCGAGCGTTACTCATTCTTGGCTCGCTACAGGTGTGAACCAAAAGTGTTGAACTTTGCCAACCCCTCGGTGTTGCCTTGGCCAGAATATTCTATGAGTCAGTTTATCAAACGTGATCATCCATTTTAAGGCTGCAAACTGTATACCTACTGAACAGGGCGTTCAAGAAGCTTTGGTTTTTTTGTGGATTTGCACTTCACAGGAAAGGAACACGAAGAAATGCTTCCCTTCAGATTTATTTGTGCTCCTTTCAAGAGAAAGACATTTTACAAAGTGCTATAGTGTCAACGTCAAGTTTCCAACCATCATAAGTATCAAAACTATGATAAATAAACAGTTGGCATAACGTATTATGATAACCAATAAAATAGTGCAATAGTTTCGCAATCGATAAATACAGTCGTTAAATTGAGAAAACTGCCAAGTTCCTTGTAAAACAATCCCCTCCTGTACTCGTCTAATGTACCATCAAAGTTAAATTACACAGTTAACATTGTTCTTTAATGGATAAATATGAGATTTTAACCGGAGTGTCCTCATAACGGTGAGGGATCGCTTTGTTAGCAGGGGTCGTTTTCGGCCCGGAGTTTTGCTATTTTTCACCGCCCTCTCGACACGACACCACACATGGCCCTACCGTCAGACACCGGAGTCGCCGGGGTGTCTTGACTCTTGAGTGATCTGTCTGGGCTGTCACAACTCATCATTAATTCTGGCGTCGCGTCGGCCGTCGATATCCTTGTGAATAGCAACGAATCGTGTGCGTTTTAGAAATGTTTGATTATTTACTAATACCTTGAAAAACGTCATTCCTTACTCTTTAATATTTCTTTAATATTGTAATTTTTATTGAAATGTTAGTAATTTTAGAAATGCCGGTTGAACATGATTTAAAAACAGAATTATTGCATTACAAAACAATTTTACCCGTAAGGTTTTAAGCGATTGCAATCCTATTTCGCAAGTACCACATCAAATCTAATTATCTACTTTACCTTTCTCGACCATTGACAATCTTATTTGAAAATGTTCCACCAAATCACACTTGAATATTATATTCTATTTTACAGTGCTATATTTCAAATTGTTTTAGGATAAGTGAGTGAAATTATTATAATTTTTTCAATTAATATACTCAGTGGTTCATACAATTGCAAACATTCAATTTTCCGTCGTCAAAAAGTTTGTAGCAGAGCGTGGTTTCGATCCACGGACCTCTGGGTTATGGGCCCAGCACGCTTCCACTGCGCCACTCTGCTCTTGTTAGTGGGGTGGTTTCTGGGCGCTATTTCCCACCTTGCCTGATAATTGTGTGTAATTCGACAAATTTAGTTGGTAATTTTTAATTAGCTTTAGACGTTTCACATCACAATAATAATTATACAATACTAAAATGATTTAATACTGCAATAATTTAATACTACAATAATAATTACCTTCAGATGAATTTATAAGTCAGATTGTAAACAAAAATAGATCGTTTGTGACTGCATACCGTAATCAACAAAAATATTGTTGAAACTTTCAAAAAAAAAAAATTATTTTTAGGCTACAAGAAAATTTTTTTGGTAGTTTACATTCATATAATTATAAAATTATAACTCATAAAATTATATTGTAGGTGAGTTTCTCACAAGCAGAAAGAAATATATTAAAAATTGCGCACTTTGCTTAAAGGCCCCCTAGTTTTATTGAAGCGTACAACACTTATGCGTAATTATGACCTAATGATGTGTCCAAAATACGGATTATACAAAAACGCCAAGGGGTTTGAACTTTCGTAGAATGAGATTAAACGTAAAAAAAAGTAAAATATGTTTCTTTTATGGAAAATTACTTTTGAAAGTACATATTTTCATCGTAGTAATTAGGCATGAAGGACCGATAGAAAAGACGCTTGTGCCATGTCTTCCAACATTTTTTAAACGTGTATTTTTCCGTAAATTAAATTTGTACCGTAATTGTCTGGGTTTAATTTTTAACGAAATATTCCTCCGATTGCACGTACACACCGGTGCAGACTAACGAATGCTCGTCACTTGGCAGAGACGACTTGTTGCTGTGGAACTTCGCAGACGACGACGCTAATAATAAAACGTTCACCGCTGCCATTCATTCGTTTCTTTGCTCGCCGGCGCAGCGGCAAACACATAAATTAAAGTATACTGTACGACGTTATACTTACGATGTTCGCATATCTCGCCCAGCCAAGAACAATTTCGCTGTTTAAAACAAATCCATCACGACAGTGTCTAGTGTCTCCAGGTACTCTTTAATGACAATAACTTTTACAGGTCTTACAAAATACAAAAAGTCTTAACAGAATAACACACGACTGTTTGTGATCACAATGATCAACCTGATCTACTACATTCTACTGCTGCCCTCGATCGCCGTTTTGCATGTGGCACCGCCACCTAGACATGCTGCTGATCTTTCTACCCCTGTCGTTACTGTAGTAGTACCATTTAAAAACAAAAAAAAAATCATTGACGGTAGGAGAATTAGACATGACTTCTCTTATGGATCCACTTTTGTGGTATCAGTTTATGATGAATTTCGCCAAATTCGGTATGGCTAGTGTAATGGAATTCCTACTGAGGGTTGTCCACGTGTCCATGTCCAGCAACTTCGTGTGGCAGTCGGTGCGGCGTGGATTGAGAGTAGAGTAGTGGAGGGGCCGTTGGCGTTGTATACGTAGAGGTGGCGCGACGCGTGACGTCATCCCATCGCGGCGAGCCCCCAGCCCCCACGGCGGCTATACGCTGCTGGGCTGTCGCTGCCGGTAGCGTCGCTATTGACGCTATTTCGAGTGCCGGGCGTCGCGGCGGCGAACATCGGCTGCGAGATGTCACCTGGGGACCGCGATAAAACTATCTGAAAATACCGCCTCTTCAGCGGAACCACTTACACTTGGTGGAAGACTTGACTTGAGTGTAGAAGAATATGGAAAATAAAAACCAATTAATTATCAACCGCATTATGAATAACTTTTATGCGGACTCTACTAATAATTTCTTACTAGGTATGCGAAATTCGATTTTAGAGTAGACGTTTCATGTTTTAAAACTCTACAATTTGTAAATTCTTGTGGTTTTGTATTTTGTTTTGCATCGGCCTCAACTGCTGTAATGATATATGATCATGATTGATTATGATGTTGATATACTCTAATACAAATAAGGTATATTTGTCGTCTTTGTTTGTATGTATACACATTGATCTCGAAAACGGCTCAAAAACGTTAAAATTAACTTTAAAAAAGTTTATCATTGGTGTTATAGAGGTAAAAATCACCTCAAAGAAAAGCAGAAAGCTGACCCAACTGTCAAATTACAGACCGCGTTTTCCTAGATAAACATATTAATTATAATGTATTTCCAATTTAGCAGTTTTTAATTGTTTACTGTTCATGATCAAGATTATTTATATAAATATAAGTTGGTCTAAAGTAAACAAATAAAAATATTTGAATTGTTGAAATGCATTATTTTACAAAAGAATATTAGCAAAACTCCTGATAACTGGAGTAGTAAAACCAGTAAAACTCAAGTGTTAAAGTTTCAACATTTTATTCTATGCAAATGAATACCAGAGTGCAGTAGGCCTACTTTTATAGCTGTCTTGATCAATCATTGTAAGGGCGAGTGAGCGAAGCGAACGAGCTCGTCTTTAAAAGAAACAAGCTTTTTTACTCGATATAGTATTTAGTATTATAAACTTACCAGTATGTTAATCTGTGAATGAATTATTACTTCAAAAGATTTGTTTTAAGTTGCTAGCAAGTGCTCAGCCTTCCAGGTTCTTTATGTTATGCAACGTAGCTCTGTAATTTAATAGTCCCAAAAGTAGACTTTGCAGAAATAAATTTGTTTGTTAATAACTAATTTATCATAAAACTTATTAAACTATATTGATTATTCAATATTGATTCTATAGTCTATATTGATTATTCAATATTGATCAAGAGATCATAAATCCCCTTGTATGTATTGTGATTTCTATTTAGCGTTATAAAAGTGTTGGCGACAATAATAAAGTGTACTTTATAACAACAAAGTTATAGTAATTGTGGTTTGTGTAAATATTGTTATCCTTTAGTTGCAAGCACACTTTCCTACAAAGCAAAGTTTACCTCTGAATCATCATTGGAACCTCTCCAAACCGAGCTCTCCAGACGTTCAGCTTCAATATTTTCCTCACAAACAGTTGACTGAGTCATAAGTCAACAGGAAAGCATACGACTAATGGATTGGATTTATTGTTCCCTACCTTTGAAAGACAATCCAACATCGATTAACGGACGCAGGTTAAGAAGTAAAGTTTAAAACATTACCCCTCAAATAATTTGGATACTTTCGAATAATCTAATTCCCCCTTGACTATACAGTAATAAGGTTCAAGAAAATAGTCCGAGAGATCACTTTACAGACAGTGTGATGTTAAATGTTAAAACACCCTCAAGACACCGACACACTCTAGTGCTTATTTTAAGATAATAATAATGAATTAAGGGTGAGTATTATGATTGTTTCTCGCACAACAACTTGAGAACAAATTACCCCCTTTCAACTGCGACCTGTTGTTCAATGACACAGCGCGTCATGTTTGCTCCTAGCAGAAACACAACTGTAGGTGACAGTAGTGCCCTCTCTCTCTGACACATGTCATTCCGTGTACCGCCCTCTCTGTCACTCTCATTCGCACCGTGTCAGCGTCACGTTCAGATTACGCGACTGTCATCGCCACCCAATAAACCGCATAATGCTTGGCCGATAATGTGTTGATTATTAAATTATTTTACAATATGTTTTATTTATTTCTCAAATGTATTTATTAATTAAATTTCACAATCACAAACACTACAGTATTTAACATGGTTGTATTTTTTTCAGGTGAGTTGTCGACCCGTTGGACGAATGGTGTAAGCATTATTGAACCGGTAGGTGATGAAAATAATACAATTAACCTATTGGTTGAATAACAAAACCAGTTACGCGTGCGCAATGGGTGAAGTTTAGCAGAAAGATGGCAATTAACAACTAATATGTCTATTGAGACATTCTCTGTTGAACCATTCGCTAGTGTTATTTTAAGAGAGATTTTTAATTGTTGTCTAATGGACCCTTATCTAAGAACTTATCTTGTAATCTCGTAGCTGCATAATTGCCCCTCACGCCACCGACTTCCACCAATTAAATGTAAATTAATACGATTAATTTGCATTGTGATAACGCAGCTCCCGACATCAAAATACTTGGTCTATTTGTGTCCTACAATTTGTTATATCAATCTTTTACCAATTTCAGCGTCATTTTATGACATTTTCACGCGGCTGTCGATATTTTGAGCCGGTAACATCAACTATGAGTGGTTTCTCACCAAATTTCAGTCTCCATACCAATGCAGTATTTTCCCTATTTTCTTGATAGTTTATTTCGATTTATGTTCGTTGTCATAGGCCTCTGTATCTTTTGTTGATGGATAGAGTTCTTATTTTGATAATTTCATACCGCCCACTCGAATGTGCTATAAAACTTCGCGAGATAATTCATCGATTTCTAAGATTACTGAAAACTTAAAGTTTTACCCTCCTTAACTTAAACATATTTCCCCAACGGTTTCCGAACAGATACTTAAAAAAAATGTTGTTTCGCTTTGGTACATTGAATTTGATTTGATAGAGTAATTCTTTAATTTAATTTGGACACTGCTAAAAGTTACAAAAATAAACAAATAGATAAATGCACCCGACAAATCAAATATTGTTATATCAGTAATCAGTCAAAACTACAGTTTATGCAGTATTTACAGCTGTATATTATAAGACGTTTAAAATGCTCAACCAAATCCCAATGTAATTTTATTCGGAAAATTCAGATTTCAATGATGGCTAGTGCCCTTACTTTAAGTCCGACTCTCATAGATTTTTGGCGAAAACAACTGCAGACCAAGCTCTATCCAACGATACCACAAACTTTAAAGTTGGTTAAAAATTGTAGGACTTTCCTTCATTTTAGGATCAAAAAGGCGTTGCATGAGCAAAATCGTTCTGTATTAAAGAACTTTAAGAGCTGAGAACCTATATTAAAATCAGTCTACATTTCGGATTCAGAGTACTATTTTATTACAACTAGCTTTACTGGTAAATTAAACGCTCGACAAGGTTTACCACGGGCGCAAGCAGTGTTATGGATGCGGGGGGGGGGGGCAATTCTAACAGCGCCGTTTACCCCCCCCCCCACCCCCCCCCCCCCCCCCGCTGTAGCAAATGCACCTGTTGCCCCGGCATTCACCCCCGGTAATTCGGGTTTTACAACACAGCAGCACAACGCACTAAAGTGTAAATTGTGATTCATAGCAGAGTATATGACTCAGTTATGCTCTCCAGGGCCGGGATGGCGGATTTATGCCCGGGGCCGGGCTAAGCGTGGAGTTTTAAAGCTGAAATTTTGAATTGAGTCGTAAAAAAAGATTTGATGTCTAAAATGTAGATACAGTTTTTTATAAAACTTTCTAAGTAGAAACTACTATTATAGTCAGCACGATTAAATATTTTAATGGGTATATTTATGTTCTTGATTGTAAAGGCGCATGAATACTATAACATCCAACGCATCCTGGAATTTTGTGAAATTTTGTTTAATGGTGCAGGGCACCATTTTCTATGTAATTTGTGAATAAGTGTGTGGGCCCTCTAAATCTGGGTTGAAAAGGAACTAAAATCAGTTGTACAATTTTACTCGATTTTTGGGAGAACCTAAGACTAAGATTCAAACCAAATTGTTGCGATACTGCAAACAACGTCATGTTTGCGGAGGAATTTCACAAACACAGTTCAGTAATTCATTAACTTACCATTTTTTAATTTTATAAAATATCATGCGTACTTTTTAAATGTCGAAAGTTCATGAAAGTTTTTTTTGGATGAACTATTTTCATGAACACTCAAATTTTATAAAGTCATTCAATCAGGTCTTTGGTGTTCTTGGAGCGAAAATGAGTTAGCCTATCGGAATCAATTTCAAGTTCGTCATTTATACCAGGTCTACCATGACAGAAGACATTTTTTATTATTTCTAAATTTTCATATCTTGAAACGTTTTAGCTATGCACGTCACAAAACATAAACTATTGAATGATTCTTGAATCTTTAAGTACAATAGTATAATGTTTACTCTATCTAAAAACGCTATTTGGAACGTAAATTTGAATTTAAACCTCTATTCTCCAAAATCTAGTAAATATTTTCTAGACGTTTTACAAATTATAAATGACGCTTTGTCACTAAAATCTTATTTATATTTTTACTTTCTTTGAAGTCTTCCTCTCCAATCAACGGAAGCAAAAGCAAATAGCATCTTTACAAACTTCGTTGAATACAACACGGGATACAATCTTTTATTCGTCGGGATCAAAGGAATTATATTTTAAAACCTTTTCAATGCGAGTTGTGTTAAACCGTTTCCATATTTTTATCGGATTACTTTACTATACAATCAAAAATGTTTTAATAATTTGATTTTTATCGCGTCGAAATTCCTATACAGGAAGACGTGTTGTTGTACATCACTATAAACCCAGAAGTTAATTATTTCCACACCCGGTGCCGCGGGTAAATCGAGTTACAGCGGCCCAATCCGGCTCGTAAATTGTAACATACCTGCCCCGCGGCGCGGGATTATGCCCAAATTGAGTTTCGGGGCCGGGGAAGGCTTGTAATCAAAACTGCCGGGGGCGCGGGGTGTAGGCCTACTCTGGCAAGTGTCAAAACCGTACTGTGCTCACAGGGGCGTGTGTTTGATCAAGTAATGGAAGGAGGGGAATCAACCACCTTGGTTTTTACTTGAGAGGGCATCCACCACCAACATAATGCTTCCGGTAAATAAGCACAAGTACTGAATCGAGTTTCTCGCTTTTTAGTATGCATTAAACTGCCTAGTTTAAATTATTTATTGCATTACTTACGTAGGTTGGAAATTTCAAACATATATATTTGGTTCAATGCACTAATGACGCACTAGCCATTAAAAAGTTGTATAAATCTTTTTTTTCAATAAATGCGATTTTATTTAGTCTCTGGTTAACTTTGACACTAGTTTAGTCGTAATGACATGCTGTTAGTTATTTTTATTGACATTTTTGTGCAATACAACAAAACAACATAAGTCAGCAGCGTTTTATTGCCGTTTTAATTTGTTTTACTTGTTTATGCAATTATTTATGTTGGAGGTTAGTAGTTTTATTGTTTTCCTTATTTTAAGTTATTAATATCAAATACCTTATACTTTATCTTAATTACAAATAAATTTATTTTACATGGCTCTCCGATTGTACGAAAATTTTCTTCTCGACCGGAATATTTCATTTTTGCATTGTTTTCTCGAAGGAAGGTAGAGTTCTCTTACTACATGACAAACAATTTGCTTGCTTCCTGGAACATCGCATGCGGCCATGCTTACTCGTGTATAACATAACTGATAGTGAAAATCAGCTGATTGCGCGTCTGTCGTGTCAGCTGATAACTTGACGTAATGCTTGCAGTTGCGAAAGTGTCCTTGAAATATTGTTCACTAGGATGTGCCGATGTCTTTTATATAGTACTATTCGATTTGTTGATTTCTTTAAAATTCTACGTTCTCATGTCCAAGCCGTATTTGTATGAAATGAATTTTCTTTTGAAGTAGCTGTTCATGTTACACTCAATTACCGAATGCGGACAGTGGCAGTCACATGTAATCGCTTAATTTACACTCCCAAAAAAGTACCTCTTTCAAAATTCACAAATAGGGGAAAGTTAGTACCAGTTTGAGCAAAATGTTTGTTGGGTTATATTAGGATGTACAAAAATCAAACGATGAAAAATTTCAACAGCATATCTTCTCACCCCATTTCGCCTTGCTATTGTCGTTACGCAATATATAATACACTTATTGCTGGTGTTAAGGAGTGATTTATAATCAGTTCTTTTTCTATTGATCAATTGTCAACGGACTTTTTTCGTACCATTTACTATACGTAGTCATCTTTCGTCCCACTCATGCCCTTTTATTCTCCATCGCCAAATTACAGTATACAGAACCAAATAAGTAGGGCCGTCCTTACACAGATAGCACCACTTTGATTTTAAGCAAAGGCATGAGCTGATTTGTTAAATGGAAACAGCTATATAGCAACAATAACTTTCACAGACTCTTTTTATTCTTTTTCTTTGTTACAAACAAATCTGTACGTTTGAGAGGTAAAAAGAAGCGCTCGCAACAGCAATTAGGGGAAGTAGCATCATTATTACTTGTATTGTACATTCTACTCTGGTTTTCCGGAGTAAAACTAATGTATGGGATGTCCATACTGTTGGATTCTGTGTACATTCGCTTCTCATCACAGCATCCCACTCCCTAGCGTTTCACCGCGGATCAGCTGATCTGCTGCTGTTTACCCGTTGCCATGGCAACCTCGCCAACGCCACAGCAGCGCTCCTCGCGGCCGCGGCGGCAACCTCCGTGTATCCGCCCTGCGGCCGCTACACAAATTACGCCCTCGCCTCCTCCACCCGATCAGAACAGATGCCGCCCGCGGTATTTGGGCGTAACTCGCTGAGGGATGCTTACGCACACACGCACCGCTGCGCTAACGCGATGAAACAGAGCGATAGCCTCGGGAAATGTGCGTAAGGGATGAAATTCGTTCTTCAGTTCAGTGCAAAATAAACCGCTCATCTAATATGCAACAAGTTTTTATCTAATTTAATAAGACACCCCCTTTTCTGTTCCTTGTGTTGATTGGTGGTTATTGCAATATTCTTTGATAAAATTGCCGAACATGGTACCGTATGTTGATATTTTTTTGTGCAATCAGTAGCTGTATCTAAGTTGTCGCAGGTAGGGGTAAATTTCAGACTGTGTGAAAATTTAAAAAGGATGTACCCTTTTATTCCATATCATTGGGTCACGAGTCAAATAAATGTTATGAAACCATAATAATCGATGATTAAACTTATAGTTCTACTTCTAAGGAGTTAGAATTATAAAGTTGTTCTATTCTATAGAGAACTCGTATATCATTAGGAATGAAATCTTTTCATTGTTTTCTGTTGTTGTTTTATTAACAAAAAAAATTATGCATTTAATTACGAAAGATTCAACGTTCTCTTTACAACAACGACTGTTATTTGTGTGTTTGTTTTATTTACGGGTGGCATATTTGGAACGTGTTCAAAATATCGGGACGGACCTGAGACGCATCTCTGTCTGCGCTTAAAACAACACCGCTTTAATTTTAGTAAATAAGTCCACGTGGACGATCTTATAAAAAACGTTTGGTTATTGTATTGTGTATAAGCATTCTGTTTTAAAATTACTGAATATAACCTAGTGTTACCGGTGTAATTTGGATGATTATAGTATAGCCTACTTGTTAATATTCTTCTACAAAAATCCTTGTACAGTATAATAAAATAAAAAATACAGACTAAAGAGGCGGCATGTGCTGTCGTCTGAGATAGAACGTTCAAACTCGGAGCTAGATCCTTGCGTTGATCAAAATTGCTGTTAACAATAGTTTCGAAGTAATAAAATGTTTGCTATTGTTTTGCAACTGTCCATTCAGATCTTTCCCAAGAGATCTTTCAATCGACAATTCCTTAGTATTAATTAGGGGTTTGTCTGTAAACAATATTTTGAAGGACTTGTCGTGTTAGAATTTTTATCTGACATAGTATTTTTTAGTGCTTCTACTCCAGTGGCATTTTTTACGGTTGGATTTAGAACGCTCAAACACCCATGTATATATTTATTACGTTTAAGTGGAAATTTTTGCTAATGTCTTTGCAAATCTCATAACTTTATTGTATTTGACGAAACCGAGGCCGAGTGGTATGTTGCTTCCAAATTGCGAAGGTTTCGCCTATAACATCTTGCATTACTTCTCAAGGATCAACGGAGATACTTATCCAGCGTTATTGCAAATTTAACTCGATGATATGGCTGCTCACCGGCAGTGACTAGGTTTTCACTCTTAATTTTTTTTGTCCTCCTTCGAGCCTAAAATTCTAGCCCATATCACTCTGTTACTCTTGTTTGTGTAAAAGTTCCAATTTCCTCCATCAACTTTGACCTACCATGTCTGACAACACTGTAGGCAACAATCAACATCAATGCAACATGTAGTGTACTGTGTTATAAAGCACTTCCCACAGCCTCCAGACTTTGCTGGGTCCATTCTCCACCTGTAGTGTATCAGTATGCAAGCCGCGATGTCGACACCGTTCTCTTAATTTGACTCCGAGCTTTAACCCGCCGCCGCGCCGTCGGACGGTGCACTCTGTTTTATTTGGGTTCCGGGGTCACTGAACGAAGGACGGGGAAGAATGTCGGGAAGGATGGATTAAAAATGTGAGAGGGAATATAATACTTCTGCATATACATGATTTTTTCACCGTGGATTTCGTGTGACATGGTGTTGTTCTCTAATTACTTGGACGTTTTTGGTTCATTATAATCAAGCTATTTCTCCAGCTTGCTTAACGCATGGCTTCTGTGAAGTTATATGGATGATCTGTGTACGTAAAACCATAGATTAAGCATACTCCTCAAGGAGTATATAGTGCTTGAGGAGTATGCTTAATCTATGTTAAAACCAGCGACCAAGGAATACTATTCCTTGGTCGCTGGTTAAAACGCTTAAGCCTGCAGTTCCGGCCGCCTTGGACTTTTATTCCCATATGCTAATGTTACATTTCAAACGTACGCTATTGACATTTAATATAAGTCTTGTAGGAATAAAAGCCCAAGGGGGCCAGTAGGTACTGCAGACTCTTAAGAGAGCGTTCGAGTAAATTCCTTTTCGGCATTTGCCCTATAAGAGCAATAAATCCTTTGTTTGAAGTCTGAGAATAGTGCTTTACATCTTTAGGAAATATGTTCATTGATCCGGTTGTGGTTTTTAGGGATATTTCTATTTCAAGTATTTGTTTTACAAAATGGAAAGAATAAATCAAACGGTTTACTGAAAAAAAACATGTTTACAGGCTTTTATAAAACCTTACCAAGAACGTATCTCACAAAAAGGTAAAATGAATTGAGATTCAAATAAAATTTATCCTAAATCAACCACACAAAATAAATAAAGTAATATTAAAAATGGCGTAGACACGTTTAGCATAGCTCTTATAGCAAATAAATTTCAACATGGCGGCTGTCCGACGTCCTCTCAAACCGTCTGATATAAATAAAGTAGAGCATTTGGATTGTAGATACTTCATGAAATCACTTAGGTTATTCGTCATCGTAGATGAACAAAACGTTAAAGTTGGTTGGTTTATTGGTCCAATAGATAAAATACTTATTGTAAACATATTGCCTAAAAACATCCATATAAATTGGAGTGTTATTCGATGTATTAGCCTAACTCTTCCTATTTTATTTTCATTTTGTTTGCCTAATTGATGGTAGGGGCATACGGCCTATACAGTAGATTTTAGCTTGTTCCAAGTTACACGTTTTTACCTTTAACGTTACAGTACTTTATCAAATCATCCACAGGTTATAAAAATTAAAGTAACAACTGTATATTGTAAAATGTTATTCAAATGCGCTCTACGTTGAATGTTAAATATTTAGCTTTACTAAACCTCATCAACCACAATGTTCGATATTGAGTAATAACATATTGGATGTGAACCAAATATTTAACTATATCGAAAATTGGTTCCGTTCAAATAACATCAACACAACCGCTTTACCGTAGGCTCGTTGAAATTGCTTCTGTTTTGGATCCAACGTGAAATCCCCCGAAGCAAAATCAATTACTGTACCTGTAAACTACCCTGTAACCGTTTATAAACAAATAAACACGTCTGTGGAACTATAAATAACCCGATTCGCCCGTTTTAGCTGTCGCAAACACAACCACAACACAGGGGTTACAGCCTAACAGCCGGGGGCGTCGTGGCACGAAGTTGCGGCAATGTCACCACATCGTAAAAAAACCTAATATCGTTCCGGCGCGTAGAAAAATTATCGTATTTTTGGGTAAAATTATTGCACTATTTGCTATTCAGCATTGAATGGAGTAACAATGTCACAAAGCATTGTTTATTAAATAAAAATAAATTATACTATTGTATCTAGACCCACCCATCAATTGCCATCTTCCAGTAGAAAATTTTAATGAAAGTCAAATGATACATCTCATAACCCATTACTATTTTGTCCATGAGGATCACTTAGTAACCAGTGTTGCCAAAACAAACATTACATGTTCCAATATAACAATAATTGCAATGTTAGAACTCGAAAAAATTTAACTAAGACCTTAAAGACAGGGCAATATGCATACAGCTTTTCTCTTCAAACAAATATTTTTTTTATATTACAAATGCAGGTTTAAAATGTTCAATTTTAACAACAAAAACATATTTGAGAAGTTTAGGCCTATATATTTTAACTGAGACTGTTATGCTCGAAATTTCATACAAGTACTTTTAGGGTATACTAAAACAACACCATCGTATGTCGTACGAAATTATCGTAAAAGTACGATAATTACCATACGTCTGGGAACACTGGGTTTCAGCAGGCGTTGGAGTGTTGCAGCTCAGCAATGGCAATGCGACATCCTCTGATGTTACATATAAAAGCAAGCTGAAAACATTGCCAGTCATTAGAATATTCGTTTACTTTGTTAGCTAAGTCGCTTTTGCTTACATACAAGTTGTGGAAAATCCTTCGTGTTTTGGAAAGCGCCAAGGGCCGTTGAGTTTGTATTATTTAACAAATCGCTTGTTTATATTAAAAGTTTGTTTTCCTTGAGGCAGTTAACGTTTTTTGTTTTATTTAACGAGACTGTGTTTGAAAAGTGCACTTGTTTGTGAAAAGGTTAAATTGTTACGAATTCAGAAATATATTAACTGCGTATTCGAATAATATTAATTAATGGAAAATGGAAGAGTAATTTGCTCAATTAATCGTTTTCTTTGACCACAATGTAGCCGCATGGAAGGAAAATATTTGTGGAATATATGTAATGGTTTTGAGTGTTTATGGGATTATAAAATTAGCTGAAATAGTTTTAGCAATATCTTTCTCGTGGAAATTACATAAGCAAGGTAATACTGTACTTCCCTTAACATTAAGTTTTAAATTGAACACCAACCAAAGAATCATAAGTGATTTTTACCACAATAGCGTCGGAAATGTCTACAGAAAATCCATCAACTCGTAACAAATACCGTGCCACCCAGTAAGGAAAGATTAAATGTCAGTGGCAGAGGCGCGGTGTAGGCCTGGGAGAGGGCGACCTTTCTGTCAACAATGGACTCCATCCATGGGGATATGGGAATACAAAATTGGAGATAGTCCTACACACTCCGACGCCGGGCTTGACAACTTATTGTCGAGTTAATCGGTTTGGGAGCCATCTCAACACTTGCTCCTGTAAATAAATTTTCGATCACAGTTGACTTAGATATAGGAATTCCCAAAACTCCTTAATTCTTCCTTACCTTTACCGGGCTCAATTTATATAAAACTATATTCTTAAATGTTTCTCCAACTTCTTAAGAGAGAGAAGTACAACCACTTGGGCAGAAAAGTTGTTTTATGTTTTCTAAACACTAAACATTGTTCTTCTCCCACACTGGTTACACGGCTAGGAGAGCTTAAGAAAGAAGTAGCACAATGAAAACAAATTTTCAAAATATTTTCATAAAATTATATATTAATTTACAAATTTTGTTCGATATTGTGGATTAAAAGTGACATACATATGTGCATTTCCGTTCTACCAGAAATACAGACATTACGTTCATGCGTGCTTCTCGACTGCCTAGCAGCTTAACCGGTGTAATATTTTCTTGGTACTGTACCAGCAATGTTAAGACTAATGAATGAGCCTATCCGTTGCTAAAAATGTTCATTTATAAAACAACCGATGTGAAATCATGAGCTTTATTGCAAAAATTATTATTTAGAACGGATGAATCCATTTTCTCAACCAGTTGCATCTTTTAACAATTTCAATCTAGGAATGTTTCGTTGACGTTTATTTTAAGTAGATAAACAAAACTTAGCTGACCATCGCATAGTTCTAGGATAACGACCACAATAATTTATGTCAATTGAGGAATGAGGACCTCGTTACATAGAGAAACTTCGTGCTTTAAACTCTTGCATACATACATGCTTTGTATTTCATATTAGTAGTAATTTTAAGAAAATGAAAAAAGCATTCACTCTAGAACTCAAATATTATTAGTTAATGACAAAATTATCTATCAATAATAAATATTGTATATCATTGAGTATTTTAAAAACAAATGAAAACTAGACATTTTCGGAGACAGGATTTTTTATGACAAAAAATTCTCCAGCATTAAATTAATGTACGTCCCGATTAATTTAATTAATTAATCCTTCCCACAGGTAATAATAGTTGATAAATCACCCCGCTGGAGAGCGGTGGCGGTACGCGGCAGATGGCAGGGGAGGGGCGGCCGGTTGTGTTTTGTGACAAACATTTTTTACCCCTTGCGCCTCTCGCACCTGGGGTCATGTCCATTACCCCCCCCCCCCCCCCCAACATGACACGGCCCAAAATACAGCGCCCGGGGCGCTTCATTTGTCAAAGCTTTGTGCGGCCATCGCCACCGCCACCGGGTTCGATTTGGGGCGAACAGAAAATTTATTCTTAGCTAAACCCATCAACAGGGATGATAAATTATTTGATGTTCTTGAAACTTGTGACAGTGAAAAAAATATGTAGTGTCGGATTGTTTGTATCATAGAAATACTTGGGTTTACAGTAGTTAAAATACATACAAAAGTATGATCGTGCATTGATTTGGTCAACATAAAAAAACAATTATTAAATTTGTTTAAAATTTAAAGTATTAACCCACTATATGTCATGTCTTTCATTTATGAATGATAAGTTTTGTTGTTGGTAGAATAATTTATGATTTATAGCGATGGATATTGTATACTACCTATATTTATTTTTAAGCAGTGTATTATCTACTGCATTATCTACTGATACTGCAGTATCATCAGCATTAAAAATACATTCATTAGAATAATAAGGCCTACTGTAATTGGGTGTCATGCCCGTAAAAAAATTCATGTATATTACTTAAAGAAATAACATATTTTAAAATACGGAATCTACCTAAATGAGGAAAAATTACTTCAGTATTTGTATTCCATTTATATTTATAGAACTGCACTCCATACTGCAGCTACTTCTCTGCATAACACTCACACTGGACGTGGACATTCCTATCCGTCTTTACACGGTTGTTGTCGAGTCCGGTCGCCACCGCCTCCTAGAGTCGCCCCGTTGTGTTCGGATTTAAGCATATCCGCCGCCATTGTTGTACTTCCGGTTCACGTGCGCGTGCGCGGGAAGTCCCTTATCACATCCATCTCGTGATATCAACAAGTTAGAGCCCCCCCCCCTCCCGTAGTGCCACCCCCTACAACACCCCGGCTGAGAGTTCTGTTTTGGTTTCTCTCCTTTTGTTTCGCACCCTATTTTTACTCAATGGATGAATAGGTGCTTTTTCGCAATATCCGTCTTTTCTTGGCGCGAAATGAGGCCGATGATGGGAGTATTGTTTTGTTTATTACTAGACAATGCGGACTTTATTCGTATTAAATGCAGTTTTATGCTCGTTGCCTTTACTGTCGTCTAGAAGTGTTGAAAAAATTAATTTTCAACTACAAAACTCGCGCTTGAAAGGAATTTTTATATCTGCATCCGCGTACTAAATATTTTGACCAAATACGTTAATAACAATATTCTAAAAAAGTCATAGTTTCAAAAAAGTTTACCTACGTTGTATTTTGGTTTACACAACTTGTTATATCACTCTAACACCCAAGAAAATGGTTCACACTGTTCATGTATTTGTACTTGTGCAAGCAATTTGCAGTCCTTGGTATGGCTAAGAGTTGTCGTAACCCTAACCACATAAAAATATTTAGCCTATGTCGATGTACTTTCCCTAACGATTCTCCTCGATGTGTAACTTTTATATCACTCATTAGTAGCTAATTCAATGAATGACAAAATAAACCCTCAAATTTTTACTACATAAACGACGCTGCATTTTATTATGTAACGGACGATATCCTTATGCAAGTGTTATTTAAGTAAATCGTCCATTCAATGTTTCCCACCACTCCTCCTTTTGGTTACAATTATTTTTCGATAATTCGTCACTTGGTAGTTATGTGCGCCGCAGGGAGCGATTATCCATAAATCACTGTTTCACTTCACCGCTGGGGCGCCGCTACGGCCATGTATCATTCAATTGTCCAACTGTTGCGCCCTCCATGGGGCGTTCCCTGGATTTTACTTAGATATAATTCATCAGCGATTTACAGTGAAGTGTTTGCTTCGCGTGGAAACCAATATGCTTTCAACTCGGTTGGTCTTTATTATTGGATGTTTTTATTTTCATTTCACCTTGTTATATACCTTGTTTGAGTTGTCATTCTTAGAGTTTTGTGAGTTGAGGTAGAAACCAGCGCAGTGATTTAGAATCGCAACTTTTCCGCCTACAACAGAAACATAGCAATTTACACGTTTTGCTAGGGAGCGGTCCAACGCAACGTTGGCCGCATGACGTGTGCGTATGCGCGTCTCATCGATGACGTCATACCGGTTTGGGATCGTGTGGGCGAACTCACTGATGGCTTCACCGCTGTGTACCGGTTAGTGCCACTCATTCCCATCGCCACCGATAACTATAAAACTGGGTAAAAACTGAAGAATGCACTAACTTACACCCTACACGAAAAACCATACCATACATGTCGACAAAAAATCCAATCTTACCAGTGACAAACTTTTTAAACCATTGTTTATCTAAGAAGGCGCTGCGGAAGTTTTTGGTGGAACACGTAGAAGAACAAATCCGTGTACTATGAATTAATGGGTAAAGCCCCCTAAAAACGTTTTTACGTTGCCTAGCCCCTTAAAAAGTTTGGTCGTCTCGGCCCCCCTCCCCGCACTCCCCGGTTCGATGCCCCTAATAAATTTTGTTAGAGGTGAGTACATTTAGTAAACTTACTTTATCACATATAAATGTGATTTGCAATATTTTACCTGTACACCACGGCTCACCTTAATTGGCTGGCTCTCTTATAGAATGTTACATACAGATTTGCTGTTTTTGTCGTGAATATTTACTGAGTTAAAATTTGATGATACAACTTACTGCTACAACTATTTGCACCAACAGTGCAGTGTCACTCCCGCTAACATTACGCCCATTACATCATTACGGTACACCTGTGCACGTCCACTTTACCCGGTAGTCCCATCAAGGCTAAGCACGCTCGACGCTAGTTTAGCGTAGATCTACGCTCACCTCGCCTAAGTGACCGTAATTCCACTTGACGCTCAAGCGACTCTGCAGAGGCGAGTTTCGCTAAGCCCACTCCGTCGGTCGTCCAACTATAGGATAATTCCTAGCATAACGAGCCACTCTAGGGGCGCGGATTGATTGAAGTGGCTATCAAGATGGAAATTAGCTGCAGGTGTCGGGCTGAACGAGGGGTATGGCGAAATTAGACCGGGTCGGGTAATTGCGTTATAGCTGAGTTACTGACGATGCAAGTGAAACATTTTTAGAGACAGAAACTGTTTCTTCTTTGGAAAAAAAACCATTGTTTTGTTGCGTTGTTTATAAATCAGTCACTTATTCAATGACCACCCGTAAACAATGTACAGTACTTATAAGGTATATAAAACTTTTTTTCATTAAGTGACAGCACGGAACATCTACCACACAAATAAAAACTGTTTAAACATGGAAATGGCAGTTGAAAAAGTTAACAGATTTAATGATATGATTTGCCTTATAGTTAATCAATAGTTGGGACATTTTAAGGGTGCGCTCTACCCATCTGCCGCGCGCGGATGCAAGGGTTTAGAATCTCCGTGGTTATCGCCCCAGTTGTAAACCGATTTAAAATATTTTGGTGTCATTCTTTTCGTAATATAATTTTGTACTCCGCTATCGTCTTAAAATTTCGATGTTAATTTAAATTGCTAAGCAGGGTGCTTGCTAATAATGTTAAAATAAGCGTCTTTGTATCAAGTTTTAACGTATTAAAAACATTTTTTTAATAAAAAATAAGACGATACGTGAGTACAATAATCTTAAGAACAAGAATCTGCAATAAGATTGGTAAAAAGTTTATAGATAACGATGCAAGAAAGGAGATGCGAAAGGTCTGCAATTTCAAAAACATCGTTATTAGACCACCGATCAATTTCGCACTGAAAAAAAAAACATACATTAAAGTAACAAAATTTAAAATCACCCGTCATATATTTTCCAAAATGTGCATGTGTTTCTGCGTATAGCTGCAGTTAACAGTCTCGCTCGACGATTTTGACGCCGAGGTAGAGCGCACCTTTAAGTCTTAAACCTCCTTGATTCTCTTCACATTGAAAAGTAAATTTGTCTGATATAATTTAATGGATTACATGCAAGATTGATTGCATTGACAGCACGTGCAACAAATGTCTGCAAACTGAAGAGAGTCGCTTGATGTGAAGTGTCCATCCATCTTACGAAAAAATAATGATTAAATATCTTTGTCATATTAATAAAGAATGAAACTAAACCTCGTTCTCAAATCACATTATAGTCGATTGAAGGTTTGAAGGTCTGGTTTAGATTTGGTTTTCTTGAGCTATCACTATCATTACCCATTATCATCCACCAGCTTTATTGCACGTTGTTGCCTGTGACAAATTCAGTGGTTGCACTGGTCACGGGCTTCCCAATGACCTAAATTGTAGCCGCCTTTAACCACAATTTTTCACTCTAAAACTCCTCCTCAAACTCTTTCATGGTGGATATGCCTAAGCCGCTCGTGTGCTCAATTAGACAGGCCGTTCGCGCGGTCGGTCAGTTATCAGTCAAGTTAAGTTCCACCCTCCCTTCCCTACAACGACAGACAGATGATCACCGGTGACCATTACATCGTCATCCACGCCCACACAATCATAAATTCTCGTCTAGGCCCATTGATTGTCCAATTGCTGCTTGCTCCTGCATCATCCATCTCCTTGTCTATAGTTAAAGCTCAAGCTCTACCTGACAGCTCCTTCGTCTCCGCTACAAATCTCCACTCACTTCTTCTCCCATTAGCTGGACGAGTGATTTGTAGCTTAATCGTTCGCTTCCTATGCAAGGGGAAATGTCTCTAGTTTTACGAGTTTTAATGTGCACACGAGATAGATGTTAATTCACAAGATTTTACTCTTGTAATTTTGTCTGAGGCGTTTAAAAATTTTAATGGTTAAAAAAACCAGCAAATTTCTTGACAGATTAAAAAATATTTTAATCAAAAAATGTGTTTAATTGTGTGATCTTTACCTCTGAAATTGGTCCTTGTAAAGTTACTACTCTATAGTAGTTGTCTTTTATCAAAATAGCTTTATTTTGCCTTTGGTTTGAAGTGGTACTTTAAATATAACCCATTGAATTTAGTCATGGCTTTTAACTGCTCAGTGTCGTGTGTGTCTTCAGCAAAATCCTGCTAGATTCTAAAATGTTGTTAAATTATTTGAACCTTACTCACATAACACAAACAAGAATATTTTGCAAACCCTCCAAAAAAGCCCACCAGCATATATGATTCCAGCTCAGTGCACTGGCTGGGTAGCTGAGTGGTTAAAGAGCTCGCCTTTGAATCTGAAGGTAGCCAGTTCGATCCTGAGAAAAGTTAGTGCTTTTTGATGGTTCGATACTGGACCCAGCTGCCTTTGGTCATTGGGCTATTAATTAATGATCCTGACAAATAAAACTGCTGATATTTGTCAGTAACAAAGCTACACCTCATCTGATCCATCACAATCATCACACTCACCCCTTCAGTCATACTCACCTTAAAATACGCACCACAGAGTGCGTCGGTGTTTCCAAATAAAGTATAAAGTATAAAGTATAAAGTTTACCTGCCTCTTGCAGAAGAGAAGCAAATCATAACAGTTGGAGTCTCTGTGTAGCTTACTACTGCTTTTCTTGGCTGACAAACTATATTTTGGAAGATAAACAATTGTAAGTTGTAAGTATCATGTCAAAATATACATTTTCCTCCACCTACTATCTAAAGCCGTATTTTACTCCTTGGAATAGAGTAGTAAAGTACTAATTTCTATCCCATGTGACTCGAATACTTAATTGTTCTACCTAGGGAAAACTCAAGTTTTTTCGTCCCACGGGGCTAAAGTTAGTTACATAAGAATTACATTAAAAGAGAGATTAAAAAGAACATGAGCCACAGTCAGCTGTTGCTTGTATTTGTTTCATTACTCATTGTTGACTAATAGCAGCTGTAGCTGCTGCTCACCTGCTGACCATTCTGTCAGCAGTGGGTGAGCAGCATCAGCATCTCTAGTACTAGAGATGGCCGTGGCAGTGTACGTGTTTGTTTACATTTCGCTTGGGTAGGCTATTAACCTAAGAAGTCCAAAAGTGTAAAACTTTTGACTAGGCTTAAATTATATTTTGTTTTTTCCGTGTTCTTTAAAAATGATATAGCCTACCTTCCGTATGTGTTTTTTTATGTTGATTTGACTGATCCAGCTTGACTGAGCAAGGGATCAAATGAAGGTAAAAGTTAAATTATGTATGGTAGGCCTATTAGGCCTAAATGTTATTCGTGTAGGTGGAGGAAAAATGTTGTGTGCATCAAGGGACTAAAGTACTTTTCTCCCTCAGGGAAATTGTCGCCCTCGGCTTTGCCTTCGGGCGACAACACTTTCCCTTCAGGGAGAAAACATTGCACTTTAGTCCCTAGAAGCACACATAACTATTGTCACCAAAACTCAAATGAAATCATGGAGATCCCTTCATAAGGTCGTCTTTTATTCATTTTACGTACTACTCCAAGTAATCTTGCCAGTACTCCATAGTGCAGGATTTGGCTTTGGTGTAACTCAATATGCACTCTGATGCCACTAATCTAAAGTGTAGGCCCTACTATTCAGTCTTCTTGTGCGACTATGGAGAAAATTTCAGTCCTCAATCATCAGTTTTCAAAAACTCACCATCACTTGTGTCGGTTTCAGGTATCCAATCGGACATTGAGATGTACTTCAACCTGATAAACTAATAGAGCGGTCTACTTTGTCTCATACCATGTGATTATGTAGTCCTTCACTGAGCTAAGCTCTACAGTATCCTCCCTATGCTTACTCTATCACTCACCATCACTTGCGTTGGTTGCAGGTATCCTGTCGGACATAGAGAAGTACTTCAACCTGACGAATGACAAGAGCGGTCTGCTGCAGACGGCGTTCGTCATCAGCTACATGGTGTTCGCTCCGCTGTTCGGCTACCTGGGCGACCGCTACAGCCGGCGCGCCATCATGGCTGCCGGTGTCTTCCTCTGGAGTCTCACAACCCTTATTGGCTCCTTCATGGAGGTTGGTACTGCTGTAACTGCTTTACTGATTAGAAACCTTAAGTGACATGGCAACATTCACCGCTGATTTCATGACTGTTCAGGGTGCTTAGTAATTTTTTAAAATTACACTATTTTCGGGGGATATGAAATTTGGTAGTTTGTAAAAACCCCTTAAGAGTCTTCTTCACCCCTGTAAAAACACTAAAATATACCTCCTCATACCCTTGTTTCGGTTGGTATTTTTGAATATTATACTGAGAAAAATGGTTTTTTCCTGACAAATGATGTAGTCAGTTAACTCATACCTAATATAAAAGTAAAAAGAAATTGGATCAGTAAAAATAAATCTTAAAATATTGAATATTGAATTAATTTAATGGCACAGACAATTCTATGCCCCAATTATCAATAAGGTACAAGAGCTGTTATGTAATTATTCAACTACATGGTCACCATGTTTCAAGAAAATCAATTGAAAAACAGCGTCCAAAACAGGGAAATACAATACAGTAGACTAAAATAGATACAGTTCAGGGTCCAAAAAATGGAATGTAATACAGTAGAGTGCCACAAACCTGAATTTTGATAACCTGGAATTATAGATAACCCAGAAAACATGCCAGAGCATTGAAGTGATCTGGGTTTCAAGGCCCATGGCATTGGGCGGAACACGATGTGGTGCTTAAATCTTTAGTTTTAACAGGTGAGATTTAAGTTTTTAGTTTTTGTATTTCGTACATTGTGCAATACATAAGAGTTTTCATAGGAATGTACTTTTTCTTATATTTACTCCTTTTCTGATAATCTGAAATTTTTACAAAGCCAGACACCGTTTAGTCTACACTAGTCCGGTTTTGCTGGACTCGACTGTACAATGTTTAGCCCTAAAGCCGTATAATTTAGATATCCCACTGCGGTTCCAGCCTAAAGGTGAAGACAACAAACCGTCCAATGAAAGTTATAATGTTATCCTGAATTTTAATAATTTATTATTTTAATAAAACAATTAAAACAGTATTGTATTTTTGTAAACAGTTTTTGTCTTGACAGGGTATGGCACACAAAAATTGTGTATTGATTTAATGATCCGTCAAGGACATCATATCACAGTTACCATACGGAAGTAAAATCTTAAACTAAAGCACTCAACCATAAGCCTTAAACTTGGTGGTTGATTTTAGATATCTTTGATTCGAGGCTTCAATTATGATCAGCTACTATAATTTATTTTTCCATAAAATAATCAAGAAATTCCCATTTTTGGCCGTAATGGTCCAAATGGAAATTGATATTTTGAGAATTCAGCACTCTGCAATCACTTGCTTATCTCTGGCAATTTAACAGCTCTAAGATGCTCACCCTCACACTTAATGTTCCCCTGTTGTACAGGAGTACCACTGGTTCCTGTTGTTCCGCACTCTGGTGGGTGTGGGAGAGGCGAGCTACTCCACCATCATCAGTGACCTGTTTGTGCAGGATCAGCGGTCCAAGATGCTCACCCTTACACTGAATGTTCCCCTGTTGTACAGGAGTACCACTGGTTCCTGTTGTTCCGCACTCTGGTGGGTTTGGGAGAGGCGAGCTACTCCACCATCGCCCCCACCATCATCAGTGACCTGTTTGTGCAGGATCAGCGGTCTAAGATGCTCACCCTTACAATGAATGTTCCCCTGTTGTACAGGAGTACCACTGGTTCCTGTTGTTC
The DNA here is from genome assembly GCA_030545055.2 of Neoaliturus tenellus. Taxonomy (NCBI): domain Eukaryota; kingdom Metazoa; phylum Arthropoda; class Insecta; order Hemiptera; family Cicadellidae; genus Neoaliturus; species Neoaliturus tenellus. The sequence continues at coordinate 179,236,286 of CM061534.1, read as the reverse complement.
CGCACTCTGGTGGGTGTGGGAGAGGCGAGCTACTCCACCATCGCCCCCACCATCATCAGTGACCTGTTTGTGCAGGATCAGCGGTCTAAGATGCTCACCCTTACACTGAATGTTCCCCTGTTGTACAGGAGTACCACTGGTTCCTGTTGTTCCGCACTCTGGTGGGTGTGGGAGAGGCGAGCTACTCCACCATCGCCCCCACCATCATCAGTGACCTGTTTGTGCAGGATCAGCGGTCCAAGATGCTCACCCTTACACTGAATGTTCCCCTGTTGTACAGGAGTACCACTGGTTCCTGTTGTTCCGCACTCTGGTGGGTGTGGGAGAGGCGAGCTACTCCACCATCATCAGTGACCTGTTTGTGCAGGATCAGCGGTCTAAGATGCTCACCCTTACACTGAATGTTCCCCTGTTGTACAGGAGTACCACTGGTGGTTCCTGTTGTTCCGCACTCTGGTGGGTGTGGGAGAGGCGAGCTACTCCACCATCATCAGTGACCTGTTTGTGCAGGATCAGCGGTCCAAGATGCTCACCCTTACACTGAATGTTCCCCTGTTGTACAGGAGTACCACTGGTTCCTGTTGTTCCGCACTCTGGTGGGTGTGGGAGAGGCGAGCTACTCCACCATCGCCCCCACCATCATCAGTGACCTGTTTGTGCAGGATCAGCGGTCTAAGATGCTCACCCTTACACTGAATGTTCCCCTGTTGTACAGGAGTACCACTGGTGGTTCCTGTTGTTCCGCACTCTGGTGGGTGTGGGAGAGGCGAGCTACTCCACCATCGCCCCCACCATCATCAGTGACCTGTTTGTGCAGGATCAGCGGTCTAAGATGCTCACCCTTACACTGAATGTTCCCCTGTTGTACAGGAGTACCACTGGTTCCTGTTGTTCCGTACTCTGGTGGGTGTGGGAGAGGCGAGCTACTCCACCATCGCTCCCACCATCATCAGTGACCTGTTTGTGCAGGATCAGCGGTCCAAGATGCTCGCCCTCTTCTATTTTGCCATCCCTGTTGGAAGGTATGTGGCTTGTTAAATTAAAACCAGAAGTGTAAATGATTTCTCACATGACAGATAATTCTTTAGGGATTCTTTTGAAGTTGATGAGAAATAAGCTCTGCACCCTGAAGTACTGTCCTTGTGTCTAATTGAATTTTTTTACTTTTTAGTTTACTTCAACTATTTTGCTAGAGTGTCAAGTTGAGAGACTTTTTTGTGTATTTTAACCTTTCATCCAATTCATTTCGTTTGATACTGAAATTTGGAATGTTATTGTATGATGCACTAAATTCGTTGCATTCGATGTAATTATTCAGCTAGATTTACAGTGCTGCAAAAACACTTTATCACAAAATAAACACAACCCCAGTTATAAAATGTTTCATCGTTGTTTAAAGAAGAGCGGTACAGTAGACTCCCTCTTAACCGGCCACCTTTCAACCGGCCTCCGCTTTAACCGGCCTCCCCTAACACAAAATAACATCTTTTTAACCGGCTATTTTTTCATCTCAACATAACTTTAACCGGCCGCGTTTCGCCGGAAACGTAGTTTTCTTATTTAAAGTATCATTCAATTCAACTTTTTTTCTTATTGACGTTCTCAAACAAATTTAAATGTAACGTCCTGGATGGAAATGAATGCCACCGGAAGTCAATGTGTTTGGCCCTACTATCCAGTAGACCAGAATAAAAAAAACGAATTATTATTAGTGTCGGTTTGTTGTGGATTTCATGGGTGGTGGATGTTAGCTATAAATCATATACAGTAATGTATTTAAGGTTGTTTTTCAAGTAATAATTATATTTAGGCCATATAAAATTGTGGGTTGGTGTTCTTAAATGACCAGCGGTTTAACCGGCCAATTCATTATCTGACCGAGGCCTGGTCCCGAGGTGGACGGTTAAGAGGGAGTCTATTGTAATGGTAATAATGATTTATCTATCATATGTCACTTGTACTTCCATGTACGCCTCGGAAGATCGCGGCACCGTAAATTGGTTTCAAACACGCCTATGCTTTGAGGAGTCTATTCAAGTTGGCGTATATAGTCAATGATTTAACTAACTTTTTGATCCAGATGAACTGACTGTTTTGGAAGAATTTTGGCTAGTGGTGATCTTTAGTAGTAATCTTAACAGTTTCTTTAGTAGATTAATGAGAGGTTTTCTTAATGTTTTGAAGGTTTTTACCTATTTCCGTACACTTTGCAGTGGTCTCGGGTACATTGTGGGATCCGAGACGGGGAGGATCACTGGCGCTTGGCAGAACGGACTCAGAGTCACTCCGGTTCTAGGTAAGCAGAAACCCACTGTCCAAAAATTATTTTAATATACCCACTAATTTTACTGCACTATTTGACTAGATGTTTTAACCTGTGTTGTCCGTAGGTCTGGTCGCCGTTCTGCTGATCCTGTTTGTGATGACTAACCCGGAGCGAGGGGAGAGCGAAGGCAAGACCCACCTGCACGCCACCTCCTGGTCCAGGGACATCAAACTGCTGCTGCGCAAGTGAGTACAAACGATAGCTACGGCTAGTGGCAAAACATGCTAGCGGTGAACTGTAGAAAACACTTATCGGACTGTCTCTCGTTAAGCGTATTTCACACGTTATTTTTTAACATACAAAATAGTTTGTCTAGACACTATAAATTGTACTTCCAGTACTGGTGTATTCATTTATATGTTTAACTGATCATTTTCTTATGATGTTGAAACTGACAGATATCTGTGGAATTAGGATGTGAGTGTGTGACAAATCAGTGTTTTTCAATGTGAGTTGCTTGTGTTTGTAATAAATTTGGATGTAAAATATCTCCGTTATTATGAAAACAATATGGTAGATTCACTATTTTGAAAGTTAATGTTGATAAAAGAAATTACATTATTTAATTTTATGGAACCGTCCGTTAGCCAACAGCATGTAAGTAATTTTGCAAAAATGATTTATTAATACAACCAAAATAGTTATTTTTAAAATGTAAATTCATATACTTTAGCCACTTATCACTGTCATGATAAAAAATATACCTTTTCATATTAGTTTTTTAAAAACTAATCTGTATTTTTATATAGTGGCTTTATATATATTACCTTTCATCTCCAGTTCGTGGTTGGTTATGTGTTGACTATGAACCCAGGTTTAAACAATATATTACACCATTCTCAAGTAGATCGTCATGAAATGTAGTCGACATAATTATAATCAACCACAAACTGGAGACGAAGGGGCATTTAAAATTTTAAAATAAGCTTCATCAGTTCAGGGACCATGAGTAATCTATAACTTTAAAAGCAAAAATGAATGTTCTGCATCATAGATTTCAACACAAGGTTGTTTACTTAATGAGCTGCTCTTCGTTTTGTATCTGGTAATTTTGACTTAATCTTGTAATGAATAAATATTTTTAAATTCATCATAGTTTTCTAATTTAGTTATGCAAATATTAAATTTGCTTCACCGTGATCTATAAAATATTACACTAGGATTAAAGAGCTGTCTTACGGGTTGTTTGACTGATGGTTTGTGCGTTCAGTCCGAGCTTCATGCTGTCGACGGCTGGCTTCACGTGTGTGTCGTTTGTGGCCGGCGCGCTCGCGTGGTGGGGGCCGCAGTTCATCTACCTCGGCCTGCGACTGCAGCCAGGATATGAGAACGCCTCGCTGTCTGAGTGAGTATGAATGAAAATCTAGGAGGCTTGAGCCTGCTTCATTAGTTCTCAACATAAGAAACATACAAATAGTGTTCCAGATGATAAGAAACATCTCAATCTATCTATTCTATATATAATACGTGAAGCCGTTTTTTGTTAACACTACTCCTCCCGAAAATTCAAACGATTGGGATGTCATAAGACTCGTCTCAGTTTGTAGTTCTGCAATAAGGTTATAGATTCTTTACATTTGTACTCTGAAGGGCACAGGAAGCCCTTAAAGTTCGTTTTTTGTCCAAAAGATTAACGTGGGGAACAATTTATATTGGAATAGCAAAATAAAACAAGTGTTGATAGTTACACAGACAAACACATATTATTTCTCATTTGGCTGTTTTCTCATGAAGATTTGAATTTATTTTATTTATAAGAAAGACTACAAGATGTACGATATTTGACGTTTGCTACACACTGTATTAACAATGTATTCTATGGCAATAAACCATATTATTATTATTATTATTATTATAACACATGTTAAAAGCTAGCTGAATAGAAGCAATTAATTACACTAACTGGTACTGAAATGTCAACACAATTCCATATGAGGAGTGTATATCGTGCGGAACAAATTGTGTGTTTGACCTTTTTGTCAAAATGTAGAAAGTAGATTTTGCTTGAACTTTGCGCTTATGTGTATTTGGGCACAAAAATAAGCTTAGTAAAACGAGAAAAATTTATTTTCCTGTACAAAAAAAGTTATCAAATTAAAATTTATTAAGTGGGTCTTATGGGTTATCAGATTGGTATTGAAACAACAACGAAAGTTAACAAAAATTGAAATAGAATACTAAATATTTGCGCATGGGCTTTCAAACTACTGTGAACTAGGTAAAGGGATAGTTGGTTGTTGGTGTAAATTTAATAACATGTTTACTGCGATACTTTAACAAATTTAATGCAGAATGCTATGCATATTAAAACACCTGTTTGAAAGAGAACATTTTAACGCTTTTACCTCCAGAATAGATAACAAGCTTTTTGCAAAAATCTCTTGTATAAAGAGGCATTTTAACCTAAATATAAATGCCACATCAAACCAAAATTGGTTGCACAACAAAGATATAGACTTTCCTAATTTTTGTGATTTCTTTATTTAAATTTTGTAATGCCATAGAAAGTTAGTTAAAGAGGATTTAGTTTGTTATAGATAGTTTGAATAGTGTGGGTTAATTCACTAAGTTGACTACTAACTCATACATTACCAGAAAAACAGCCGCAGTGAGTGCTGCAGTTCATACAGGACCGGGGAGTTGTAGTTTAATATTGATTTTACTTCTTTTGTTATTTACACTTTTTGTGTGATGAATAATCTATATCTAACATCTGTGAATTTACTCTAAATTTTATACGAGTTTTTAGGCAGATTTTCTAAGACAAATCGGCATAAGAACCATCTCGTAATTCTAGCTAATTTGGACCTAAAAGAGCAACCACTAAATCTCAACACTATCACATTAGGAAGTTGGAGAATTATTGATAAAGATTGATGGAATAAATACCAATATAATGTACTCTGATTTTCACTACAGTTCAATTTTCATTCAAAGCAACTCAGTAAATTACCATGGAACAAAGTTTGATCACCAGGTACTCTGATAAATGTAGTGCATTGCGCTGCACGGGCCCTCTAGTATATTTTAACTATCGTAGGACAACGTAGTTTAAATCCTTTTATTCAAGCTTTGCAATGTGTTGCAAGATTCATTTATAGCAGAATTGTTCATGCTCAGTAAGGATTAATTAATTAAAAAAAAAACTTTTTTGAATTCATTACCTACATAAACAGTTGCCTGTATTTGGGTAGATCAGATACAGTATAAATTTAATACAGTAGAAGCTCTCTTAACCATCCTTAGCCATCCTCCCTCTAACTGGCGTTTGCATTAGTCGCCTTACTTTGACAAAAGATTCAAGTCTGCAGACAGCCTCCTAATGTTGAATTGGAAATAAATGCTCAATTACAAACAGTCTGTAACATCCTTGTAAAACGGCAAATATTGAATACAAGTTCATTGTACATTAAATACTTACATTTCTATTAATGTTCAAGAACCTGGGACTGAGCTTTTGTTCAGAAAACTTAAACAATTCCTTTTAGTCAAGGTAATATCAGTCACAGACTGTACACTAAAGTTCAAGCAAAAACGAGTTTGCCTAGTTTCCTTTCAAAAAGTGATAGTTCGCTACACTCACTAGCCTCCATGACGAGCTTCGCTCACTCGCATTTCAAGATGTTTTATTGTTTGCTGTAGTCTTATTAGTTTTTTGAAACTGTAAGATATGGATTTTTCTTCTATGGTTCACATCTGATTTCATCGTTGTTGCTAGTTTTTTTGTTTTAAAATTTAATTGCAATTCCACAAACTATTTTTATGGTTTTAAACATCCTTTTAGGCCTACTTAATTTTTTCTTTGCGTTTTAACTATTGTAGCTTAAACTAACTGAAATGTTATGTGAGGTCCATCAATCATTTACATAAATAAACATTTCCTTACATTTTAACACAATATTTGAAACAAAAGAAAAGAAAATAATAAATATACAAAAGATACTCCTCAAATAAAAATATTTTTTACATAGGGAGTATTTAGAGAGAAGTGGAAAATTCTTCTATCGAGTATAGAGCTTTATTTATTAAATATTCCTTTAAATAAATCCTTTAAATAAACATTTCCAAACATATATATAATACACTGTCAAAGACCTGGAGTCTCAAAGCATTTCAGTTTAAAACAATGTTTTGCTTTTTTTCTTTACTTGTTTACATTTAGTTGTTTTTAGTATTTTTCATGTCCTCTCCAGATATTATTTCCTTAACTGACCTTTTAATTATCCACCCTAGAGTCCAATCCCATGATCGGCAATTAATAATGCTTTTACTATGTATCAAACTGTATTTTTTTTTAATTATAGTTAATCAATATAATTTCTTTCCTCAGTTAGGTATAGTAAAAATAATATATGGTCTATATACAGTATTTTGGAATCAGTCATGTTGGTAAGGTATATTGGCGACATTTACCGAAATTAGGATTAAGTCATAATTACAATACACGAAATAAAAATCAGCTTGCAATTAAAAAAAATTATGGAATTATATTTTATGAATTTGAGCCATGCAGGAATCTTGAAACAACTTCCGCAAAATTAGCTTTCAGTTGAAAGAAACGTTAAGTTCTATAAGTATTTTTAATTGAAAAATAATTAAATTAATTTGAAGAACGAACTTTAAACACTTCTTAATACTATCTCTTATATTTAGTTATTTTTTCTTCAATTATAATTTGTTCAAGTAAGATGCCATTCTATATTTGTATGATTTCAAGTAACAGTTGTATAAGTAATTTTATAAATTTTAAGAACAAATTTGATTTCAATTGTATTGCCTAACATTTCCATGACTGTCCCCAGTGTCTCCCTCAAGTTTGGCGTCATCACCATGGTGTCGGGCCTGATCGGCGTGCCGGCCGGATCGTTCATCGCGCAGCGCCTCCGTGTCCGCTACCCACGTGCGGATCCCTATATCTGCGCGTGCGGCCTCATCTGCAGCGCTCCGATCCTCTTCGCCGCCTCTCTTTATGCCAACACCAACGTTGTCGTCTGCTACATCCTCATCTTCATTGGAGAACTGTTCCTCAACCTCAACTGGTCCATTGTTGCCGACATTCTGCTGGTGAGTCGTTAAAACTCTGCGTGTTTCCAGTGTGACGCTGGTGTTTGGAGTGATCGCCATGGCCGCTGGGCTGGCAGGGGTTCCGCTCGGCGCGACACTCTCGCGCTGGTTGCGTCCCAGGTCGCTCAGATTCGATGCATTCATCTGTTCGGCCGGGTTGTTTGCGAGCGCAGTCTTCACCGCCGCAGCCCTAATGAAAGCGGCAAGTTGGAACTCGACCATTGTCTACTGTATGGTTTTCTTTGCCCAGCTCTCTATCAATCTCAACTGGTCGATTATTTCTGATATTCTGCTGGTAAGACGGTGTCGAGAGTGTGGTGTTTCCCTCTTTGTCAGTGTTTTGTTCGGTTGGAGTTTGTCTTGTTTTTATTTGACAAAGTGTTTAGTCGAGTATTTTGACTCGCTCATAGTTTGACTGCTTTGAGTATGTCTCAAACTAATTATGTCATGGTTTTCCTGGTTTTATGTTTTCGTGGAAAGTTAGAATAGTTAACTTTGGTTCAATTGTGGTTTATGGATTCTAAATGTCAATTTTAATAGTGTGATCGTTAGAAAATTGCTGGAAATATAGAAATAAAAACAGTTTGAGATTGATTTGAAGTAATAATGAAGTTTGTACGGATTCAAAACATATACAAATTAAAACATGTTGAACTGACATATGTCAAGTAATAAAATTGTCAGGTTAGTCAAAAGATAAACTGGTAAGAAATCTTTTAGGTTTTCAGTCACTGGTTTTAATATATTGGACAATTGTTTACTTAACCCCAAATTGTGATGTTAAGTATTGGATGTTGCTGCACTTAGCCAATTAGAGAACATTAGAGATCGCCTGCTGGTCGAAATTCAACCAAAATTTCAGTTGATCTGGACCCAAGAAGTTTAAAAACATCTTATAACTGAAACATCTGTTCTTCCTGTTTTCCTATCAGTTTTTTTTACAACAGCTGTCTAATGATCCAATAAATTATCCTTTCTCCATAAGATTAACATTGGAATTTTGAAAGCCTGTAGGGCGTAGCCCTGGAGTCCGATGTGAATTAGAATGGGATTCTGCTCATCTACAGGACTATACCTTTCTTACGGTATGCCCGGATTTCTCCTACGATGCACAAGAGCTGAGAAAAAAAGGGGAAACGAAACATGCTTGTCTATTAATATATAGATTTATTATTTTGAAAATGTTATATTAGGCTACAGAAGGCTCTCTAAGGGTGGGCAAGCACCCTGGACAGATAGCTCTGGTATGGCCATTACCATACTAAAAGAATGAATCATATATTATGGATTTAATTACTGTTTGTCTCCAGTTCGTGGTTAATTATGTGTTGACTAAAACCGAGGTTTCAACTTCAACGCTAATGCGCCATTCTAAGAATCACATTTTTCATTTTAGTCTTTTTCTTGATGACTGAGAGAATTGAGTGAAAGCTAGCTTACCAAAGTGGCCTCTCAGAAGGCAAATTTCAATAAGGAAAGAAGTTGGAATTGTGTTAAATTACTCGGTGATGAGCAGATAACTTATGTATCATATGAACATGTATCATGTTCATTGTAGGGTGATCTTTTATGGCAAAAAAAGATGTTGCTTTTGGGTTGTGTCGCAGTGCCATTAACCTACGCTTCACAATAGTCAGTTCATTTCAGTTCACCTGCCTACTTTGCTAGTGAGGACATTGATTTTCCTTGTTTGTGTTGTGGTTGTTTTATGTTTTTTGTCGTTTACATTTAAAATCATTATATCAAAGTTTACTTTAATCATAGTTAACTGTTATATTATGAGTAGTTTATATCAAATTATTATCATCACCATATAAACACAATTTTAGGTTACTGTGGTTGGAAAAAAAACCTCAAGTAGCAGAACAAAGACATAAAGTTTATTTAAGGCCAACTAATATATTGTGTGAGATGGAAGTATATGGAAGAGGTTTATGAGTACACACAGGAGACTGAAGCTGTTAAAACGATGATGATGATAAATATATCGTGTAAAGTGAAAAAAATATTCTACATTTATTTTACCATTAACTTAGATTTTCTATGTGAGAAATTATATTGTCACTTAAATAGCTGGTGTGTGCCTACTTTTATCTAATCGCTCACCGATCCATTGTCCGGTCACTCGGTTGTCAGTCTAGCAGCCACTTTCGTAATATAGTTAGATTCTGTGGTAAGAAATTTAATCAATTGTGTTTCGTCAAAATGTTTTAAACATAAATCATGACAGACATAACCTAGCCTAACAATCCTAACATACCCCAAGTTGTAAAAAACTTCTATCCTAACATATTTTACTTTTTAAATAATATTTCAAAGAATGTTTTAATTAAATTTTTATGATTACGTATATTATGTCAATCAAAAAGTATTCCCAGAACTTAGGTATAAGTGGCAGTGAATGAACAGAAGAGTTTCAAGAGTACTTTTATTTATAGGCCTAGTTAATTGTTAGATTTTAGGCAGTGGCCATAGCTCAGTGGTAGAGCTCTGGGTTATCACTCAGCGAGCCTGGGTTCAATTCCCCGTTCAGGAACAAAAAGATCGTTCGGCCTCTCCCGTGGTTCGAAAGTCACGTTAATCCGTTGGTTCCACTAAAAGCCAAACGATTATTTTTATTATTATTATTTATTATTGATAGCTTATGCTTCGCTTTTATCAAATTAGTGTCATCAGCATATGAACACAGTTTTAGGTTATTGTAGTAAAAAAAAAAAAAAAAAAAAAAAAAAAAAAAAAAAACAACTTAGTAGTAGATTAAGGAAACGACACTTAAGAGTATTTCTTAATAGTTTACTTACGTAACGGAAAAAGGATTAAAAAGCCGTAGAATATTATGAAGTCTAAACCAGCTAACTACTGTTATTTTATGATTTAAACTTGTTGATTAGATTACATTTGCTCTAAACCACAGATAGATTATCCTTAATATTTGTTTTCTTTTTAGTATGTTGTGACGCCAACTAGAAGATCCACGGCTGAAGCCTTCCAGATCCTCATATCCCACATGTTTGGGGATGCAGGCAGCCCATATTTGGTTGGGGTGGTGAGTTTTACTTCCTAACCACATTTACAAACTAGTAATGCCACTTAAATTAACCTTAATCTCATTTTTATCATCAAAAGGGGGTGAATTACTCAAAACCACACATTCATTATTATCTTATTTTAACAAAACCAATTTTTCCTAAAATAACCACTTTATTCTTATTATATGCAATTTTTATGAATGATAAAAATCACACTCTTAATGGAGCCTGAATGTGCTAAATCAAATACAGTTTGGAAAAAAGAAACTTATAATTTGTTAAGGCAACACTAATATACTAGATTCCCACAAACCTGGACTGTGATAACCTGGAGTTCTGGGTAACTTGGAAAGCCTGCAGAACAGTACAGGTAACCAGTGAGGTATACACTTTTAGTTTTTGCATTATATATAGTACATAAACAATAAATATTTTTATAGGGAAAAAAGTAAACTATTCGTACTTTTTGCTATGTTTACTCGTTTCCAAAAATTTTAACAAACCCGGATATATTCAATTCTCAATGTCCAGGTATTCAGGACTCTACTGTACTTCTGCTTATGAAATAATAAATAACTTAATACTTCAGCCAAAACCCGGTCTCATTTAAGCAAAACCTGATCTAACCTAACAAAACTAAACTAGTGTCACACTCCACACTCTTCTTGCGAGCATTGCCGAATTCTTTAACTCTGTTTTAATAATCGTGCAACCTAAATACCTGAAATATGTGCAAAAATGTTAATTAAAATCTGTGTTTTATATTAATACGGTACTGTATTCTATATATAATTGTTTTTCATTGTAAATTTAGATGGTGTCTATAAACTATAAGTTCCAATTGCACTTATAATATTGAGAAAATGCTGAGATTAACCTCTTCTTCGTTGTTACCACAGCTGTCAGAAATGCTGAAGAAGTCTCTGACAGTGGGCACGACGGTGCTGGCGCTGTCGTCTGCGGCGGGGGCCGTTGCGGCGGAGGGGACGGACCATGTCAGCCCCGAGGTGCAGTTCCACAGTCTGCAGTACGCGCTGTTCACCACCAACTTTGTCGAGGTGCTGGGTGGACTGTTCTTCCTCTTCACCGCTCTGTACATCGTGCAGGACAAGGAAACGGCCGACCGCGAGCTCGCAGGTAACCCAACATCCACTTATCGGAAAACTGTTGTTTATCGGCTATTGTAAATTAGTGATGAGCTAGAAGAACTAACTCAGTTAAGAAAACCCTGAATATTTTATGTTTACGGTTGATTGTGAAATTACAGATGTTGCTCTTACTATATTACTACAATCAAGGTTCAGTAGACTCCCTCTTAACCGGCCACTTTTTAATCGGTCTCCGCTTTAACCGGCCTATCCTGACAAAAACATCCTTTTTAACCGGCCATTTTTTATCTCAACATTGCTTTAACTAGCTGAGTTTGACTGGAAGTGTGGTTTTCCAATCTACCATTCAATTCAACGTCATATCATATTGATGTTTTCAAACCGATTAAAATGTATTGTCCTGGACGGAAGTGAACGCCACCGGAAGTGAATGCGATTGTTCATCTTCTACAGGTTCGAAAAAAGTGCTCTTTTGATTTCAGAAAGACAGACGTTCGTCCTCTTACACTTGAGATTAGCTATTGTTCAAATGATAATAGCGAGGGGTTACAGTCAACTCAGAAATACAATCAATTCAACATTAATTTCCAGGCTTACTATAACTACTATTCTTTTCAAGAAACAGATCATTGACATTAAACCATTCAAACATCTTATGTTACACTGATTTATAAAACAAAAACGATTAATTGAATAAGGGCAACAAAAACAAATTTAACATAGTAACACCAACATTAAAGTGTTACCAGTCTTTTGTTCACCATTCAGTATTTTTGTTTATAGTGACAAGTATTGTTTATAGTGTTTATTGCTCTGAAGAAACAATTTTTTTGTAGTATTTTAAATACTTAAAACAAAACGTAATTTTTTGGGTATATGTTAGGTTTTTCAAGGTCTAACGACTGAATTCTAAGTTTGAAGATTTATTGTAAATGAAATAACCTCGTCAAAGTAATAAAAATTTTCTTTGTGTGCACCACAACAGCATATAACAGAACAAACTACCATGCGTAACAGTACAATCTATACCATGTTTCATTAAACTCATTGCAATAGTATTGATTTAAACAAGACCTGATTTATCTATAATCCGTGAATAAAAAATTAGTATCCTGCATGCTGAACCCACCGTTAGAGCCACTCAATTGGAGACTCTAGCCTTTTGATGTAGGTAGTGGATCTTAAAATTACAATGAAAATTTACATTTTGTTGTTACTGTTTTTTTATCTACATGTAAGGGTATCTCTCAATGCAGAAGGGAGTTTCATTACCGAATTTTGTTACCTCCGTTCTCATAGTATTAGAAGACAAGGTAAAGTCTTAAGTCCCATGTATTTATTGGTACAGTACACTCTCGTTCATCGGAACTAATGTGGCGGACGGCCGGTTCGGATGTCAAAAAATTCCGATGAAGCGGAGTCCGTCGTGAGTCATCATTTCCGCCCATACGATGACCTATCGTGATTGTATTCTTCTTGTTTTTTAAGATAACACAAGAGATTTTGTGAAAATAAGGCGCTTAAACTTCAAACATGGTAACAATGAACCTATAGGAATAAAAACAACGCAAGAAATAAAGATCCAAAATCTTTATTCTCATATTCATATTCCAGCAGTCAACTGACTTACACGTAACACAGGTGCAGTCGCGACGCGAGACAGACTGAATGACAGTTTGGGAAGCGGTCAAACGGATGTATGTTCACTTCCTGCCCCCTTCCTCTTTCTATTTTTGTGCCAACATTCCACGGCCTCGTAAATCACATTACAGTAATGGGTTCAGATTATGGAAAACGCCTGATGACTTTTGATACAAAATGTGATACTTCACTGTTGTGCGGAACGAATGGAAATTGAAGGCACTAAAATGGAAAAATTATTTATTTGGTAAGAAAAAAATTAATAATGTCCAGATTTTTGGTTCCGATGAAGCGGAGTTCCGATGTCGCCGAGTCCGATGAACGAGAGTGTACTGTAATGTTAATAATACCAAAGACACAGTCTTTTAATGTTTCTGTATGGAGCCAATGGTATCTCAAATATTTAAACATATATTTGTTTTTAAGATTCCCTCCGATCCACAAGATCCACTATAACCTCCTTCGGAATTCCTTCCGTCATCCCTCGATTCCCTCAACTTACAAGAGCTTGATCTATAGAAAGGTAAATTTGCAGAACTTTGGAACTTAAATATCTTAAAACTATGTGATTTAATTAATTTGGAACTAAAAGAAGAAATAACTGAAAACAAAAATATAAAAATCGACCAATTATTTGAACAAATTAAATTTAAAAATTTTACAAGTTATGGTTAAACATAAATTGATGTGATAACACCCTAGTAAAAGAGTACCTTACATACATCTGCAGACAATTCTGATTTATTTATTTTTTACTATTAGTTTGAACTTGTTTTCACCTAGGCCTAATTACTGATGGAATTACAATTAATTATTATAAATGAACTATTTTTAGTGAATTTCGCTCTAGAGAATATGCTATTACGGTAGTAGCAATGGTAAGACCTAAGCCTGAGACCATGTTACTTTTTCATTGGGGACTGCAGTACAACAATTTTCAGGTTGGTACAGTTCGGTACAGTAAACTTCTGTGTAGGTTCTCGGTACAAAATCGGTACGATATGTGTTATCAATATAGCAGTATTAGGCATTTTGATATCATTGTATTTATATTTTGGTATTGATATTGATGGGTAACACTTCAAATACCTACTACATTTACCATATTTTGAAAGGTACCTAATAGGGAAAATGTCATAATCAGTTGATGTCCTTGTACTTCACACCTGTGCACGTATGCTGATGATATTAGTTTAATGCCAAGTAGAAAATATGAACATGAAGTGAGTATCACAACAATAATTTAAAACATAGATTATTTTTTTTTTATCTTACAAACCTAAAAAGAAATTTTCAAAAGAAAGCCCATTCATGCTGTATCAATCTTTTCCAATTCATTACCTACTAAATATAATATAAGAACAAACTAATTTTAAAAAAGAAATTCAAAACAAAACTAAAAACCTATTTAATTAATATTTTAGGCCTATCAAGCCACAGTACCATAGGCCTATTGTAGAATGGCAGGTGTCATCATTGGAGCTGTATCGTCAGTGTTAATATCACTCATTATTACAATCATTTATTTACAACTAAACTATTTATGCTTCACATTTGTCAAACTATTTACATCCTAAACATATTTCACAAAACTTCTAAGGTAACGGTCATATATAAAGGTGCGATTTATTAGGCTTGACAGAGCAAGCGTAATAAACAATCCAGCAAGAAAAGCCAAAGTACAACATACGAGAAAGTAAACGCCACAAAGTGTACATTTACACAACATGAAACCTCTGGAAGAAAGATATACAACAATGCACTGAATAATAGCACTGGGAATATAGTTGTTTCGAAAACATTGCCTATATTTTAAAAGCCAAACTGGTGTTGTAAACAAATGGAAAAAATTTTAATGTTTCTAAATTTCTCTGATTGATAATTCATATTAACTAATAGATTTTGGACGTCTTTTTCTTTGTGCAAAGCGATTGTTTATCATTTCCCGAATACTTTCAACTAACTCAGGTCACTTTAGAGCTTAGGACATATCTTTTCAATCGGAACTCAATACATTTTTCTAGTCACTTCTAATCATACAACTGTCCTTACAGACGCTAGCGTCTCTGGCGCGGGCATTTACATCACTGTAGTTGGTGGTAGTTGTTACCGAATAAGGGCTAATGTACTTCATCAGCTGTTGCAAACGAGAACGTGATTGTCTAAATGGTGTTAAACCACAAATTGTAAACCGTGTTTCTATCCATAGACTCAGCGAACACTATATCGTTTATCGTTTGTTTACTTGTAATCTTGTTGCTGAGCGATGAGAACAAGCCATTTTTTTATGTGTTAATCCATTAAGAAAGAAAAATAGCAATAAAATATTTATGAATTCCATTTCTTAAGTCAAATATAAATAGTAGAGATACTTTAATATGTTTGACATTTGTAACATGTATTGAACCTGATTCATATCGATGAATCCGGTTTAAAAATTGTACTGAATTGATGATGGTAATATATTTTGTGCCGTAACAGTACCGAATTTTCGATGCACCGCAGACACCTAATTTTTCATTTGGAGGTCTCCAGAAGCCCAAAACCACCATTCATTAATTTTTCAACATATTTATATCGTGTCCTTGGTACTGATAAACTTGAAAGGGACCTCCGGTTTTGATAAAATTTGGTAAGAAGATGTAGGACCAGGTTTTTTTGATGAGTTTGCAAACCAGTACAATCGGGTTATGAGAATGGGGTTTCATAGGGTTTCAAAAGAGTCAACAATTTTTTGGTATTTTTGGACTTCAATTTTCAAAAATTCAAAATTTTTAACTAAAACATTTAAAAGTTTAAAAAATAAAAAAAATTTTTCCTTGAATTTTTAATTTGGTCTAACAGGTTTACGGCAAAAATACAAAAATACGTTTCCCATGTTATGCTTAGGATAAATCAACAAAACCCTTTATCTGCTCATTTATTGACATAACTTGATCAAATTTGTTATGTACATTCGCTAGGTAGGGTTTAACTTGATTACAACACACATATGGCGGCAAACCTACTTAATCACACCCATGGGGTTTATGAGGAAAATGAAAATTACTGAATTGTGTTGGAAATTTGCTCAGTATGCAGGTCTGCTGCGACAGGGGTACTTTATATTCATAAAATCAGCATAGTAAGTACAATAATTACTATGTTACGTAGTAATTATTTGTGTTGGGCTTATTGTTTATGTTTTTTCAGGTGAATACGTTTTACTCATCCCTAAAACCGAAACTCCTTTTCCTCTCCAGTAACTCCCTTCTGTTAAAAAAGTTGTACCCTGTAAGTATATACTTCTTAGGATGTTGACAATTAATTGCAGGAGACAGATTTTGTATTTTATATCTCAGATTCAATTTTGCGACATTAAGATACCATACCTTTCTTTAGCTTTTATTTGGAAAAACAAAGACACATTCGTTCCCAAATAAAGAAGATTGGACCTATTTACCCTTCACAATAAAAAACCATAACTTAGATAAATTAAAACTATTTCCAGATTCATTCAAAAAATATAAATTGCATGAAAATTGTTTAAAAATCTTGCCCATTTGTTAAAAAAACATAATCTTATATGTATGTTAGTAGTATAGCCAAATATTTCTTTATATTTACTTTAGTTGATTTTCAATCTTGAGGCGAATACATTTACTTTAAGTATTCTCAGGGGCGGGGGAGGGAAATGCAGTAAAAATTCAGTGGTCATTTCACACTAGGAAGAAGGTATTTTCAGTAGGATGCAGTTCAACGAAGTGGTGCCGTTAGGCATTAAAAATATCTTCCAATGTTCAAACCAGGTCGTACAAAAGTTCAACGGATTTTTTTTTACCATTTTACATGGCAGAAATCTAATGAAGCATTGTGGCACTGTTCAGGTTACAAATCTTCAGACGAATGTTTCCTGCAGATGGTAGAGGTACCCCTGATCAAGATCACGGAGATGAGCCCCCCTTATAAGCGGCAGATAGATAAGGGTAGCTAGCGCAGTTGTCCACCCCCACCATCACTCTCAGGTTAATCATTTTGTGTTCGGTTCGTCGGCTACGGTTTTGTCTCTTCTTTCACTGGTTTTCACTGCTGTTCACTGCCGCTATTGCTGGATTGTTCAATGTTTGTGTTGTACATTAATTTAAGACTTGAATTAAGTTTGGTGGCTGGTTGAATTCCATTTGATTTCTCGTTCCTGTAGTCTAACACTGTATCTTTGGTAATACTAATGGTTTGTCGTAGTTATTTGGACTGTGTTACTTCCTGAACAGCACAACATGGTACCCTGAATGCCCAATGTGTAAGATTAAAACTCTAATTTTCCTTATATCTCCTCACTACTTTGATTTCAGTTAAAGTATTGAGATAGCAGGTTGAATTTTTGAAATATCAATCATCATTTTTAAGTACCCTTAAAATTACTTGTTTTAGGTTCTTCTTTTATCTTTCTTTATATCTTTCAGTTTTTCATTTGTCAGGAAGCACCTCATCTGACTATTTTCTTATTTTTTTGATAAACAAATTTGATATACGGTATTATATTAAAGAAGTTTAAACCCTTTTAAACTGACATTCTAGTAGTTTTAATTTTTTTCTAAATTTGAAATCTAATTTGAATCCCCATCACAGGACTTCCGGAATCTGACGGTGACATAAAAATGTCAAACGTAACTTTGGATGAAAACACTCATATAGATTCCGCTAGACAATCGTACAACGCGATTGTAGTCAACGATCAGGTACCGTGTGATGTGTGTTTTGATTCCTGGGCATTTAGGGGAGGACATGGGAAGTTTGTTTTGCAGTGAATAATCCTAAAGTAAAAATATACTATGGTTTTATTAGAGAAAATTTTGCTGTAACGTATAACTAACAATGGTATATGAACATATCTGTTATGGGGTTTTTTTTATTTGGGACAAAAAATTTATGATCAGGTAAGCAGAATGTCTAACAAATAAATTTATTTCAGCTGTATACGGTGAGAAGTAAATTTCACTCATATATTTGAATAATTGTCTGGCTTGCAAAATGATTTATGGAAATAAATTTTCTGCTTCCCTTTTTACACAACAATATTTTGGTTAAGATTTTGTAAGATGTCAGATAGAAAAATATCTTTATTTACAAATCCATCTAGAATAGTGTTACCGTTTAGAACATTTTCATATTTTATCTGTCAAAAATCTGTTGATAATATTCATCAATTGTGTAGAATACCCATTGTGTAGTACGGTCTGATAGCCATTTATGTTGAGCTGGTCTTTTTAAATTTTGATAGGAAAAACTCTTAAATGTTTTTGTGTCATATGTGATAACAGCACATTAAATTAACTTTCCAATAATATTTTTACACATAGCACAATAATATTTAACATACCACAGATTTACATTCATGCAGAGCATTATATCAAAATCGTTAACTGAAGGACAATCATTGTTTATGAATTGGGACAAAGCTAGGAAATACTAATCAGGTCTTTGCAAGAATTTAATTTCCTCTCCAAATTCCATTAAATAAGTTTTGATTATATCCAAACTTTTATAAAGTATCATTTAAAACGAGTTTGTCTTTTTCAATATGGGTAGCTTGAGTTGAAAATGAATTTAAGATAACGATTTGGGCAATTCACATAAATTTTACTATAGTAAATAAATCAAATGTTTAACATTTAGGTATTTTAGTTTCAAACTTTTTAAGTCACATATGGGGATTATCGAGTGACAGAAGTGCTCTGATCTTGTTCATAATCAAGAATTACTTTTACCACGTGTTTCACCCAAATATGAGCCCTTACCTACAGTTCTTTCACAGATTGGTTTCATAGTGCAAAAAAATTAAAAATAAAAACACCAACATCATCCTATTGAAACATTTTTAAACACAGTTATAGTTTAATGCTCATTTCAGGGGAGGAGAGAGAAATTAGGCAGGGTTTAGTGGTTCCTCAACAGAGTGCTATGGTTTAGGTGGGTTATGTTGTGTAACGTTTTCACTGTCCACCGCCGCACCGAAGCATGTTTCAAACTTCGCAGCGAACAACACACAATCTCACCAACTCACTTGATGCTCAGTGAATAGGATAGGATTAGGTTTATGATTAGTTTTTTAATAAACCACTAACCACTTTTTTAATAAACCACTATGGAGTACTCGAATGGGCTTGAGTAAAATTGTGTAGTTAAAACTTAGTATGAGTTAAACATTATGTACAGTGCACTCTCATTTATCTGAATCTGCCAAATCCGTACTTCAGATAATCCGGACCAAAAACCTAGATTGTTCATAACAAATATTAATTCTTCCACTTAAGAAATGTTAACCTTTATTTTACTTTACCTGCTGTCACTTTAAATAATTAACTGTCACTTACATGCTCAGGAGGTTTTTTTGCAATCTGCATCCGTGATGTGATTGAGGAAGCAGTGGAAGTAGAAGTAGTCTTGCAGGGACACGATGTTAACTTCTGCTTTCCAGCAGTTAGTTAATCTCTTGACCGATCCTGCATTTTTTCATCCTCAAAAGTTTATTAAGTGTTTATTACTTATTTTTAGAAGATCTTATGTATTATCCCATTAACGTTAGCAAATATTGTCTCAATTGGTTGCCACAACGACAGAAACAATTATTCATAGCTGACTTTGCTTACTTGAAATCCGGATTGGCCGTATGCCACTTAAATTTAGATAAAAGATAGTGTGTATTTAATTTTTTATCTATTTTTATTACAAAATCTGTTGGTTTAGTTTTTTCCCTTGAAGTACCATTTGAAAAAAAAAAACTCAATTGCAAAAGGATTATAGGAATGCAGTCATTTTATTGAGAAGTTCTTGCAATGAAAAATAGTTGTCAGTATTGGTCAGTTCTTTTATTTGAGAAAATAATTGCACCAGCTTTTTTTACACAACATTTTGCTTTAGTGATACGTGTGTACAAAAACATGTGGAAAAATTCATTTCATAAAGGGGGTTTTAGTCACAATTAATTTATTACCTACTTCAGTGTATTTTATTTTATCATTTTTTTCTGTGAAGATCTTTTGAGACGATTTATAGAATAAATTGTAGCTCTCTGACGTAAATTAGATTGATGTTGATTTTTTTTTTATAATTTTAAACAACTAAAACAACAAGTATACAACAAACACTGACTTACCAAAATTTGTTTTATTAACAACTTTCCAAATTTAAATATTCGTGGATTGTTCGTAAGTAGCGTGTCTGTTCTCACTTCATTGTTTTTTATACTATTTTCAGATTTTTTAATTTATTAATGAATGTCAAGAGGTGTCAAATTTAATCGACAGCTCACTGTACTTGTTTCAAAATTTTTTACCTGTTATCTCCAGCAATTACATTAAAAGCCCACTGTTAAATTATAGGAGTGTTTTGGAATTGTTGTGTTGATTGACTGATTGTGAGTAACCGTGTGCGTTTGTGTGTAACCGTGTGGGTTTGTGTGTTGCAGGTCAGGACAACCCCGGTCTGCCGACCCACATGTTCGCCGATGACCCCGCCCTGAGTCAGAGCGCAGCGGAGCTCATGTCGTAGTGAACCCATCGCCTCGCCCGCCTGTAAATACCTGTAAATAACAGACTTGTACATTCGTGTCGCTCATTACGTTGCGTGGTTTTTTTTGTACTGAGAAGAAACCTAGATATCAAATAAGTGTGTCATTTTTATAGTCGTCCCGCCATATGGTGAAATCAAATTTTAAGCGTCTAGCATTAGTTTTATTTCTCTTGGAATTACACGTTTGTTTTGATATTTTTAGTACCGATCTGGTTTGTCGGTTTAGTGAAGAATGTTCAGATTTGTATTCTGGATTTAATGTTGTTTGGGATAATTATGAGTCTTAACTCTGGTGCTATTCTAGAATATCGTGAGTAACTGCCATATTAATTTTTGAAACACTTAATCATTTAAATAATAAATTTTTGAGACGGTAAAAGAGATATACTCGAATAAGCTTTTTTAACAACTACAAATATTATTGTATATTATGTACCATGTTAAATGTCCATGGAGATGTTCCACTTTACTCCAAAATATGTGAATATTCGGTTGTTATAATATGTGTAGTATGTATGTAAATAAAGATGTATTTTCAATTTTAAAAAGTAGATTTTACAATAAGTATTTAATGTGTACAGAGAAATATCAGCCTGCAAGTTCCTTGATAAGTTTAGCTGTATATTTTTTACTTATACTTTGTTATGTTAAATTTTGTAGAGAACTGATAATTTTGCTTGTGAGATACTTAAATAATAAAATAACAGTTTTAAAACTCTGTCAACTTATGTTTATTATTTCAAAAAATGTATTATAAGCGATTATTAGTATTCATTCTAAAATACTTTGATGATTATTTATAATTTTTTTAAATTGATGTTTATTACAATTCTAAAGCTTTATGTATCATGTTCAGGTTTTGAACTAAATATATTATGTATAGTTATAACAGATTATCATCTAAATTGATGTATCTTTTTGAAGACTGCTGTTAGTTTATTTTAGATTTTGTATATATTCATTTTTGATTAATGTTGTAGTGGTACCATTAATGTATTCTTCTATAAATGTGGTTAAACACTAAATTTCTTGTCTTTTCTCAATGTCCTTTCTATCCATTTAATGTAAGAGAGTGTAGTAGGTCCTAAAAATAGCTTACAAAAGATGGAATATTTTAATAACGATAGATCTCTGTTTGGAAATTACGTTTTTTAACATATTTTTCATGTTTCATCTATATGTTGACATTTAGTATTACACTTTTTTCTGTGAAAAACATTTAAAAATGGAAGTTGGTGTAGATTTTTCAAGCTAAGTTACCCCCATTCCTAAACATTTCTCTCATGGGATACTTTTCAATCTGTTATGGACAATATTTTAAATTAGTTTTTTTAACAACCAGATTAATCTGTCAGTATATAGTGAAGATTGTAAAAAAATTACATATCAATATCTAAAATATTACAAAATCAATTTTTTATAAATCAATATTCTAAATAGCGAGACAGCTGAAATTGTAAGTTATCAAGTTAAGTTCTGATCATATTTTTTACTTACAATGTGTTTCTAACAACTTTTTTCAGTGATCCATCGTAATTGAGAGCCAAAATTACTGTTCTAAACTAATATTCGGCAACCGTAAACTCGTCCTTAAGAAACTTGTTAGTACCTTTGTCCTCAATTCATTGAGTTAGTGAGTTTTCACTGTGTCCAACAACATGTAGACCTAACTAGTTTCAATATTAATTTGACCTGGGCTTGGACTTTTATTTATCAAAATGTTAAAAATGCCACTGGCATAGCTAGAAACAAAAGAAAAAACTTTGGTAGTACTTTTTAGCTACCGTACATCAGATCAGTTGATTAAAGTTTGATCAACTTAGTTTTTTCAGACTCAGTGGTTAAGGTTTTGTTGACAATTTATCTTCAATAATCACTAATTTCCATGGTTCCTAAATTTTATCAAATCTCTTCCTTAACCCATTTTCTAAATTATCATTAAAAAATATAAAATGGTAAGAGTCCGTGGACCAGGGCCCAAGTATGCTTTGCCTACTACCTTGGGGACCACACAGCACGATCCGACAAGAACTCAGGCCCCGGCGTTCTCCTTCGGCGTCAAATCCACCGGGTATGGGAAGGTGAGGGCGAAGGCCCCAGGGCCCAAGTACGACACTCGCGGCATGACACAGCACGGGAAGCTGACCTCCCAGGAGACATCCATGCTTGGGAGGTGGAGACCGTCAAAATTCGGTCGCACCCCTGGACCAAAGTACGACAATTCCACAAAATTGACTGAACCGACAGCGCCCGCTTACTCTTTTGGAAACAAAAGACCTGATTTTCGAAAATCAAAAGTTGGCCCGGGACCGAACAAATATGCTCCCCCAACGTGTATCGGACCCAGCATCCCCGATAAGAAAGCTGAACCTGCTTATTCGATTTTGGGCCGTAATTTTGGAAAAAATAAGTTTCAATCACCAGGGCCTAAATATATGCTGCCTGAAAACAACATATATTTGAAAACACCGCCTCGAGTACCCTTGCTTGGACGACCCAGACTGAAGTATAAGTCTGGCGTTCCTGGGCCAAACAAGTACTACCCGACTCCGACGTACGAGAAGCGAGAGGCTCTCAAAGGAATCAGCTTCGGTGTGCAACACTCCCCTGAAAAGCATCTTGTCTACCTTCCCGAAGACAAAGATCAAGATACATTTGTGTTTTAAAACTTCTAAGTTTATTAGCTTTTATTTGTTGAAAAGTTGGATTTCTGTAAAAGAAAAAGTTTTTTGACAAAATTTACTAACGTCCTGGAATATTTCTTTTATACAAATAATTTTTCACTAATACTGTGACCCTTCACTCTGTGGAAGCATGTCTGATAAGTCAAAAGAAAAGAATTAATTTAACTTTTGGAAATGTGGATGATTGCATTGTGCCCTTCTTTGAGAGAAAAAGAAGCTCAATATTTTTATGAGGGAAGTAACTTAATTAACCTTTTTTGTGTATCATGAGGTTTAGTTCTGGACCAATGGCTTTTACATCCAGGTGTCTGAAAAGTCCCGGAACAGTCCAATATTTTTTTATTCGTCAATCATTCACATTAAAATTTGTTGACCATGTTTTAGGTATAAGACAACTTTTTTGGAGGGTGTAATTAGAACAATGCTGCAAACGCAACTTTGAAAGGATGACTTGTCCAAAATGGCAGATGATCTAACTTTGCATAAATATTAAATAACTGAAATTTTCAAATGCTATAACTTTTGACATATTCGACCTTTATTGTTGGGTTTGTGGTATAATTCAGTACTCTGAATCCAAAGAACTTTAATATGGTGAATCATTTTTGACCAATAAGATTTTCCCTACGTCCTGTAGTGTTATTTGAATTTTGAGTAATATGGTACAAACATAAACTTGAAAGATCTCTTCAAATATCCTCCGAAGTGGAAATGACTACTGTTCATTTCCTTTCCACACAGTTTTCTAAACAGTGTTCTAAACACAGTTTTTCATGCTTAAAACGTAATTACACAGTTTAAATGTTAATTTAAATTTAAAGTTGACAAATAAAATGTCACTCTTCCGGGACTTTAGAGACCTGGTTTAACTTTTATAAGATTATTTACGACGCCGACATTTTTAGATGAAAATGACTGGAGTTTTTTCAAACTGAGCGATATGTACTATAGCTAGAACCAAAACGGTCCAGTACCAGTTGCTACAACTTTAACACGACTAATCATTCTGCTAACACATTTGCTTGCCAGATCTACATTTTTACTTTGAGTCATGCAACATACATTCAGAAATGATTTTTTAATTTACTATCATATACAATAGTGGAACAAATAAGAAAGGAAAGTGATTCAAATAAGTCACTGAATGCTGCTGTATTGTCAGTAATGGGAAAATTATAATTGAAATCATTAATTTACTGCATAGATAACTTTTTAATGGTTAACATTTATGAATTGTACAAATGATCTATGACATCTTAGACCTTGTGACTTTAATGAGTGCAGTAAGTTATTGATAATAATTTATTCATAATTGATACTTTTGATTGGTTCGTGTAATAATAGGTGTACTGTTTGAGTCAGTCTGCGAAATTCCATCAAGAGATTTAATCCACCAGTTGGTAGATTAAAGAGGTTTGTATTGTTTAGTTATACCTGGAATTTCATGAACAATTCGTAACAGTTTTGTACAGGGAATTTCTTGTGGCACTCAATTTTAGACGTGTTAGACGCACAACTTTATTTCTAAAAGTTCTTCAAAAGTTATAGAGCAAAATGTGTTAAAAAAAAACTCAATTTTACTTTCTTCCTTTATACCATGGTATATGGAGAAAGTATTGTATTCGTAAACATTTTCCAATTCCTTTGATGATGTTCATTTCATGATTCATTCATGATGATGATGATGATTCATTTTGGAGCCCCCTTTCCCCTTATAAATGTGTATATATGGAGAAAGTATTAGTTTCACCAAAATTTTAGAATTTGAATTGTTTGTAAATTTATCCATTTTGGTGGCCCCTGGGTCCAAAAAAGTGGTTTTCAGAGTGATGTCTGTGTGTGTGTGTGAGTGTGTGTGTGTCTGTGTCTGGATGTAAACAGAGCTAGAGAATTCCTCAATGGTCCGATTTTGGTGAAACTTGGTATGTAGGTTCAAACCCATAATAATTCCAGGCGTTTTTTTATTTTTTTGAATTTTTTATTTTTAAGGGTAGTTTACCCCCAAAAACCCCCAAAAAACGTGAAAAATCAAAATTTCTCAAAAACGGCTCTAAAGATTTTGATTAAAAGTTTGTGGTTTATTACGATTAAAATGCTGAATAAAATGACACCACCAGGGCCCATTTTCTAAATCGGCCGAGTAGGCCGCGGCCTAGGGTGGCAAATTTTTAGGGGGCGGCAAATTTATAAATTTGTTTTCTTTATCAACTAAAATTTAATAACATAACAGCATTTGCAAAATAATTGAAATTTTTATATACATTGTAAATAATCCTTGTAATAGAACTTGTAGTTATGTCGAATTAATTAATTAGATCCGTACGCTATTTGTTTACTCCTCTCAGCCACCCATGAAGGGAAGCGGCAGGCAGGCAAGCCACCTCTATATCGCCCGCCACCGGAACGGAAAGGTGCGTGGTGCTCGACAGCTGTTGGGGGGGGGGGGGGGAGGTTCTTTCTGTTGTAACAGGATTGATGTTTTTACTTTTAGAGTCGCTTCATTTTTATTCATTATTTCATTTTTTTAGTCTGGAGTATTTAGTTTGGTAGTTTTATTTTTATTTGGTTTGGTAGTGTCAGTTGTCGTTTGTTGGTGTTTCTCGTTGAGACAATTTGATGATTTATGATTCTTGAGGAAATAAGAGCTATGATTAAGACATTTTTATGCATTTCATTGTAAGGTAAAACGACTAAACGTTGACCGCCGCCAAACTCTGTTCACAGTAGTGTTACTTGCAATTTCTAAACAGCTTATAAGTCTTGTGTCAGTAGGAATCCTACTTTTTTTAATGATTGTTTGTTTAAGAAACTATTTTATTTGAAAAAAATGTTTAAACATAAAATTTGAAAGTAGCATAATACATACTATATTTTGACGGCTGTTTAGGCCTAAATATTGAAAAATTGGCGTTTGATATAAAGTGCAGTATAGACTAACACCTTACTGTTGTTAATAAAACGTGTTTGTGAAATAAGCTTATGTAGATATATTTCGTTTAAACTGCTAGGTATGCCGTATGTTTTTAAAACGAATAATACTATTTATAAGCCAGTGTTGTTGGTTTTCCAAACACGGTTTGAAAATCGGATGGCGGTATTAATATTTTGGGTTTCCCAAATGCAGTTTGGCATAATTTCTGTAACGAATTTGGTTTCTTTTTAATTATGAACACTATTTAAAACTACTTTTCTACAGTTGGAAAATATAAATTGAAGTTGCATGAATTTATTGTGTATAGTTAAACATGAATTAATTAGTCACATTTTAATTAGTTATTTAAAATTCAAATAAAACTAACTATAATTCGTCAATGTATTAGTGTAAGTCACATATTCAGTGCGGTATTTAGTTGTTAAAATAAATGAACCGTCTGCTTACATAATCAGTATTCAGATGTTTAATAATTAATCTGTTAACTTTTTTGTTGTGTTAAATCAAAATGAAATATTTGTAAGGCTCCGGTCTACCTGAGCATGAGTGCCGCCTCGCGGCCGTAGCGGGTTAAGCGAGTTTCATGGCAATGCAGCGGTTTACGGAAATCGTGTTTTAAAATTAACTCAGAGATAGAGATTGGCTCTTAACTTTTCCTGAAAGTAAAAAGACGGATCTTGTCTTCTCTGGTTTATTTTTTTTTTTTTTTAATAAAATTTCTAATTTCAGCTATAGGCTAACTATCTAAAATCATCTGTTTTTCTCTATGGAAATGCAAGGGTTTCTTATAGAATCGTAAATGCAGCCTAGAGCTATAACTAAGGTGTCATATTAAAGACGAATAATGGTGCTAAATTCCTGTGTCACACTTTGGAAATTATTTCATCAAAACTAATAGAAAACTTCAGTTTTCGTCTACAGGCTAAAAAGATCTTCAATTTTGGACTTACATTTTAGATATGCTAATTGAAAGTAAATTGTTGTTAATTTTTCGGTTACTGGCTGGTTCAGGTTTCACTGTTAATTACTCTTTCTCGTATATGATATTTACTTATTGTTCAACTTGATTTAGAACAGATTGTTAAGTTAAATATATTTTAAAACAATCTAGAAAAACAGATTATTTTATATACTCAGCTATAGCTGAAATTATAAATTTTATTCAAAAATACTAAAACCAGAGGAAGACGAGATCCTTCTTTCTACTTTTAGAAAAAGTCAAGAGTCAATATTTATCTTAATTAGTTAATTTTAAAACACGATTTCCGTAAACCTCTGCAGCCATCAAACTCGTCTAGCGCTACGGCAGCGAGGCGGCATTCGGTAACATCGTTCGGGCTCAGGTAGAGCGGGCAATCCAAGCAGCTCTTCCGGGAAAAATTGACCTAGAAAGTTTAAAGATTTAACTCTAAATTACCAGCACATTTTATATTTTTATTTGTAGATGGATAGAATATTATTTTTTCTTATCTCCAGTGCTGTGGGTGCGGGGTGTCGGAGGGATGGTGGGTGACTAGCTGGGGAGGGGGGGGCGGCACTAAGCTAAAATGGGCCCTGGACACCACCCGCATCTCCGGGAAAATGCGCGTTCAAAAGTTATAGAGCAAAATGTGTTAAAAAAAACTCAATTTTTGGATGCAAAAACTCGTGCTGCTCACCTGGTGGCTATCCGACTGAGCCATCAAGACATTAATGTTTTGAGGCTTTTAACACCTTTTCATATTGTTGGGAGAAAGTACGTGTCAGTTATCTGATACCGTTTATTGTGTAGTAGTGAGAATTTTCCTAAAACATCTGAATATGAGTATTTTAAATAAATATATTATTTATCGTTTCAAGAATCTAAACCCTGTGTCAATGTTTGCTATTAATAGTATTCACACAGTTCAGTAAAATATTACAGTAACTATGAATCATATAAAGTATTTAATAAGCCAATGGAACTGTTAAACAGACAAAAGGCATTCCTGGGCGATCCCCACCTTCCACTCTCTTTAAAAAAAAGTCAAGTGAGTAAACAATAGACAATAGACAATCCTTTATTCCATTAAATATACATCAGTATACAATAGGACACGTCAATAACTATAAACTAACTTAAATATAATTGCACACCACACAAAAACCATGCAACAAAAACTCAGATGACTAACTAATCAAGTCAGCAAACAGCCTACTTACAGTATTGGTCAAATGGTCAGGTTGGTGTTTCACCTGTGTAATGAGAAAATGAAAAATAAAATGCACACCATGCAGAAAGCTCAACACTTCAAAAAAAAACTACTTACAATTTCATTTGGAGTAGCAAAAAATTCAGACAAAGAATAAAAAGGATGAGCCAATAGGAAATTCTTCACATTCTTTTTGAACTTTGATGTGGTCTGATACCTGGCTGAACAAGGAAGTTTGTTAAACAATTTTAAGGACATGATTGTGAACTGATTTTGTGTCTTACTTATTCTAGCAAAAGGAATGTCAATCAGTTGCTTATTCCTTGTGTTGTATCTATGTACATCTGCTCTCACAGTTTTATGTTCTTGCTTAACACTAATTAAAGCTAACATTATGTACAGGTTATATACAGTTAATATCCTCTCACTTGCAAACAGTGGACGGCAGTGAGCCAAAAAATCCGCACTACACAAGATACGGATAGCCTTTTTTTGGAGCAAAAGAATTTTAAATACATTTGCAGCTCCTCCCCACAAAGTGATTCCGTAACTGACAATGCTTTGAAAAAATGCAAAATAGCACATCTTAAGATACTCTGCTGGCACACAAGATTTTAAGCATCTTAAAAGGAAAATTACACGACTAAGCTTACTGCAAACATTATCTATGTGGTCAGCCCAAGTAAGCTTTCTATCTAATGTCAACCCTAACAGCTTGACTGATGCATAATTGTACTTGTCACCATTTCTTAGGCTAAAAACAATAATTGATTGTGTCTTACTCTCATTAAGCCAAAAATAATTAGAACTAAACCAATCCAATGCAGATTTCTTTGCCAGATTCATGTCAGTTACCAAGGTGTCAAGGTCATTTCCAGGTACTATAATTGAAGTATCATCAGCATAGCACACTACGGGCATGTTTAAACTGTAATTTACATCATTAATCATAATGAGAAAAAGGAGAGGCCCTAGAGTCGAACCCTGTGGAACGCCACAGCTGACATTCCTCACCTGAGAGAGCTGACAATTGGCAGATACAAACTGCTCTCGGCCACTCAGATAGGACTTCAACAGCAAAAGATTTTGATTCCTTACACCGTAGTGCTCAAGCTTGGCCAACAGTACAATGTGGTCAACTGTATCGAAGGCCTTACTGAGGTCACACAGTGTTACCCCAGCAAGGCCACCGGACTCAAAAGCTTCATAAATACTTGAAACAAGATAATTTACAGCATGTATTGTGGACCTATTTGATCTAAAAAAAAAACTGAGTGGCCGCAAACAGGTTATTTACCTCACAATATTCATAAAGCTGAGAAGCAATCACAGATTCAAAAACTTTAGCTAGTATAGGTAAAACTGAAATGGGCCTATAGTTACTAGGCTGTAATTTACATCCCTTCTTAAAAACAGGCACAGTTTTTGCACATTTAAGCTCATTCGGGAAGACAGATTGCTGCAAACAACTATTCAAACATGATGTTAAAGGAACTACAATTAAATAAATAACAGACTTCAAAAAAAACTTGGTCACTGAAACAAATTTCCTAAAGGATCAAAGGGCATTTCTGAGGTTTCATGTCGAGAACACGCTAGCTGTAGTGTAGTCAAAATTTCTGGGTAGGCTGTCCCCATAGATATATACTACACACCTGGATCGGTAACTGAAATGGTGGAATAGCCGCTAAAAACGAGCCGGCTTCCCCCACCACTAGCCAGTATATTACCGCCGCTGCGCCGCCGCCGCGCCGCGCTGAATATCCAAGGTCTGTAAAGGAATAAGCATAACTTCTTCCGAGGTCAGTCGTATAGCTTTTTTTTGTGTTTCGGATATGAAGCGTCTAAACTAAAACGGAAGTCAAGTTACGTTATAATATTTACCATTACACAGCTGATTGAAAAAGAGAATGAAGCAGTCTTGCCATGGGTACGATATTTATCTAAACGACACCATATTACTCTATTTTAAATTTGGATTATTAGTTGATAACAAACCATTAGGTAATGACCAAATTACAAATTATCAATCAAGGTAAATCTAAAACCATAAATTCTACCCTATTTTGCTTTGAAATTCCTTATTTTAGTAATTGTTGAGACAAAAAATTCCCAACGCAAACGAGAACGATTGTTGATTGCTGTTGCGTTGGCAACACTTGCCGGTAGGCGACATCCATGGATGTCGCAGAAAGTGACACCATTGCTCTTATGGCATGCGACTCACCTGGCCTTTGGCCTACAGTCACCTTGCTGAATATCAGCTGACATGATTGTTGTCGGTGCTGTCAGCTGTATTATTGTTTGTTTACATTCTTTTAAATGTTTAATTATAATTGATGATGAAAGATAGTTCTGTACTGTGCAGCTTTTGAATGTATTTAGTGCATACATTCCAAAGGCTAAAATTTATCATTTCATATGTAAGAAAGACTAAAAAAATACAGTATTACTATAGTTTATTTATTTATTTACTTAAAATAAAGTACATAATTACTCGCACAGGGTTGGCAACACTGCCCACGAATACTGCAGCTAGTGGTGGGGGTAACGGCTCGTTTTCGCAACACGGAGTTACCAATCCAGGTGTTTAGTATATATATCTATGGCTGTCCCACGTTCTTAGATTCTTCGCAGATCTAACATAATCTAACAACTTTTAAGTTAACACTAGTATACGTGTTGCTCGATATCGAGCAATTTACTTTAATACAATACAAATGTTACTTTTAGCTCAAAATCAACGACATCCGGCAATCCGCACTATTGTGAGTATCTTTAATCACAAAAACAACACGTATTTCCAGCTGATTATTAACAAATGTTTAAAATGCTTTATTCAAACCCAATGTTATTTAAATGGGAAATTTTGAGATTTCAATGTTGGATAGCGCCTTTATTTTTAGTCCGATTCTCATTAGTTTTTGGCGGAAACAACTACAGACCAAGCCCTATCTAAGGACACCAAAAACTTGAAAACCTATCTATACTTATTTAATACGCTAAGGGGTTTTTTTTTTGTCTTGAGAACTCCTCCTACAATTTTCAACCGATTTTCGAGTTTTTGGTGTCGTTGGATAGGGCTTGGTCTGTAGTTGTTTCCGCCAAAAACTGATGAGAATCGGACTGAAAATAAAGGTGCTATCCACCATTGAAATCTAAAAATTTCCCATTTAAATAACATTGTAATTGAATAAAGCATTTTAAACATCTGTTAATAATCAGCTCTAAATACGTGTAGTTTTTGGTAATTACAGATATGCACAATACAAAATTGGTCGGATGTCATTGATTTAGAACTAAAGTAACATTTTTCTGTAATAAAATAAATTGCTAGATTTCGAGCAACACGTATACTAGTACTTATTTAATACGCTAAGGGGGTTTTTTGTCTTGAAAACTCTTCCTACAATTTTCAACCGATTTTGAAGTTTTTGGTGTCGTTGGATAGGGCTTGGTCTGAAGTTGTTTCCGCCAAAAACTGATGAAAATCGGACTTTAAAATAAGAGCGCACCAATACACAAATACACAAATTAAATTTGAAATTTTCCCATTAGAATAACATTGAGAGTGGTTTGAGCATTTTAAACATCTGTTAATAATCAGCTATAAATACGTGTAGTTTTGGTGATTGTAGATATTCACAATATTGGATTGGTCGGACGTCAATGATTTAGAGATAAAAGTAACATTTGTATTGTATTGTATTAAAATAAATTGCTCGATTTCGAGTAACACGTTTACTAGTTGGTTGAAAATTGTAGAAGGAGTTCTCAAGACAAAAAAACCCCTTAGCGTATGAAATAATTATAGATGACAACCTCTGCATATGTTCTTTCTCACTTTTTCTAGTAATTAATTTGATTATAAATCTTTTTTAAATTTCTACTTATTTTATATAATACGTTAATGCGTCCCTGGTGCTCAACAGATGAAGAATAATTAATAGTGCTTCCTCTTCGTCCCGTTGACCCAGTAGTGTAGGGCATGGGATACGTCAGGACAGAATTATAAATTCTGCTTACTTAATTCTAATCTATCTTTCATTGAGACAGGATTAACTTTAGATCTTACATAATTCATCCACCTCATACACAGATTTTTCGATCAAAAACTTTTCAAGTTGGTTCTTAAATGTACTTAGGCTATTGCAGTTGGTAATATGTGATGGAAGAGAATCTAATATTTTGTTTCCAACATAAAAAGGTTGCTTTTCAAACATTTTTGTATTGTGGAAAATAGCAAAACGGTTCTTAAATCTAGTATTATGTGAATGATCACGGACAGTTGGATGTCCGTAGACCTTAGCATACAGAACAACTTCAAAAATGTAAAGACTGGGAAGTGTCAATATTTTGAGTCTTTTGAACGCCTCTCTGCAGTGATCACCAGCCTTGAGGCCAGCAATGAGTCTCACCGCCCTCTTTTGCAAAACAAAAAGACGATTGACCGACGTTTTGTTGGCCATCCCCCAGAGTATAATAGAGTACCTGAGGTGGGTCTCAATGAGGCCATGGTAAACTAGCATGGAAAGACTCTTGATCCCTAATTTTGCAAAATTTCTGAGAATGAAAATTGAGGAAGAAATCTTTGAATGAATTTTGTCGATTTGATGCTCCCATGTCAGATTACAATCTAATCTGACACCAAGGAAGTCAACCACCTCCGCGTGACTCAAATCGTTATCGCCTTTAAAGAGATTTGGATGAAAAGTTTGACTGAAGTTTGTACTCTGGACTGTTTGGATTTGCATGAAGTTAGTTTTGTTTGGGTTGACTGAAAGTTTGTTTTCCTGAAAAAATTGGGCAACATTGTTGATTTTGATGTTTGCGTCGATTTCGGCTGATTGTCTGTCCATGTGCCTGACCAGAATGGTTGTGTCATCCGCAAACATGAAAAGATCATTGTTAGGGACAACACCATCCAAGTCATTCACATAGATCAGGAAAAGTAGGGGCCCAAGAATTGATCCTTGAGGCACCCCAAATTTGACTGGTGATTTTTCTGATCGAAAGATTTCATTGTCTGAGATGATTTCCGTTACCTGGGAACGATTTCCCAAGTAAGAACATAGCCAATTATAGATTTTTCCGGAGATTCCCGTGTTTTGAATTTTCCTGAGAAGAATTTCAATGTCGACGTAGTCAAATGCTTTTGACAGATCGGCAAAACATGCAATTGCACATTCGCCCCTGTCCACAGCACGTATGCATTCGGAGACAAACTCGACCAAAGCGAGCTTGGTTGATTTTCCTTTGCGAAAACCGAACTGTTTTGAAGAAAAGAGATTGTTTGATTCCATATATGCCATGATCTGGTCATATACAACTTTTTCAAAAAATTTTGAGATTGAAGGAAGCAGAGAGATTGGACGAAAATTGTTCATGTCTTTGTGATCTCCTTTTTTGAAGAGTGGCTTGATTTTTGAGGTTTTGAATCTATCTGGAAAAATACCTTTTCTCAATGACAGGTTGATCAAATGCATGAGAGGGACAGCAAGTTCGTCTACACAGTTTTTCAAGATTTTCATTGACACCCCATCAATACCAAATGAACTTTTTGACTTAAAATGTTTGAAAAGCTTTACAATGTCATTTAAATTAACAGGAGTGAAGTCATTGAGAATACTGTCAGTAACTATTGTACCTGCATTAAAAGTGTGAGTTAAGTTAGGTTGAACCGTTCTGGTTGCGACTGAAGCAAAATATTCGTTGAATTTATTACTAACTGAAACAGGATCAGAGATCTCCAGACCATCCACCCTGATGGGACAGTGAGACCCTACACTTTTGGAGGACGGCCTGTTCTCATTGATGATTTTCCATGATTCCTTTGAAATGCAATCAGATTGCCGCAATCTGTTTTCGAGTTCAATTTTTTTTGTGTTGTTTGACGACTTTCCTAAACGCCTTTTTGGTGTTTCTATAATGTTGTTCATTTTCCGGAGTTTTGTGTTCAGAAAAATTTTTGAAGGATTCAACCATGTTGCTTTTTGCAGAAACCACCTCCTGACTAAAAACCTTTTTCTGGCTAAGTTTTGTTGATTTTTTGTGCTTGAGTTTGGAAGTGGACATAGGAAAAGAGGCGTCGAAGTGGTACGAAATGGTATCCATGACGTGATTTACAGCATGGTCCAGATCATCGCCACCCAACGCCTCCCTCCAGTCCTCCATCCTTAAACGAGCCTTGAACTCCTGGATATTTGAGTGAGAAATTTTTCTCGACTGAATTCTTTTCTTGAGAGTATTGGAAAAAGTTTTGAAGATACCTACAACTGCATGATGGTCGGAAATATGCGTGAATAAAACAGAAGAACTTATGGGATAGCTAGAGAAAATGTTGTCAATGCAGGTGGCAGATGTCGCTGTGACTCCTTGTTGGATCGTTAATTGTTGGTTTTAAATTGAAGGCTTTCATTTCATCCAAGAAAATTTTGCTCCTCCTATCAGACTTGAGCAGATCAATGTTGAAGTCACCTCCAACAATCAAGTTGTCTGAGATGCATCCTAGCCTACTTAGATATTCATCTAACATTTCGTTGAAAAAATCAATGTTACTTGAAATGGGACTTCTATAAATGCAGGATGTGATGAAGATTTCATTTTCGACTGTGAATTGCAGTTCAGTTGCTTCGAAAAACAACTCGAGAGAGAGACTGCTTCCTATTTCTAAGGGTTTGACTTCTTGTAAAGATGAGTTTTTATTGACAAAAATCGCAACACCTCCTCCTCTAGCATGCTTTCTGGAAAAAAATGATTGAAGAGAGAAATTGTGCAAGGAAAAATTTATTGACCATTGTACAATAAAGAACGCTAATAGGGAACATAAATTGAATAGGGCATGCCAAATCGATATAGTGCCCTGAATTAATGCATAGTGTAAGAAAGGCGCTTCACACGCAGAACATATTAAGCAAGAGCCATTGAATTTAGGTAGAGCTGTTGGCTAGTATCTATAGTCAATGGTTAGAACTCACAGGTACTTTTATATATACACAACTTTTCGATGAATTGTCTAATTGAATTTTTACTATATGGAACATAGAGTATAAAATTCTATACGATCGACTTTAAATTTCACTTAGGCGAATTTTAGACCCCCAGAAGGCTTTTTTATTACTAATTTGATTTCAATGAAATTCTCAGGTTAGATTTTAAGTATTTTAAACTAGGTAATAAACTATAATCGAGCAATTATTTTCAAGTATTAAAAAAGCTTATTTTCCGGAATTTTTGACAGAACTTTAGTTGTTTAGGCTACATGATTTGACTAATGTAGTTGCTATGATCAGTTTATATTTCCCCATCGCAGCTGAGTTGACGCTGTGTATGCTGAAAATAACATAACCTTTTCTTGTTTATATCTGCTCGCCGTTATGTTACGTTTATAAATAAAATTTAATTGATATTTTGACAGACCTATTTGTTAAATAAAATAGATCAACACTGATGTTAACTTGTTGAAGTTATAAATTATAGTCTACCAAAAGATAGGCATGTTGATGTGGAATGAATTGGTGTCGTACGGAATTATGCGATTCACTAATTTATGGGATATACAACTAATATCTATTTGGGAGAAAGATTTAAATTGAACAACTAATTAGAATGTGTTGTGCCATTGTAGCCTATGTCTCAGGTAACAAAATATGCATTAAGTGTTAAGTAAGCGTAATTCTACAATACTTACATTACTTGATTTTTATTAATTTGCAATCATGGATTTTAAATTTTATTGTTTTTTTCGCTCTACAATCTATTTACCTTTAATATTGTAAGCATAATTATTATTAAGTTACTTGCTTGTTTTGAGGTCTTAGCTAAAATCATTCTTTGTATGTATTTATTTGTAGGCTAGGCCTAGGATGTACGCCGGTTGACTTTGGACGGTTAGATGACGTTCCACTCATCACATTCGAGGAGATGGAAACCTACGTTCTCTCCCTAAAGAGCAAAAAGGCTCCTGACCCGGACGGGATTCCCAGCGAGGCTTCCACGATCCAGCAGAAGACGTCTGTTAATGTCCGCGGTTCAGTTCGTGCTTCTTTATGGAGCAGAGGTGTGGGCAGACGCTCTCGATAAAGAGTAGTATAGGTTGCGACTCGCCCGAGTTCAACGTCGAGCGGCGCTCGGGGCGTGTTCCGCCTACCGGACAGTGTCCGAGCCTGCCGTCCTGGTGGTCGCCGGAGTTATCCCTGTCAAGCTCTTGGCAGGAGAGAGGAAGGCAATTTATCTGAGACAAGGCGAGATTGGCAAGGACACAGCAAGAACAGAAGAGCGCTCCCGAACCTTCCAGCAGTGGCAACACAGCTGGGAGCACGACACCCGAGGACGATGGACTGCGCGACTTATTAAGCACGTCCAACCATGGGTGGAACGGCGGCCAATTCTTGACAATTCACGGCTATTTTCGGTCGTACCTGAACCGGATGGGCAAGACCGGTTCACCGGACTGCATTTATTGCCCGGGCGTTCCCAACGATGCGGAACATACTTTCTTCCGCTGCCCCCGTTGGGAAGGGTCCCGCCTGAAGGCCACACAAATTTTTGGTGCATTTTCGGTGGACTCGGTCTGCCAAAAGATCTTGGAGGATGAGGACAACTGGGATTGTTTATCACAGTTCGTCCGGGGCACCCTCCTGGAAAAGAAACCCGATCTGGACCGCGAAGTGGCCCAGATCCCTTGATCGAGTATCTGGATAAGGAGTGAGCCCCACGGGCGTTAGCCAAATTTAGGCCTAGCCTGACGTAATGTGATAAACAATTCCAGGTTAGAATCCTAAAGAGTAGAGGAGGTTTTTTAGTAGGTAAACCCGTTTTTTAGGGGAGCCCCACACTACAGGCTTGCCACCTGTGTGCGTAATGCATTTTTCTCACCTCTCCCTAAAAAAAAAAAGAATCATAAAAAACGTCACCTAATAACTTAAAAAGTGAGTAAAAATTCTCGTACGGGACGGACATCGGAGCGTATTCCTAGTAGTCTTGCTCGAAACTCTCGCTGTGATTGGATAATTGACAGTGCTTGTCATTGGTTGGTTTGTGTCACTTCTGCTGATTTTCTCTCGCAATCTGTGGTCTGTGATATATAAGGCCGTGGTGATAAACGCTGCGTTGTGGATTGTGCTGTGTTGAGGTGGTGGTGTAATTTAGTTTTGTGTTGTGTGAAAATACATTTTAGACAGGCTTGGATTCTTTGAAATGGTGATTTGTCAGTTAGTTTTGGGTGTCATTGAACACATTATTTGTTCTATGTTGTCCTGAATCAGATTTTTTAATTTGAAGTCCGAGAAATGATGATTCAAGATGATGATGATGGGTGATCAGTTTCGAAAAGTGGACCAATATTCACCTAAATCGTCACCTAGAGGGGCTAGGTCCCCTGTTGTTTCACGCCAAGATTCTACAGGAACTCTCAAAACGACGATCTCACTCGGGAAAAATCCCTCTATCGTCCATAGTGGACCCTTCTACTTAATGAAAGAGCCCCCAGGTAAAAACTGCTTTAGTCTAACCTGTACAAAGATAGGCCTAGGCAGGCATAGGCTTCGGTTAGGCCTACATTTCGTCTCTTTTCTGAGCTAGGCCCTAAACATAATGTAATTTTTCTTACCACTGCATGGAAATAATCACATTGCCACATCTCAGTAAACAGTTCGCAAAGCATTTTTCTTTTTTCTGCTTGTATTTTGGCCTATTCTCACTCTAGAGCGCCAGTAAACATTCCTGCACACTAAATCAAATAGCTATTATGTAAGGGCAGCTATTGTTACAAACCATACCCCAGCTGTTGGTCATTGTTGTCGTTTGGTAATTGAGGTTTTGTTTGATAGTTGTTTATGAGTTCTTGCAGAAAAATCAAACATTATTGTAGATAGGCCTAAATGACATTTGTATAGGCTAGGGTACAATATAAAAATGAAATTTGTTGCAAT
This sequence comes from Neoaliturus tenellus, assembly GCA_030545055.2. Taxonomy (NCBI): domain Eukaryota; kingdom Metazoa; phylum Arthropoda; class Insecta; order Hemiptera; family Cicadellidae; genus Neoaliturus; species Neoaliturus tenellus. The sequence continues at coordinate 179,197,847 of CM061534.1, read as the reverse complement.
TATGATGGTAGGGAAAATCCTGTGTGTATTACGAGCTTAACACGTTCGCTACCAGCCGCCGCATATATGCGGCGGTCCGGCCAATCCCACAGCCCACGAAAATAATCATGGACTTCCCTGTAGACCGGCCCTAGTGGTTGTGACTTAAGTTATGCCACAGACCACGAATAGAAACCGTCCAAAATTAGATTTCACACTTCAAAATATCTTAATTTCATTAAATAAAATAATATATACAAATTTTCTCTTCATTTTTGGCAATTTTTTGAGCTCCGCACATTTGCGGCGCATGGTCAGGGACTAAGTGACGGATGCTAGCGTCGGCACTAATATAACCTTATTTTTAGTCATAACCTTTGAAAAGCGAAAAATAAAATACGGCTTATACATAAAAACATTGTATTGAAATATTTAGTTTACAAAAAGAGTTGTTTACAATTCATTTTTGTAGTATAATTATGATGTTTTACAAGTTTACAAAATGCAAATGTTTATACATTTTTCTTACACAATAAACTTTTTTCAATGTGTCATATAAGAGATTTGATGAATATTTGTATAAAGATATATCAAATACGTTAAAAAATGTTACTTTCAGAAATACAAACTATCGCCAATAGGTATCATTATTATCATCATTTTCCAAAATCTATGAAAAGGTAATGCATATACAACTATCGAAATTTCTTGAAGACAACAATATCCTCGACAAGCAACAATACGGTTTTAGAGAGGGCAAGTCTGTGATTGACGCAGGAGTTGATTTTTGTGAATCTGTCATCGATTCCCTTGATAAAAAAAATCGGGTTGTTTCGATATTTATGGACTTAAAAAAAGCCTTTGACAGCGTTCCTCATGAATTATTACTTGAAAAATTGTTTTCCTTTGGCCTCTCAGAGAGAAGCTTGCGGTGGTTTAGGTCATACCTCATTGGCAGAAAACAATACGTTGTAATTGAGCATATAAAACGTTTTAATCAATTAATTTGCACTTCTTCATCAACGAATATTGTCAAATACGGGGTCCCCCAGGGATCGATGGGGGCCACTATTGTTTTTAGTTTACATGACTGGTCTGCCCTCTATAATAAAACAACCAAATCGTCACTTAACAAACAATACCGCCTAGGCCTATATAGCAAAACTCAAACTTTACAGGAGAGACAAAAAACTGAATCAAAAGAGCAGTGTTACTAATCTTTGAAACGTTTTATGTAAAAATATTAAGTTATACTAAGCAAAGTGTAATAATGACGATATTAGTTGTTTAATTATAGTTTTAATAATTTTAAATGTACATAGACGGTATTGCCACTGTTTTTTTTTTTTTAATTTGAGATAGGCGGAATCACTGATTTTTACATAGGCGGTATTACTATTGTTTTGGTAGGGGAAATGGGAGTTAGGCTGTATTAGAAACACTATCTACAATCAAAACCGCCTATCTACAATCCGCCTATCTACAATCATAACTTGATCGCGGCAATTTTAGTATTTTTCAATTGAAAATCACAATTACTTTGACATATTAAGCTATATGACTATTGTCTGAGTAATAAATATACAAGTACGTACTCTAGTAATGCATTTCAAGCTTCTAAAGACAAAGTTAAAACATTGCTTACCTGTTGCAATGCACTGTCCAATGGCGACTGAGTAGATTGGCACTATTTTGATAAGAAACGTGATTGGCGGTAATGCTCCAAACAGTACAACAGCGCTATCTATTGGAAAACGTCAGAAAACTAACCCTAGTAGTGTGCGCGATAGCCCACAGAATGCACAGCGTTCAAAACCCGGGTTTTGCCAAAAATTTCAGATTGGCGGTATTGTTTGTTAAGTGACGAAATGGCATATGTCTATTTGCAGACGGTATAAATATAACAGTTTCAGGAGTTTCAGAAACTGATTTAGAAATCTCGTCTTTCACTGATCTCTCCAGCACCATCCAGCATCTTCATGAAATAAATTACTGCCAAATCCAGAAAAAACTAAATACATTGAGTTTTCTTCAGTAAAAAATAAGTGTTTAAAAAATATGAATATATTCATGGGTGATTACCTGCTAAATGAAGTTAACACCACAAAATTTTTAGGGTTAAACATGGACAGCCAATTGAATTGGGACTGTCACGTAGATTCAGTTTGTAAAAAAATATCTTCAGGGCTTTATGCTCTGAGGCATATGTCCAAATTTAGCAGCTTTGACACATTAAAGATAATTTATCATGCCTTAATTGAATCCCACATTGCATTTGGACTGTGCCTTTATGGTTGCACATCAAGCAGCAACCTAAATCGAATTCTTGTACAGCAGAAAAAGGCACTTTGAATAATATTCAAACTAAAAACAAAAGAGTCAGTTAAACAAAAATTTTAGGAGGCAGGACTCATGACAGTTTACAGTTTGTTTATTTATCAATTAATTTTACATATTAAATCCAATTTAGGAAAAATTCCAACTTTAAATTCTTTTCACAACTATGAAACAAGAAAAGGTAACCAACTGGCATACAATAAACACAATTTAAATATTTACACAAAAAACCCTCATATAAGGGCATTCAATTTTTTAATTTCTTGCCAGTAAATATTAAAGAAATTAATGATCAAAAGTTGTTTAAAAAAAGGTAAAAATGTATCTAGTAAACAAATCGAAATACAATATAGATGAATTTTTTTCTTAGGTCAGAAGTTTAGACTAAGTATTTAACCAACAAGAGTTTTGTAAGGATTTATAATGTAAATTATTTTATTTGTAATTAATTATGTATGACACCATTCTGTGCATGATATGTACATATTGAATAAAGTTATTTTGATTGATTGATTGATTGACATTAAATAAAAATGTACGTAAAACATTTTAGTGATGTCAGTGATCGTTTTAGCCACAGACCAAGCGCCGCACATATGCGGCGGACTATCCCGTAGACTGCGCCTAAACTGTCTGACCATTAAAATAGACCGCACTGAAGAAATTTCGTATTTAGTATCATGGAACCATCACCGCAGATATGCGGCGGCAGTCTATTATGTTATGGCGGTTATCTAAAATGTTCAAATGGCAATGACAAACTTTGCACTCTTAATACACTAATAGGTAGCTATTTCAAATTTAGATTCAATTTCATAATTTATTTTGTTGCTGTTCTCAGGCAAGTAAAACTGTTAGCCTACCAGTCTCTCCCCCTAAGTTAGGCCTACTGTATTGTTTTTGTTTGCAATATGAGCAATATTTTTGGTAGCCCCAATGAGCAGTAAATTACATTCATTGACACATTGTTGGTTAGGCCCATAAAACCATAACTCTCAGCTAAAACTTACTTGCACGAATAGCAGTAGAGAAACAAACAATTATTTTACAGAATGTAACAAAAATATGAGTAGTGAGACTACATTTTTGGTTGGGCATTTTCAAAAGTCAAGAATCTTATTTACGTTGTTGGTAGATACAATAAAATCTTAGATTAAAACCAAACTGAATATGAGGGGCCTTAATCTAGAGTACGGTATACTTTCTGTAATCTGATTTTGGAACTAAGTAGGCCTAGCCTACATTACTGTCAGTTCAAGGTATGTGTGTTTGTGGATTTCTGCTGATGCCGTAATGGGCAAAACGTGTCACCTCAAAGAAAAACAAAACCCCAATGGTTGCTGGTTACTTACTGCCTTGGTATGACGGTGTGTAACCTCAGGTCTATTTTCATGAGTTCGTGAACCAGCATTGTCGGATCATGGGAACGGGGTTTTATGGGGTTTAAAAGGGCTCAAAGATGGGTATTTGTCGTTTTTGGACCTCAATTTTAAAACCTCAACAATTTTAACTAAAACCATTTAAAAGAGCTTAAAAACAAACAATTTAGTATTTTGAATTTTTAACTTAGCTTAACAGATTCCGGAGGAAAGCTAAAAAAACAGGTTTCCCATGTTAATCTTATGGGAGATCAATAAAACCCTTTCTCTTGCTTATTTATTGACATAGGCTAACTTGGTAAAATTTGGTATGTACATTCACTAGGTAGGGTTTAACTGATATCTGCTTACAACACCAATGTGGCGGCAAACCTACATACTCACCCCCATGGGCTTTATGATGAAATATGGTATGAAGGTGTAAGGCCAGGTCTATTTTCATGAGTTCACGAGCTAGCATGATCGGGTTACGGGAACGGGGTTTTATGGGGTTTCAAAGGATTAAAAAATGGGTCTTTTTCATTTTTGGACCTTAATTTTCAAAATTCAACAATGTTAACTAAAATCATTTAAAAGAGCTTAAAAACAAACAATTTTGTATTTTTAATTTTTAATTTGGCTAAACAGGTTATGGAGAAATCCGAAAATAGGTTTCCCTAATCTTATGAGAAATCAACAAAACCTTGTATCTCGCTTATTTATTGGAATAACTTGGTAAAATTTGGTATGTACATTCACTAGGTAGGGTTTAACTGATATTTGCTAACAACACCCATATGGCGGCAAACCTTCGTACTCACATGTACATGGGGTTTATGTCGAAAACTAAAAAGTGCAGAATATTGATACAATTTGATATTTACCTTACCCGTACCTAACTATAACATTTCCTAACAAAACTAACATTTTCTAACACCATCTCATGGCAGCAGGCCCGGCGCACCCATTAGGCGAACTGCGTGCCCCCATGGGCGGCACTTTTCCGGGGGGCGGCAAAAATTTGAAAAAATTAAAATATATCTATGCAAAATAATAATTCTTAAAATCTAATGTAAAACCAGTGAAAGTTGTTTCAGTGAAGAAAATTTCCTTTATCTCTTGTAATAATCAGCGAGATATTTAAATCGAAAATCATTTATTAGCATTTATTATGGATGGTTAGGTTAACCCAATACATAAAAATACCAGGTGTAAGATAAGACCCACGAATAGTGTACAAAACATTATCTTCAAACTTGTTAAGTTGTTTTAAGCTGATACAGGGCGCAGTCCCGGGTATTTTGGGTTCCTAAAAGCCTATTGTCGCTAAACCAAGGACATTTAACTTATTTTAAGCAACTTTAGCCTTTAAAGCGATCCAACTTTTTACCCCTTGTCGTCTGTAGTGAGCTGCATTGTCCGAGTCGTCACGCAGGACGACGAAAGGTAGAGGTGCCTGCATGGCAGCAAACCTACATACTCATTCCTATGGTGTTTATGGGGAAAATACAAAATTTCAAGATTCTTTGGAAATTCGATGAGTACTGTACGCAAGCTGCGACGGGCGTAATTTTTATTTTTTTATTTTACCTTAATGAGATAGTAGGCTACCTCCAAACCAACGTGCATGGTTTTTTTATATTTTTATTTCTAACATATTTTATTTTGTTGCAGCTGAAAGCGAACTAACGGGGGCTGTTAATTTGATGGCCTGTTATGGCCTTGAACATACATATAGTAAATTTAGTGGTAAAAAAGTCAAAGAACAACTTTCATCATTCCTTCCCAACCTTCCTGGAATTATCGATACACCAGGTCATCAGGATAACAGGTAAGTAGTCCTATATGGAAACCTCTTTTTAGGATCCGCTGAAAAATAATGTGCAGCGAATTGCATTGATTTCAATTCCCCCAATTTGCCGTTCCTCCCTCAGCCAAGAATCCAACTACTGTATTAACAATCAATGAAAACAATTACAGCTCTATAGTGTCTCATGGTGTCACTTTATGCCATTTTTTTGCTTTCATGTTTATTTTGACATTTGAGATATAAAAAGAAGCACTTGCAACGACAATTAATTATTGTAAGTAAGTTTCTTAGCACGATCACTAGTTCTAAGCCTATTATTCTAAACTTTGAGGTCCAGATGAAATTACAGCTGATTGTGAAAAAATAGGGAAGCAATCCAGGACGGTTACGGTTATGAAAAATTTCTGAGGTGGGAAATAAAATTCCGCCTTTTTACCACACATTACTTGTGAGCAGGTTTTAGTGTAGATTTAAGAAGTTTTTTAAGCAATAATTAAGTCATTAAAATTTTTTAAATTGTTTAGCATCAGTAGGCTACAGTAAATTATTACTATCTATAGTACATATGTTTTTATACATGTTACTATACATGTATGTTAAAAAAAATGCCTAGTGTTGCTGGACAGTACCGTAATCCAAATTTGAGCCGAAATGTACGTAGTTATTTTAACGCATCGAGCAGGAGTCAGTCATCTTTAATTGTTTTATGGGATTTGTTTCACCTAATTTGTAAAATAATCGGCATTTTAAATTACAATTAATAATGACGACAACACCGTAAACCCCATTTAATTACACTGACGTGGACATTGTTATAGGCTAGAGTGAATTTTTGTGTATGACTTATACAGTCGACTCTCGCTATCTCAAAATCCTATTTTGTATCTGGAAGAATTTTTTTTTTGATTCCCTGGGAAAAACCTTACATAAGTTGAATTAACTCAAAATATTTTTGCGGTTAGGTCTATATTTTATCTCTATAATTTGAAAAGGTAAAAAATTATCTTTAATAACTCAAAGTGCAGTTCATAAGTTAAATTCAATTTGTATTTTATCTGTACATGTCAAACCTTACCTTACCTCTATATCTTGGAGTTTTTTCTACGGATCTCTGTAAGTCGAAACCCGGAGCACGGGTCATAACGAGCCAACACATCCAATCGTCTATATCTGGTCTTAACTTGAGCTAGGGAACTGACTTTGGTGGGGACTTCATGTCTGTTTCTAACTGGTTGAGATGCAGTAGAACCTCTCATATCCGACCATGACAGGACTAAGCCCATGGCCGGAACTGCCAAAAAGTCGGATATTGGGAGAAGGAAATAAACCGTGTTTCCTAGTAGAAGAGCAATACCAAATCATAATTCAACTTTATTGTACCTATTACACATTAATAGAAGCATCAAAAATATGTATAATAACTGAAAGTACAACAATATTTATATATCATGTGTAATACAAATCGTATTGCATAGAATAAGTCTTTGACATTTCGACAGGCTCAACAATGACAGGAGTGTGAGGATCACAGATATTCAGTTGACACCAGGTTGGATGTCAGGAGGAGTCGGTTATTGGGAGATCGGATAAGGGATTTTCTAGTACAAAAGTTGATTGATGAAGTAATAACACTTGAAATTTCATTATTACATCTAAAAATCTAATTTTTAAAGGAACTATTTAATCAGTTGTCAGTCAACTTCTTTTGTCTTTTGTATAAGGGGGTTCAGTATTAATATTTTCTTTGTATTATTCCCAATAGGCTACGGTCACTTTGTAGATTTAAGTCTTAGGGAATTATCACATTTATAATTATTGTTCCCAGGAGTTAAAAGCAAACAATTTTTAAATGTTACAAGCATAGGTCGATAATAGATAAATCCTACATTTTATGTAGGATACCCTACAAATGAAAGGCCCTAACAAACCCTAGCAGAGTACAATGTCACAAACAGGACTTGAAATGGGGTAATGAAGATAGATTGGCTGGCAATCAAACTTTTATCAAGATATATGAACAAAATCTAAAAATGTAACAACTTCTGAGATACTAAACCTTTTGATGTTGAGTTTGTGTCATACAGCCTATTCAAAGGTATTTAAAATTAAGTTATGTGTCCTATGAAATAGGCCAATCCAGTTTTTTCTTTACTTCCTTGTGGGATGTCCCTTTGAGAAAGTGTTGAAATTTGTTTACTTTTATTAGAGGTATTTTAAGGGATTATCATGTTATATTTGAATTCAGTCCATTTCACGAAATAGTGACACTTTCAAAGCATTTTTCAAGCCAAGTATGAGTGTGTGATGAGTGAATGCTCTTTGTAACTTTGCTATCAAGGTATGAAGCTGCTTATTTACAACACATTATGAAAAAAAGTTGAAGAGTTTGTACTGTCAAATTCAATTAGTCTGTTAATTTAGTTTAATAACATTGTCATTTATGTTTTGTTTCAGCTCATTAAGATCGGTGATAGAAAAACCGCCAATCGGGGGCAAAGAGCTGCTCCCACTCACCAGTGTTCAGCTTGCCGGCTTCCGCTTGCATCCTGGGCCCGTAAGTGTTTCTTTCACAATTCTCAACGAAGAAGATTGTTTTTGTCCATGAATATTTACTATGAAAATAAACCTCAATTTTTTCAACTATATATTTTTGTATAAAAAATTTAAAACACACTTGGGTGTTGTTTTTCAAATTTAATCAGTTAGATAATTTGCTAATAACAATGTTACTAGGTCATATTCCAGAGGAGGACAAGAGGTCTACTAATGGTTAGTTAACCTTCATAAATGTTGAAACCAATATTTAGACTGAGGTGAATGTCTCATAAGGCATTATTGATGTACCGGTACTAACAATTAGTGTTTAAAAGAGTTAACAAAAATGAAACAAACTGTTACATTTGGATGACAGAAAGAAATAAACTAATAAAACTTTTATTCACTAGAGGCTCATGTCAATGAAAAAAATTACAGAGTTTGACTAAATTTTGTTTTTTGTTTCAGCTTCCAGAACAGTATCGCTATGTCAGCCAGGCACCTGTTAAGAAACATAGATATAAACACAAGAAACATAAACACAAAGCTGGTGAAGTGGGGGCGGCGGGGGGAGAGACAGTGGTGGGGGATGGAGCGGGTGACACTCACGAGAAGAAGCACAAGAAGCAGAAAAGGCACGACGAGGAGAAGGAAAGAAAAAAGAGAAAAAAGGAGAAGAAGCGGAAAAAGCAGAAACACAGCCCAGAGCACACGGGCGGTGGCATGACTCCGAGTCAGCATGCTAACGGCTGAACAAATTGTAAGTGTGAGAAATGTGCGATAGGTGAATAGGTTTTTCCTAGTTATTGAATATTATTGGAGATTCTATCGCATGTCAGACCAGGGTGGCGCTGGATTAGTGAAAATTCAGTACTAGGAGCAGAAATGAAAATAACATTCAATTCAATTAAAAATATCTTTATTCATTTGTAGTGGAATACATAATAGTGAATAGTGAATAGTGTCTAACGTTTATAGGTATAAAATAATTATAAAAAGTAACTTAGTCTAAATCTCAGAATTTAACAAAATAATTCAAAAATTATAACTCATCAAAGGAATACATAGCTTTGTTGATGAGGTACTGCTTAAGTTTGATTTTGAATTTCTTACTTGAGACCTCATCCGTAATATCATTTGGTATTTTATTGTAAAATTTTGAACCGGCGTATGTAGGTTTTTTCTTAAAAAGTTGTAAATTGTGGGCGCTAATTGCTAGGCATCCCCGATTTCTGGTATTATGTTCATGATTGTTACCAACCAGTTCCATATCCTGAAATCTATTTTTTATACATAAAACTGTATCAAAAACATACATTCCGTAAACTGTCATTATTTGTTCTGATTTGAAATAATCCTTCACTGAAGTTCTAGGTTTTAAATTACAAATTATTCTTAATGTTTTTTTTTTTGCATTATCAAAATGGAATTTAAATTATTGGTTGTTGTTGCACCATACAATGATATTCCAAAGGATATCACCGAATGGATGTAAGAAAAATAAATTACTTTGAGAGTTTCTTTATCACAATAATTTTTTAACCTAATTAAATTGTAGAGGCCACAATAAATTTTAGTTAGTAATTTTTCAACATGTCGGTTCCATTTGAGTGTGTTTTCTATTTCTAATCCTAAAAATTTAATGCTGTTTTTGACTTCAATTTTGTTGTTGAGGATGGTAACGTTAGGTAGAATTACATTTTGAACTGACCGAGTTTGAAAATTAACAATATTGGTTTTTTCAAGATTTAATAATAAATTATTTGAATTAAAAAAGCTATTTAAAATTTTCAGGTCAGAATTAATTTTAATTTCTAATTCATCAATAGTTGGAGCTGTGATTTTTAAATTAGTATCATCAGCATATAGACACAGTTTACTCAGCTCACTAAGTTGCGGGAAGTCTCTTAAATAGCAAATAAATAACAGGGGTCCTAAAATTGATCCCTGTGGCACCCCATATTTGACTGTTGTAGTTGAAGAACAATAAATAATTTTGTAGTTTTTGCTGTTGTGATGAACAATTTCAACAAATTGTTTTCTATCGGTGAGATAAGATTTAAACCAGTTCAATGAATTTTTACTAATTCCTAATTTACTCAATTTGGAAAATAATACATCATGTGATATTGAATCAAAAGCCTTGCTAAGGTCCATGAACAGACCCGCAACATTACCTCTGTTGTCTAGATTATCTATAACAGATTCAATGAATTCTGTAGCAGCAGTAATAACAGATCGTCCATAGCGGAAGCCATGCTGACAATCTTCAAATAGATTATTTTTTTCAAAAAAATGTGCCAGTTGATTATAAACTACCTTTTCATAAATCTTTGAGATAGATGGTAACAAAGCAATAGGTCGATAGTTTGATACCATTAGTTTGTCACCTTTTTTAAAAATATTGGCTTTAATTTTGTAATCTTTAGTTTGGTTGGGAAAATACCGGTTATTAAAGAAGAATTTATTAGGTGAGTGATTGGTTTTAATAAAACTGCTTTAGCTTTTTTTATGAGTACCACAGGGACGTCATCAAACCCTGCACTGAAAGAATTTTTTAAGCTGCGAATAATATTATCAATATCCTTCTCATCAACAAAGCTAAAACTAAATTTCCTTTCATATGAAAGAATTTCCCCTCTTGTACTACCAAGATCATCACTGACTGGTCCAAGATTGGATAGTGCCTCATCACTTATAACATTAGTAAAATAATTAATGAACTGACTACAGACTAATGATGGATCAAAGCATACATTATTATTTATTTTTAAGTTTATGTTTTGAGTTTTTCTTGAACCAGTTCCCACTTCAGAATTAATAATCATCCAAGAAGTTTTATTAACATTATTTGAATTACTAATCTTCTTTTTGTAATATTCTTTTTTTGAGGACTTCAACTTTCCTTTATATTGTTTGTTCATTTCTTTAACTTTGTTAAGCAAGTATTCACAACTTAACTCCCTAGCTGTTTTTACTAAGATCAATAATTTGTTAACATACGGGACTTCCGCCGTTTACGAGGCTTTAGGCAATGATCAGACCGCAAAAAAAGCAACCGGTAGCTGTGAAACAATATAAAATGGCCTAAAATCCCAAATTAACATTGTAGTCTATAAATGCCCATCTAAACACAAAAGGGACAAACTCTAATGTGACAGCGAAAAAACAATGGAGCAGCGAAAAAACATGATAAACAGCGATTAACACCGTTTGACTATCTAAGGGCCAAATCAACTGTGTTTTTTAATTGATAGATATTTATGAGAAATTATAAGTTATTACAATTTAATATTGTAGGTGATGGGCCACCCACATATTACACAAGGCTGAAGGGGAGTAGGAGGTTTTCAAAATAGCTACATTAACGCACCAAAAAAATCATTTTTTCCATTGAAGGTACTGTAATGATAAAGTACTGCAGCTACTGTAGTACAAAGTAGATACCGTACTGTAAAGATAGGTACTGTAGGAAACAGTCTTTTTTGGTTAAATAGCTTAAACAACAAGTAGCACATTAACAGCAAGGCTACTATTAACTTTCATAGGCTTACTAAATCTGTGAATAGTCATGTTGTTGCTTCTTTGAAGATCTGTAACAAACTTGAAGAAATTATTTGAAAGTATGATGTTAAAAGTTTTAAACACAAATTTTACAACTAGTTTTTAAAATCACCATCCTATTGCCTTGTCCAGGGAATGGAAATGTAAAATTTTGAGAGAATGACCAAGGTAGGGGGCATGTTACGGTCCCTAATGGGGAGAATTTAATTATCAATGGTGCTCTTGTAATTGTTGATCCCACCTGTTGCAGGTCTGGCCTTTGGGACCATTGTGATACTCGATGCCTTCCAGTGACTTTCAACGTTCACTTGGCAAGAAGCTGTTTGTAATTATGTAATTACATTTTAAATTATTATTATGTAACTGTACTGTTGATGTTGATACCTACTTATATACATACCTACATTATATACTACAGTAATCAACATTTTGTTTTATTGCCCTGCCACTGATTTTTAGCGAATTTCCCCATAGGGAATACAGTCAACTCCCGATTATCCGGGGTAATGACTGGTTGAAGGGTCCCGGATAACCCAAAACCACGGTTAAAACAAAGAGTTCAATAAATCAATTAAAACACGAAATAAACAAATAAGTTTTAACTAAGAGTCCGCGGGTTTCCAGTTTTTATTATTTGTTATTGACCAAACCTTATTGGAACGAATAAACAGATCTAGTTGAGTAAACAAAAACACAATAAAAAGGTCCAACGTGGACAAAAAACCATGGCCAGGTGTTCTATTGTTTGGCATCGCGGGGATGGGTGGGTGGGGTGAGGGGGGAGGGTCGCTTGGGATAATTTATTCAAGATAAGAGCACGCGTAGCCCTACAAAAACGAGTGATGGTTCATCTTTTTGTCTAATTGTTAAAAATGTTATAACAACCAATTGTCCAAAATGTATGCTAATTATTGAATTAGGTTAATAAATTTATAACTTTGTCAATTAAAATTTTAATGTTGCCGTACTTTAACAAAAATGTCTTGAAATGCAAAACAAATGCATTTTAAATGTGTTGTTTAGAATGATATAAGTTAAAATTAATAGGGGTCGCTGAACAGCAGACGAATCAGAGCGATAATTACAGACAACTGGAAACTAAATAGGGCCTTTCTTGGTTTCTATTTTTAGCTCATCTCGGCGGGCGACCAGTTGTTTACTACGTAGCAGTCAAGGTCATACCCCGCCATTGCGTCCCGCCATCGCTCTGACTCGCTCCTCCCTGACCACATGACTACGATCACAATTACGCCACCGAATAATTTACAAATTATTTTCCGTGTTTCATTGATTTTTCCATTGATAAACCAAATAATAATTAGTAAAGATATTTCTTCTTAAGTAATTTCAACATAATAAGATTGATAAATTATGGTATTGTTGTTAAAACTGAGAAAATAAATTAAATTGAAATTGACGTTTTGTGACCCCGGTTAATCCGCAACCCGGTTTAACCGCCCCCGGATAATCGGGAGTTGACTGTACGCTATTATGGTAAAAGCCATGGTAAGACCCACGCCCAGGACCATGTTTTTCATTTTAAGGTCCCCAGAAGCCAAAAACACCATTCTTTCATTGTCATATACATGTATATACGGGTGGAAAAAGTCTGGAAACTGTATAATATCTTTAAAAGTATTTAAGTAATAAGATTAGAACTTTACAAAGTGATTTTGAGTGATAAAGTCTAATTCCTAAAGTACTTATTGTCCTTGGACCTCCAAGAGGGGACAGTCCACAAGAAGTCAGAAGAAAAGTGTAAGGATAGGTCAATATGTACATCAAATTAAAGGTCTTTAAGAATAGAGCATAATGTCACAAACCCGACCTCTAAAGGATGACCGAGTCAAAAATGGCAGGTGATCAAAGTTGCTGAAAACAAAAAATGCGATAACTTCCGATACGCTCGACCTTTTTAGGTCGGGTTTGTATCAAATTGCTCAGAATGCAAAGCCCTTTAAAATGATATTGATGTAGGCCAATGCATTTTCCCTGATAGGTGGTCCATCTATCCGGATCCACAGTAAAATTTAACACGATCTTTTAGCAAGGTTGGGGTTTCCATTACTGATAAAAAATCAAATCCTTTTTGTAAAAAGCAAACAAGTACAGTACAGTATTCTTTTATGACCATTGACTTTTATGATAATTTGACATTTATGATAATTATAAATTTTAAAATATCAGAGGCAATTAAAGTTCATTTTCAGTTTCATAAGAATAACATGGGGCAAACTTTATCTGCCCATATCTTCAAAACCATTAATTAAAATAAAAAATACTCAACAATAAAAATCTCTTAAATTGATGTTTTAAGAACATTTCACTCATAAAAATTATCATGTACGCATAAACTAACCTTCCAATATGGCGGGCGATAAATAAAATTAAAAAAAATTTTACTATGAAAAAAATGTTCTTTAAACATAAATTTAAGACATTTTTATTCGTGAGTATTTTTTTTTTTTTTTTTTTTTAATCAATGGTTTTGGAGATATGGGCAGATAAAGTTTTCCCCATGTTATTCTTATGGAACTTAAAATGAACTTTAATTGCCTCTAGCTCCCTAACCGTTATGTTTAGAGAAAAATTGCAAAGAAAAAAGTCTTAAAATCACATTGAAATTTAAAAAACAACATAAAATGTAGGGCGTTCCATAAGAAATTTTAAAGTTGGCCGCCATATTGGGAAAATGGCGAGAAATTTTTAAAAGTGAAATACATACCTGAAAGCAAAATAAAAAGTAAAGGGGGTCCCCATAAGAAGTATTCTGACAGATATAGAATAAAAAAGTTAGCTATTGGATCACTTTAAGAAACTCACCCTGCATATATACAGGGTGTCCTGGAACTCTCTGAAACCCTTTTGTATACCCTTGCACCGAGACAAGAAAAAAACATCGTACGCCGCCATTTAGGTTTTTTTTTTTTTTACATATTAATTTTTATTTTTTTAATGGATGGTTGTATTCAGTTCATATTTGAAATAATTCTTTATCATACCAATGTACATTTTCAGAGTAAAAGTTAATTTTTTCTACTGTGTATTTTCAAACTAAAATATCTCAAAATCGGTAAACTTTATAAAAATTTACTAGACACAAAAAAGTTGCCAAAGTACATTAACTAACCAACGGTACCAAGTTTGTAAGGATCTAATAACAAATAACGGAGTTATTGCAATTTATCTATTAGAATTGCCTTAATTTGCATTAATTATAATGCAAAATCAATGTTTTTTTGGAGAAAAATTGCAATAACTCTGTTATTTTTGTTAGATCCTTATAAACTTGGTACGGTAAACACAGTACGTTGAACTTCAATATCTCCACAATAATTTTACTTCAAATTAAATCACAAGTGAAATCTTGTCTATCTCTGAATACTCTGTTCCACAAGGGTCTGTGCTTGGGCCTTTTCTTTTTCTTTGCTACCTAGGAAAAATGTCACAATCACTCAGTTTAAGTCCTTGTTCTTCACACCTGTGCATTTATGCTGATGATATCAGTTTACTCTTAAGTAATTGAAATGAACATATTTAGTGAGTGGCAGCATCACAACAATATTGAAAACATTGAGTTATTCTTGGGTGATAAAAACTTACTTTTAAATAAGAAAAATCCAATTTAATATTTTTTTTAATCCTAGAGGTTAAACAAAAAGTTCTTTTTCCTTGATCTCTGAATTAAATTTAAGTAACTGTTAAATTCTTGGGTGTTCATTTCCGGATGAAAAATGAATTTCACTGATCATGTAAATGTAATTTGCAAAAAATTAGTTCTGCTCTCTTTGCTTTAAAAAGATTATCTGCTCATTGTGATATGTCTATTTTAAGAACAGTTTAGTTCTCCTTAATACAATCACACATATCCTATGGCATTGAAATTTATTGCAGTACTTCAAAACAAAATATGGATTCAATTTTAAAATTACAAAAAAACAACAATAATTACTCTAAATCTGGAAAAAATGCCTCTTGCAAACAACGCTTCTCTGAACTTGGCTTCATGACCGTCTCTAAACTTACTCACTATATGTTTATAAAACCGTTCTTTATGTCAAAAGTGTTTTTGGTTCTCTACCTAAAGCATGAAAACATTCATAGCAATTTTACACGAAATAGAACTAATATTGCTCATCAAAACCATAACAAAGAGATTTTAAAAAGAAAGCCTTTACATGCTGAATCAGTCTTTTTTGATTCTTTACCTAAATACATAAAAGAACAATACATTGAAAAAATTCAAAACGGAACTCAAAAAGTATTTAATAAATACAACTTTGTATTCCTTAAATGAAACACAGTAATGTAAAGAGAAAATTATATACAGGATTTATTTGATATAGACCCTATTATTATTTATTATTGTATTGTACAATATAGGATAGATTCCAAATTGTATAAATATGTTTGATACCATTCAATGAATATACTATACGTACATATATGAATAAAGTTTTTGAAATTGAATTGAGGGCTAGGGAGCAGAGCGAACAAGCTTTGTGTGAGAAACGAAAGTAATAATTTTACCAAGCATATGCTCTGTCCCCCTGGCTCATATATACTCTCTAAAACAAGCAATGTTTGCATGGGCAAATTTTTTTTCTCTCCAAGGATTTTTCAGTTGTATATGAGGGTTTTAGCGATGAGGAATTGATTGGAGCTAGTCCCATATCTAGAAAAAATCTGGGTTTCATCCTAGAGCCCTTCAAAGATTCCAGGTGAACAAAGGATTCAAGGAGAATTTTAAATTGAACAAAAATCAGCTGATAACTGTAAATAAAATAAACTAATGCGTTACATCTTTAACCTGTGGTTTAGGAAAATTATACCAAAGTGCAGCACCCTTTGGTGTGGCGAGTGATCAAAGCGAACAAGCTCGTCTTAAAAAGGAAGACGACGAGTGAGCGGAGCGAATGAGTTTTGTGTGAGAAACGAAAGTAATAATTTAACCAGTCCTCGGCCACCTGGTACTGTATCTAAACCAATTCAAGGTAGGTGATACCAACAAATGATTGAAGCTGTCCTGCATCTCTGAAGTCATGTTGTTTGTTTTGACACATGAGTGGTTTGCCTTGAATATTTGAAGTGCTGCACCTTTGAAGACATCGATTTGGATATTGTTTTTGTTGATGTCACCTACCTCCTTCTGATTATAGATTTATTGTTGACACCTACCTTTTCTTTATTTATTCTACATTCCTTGACAAAACCTAACTTTTAGGAATCATGCGTTGAAACACCCATTTGTCATAGGCGTAAATGTGCAATGCACCACTTGTACGTGATTACATCGTATATAATCGGTTTAATGGTATTACATGGTAGTTATTGAAGAGGACATCTTGAGGATTAAAAAAATATCAAAACAAAAATTGTAAATAAAAAATTATTTCACCATTT
This sequence comes from Neoaliturus tenellus, assembly GCA_030545055.2. Taxonomy (NCBI): domain Eukaryota; kingdom Metazoa; phylum Arthropoda; class Insecta; order Hemiptera; family Cicadellidae; genus Neoaliturus; species Neoaliturus tenellus. The sequence continues at coordinate 179,180,861 of CM061534.1, read as the reverse complement.
AACGGGTAGTGAGTCCCCTTCATATGGTTTGAAAATGCTCTATTTGTTGACCGAAACTTGAGTAACCCAGAGGAAACTCAAGAATCGTTGATGAATACCATGGTGGGACTTAATATTTTGCCGACCAGAACAAATCTTGACTGACTGGGTCCTTTCAGTTGACCGATTCCCTTCAAATTTGGAACTTGAGTACTACAAACTAACCTAAACAATGATAAAAAACGACCATCCCCAAATTTCTACCCAAAGGGATACTTTACTTAAACCACCCTAGGATCGGAACTATCTTATTAGCTGACCAGAAACAAAAAACTTGACTGACTGCTTGCTCCCGATTGACCGATTCGCTTCAAATATGGAAATTGAGAATACAGTAGAAGTTTTCAAAGTCAAAGTCAAAATATCTTTATTTATTAAGTACATATTAATGTACATTAAATGGCGACATTTGTACTACAGTACAACTAAACTTTAACTTAAACCTAAGAAAAGAAAGCATTAGATTTTATATACACATCTACATTTTGAACAAAGAATACACAAAACATAAATGAAAAATATAATTTTGTAGTCTATTCTTTATTGGGGGGTGGAAAAGAATTCCTCCAGAGAATAGAGAGCTTTTTCTATAAGATAGGTTTTTAGTTTCCTTTTAAATTTAGACATTTTTTCTTCATTTTTAATGTCATTAGGTAAATATTAAAAAAAATTTAGTCCTATGTAAGTCGGTTTTTTTTCATAAAATGTTAATTTATGTTGCGTTGAAGTGATGAATTTTTTATGTCTGGTATTGTATGGGTGGCTTTTAAAGTCAGAGATTTCTAAATATTTTTTTGCAATTATGGATGTGTCTAAAATATATTGTCCATAAACTGTTAAAATCCCTAATTCTTTAAATTTGTCTTTTGCTGTTTCGTAATATCTCAATTTTTCTATAATTCTTACAGCCCTTTTTTGTAATTTTAGTATGCTATTCATATTTGATTTTGTGGTTGAACCATAAAGGCATAAGCCATAAGCTAAATGAGAATGTATGTTTGCAAAATATATATTTTTCATTGTTTCTTTATTACAAAAGATTGCCATTCTAGAGTGAATAAATACCTGAACTTAATTTTGATAATAATTTATCCACATGTGCATTCCAGCTTAAGTTTTGGTCTATGATTAGACCTAGAAACTGTGCACTATTTTTATTTTCTATTTGTTGTTCATTGTACATTATAATTGGAACAATTATCTGTTTGTTTTGTTGTGTTTTGAATACTATATAGTTGGTATTTTTGGCATTAAGTATTAATTTATTCTGCTCCAAGAAATCGCCAATGTTTTCTAGTTCAACAAAACTTAAGATCTCAACTTCTTGGAGTGTTTCAGCCGATACCCTAAGGTTTGTGTCATCAGCATAAAGACAAAGATTATTTTGAGGCAAGCTTGATAGTGAGTTGCCTGCATCATTAATGTAGCACAAAAATAATAGAGGGCCCAGAATTGACCCCTGAGGAACACCACATTTTATATGCTCTGTTTCTGAAGAAAACTTTAAAATTGTATTATCTGGGGTTTGATGGGTAATTTCCACAAATTGACAACGACCATTAAGATATGATTGAAACCATTTTATAGCATTTTATTAATTGATTGTGGTTGACACTGTCAACCACAACCGGTTTTTTTATTACCGTATTGTTTATGATAGTTGGTAGCACTCAAGTACTAGATTTGAAGACAATCGGTCAACCAAAAGTACCTGGTCAGTTATTAAGTTTTCCTCCCGGTCAGCATCTGCTGATGACCTTAGGTTGGCAAGTGAGGTATCCCTTAGAAGAGAAATTTTTGGGATGGTAGTATTTTATTATTGTTTAGGATAGTTGGAAGAACTCAAGTTCCAAATTTGAAGTGAATTGGTCAACCGGAAGTACCCAGTCAGTCAAGATTTGTTCTAGTCAGCAAAATAGATAGTCCCTACCAAGGCTAGTAAATTATTATTTTGTTAATCTTCACGATTCAGGTGGCAAAACATCATGAACAAAAGGCCTTTCTTAGAGCTAATTCCTAATTGAGTACACCAGGGTTCATCGCCAACCAGTTACAAGCACATGCACTAGATTTTAACAAGTATATGGCAAGGCATTCCACATTTTAAAGCTTTAAACAGGGTAACATTTGAGTGTTTCATCTACTCCCAAATAAAAACAATTAATTAAGTTAATTAAGAGCCGTTTCTGCTGTCAAGGAAATCAGGATACTTCAATAAATAATTTTCAGAACCTTTACAAAACAAGATACAGTTCAAGTAATATGAAACACAATTATTTAAAAAATTTTTGTTAAAAGTAAGTTACTTTTTACTTTCTAAGATAAAAGTATTTCTATCAATAAGGCACATTACTATTTACATTTCACATGGCCGGGCTTGGCTATTGGTAATGAATACAAAAACGTTTTTGTATTCATTGCTATCTATATATATAATTCCGTAAGCGAATCGGTCCCCACGAAATATCTCGAGTTAGGAAAAAGATAGGGTAACATACGATGGCTCATTTTAAAGCTTGAGGGCCAAGGACGCAAGGAAAAATACCAGAATTATCAAAAGTTACCTGGGCTTTGCCCCATTGGACCTTGAAGTTCCAATGTTAATCTTATGGGAAGAGGATTTTTAGATCTACCAGTGTGATTAAGCAGATGTTCCAGTGTTTTATCATATAAATTCAGCTGATTATTGAGCAGATATTTTGAGTTAAGAAAACAATGATCATAACTTTAAAAAATTGGCAATACACTATAAAAAGGAGAACATTAACAGTCATGAACGGATTTCGGATCCACAGAAGATTTCATCTTCGTGACCCCATCTATTTCATTAAGGAAACAGGAGTGGAATTTTTTTATGCTGAATATACCTAAGTTAAAATTGGCTTAGACGTTTCATGGTTGTCTTTACTCAGTGAATGTCGTTTAGCTATTAGGTTATTGCTTTATATTATATTGGCTACTTATGAGTTAGAGTTGAAGAGTTGAATTGTTTTGTTGACTGTTTGTTTATTTTCGACTATATCATTTTATGTATAAACTACTAACATTGGATAACCTCCGATTGAGGAATATTATGTTTTGGTTTTATCAATTCTATGCTTATTTCTTTACGTAGGTCCTAGGGAAACAATAAACGCCTGTTAATCCATCAAGACGGGGAGCTTTTCATGTAAATGATAGTGTGCGAAAACTAACAATATCAATCAGGGTTCTACTTCATTGACGAAAATACAAAATAGACTAAAATCAAAGTACGAGGGACATATGTGGCATGGCGGCGAGGGGGCATGGGGGTACGGGGGAGACATGGGGGAAATAGGGGGCACGGCTGGGGGCACAGGAGGGCACGGAACAGGGAGGGACGGCGGGGATGGTAGCACGGGGCCGTCGGGAACACAAGGGGTTTGGGGATATGGGGCCCGAAGGGTGTTGGTGATGGCATGAGTAGCACTTTGTTGGCATGGGGAAAGTAGGGGCACAGGGAGGGCGAGCATTAGGGCATGGGAGCATGGTGGTATGGGGGTGCAGGGGCATACGGGGCACTCTGTGGAGGCATGGGGATGTACTGGGGCACGTGGTGGTGGGGGGTGCGGGGCACAAGGAGCACTAGGGGCGTCAATGGCAAAAGGGGTAGATGGCATGGGGGGCAAGGGGGCCGGCCACAGGGATCAACATCAGGCATGGGGCACGGAAACATAGGGGACCAGGAGCACGTTTCGGCGTGGGGGTGGGAAGGCACAATGGGAACTAGGGACGTCGGTAGCACGAGGAACAGGGGGCAGATGGGCATTGGAGCACGGGGGAGGCTTGAGGAACATAGAGGGCATGGGGACCACGGGGAAGAAGGCTAGGCATGTGGGCACGGGAGTACTGTGGGTGCGGGGGCATTAGGGTCACGAGGATTGTCGGGGGCACTGGGGTTAGGGGGGCATGTTGATATAGAGTGCATGGCGAGGAATGCAAGGGCATGGGGGCACGGGAGTTTGGGCGCATGGGAATGGGGGCACAAGGGGTACCAGAGACGACGGTGGCATGGAAGGTGGTTGGTTGGGCATGGGGGGGCGTTGGGAAGGAATGATGAACATAGGGAGCACGGAGGCCACGGCGAAGAACTGCGGGCATGTGAGCACAAGGAATGGGGGCACAGGGCATGAGGGGGCAAGAGGGTACGGGGGAATGGGGATACTCGGGCCCCGAGGCATGGGGGTACTCGGGAACCGGGGGCATGGGGGTACTCGGGCCCCGAGGCATGGGGGTACTCGGGAACCGGGGGCATGGGGGTACTCGGGCCCCGAGGGCTGAGGTAGCGGTACAGGAAACACAGGTCAGGCTAGGTGAACAGAGGCACGGGGAGGCGTGGGGTTACGCCGAGTGTGAGGGAATGTGGGATACAGGGGTCCAGGGTGAAGGAGTATACATCATTAATGGGCTTATGTTGTATTGACCTATTTTATTTAACTTTAGATACAAACTCATCATGAACATGTTTAAGGTTAAAACTATTTTTATTGCGTTCTGTAGTCCTAATAAAGCAATAATTATTTTTCTTTAAAAAATAAAAAAAAATAGACTGCTGTATTTTAATACAGGAGAAATTTGTTGGTAAATTACTGCTTTAATACCGACAAAAAGTTTTGTCAAGATTAGGAAATATTTTATTAGAAATTCCAAAAGTGTAAATTCACACTACAGCTTGAGAAAAATACAGTAATACTGCAAGGAGGTGATAAATTGAAACTTATTTTTGGAGGAAACATCACCATTTTGATTTTCAGGGGCCTTTGCCCCTACAAGCCACTAGTTGGGGTTAATGTTGGAAACAATTAATTGTCATTATTTGCTCTTTTATTATTATTAATCCTTTTTTCTGTCAAGACTAGACTACTTGAATTATTAGACATTTAGACCAAGCTTATAAAAATAATGAAAATAGAAGGAGATTTCAAATCAACTATGGTATCATTGACTATTGATACTATAGTATCTAAAGTCAATTATGGTATCCTACCAGAGTGGACAGTCAACATGTTACATGGTTAGTCAATATGGTATACACTACAGTGTTCAATAGTCAAGATTAAACAAAGGCTTTCAGCAGCAATATTCTTTCTCTATGGCGGAAGCGGAGAATAACGTTTGTAAAACGTCAATCTGACGATCCAGCTGAGAATTTGAGGTTAGTGTAGTTTATTAAGTAGTTACGCCCTTTTAAAGCATGATATTGCTTTCGTGGCAATAAATCTTCTAAAATGTTTTTAGCCGTAGTTTACAAATAACTTAACAGTTCCTATTAATCCAACTTCTTTTATGACAAACTCATATTTGAAGTGTACCGCTATTTCTGTAGTTACTACCCTATGTGCGATAAGTTTTAACTTTACTTTGTTGGTTATTGTATTAATTATTATCTGTAATAGGCCTTAGCCTTTTCATACTCATAATTGTTCTGCACATTATTGTAAGATATTTATTTGTCATATCATAATTTTTCGATGATAGCTTTTTAATGGCCGACAGAGTAACTCAAGTCCAGGACAAACTTCATGAGCAAGCTGAAAACTTTTGCAACAGCATAGGTATTTTACAACAATATGCCCCACCTAGCAGTATCTCAACAATAGCACGGCCAAAATCTCAAGAAACTCAACAAGAAGAGGACTATCCAAAACTTTTTGCTACTCTAATTGCTAGGTGTGCCAAAGATATAGACGTGTTAATTGATTCTTTACCAAATGATGAATCCACCTTTGAATTACAAATAGAAAGCTTAGGAGAACTTGAAGAAGAAAATAACAAAGCTGCTGAACGCCTAGAAGATATTGTGCAGCAAGGTGAAATTTTATTGGAAAAAATTCAAAACGCCTTGACAGAAATAGCACAAACTCAATTAGAGGCAAAAAAACTAGACAATAAAGAATTAAATATCACTAGTAACTGTGATGTATCCAATAACTAGGTAGGCTCAATGCTAAGAACATATTAGTTTTAATCTGAAATTGCGAAACTTTGTTATCTTACTCCGCCGTTGTTATTGACTGGATGGAATTTCCATTTTTACGATTATATTGTTATTTTATTAATAAGTTTTACTACCGGTACTAGGCCTAGAATGAAACAATACTAAATCAATTTTAACACTTGATCTAGTTTTGTTTTAAGCTAAATGAAAATGCCTTTAGAGAATAAATCAAATAGGCCTAACATACCGAGGCCTAAAAAAATTGCCCTAACTGAAGTGGAACAAAAAAGCAAGTAAAAATTGTAACTAATTATAGCCTATAATAGGCTATTATCAAAGAACAACACAAAATACCTAAGTTAATATTGTATGTAGGCCCTAGGTGAGTAAATATTGGCTGCATCTATTAGTTTTGTAAAGGTGTAAGTTAGTCCTTCAGTCATTATATCTTTAAATGGTGGGGGAAACTTCGTTATCCGTCTCCACCGTTATTATCGATGTGGAAATTTCGATATTGCTATAGAAATTATTGAGCGATGAAAACAATCGAATCAACAACGATACTATCATAATAATAATCTAACCTAACAGTGTTTCCGTAAACCTCCATCACTTAAATTGACAGCGATGTTTATAACAACAAAATCAATGGTGTTTGGAAACATTTAAAATGCATATTCCCTCAATACAATAGCAAAAAAAAAAGAAAAAAAATACCTTTCTGATTTGTATTTGGCAGCATTTGTGTGACGCCATTTTAGATCTTAGAACGAAGTCTGCTTCTTCTCACAGTTTGAATTTTTAGATACAGCTACACAACAAACTTGGTTAGTTTATTTTGTGTTGTTCTTTGTTACAGGTTACATTAGCTACAATTTTTACTTTTTCTGTTGTTATTTTCGGTTACTTGTTTGAATATATACGGTATTTGTTTTATTGTCAAAAGGTTTATTTCATTATAGGCCTATTAGAACGAGAAACTAAATCAGGTGATAAAATCGTAATCGTATCGTGTAATTGTATCATCGATATAATAGCAATATTATCGCAATATCGAAATTTCCACATCGATAATAACGGTGGAGACGGATAACGAAGTTTCGCCAAATGGTGTAACATCAGACCTGTCAACCTGGCAAGATGACGATGCAGGAGTTTTCCGAACTTGATCTTACAAAAATGCGTGAGATGCAGAAAAATACTCAGTCTTTAGTCAAAAACGTTATTTTTATGCAATGATTAAGTAATACTGTGAAAAATGTGCAAAAATGTATCATCCATCATGTAATTGCAAATAAACTAGACCTAACATATTTTACATTAGTTTTGAGTGAAATTAGACGATACAAATTAAATCTCTAGGAGTTAGTAGGTAATGCTGTCTCAGGTGATTTAGAAGTCTATCCAGTTCTACTTTTTGAAAATGTTCAAAAGCTGATGAGGGAAATGGGCCGATAGCTGCTTGACTAATTTGTTGATCCATTTTTGTACTTCGGGTCTAGACTTTAGCCAGTTTTAGTTGACTAGGAAGCGTTCCTTGGGTAAGTGATTTGTCTGTTATTGTATATGTCATTCATAATAATAATAATAATAAATAAATTTATTCACCTCAGACATGTAAACATGCGTTAGGCATACTTAATCTAACTTAAATTTATAACACATAGGTTTTGTATGCTAATTTACAAAACCTTTTATTAAATGTCATTGATTTTGCATGGCTCAAACATTTTATGGTCTCTCACTATTTAAACTAAAATATAATTTTAATATAGGCCTAGGCCTAACGTACTTTTGGTTTTTCGGAATGGAAAACTAATTCAGTATTTTCATAGGTAAAAATATACAAATTGTGTTTCAGGTTATTTTTATAATAATATAGGAGACATAACGACAGAGAAAGATGTCGCTAGCAGATGAACTATTGGCTGATTTGGAAGATGATGATCATGAAGAAGTGGCTATGGACACAGCAGAAATTCTGCCCACCGTGGCACCTGTTAAACCTTTGGAAGAAGGTGAGGGAAATATTTATTTTTTACAGAGGACTCACATTAATCTAGCATTCCTGGAATCAGAGCCATTCCGGATGATATATTTTGCCGTATGGCAGCGGGTGGCTTAACAAAGCTTTTTAAGATGTATGTTTATAGAACTTTTTTGTTCCTTTTAGTGATTGGAATCGCCTAGCAAAGTTAATGGTGTGAGTAGAAACACCCATATTTTTACTGTTTTACAAAGAAAGAAAATTTATTTAACTAATTTCAAAACGAAAGCTGCTGTTCAAAGATTAACAAACAACTTGATTTTTAAACTATGTGTTCCTAACATATTGATACAGTGTAACCTATATATATATATATATATATATATATATATATATACAGTACACTCTCGTTCATCGGACTCGGCGACATTGGAACTCCGCTTCATCGGAACTGAAAATCTGGATATTATTAACTTTTTTTCTTACGAAATAAATAATTTTTCCGTTTTAGCGCCTTCAATTTCCATTCGTTCTATCCGCACAACAGTGAAGTACCACATTTTGCATCAAACTTCATCAGGCGTTTTCCATAATCTTTACCCATCGATGTGATTTACGAGGCCGTGGAGTACAGTATTCGCACAAAAATAGAAAGAGGAAGGGGTAGGAAGTGAACATCCGGTTCGACCGCTTCCCAAACTGTCATTCAGTCTGTCTTGCGTCGCGACTGCACCTGTGTTACGTGGAAGTCAGTTGACTGCTGAGTTGATGAGTGGAATATGAATATGGAATATGAGAATAAAGATTTTGGATCTTTATTTCCTGCGTTGTTTTTATTCCTATCTGTTCATTGTTACCATGTTCAAAGTTTGAGTGCCTTATTTTCATAAAACCTCTTCTGTTATCTTAAAAACAAGAGTGAATACAATCACGATAGTTCACCGTTCGGGCGGAAATGATGACTCACAACGGACTCCGCTTCATCGGAATTTTTTGACATCCGAACCGGCCGTCCGCCACAATAGTTCCGATGAACGAGAGTGTACTGTATATATCAAACTTAAAGGGGGATTTAAAATCTTCGTAATACAGTACACTCTCGTTCATCGGAACTAATGTGGCGGACGGCCGGTTCAGATATCGAAAAATTCCGATGAAGCAGAGTCCGTCGTGAGTCATCATTTCCGCCCGTACGTTGACCTATCGTGATTGTACTCATTCTTGTTTATAAGATAACACAAGAGATTTTATGAAAATAAGACCACTCAAATTTTTTTTATATGAAATTTTTACCACTCAAACTTTGAACATGGTAACAATGAACCTATAGGAATAAAGCAACGCAGGAAATAAAGACCCAAAATCTTTATTCCATATTCATATTCCAGCAGTCAACTGACTTCCACTTAACACAGGTGCAGTCGCGACGCGAGACAGACTGAATGACAGTTTGGGATGCGGTCGACGTGGATGTTCACTTCCGGCCCCCTTCCTCTTTCTATTTTTGTGCGAATACTCCACGGCCTCGTAAATCACATCGATGGATACAGATTATGGATAACGCCTGATGACTTTTGATGCAAAATGTGATACTTCACTGTTGTGCGGATAGAACGAATAAAAATTGAAGGCGCTAAAATGGAAAAATTATTTATTTCGTAAAAAAAAAATTAATAATATCCAGATTTTCATTTCCAATGGAGCGGAGTTCCGATGTCGCCGAGTCCGATGAACGAGGGTGTACCTACTACTTATTTTCAACAGGCTTAGCAATTGAGGAATAAATACTGTTTGACTCTGCATACATAACCAACATTTAAACAAAATGCTAATGGCGGTTTAACCATTACTTTGGGCATGAATGGAATAACACTAACACAATACCCCTGTCACCCTGTCACAGCAGACCTGCATACTAGGTGAATTTCCAATGGCTGTTATTATTTAACTAACAAAGTATTTGGTTTTATATAAGTCAGTAATGTATTAAAATGATGTAAAAACTACAATGATGTTAATCCATACAAGATAATATAATATTTAACTACACAATACATGTATTCACATTCATTATTAACATTAATTACATATAGTCACGTTAGTTACAGATACAATTAGTTTTGAGATAAGTAAAATATATGCATAGCAAGAGGTACAATGCACAAAGAACAATCTATTTTTAAATTCCAAAATATAAACATTAAAGGCCATTTCACACCACCTACCGCTACCGGCTACCGCTACCGGCGCGGTAGCAGACGTTTCCGTGAGCCATTTCACACCAAAACTACCGCGTCTGCGCGGGAGGCGGAAGTTTCTGGTGGCGCGAGACGGTTGCAATCGACAGCGGCGTTCTGCGCATGCGCGAGCCAAAACTACCGCGCCGGTAGCGGTACAAAATCGCTCGAGGAGCGGTACTGGCGGTACTACCGGCACTACCGCGGGCGTGCGGTAGTCCGGTATGAACTGTCCCATATGATAACACGGTGAGCGATCTTTAAAAAGTACCGCCAGCGGTAGCGGTAGCCGGTAGCAGTAGTCGGTGTAAAATGGCCTTAACAGTTCTTAAAAAAAAAAAAAATATGTATATATGTATACCTGGTATTTTCAGAAATCAAAGTGACTTCTGTGAAGCAGTTAGCTACACTGAGGAGCTCGGAACGGCTAGAGCGGATCATGAATGACATACAAAAGTTTCAAAGTGAACCTGTGACAAAGCGTAGCGTCGGACCGTTGGAAATAGATCCAGAATATCAGCTGATTGTTGAGGCAAACAATCTTGCTGTGGATATTGACAATGAAATAAGTGAGTATAATCCTATACCTACTATAATACGAGCAATTTCTGAAGGGATGTGTGTTCCACGATCTCAAAATGTAGCAGATAGATTTTGCTTAAACTTTGTATTTAAGAGTGTTTTGGCCCAAAAATTTGTTTAGAAACAGCCTCAATCCCAGGAAAAATCGAATTTGGTCTAAATTTAAGTTTAAAAATCATAATTTTTAACATTGCTCTTATGGATTGCTATTTTGGTAACAAAATAACAACTAAAGGTAGGCCTATACAAAAATAAAGGAACAGTAATGTCAAGCAGACCTATTTAAACAGATGTTAACTGTAAAGAGTTAGTGTTAATAACTGTAACTGAGTTGGTTGTCGGTGGAAATTTAATAGATTTATCACCATGACACTATAAAAAAGTGAATTAAAACCAACGAGCAAAGCTCGGTTAACCTGGTACTATATCCTAATGTCAAGAGTGATGCTTTCATAAAACATGCATTCGTTCATCTGAGATTGTGGTTGCATAATATCCGGCATAGTCAATATCATTTCTAGATGGGGATTATTTAGGTAGGCCTAAATCATAGTGAACAATCCATTCGGGATTTTTTAATTTTATGGTTGAACCTTTTGGTATTGGCAGTTTGCAAATGGATAGCCTATTTCTTTGATTGTTGTTTTTATGTTTAGTTACTGTGTTTTGTTTTATATGTTGCTTAAAATTTCAAATCTAAGAAATTTCAATCTAGTTTAATCTAGGGTGTACCGGTAGATCTAAAGCTATTTCTACAGTAGATACCTGTACACCACAAATTTTTTCATCAAGAAAGATATTGTGTTTTATTCACTTTTATGTAATTGAATGTATACCACTTCTTGTTTGCTGTTGCGGTAGTTTTAGGTCAACAACAACAATGTTTTAAATGCCATATGTGTTTAAATGATTAATATGAAAGTCTCCCGAGTGTTTATGCCTCATCAGCTGACTTCTCGGACAGTTCTGATCCACAGGTTCGTCAGGGACAAGTATTCCAAGCGGTTCCCTGAGCTGGAGAGTCTGGTTGTGCAGCCGCAAGAGTACATGATGACCGTGCGAGAGCTCGGCAACGATTTGGACAAGGCCAAGAACAATGAGGCTTTGCAGCAGTTCCTTACACAGGCAACAATCATGGTCGTGTCTGTCACCGCTTCCACCACACAGGGGTACGTAGCTGTTGTATGCTCACGCTTGTCCGTCCCAGTGAATGCAGGGTGTCTACTGGTCACTGGAGTCACTGAAAGTCACGGATTTTAGTTGGCTGTCACGGAAGTAACAGAAAAGTCACTAATTTTTTCTTAAAATGCAAGAAAAGTCACAGAATTCTTTTATGGTGGCATGTAGAGATAATTTGATTGGAGTTGAGTCAAGTTGGGTACAATTTAGAGACAAGATTGTGTCTGTGAAATAGGTACGTATTGCATTACATAGTATATACGAGGGCTATTCAGAAAGTAAAGAACGTTTCCGCCTTACGCCGCTAGGCGAGGGCGTATTGCCTATATTAGGATATGAGAGCACTCGGGGCCTCACTGGCTATCCATCCGTGACACTAGGAGCATTGTGGCGCTGCTAGTTTTCTTTATTTTTAAATTCAAAATGGCCGCTTCCATAAAAAATGCCACCAGTTGCAAAGTGCGATCGATAACACGGATTTTGTTAGCAAAAAATTTAAAACCAATAGAGATTTATCGATTTTTATTCTTTCAATTTCAACACAGCAAAGTCCGTGAAACTTGAGGGAAAGATAATGAAAGCTCCGTTATGGAGGAGCAGCGGGTTTCACGGATCTTCTCGTCAACTTTAGTGACCAGTTCGTCAGTCACAATGCTCGGTCGTCCACTCTACTGCTCATCAAGTACTGGTTCGGTCATTTGTAAACTGAATACACAACTTACGCACAAAATTTTCATTCAAGTCATTGTTCCCATACACCTCACACACTTTTCGATAAATCTTTATTGGTTTTAAGGTTTTCAGCCAACAAAAACCGTGTTACCAGTCGCAAGCCGCAACTGGCGCCATTTTTTACGGGAGCGGCCATTTTGAATTTAAAAATAAAGAAAACTAGCAGCGCGACGATGCTCCTAGTGTCACGGCTGGATTGCCACTGAGGCCCCGAGTGCTCTCATATCCTAATATAGGCGATACATGTGCGCCTTGCGGCGTAAGACGGAAACGTTCCTTACTTTCTGAATAGCCCTCGTATATCAATATTAATGAAATACAGTTTAAATAGATTGTTTCACAATATACAAGGAGTATCTATGTATTAATAGGCAAACATGTTTCTTTTCCCCCTTTTTTTCTGAGCTTGTGTGCATTGTAAGAAAAGTCCACACAAACCGTTAGAAAGTTAGTGTCCTGTAGGTGAGCAGAAACCCATTATAATTCATATTGGCCTCCGGAGCTAAAAGTTTCAATGTTAATCTTGTTTCTGAATGACATGATTGTAGGTGAGATTGTTTCAATTTAAATTATCTTTTTTGGGCTTCACTCACCTTAATGACCTTCCGTCATTTCCAGGAATTTCCGTCATAGCCAGAATTTCTTGGCTGCAACTTTGGGACGATAAAAATAGTGTTTGTGGTTTATGACTTGTTTTTTGTGTGTGTTTTTTTTTTCAACAATTGACGAGTCCCGGAAGGTCATTAAGGTGAGCGAAGCCCAAAAAAAGATAATTTAAAATGTTAATCTTATGGAAGAAAGGTAATTGATTGAATCACTACTCAGTTATTATTGTTGTTATTATTATTATTATTATTATTATTAATATTATTGAACGCTAGCAAAACAGGAAGGACAGATTGTTCAGTTATAAAATTTTTAAACTAATTGTCCTCAGTGCCAGGAGGGAGGAACATTGTGAACCGTCCCGTGCAAGGAAGGAGCTATAATGTTCATAAGAACATTAATACAACAATGGTTGTATTAATGTTCTTATGGACATTATAGCTCCTTATATCTTTTGGATGCCCATTATATTCAGTTTTTTTCAGTGTATCTTATAATATTCAACTTAGTTTGTGTGATACAATTTAATTTTTTAATCCAAAAGGACTAAGCCTCACGGATTGCCCTCCCGCATTGGGGAACCTATTCAGTGTTTTTCATCACCGAATGAAATGTACAATTATACCTAAGTGACACAGAATAAATGAACTGGAAAGCATTAAACTAAATTGAGTTACCCTAAGAATGCTAAATTGAATGCAGTTTTAAAATTTTGTATCTATTGATCTATGTACTCATTGAATTATTTTCACTTAGTGTATTTTTTCACTGGAATTAATTTGTAACTTTAAAGAACACCATGCCACTGAGAATGTAATTTTGTAACTGGTTATTTCAATGTAGACCACATTTTTTCCATAATATTAAGTATTGGCTGGTACATTCTAATGTATTGTGTTGTTTCCAGACAGCTTTTGACTGACAAAGAGCTAGAAGATATCCAGGAGGCTTGTGACATGGCTGCAGAACTCAACAGTTTCAAGCTCCGGATATACGAGTATGTTGAGAGCAGAATGACCTTCATCGCTCCCAACCTTTCATCCATCGTCGGTGCGTCCACCGCAGCCAAAGTTATGGGTGAGACACTGGAATAAATAAATAAGAGCATACTTTATTGCTTTTAAAGGTTTGTCTTATGTAATCAAACCAAATAGGCCTATGTTATCAAATCTGTTTTATCAAACCAATCTCACATATGCCTGATGATGTTAAGGTTTCTGAATTATTAGGATATTCAGTAAACTTCCAATCAACTGAGCTTCTGGATTAAGCAAGCTAGTCATTAGGAGTAAGAATAAAAAATATTTATCTCAATCAATCAATTTTCTGAAAATTATAGATTGATTTTGTAATTTGACGTATTCACGCAATAAATAAGTCATATAAATTTATCATTTAATTCAAAACGAAGTTGCCATGCCAAATCAGTGTGTGTGCGCTAAGTAGCCAGTCAATTTTTGCTATTTTGCAGTCTAGTGTTAAAACTACTAGTGATAACCTAGTTATGTGCATATTCATTTTGTTCAGAAAAAGAGGTAGATTATTAATAAATTAAATCGAATGGAATCTATCTAGGTACGTTTTTTTATAAAATATGGAAAAACTAAATTTTTTGACAAATTTTGAAACATTTTATAAAAGTGGAGTAGCCTACTAAAACTTTACACTGATTTTTATACAGACATTCAAATATATACAAAATGTAGGCAATTTATTTCCCTATCTGGAAATATGTTTGGTTTGTGGAAAATATTTTTTTACTCCCGTTATGGAGAAAAATATGGAAAATGAACAAAGTTTACAAACGTGCGCTGTGAACGTTTGAAACATAAAAAAATAAAGTAAATAATATATAAAATCTTTAGTAAATATGTTATAGGCTATTACTGAAATATACGATACATTTATTGGAAATAATGTGATTTAATACCTTAAAAAATTATTTTCTTTACTTTTTATGTCTTGATAAATTTTTATTTTTTTAATTTTCATAAAAACCTGTTTTAGTTATTCAAAGCTTCATATAATTTTCCTACTACTTTATAATATTATCAATTGTACATATTTTTGTAGTACAGATCTTTCTGAACAAGAAAATATATGTTAAAGGAAATGTATAATAAAATATGTTCAAAAGGCATTTGCGTGGATGGATGCACAAGTCACTTGAACAATCTGCCATAGGTTAGACCTGTTACACACCTAAGTGGTGGGCCATAGAGGAAGGAATCCCTACTCATTTGCCGCGCCGATTGGCAGTTCCTGTTCCGATAAATTCCCGAGTAAAAAGAAAAATCCTGCCCGATGATCGGGACAACTTTGCTCCCAAACATTTTCCCGAAATTTCAGAAACCTACAAGAAACACATTTTATATTCTATACTTTAGAAAAATTAATCACTCCATTATGATCTGCAAATAGATATACCAGCATTTTCTGTGATTTAACTTGCCTAGGCAGCAATATTTTTGTGTGATTGTTGTATTATAGTTTTTGAGTAAAGTTTGTGAGTTAGGCTCATTGATGGTAAATGGTCAGGGAAATTACGGTAGACTCCCTCTTAACCGGCCACCTCGGGACCAGGCCGAGGTCATATAAGACCCATATTCATATAAGACGGCTTAGAGTCACAACAAAAGTCCATTTAAGACCACAGTTTCTCATTTGTGATCGGTCGGCTTCAACAAACGCCGATGTGTAAATACGATTTAATGACAGCATTGCAAAAAATTAATTAATCAAAGGCAGCTCGGTCCAGTTTTTAACGATCAAAAAGAATCAAACTAATATTCGGATTAACAAGGCTTGCCTGTATAAATTTTATATTCTGGGTTTCTCAGATCACACGCACACCAGCCATTGCGGCTTACCACCAGTGAAAGCGTACACTGCACATTGGGAATGCCTTTATTGCTGATTGAGGGCGCTCTTTACCTATTGGGGTCCTTAATCAGAAGCATTCTTTACTGGACATCAGCGACACTCTTTATAGCGGATAGGGGGCTATCATCACAATGGCATACCTCGGGCAGCTGCGCCCTTGGCGGTTGCCTAGTTCATCTATATGGTAGATCCGACCTTGCTGGAATTCTAAAAACACTGTCTATATATGCCTTGTGTAACGTTCTAATATCCTATGTAAGGCCGGTCGCACTCAAAAGAGACACGACACTACATGACGAGAAAAAACACCTTATAACTTCGCAAGCGAAGGTAATAACTTAGGTGTAGGTTTAAATAAAATGTCTGCACACTACAGCGGAAAAAAAAACAGTTTGTGAGTATTCCATTACGTTACTAATATGGTTTTACCTTCGCTCGCAAAGTCGTAAAATGATTAGTCGTATTGTGTGTGTTTTGGTACGCAGCTGGCCTAAACAAAGTTAAAACAATTTGCCAGGCCAGCCTGTTTCGATCTAGGACATTGAGACACCTACCCTCACCTGATTGAGAAAGTAGCATGCTGCTTTAAAAGCTTTTGCCTGCTTTTACGCTATTTATTATATCTTAAGTGCCAGTCTATTCCATTTTTGTCCATTTTTATCTTACCAATTGTATAAATTTCAGTAGTTGCATAGCTTTTTCCTTTCAATTATTACCTCCAACATTGACTGAAGCAACACTAACCTAAAACCTTATTTCAGTTAATTATAGAAATCTATTGACATTTTTTCAGAACGCAAGTTCAACCTCAAAGCAGCAGATCGATGTTTTACATTAGGTAGTGTCATGTGTGGTTGCGTTGCGCAGGTGTGGCGGGAGGTCTGACCAAGCTGAGCAAGATGCCCGCTTGCAACGTTCTCATCCTCGGCTCCCAGAGCAAGACCCTCTCCGGCTTCTCAACTGTGGCGTCTCTGCCGCACACGGGATTTATATACTTCTCTGACATCGTGCAAGACACTCCTCCGGTGAGTCCTATCGACAAAACAACAAATTGAATATACGTGCCTCGTATAAGTGCGAGAACTTTCTTTTATTCATTACTATAAAATATTACCCTGACCAACATAGATCTTGTGCTTTGAAAATCAGCAAATTAATGGCTATCCAAAGGAATAATACCCTTATGATTCATGATATAGTGCAGTATAGTTCATTTATTTTATATTTTTATGAAATTGACAATGATAGTGATTCATGGTTTTTATTTAGTCCAAACAAAATTAAGTGTCTGAGACTGCACATAATTTAAATTTTCCATGGAAGTACGGTACCAAGGCTTTTCAACAAAGGGCTACTGAAATAAAATACTTTATTATATCGCATAATATTACACAGTTAATTATTGTAGTACATCTATATTTCAACTACACCACAGCCTGGAGTGCCTCCCACCATTTGCGGTAACACGTCATGCTAATAGACGGGCCAGTTGATCTGAAACAATGCAATTTTATGTAATTAATTTCATCATTGCCTGGAAATTACCTCAAATAACCAAATTTTTTACTTATCCTCTGCGCAAGTGCCTAAAAGTTTTTGAAATTACATGCTTTTGGCAACACCGATCGGCTATCCCTTCTTATGCTGTGACGTCAAGCTCCAAGCAATCTGGCCTGTAAAGTAGTTGGCCTTTACTACACAGTCAATAAATGTCATTAAAAAGTAGTATAATGAAGTAACAATAATAATTGTAATTAAATTATTTTGAATACAACTAATATTCAGTTTCAACTTGATTAATCTAATCAATAGTTCAAAATAGCAATCGTGTAACAACAACCAATCCCAAAAATATGCATTCCGAAGTACTTTAATCTTGTGATATCAGTGCTTGGGCACTATAACCATTGAAGGTTGTGTAAGCATAATTTACATCAGTGACTCAATTTGCATTCGTTTCAGGACCTGCGCAGAAAGGCAGCTCGATTGGTCGCTACGAAGTGTATTCTCGCGGCGAGAGTCGACGCTTCTCACGAGTATCAGGACGGCAGCATTGGCCGGCAACTGCGGGAGGAAATCGAGAAGAAACTTGATAAGCTAATGGTTGGTTTGATCTTCAAAGTGGATCTATTTTACTTTATAAATATAAAAGATGTATGGTAAAGGTTTGAGAGTTAAACCATTTGGTGTTATTACAATTTTGGAATGGTTGTACAGTAGAGTCCCGCAAACGTGGACTAATGTGGACTGGATGGTTACCAGGTTTGTGAAAATTCTAGGTTATCAGGTAAGAAGTAGACCTTAGGAAAAGTATAAATAGTTTACGTTATCAGAATCAAAATCAGATTCAATTGGCACATTAATTTACAATGTAAACATGTGACACGTCATAAACATACTAAATAATACATACGTAGTAAAATTATCTTCAATATACACAGAATAAATCCACAGAGACATAACTATAAAAAGTAAAATACTTACATGAGCCAAACTTAACAATGTGGCATTTTTAATGAGGCCCGAACAATTTTTATGAAGACTAAACCAGAAGTAAAAATTCTTGCACTCAAAGACATTGTGTTCCAATTGTAGATGAGAAATTCTTGATTGTTAAACTTCAGCAACATATCAACCACTTAATAACCATACAAAATTTCCACAACTTTGGAGGTAATTTATACTTTTTATTTACTGTGTAAATGACGGATTTGGTGTATTAACTATAATTTTTCAACAGGAACCACCCCCTGTGAAGTTTGTGAAGCCACTGCCCAAACCGATCGACCCTGGCCGGAAGAAGAGAGGAGGCAAGAGAGTACGCAAGACCAAAGAGCGCTACGCAATGACTGAGCTACGTAAACAGAACAACCGACTCAACTTTGCTGATGTATGTATTTTTTGTAAGGCCAATAAGTACAGTAGACTCTTATTTATCTGGCTTGGACCTATTCTGCCTTTCGCTTATCTGGCGTGGTCATCAGGAATAATAATAAAAAGTTCAAACTATTAAAAATACCTTTTAGCTAAAGCTTTTAATTTTCTGCCTTCAATAGTTAAATACTATACCCGCAGTACATTACTGTCACATCATTTATGGCTCTATTTGCTAAGGATACCCAATTTCTACACTAATGTAGTGAACTAAACAGCGCCGGCTGACAGCTGGGTCGGGAGCCGACTGATGATCACTGACGGCGAGCACACTAGCTCACCCAGTCGGCAGTGCCACGCATTAGTCGCTTTGTATTTGGCGATGTAGGCAAAGGCGGGAACTGTCAGTTGGGCTGGTTCACTATAATCCATAATGTTTTAAACAAGAGACTTTTTTATCATTTCTAGTTTTTGTTGTAATCAGGTAATATAAAATACACTGTATTTAAATTAGAGGTGTGCGGATATCCGAAAATTCGGTTCGGTTTCGGATCGGATCGGATATCCGAATCCGATCCGAAGATTTTATTAATATCCGTATATTCGGGTCGGATATCCGACTTTCCCGGATAGAGTGTAAATCTGGTGTTAAAGACAAGATCAATGTACAAATATTGTGTTTTGCGCGATGGCCATTCTGCATAAAATGGTGACGATGCGACAGAACGTCTAAAATGGCGTCCAAAGTACTGAAGCAGACTAATAATAAGAAGTCAGATAATAGAATAACGCGAAATAATCACGACACCCAGCGACCAAGGTTAAGTGTTTAACATTCAACTGCACAATTGACAAAGTGCCAATTCTGAATCCTCCCGCTTGGAGCGCTAGCAGTAAAGATACAAGTCTCAGCCAATCACGGCAGCTCGAGAAGCTCTAGTTTTTATTCCACCCGCCTGAATCGCTAGTGTCGTGGTATTTTGAGCGCTAGTTGTTGGGAACAATTCATCATTCGTAGTTACGTCGTTTCGTGACTCTATATAAGATTTAATCTAATGAAGATTACGATCGCGTTTGACTATGAACTTGGGAAGGCATTGGATCGCGATCGCGATTCAACCGTACGTTCTCGTTCTGTTGTCGTCTGTAATTATTTGCTCTTTGATGTTGATAGGTTATGTCTTTATACCTCTGATCGTGTTTTAAACTGATTTGAATATTTTTATTGTCTCTTAATTATTCTTATCTACAAGGAAAAGAAAGAGTAAATAAGTGTTATATGGAAGTCTTTTGCTAAAACTGAAAATGACTGTTTACAGAATGCTTTGTATGCAAGCTGGAGCCAGGTTATGTTTCCTACCATCATTTTGTTTTCAAATAAAATGATATTTTGTTGAAAGTCCTACTTTATCATATTGTACACTGGGATGTTTGCCTGGTGAGTAGTTTTGACCTAGGCCTATGGCAACTCTCTTTAATTAGAGCTTAGGTTAGGCGCAGTTCAAAATAATGCTGACATGTTCATTTAGGTATTAGGCCTAGGGCCAATTGATGTTTACGTTGATCATAACAAATTATAAATTGACTTTGTTTTAAAGTTTAAAAATAGTTGAATTGTTGTTAATTTGATTGATTTTGATATTCCTAAACTGTTTTATAATCAAGGCCTAGACCAAATTAAAAAATTGTGGCTTTAAATTGGTTACTTGTTTGCCTTTCTGTTTACTGCGCAAAAATCCGAATCCGAAAACTATCCGATCCGATCCTGTTACTATCCGATCCGAACCGATCCGAATCTTAACTATCCGAACCGAATCCGATCCGAAAAAAAATTTCACTATCCGCACACCTCTAATTTAAATGAATAAATAGTTAATTATAAAGCTTCATATGGTACTTTACGGACATATAATCATGCATTAACGTTTACCGTACATTGATTTTTCTATAATTCGGCCTCGGAGATATTAAAATGGCGTCATAACTCGGCCTCCCGACTATCCGGCCCGGCTGTCCGCCACAGAAGACCTGATAACTGAGAGACTACTGTAGTGCAATTTGAAAGAGAAAAGATAATTCGTAACAGTTTTTGGAATTTTGGCTGTCTACAAACAAATTGGTGTTAAATCAAGAGAAAACCTCCACAGTTATTTTTGGTGTGAGAGATATGGAACAGGTTGGCATACAGGATCTTAACCCTACGTTTCTGGGCGTCACCCTGGATCCCAAACTTAATTGGCTACCCCATATAATTGGTTTGCAAAAAAAATTGAGCAGCAGTGTCTTTGCTTTAAGGAGACTCAGTGGCACATTGGATCGGGACGGCATTAGACAGGCATACTTTAGTCTCTTTCAAACCCACTTTAGTTATGGACTCGTTGTGTGGGGCTGCTCCCCGCACACTGACAACATCCTCAAAATTCAAAAACGAGCCCTTTGCATTATTGCTGGAGCAGGAAAGTTAGATCATTGTAGGCCTATATTTAAGGACCTTAAAACCTCTCTGTTGTCTGTTTGTACATATATCATTGTTTAATCTACATTAGGACTAATTGGAAACAAGTCAGTGTTCGGGGAGTAGTCCATACATACAGGACCCGTTCAAGAAGTCTGATAATGTGCCTAGAAGTAGATTACATAAAACTGACACCTCTGTAATTATAAGATCTAGCAAATTGTATAATAAGCTGCCTGGTGAAGTGCGTGACCTTAATGACAAATGTTACAGAAAAACTATTTTATCATTTTTAACAAATAATTGTTTCTACAATGTAAATGAATTTATGAACACAAACTGGACTGCCTTGGATTTTAATACAGTTAAGTAGCCTTGTGAAATAAAATGTTTGTGTCATTATTATTCTGACGTGCCAATGTATTTGTCATGAATATTTACTGGCAAATAAAGAGTTCTGAGCTCTGAGTGTTATTAATTCAATAAATGTAAATTTTCTGTTTACCACAGAATAAAAAAAAACTTAAATCTGTATTGAAAGCTTTAAGGCTTAATTTTTGTGTGTATATATTAGAATTGTTTAAATTCTGGAAGTTTCCAAATATAATGCACAGTAAATCTTGGTAATCAGTTTAGTGAGTACTTATTTGAAAGAATTATTACTTATCGTAACTTATTACTGTGTTTCTCTTGTAAATCATCTAATATAGTACTTGTTTCAATGTAACAGTGTCATCATCAGCTGGTTAGAAGTCAATCAATCAATCAAACATTCTTTATTCAAATAATGCACATAGTACATCGAATAGAGTCACTTAAATAAACTAAATTAAATTAATAAAGGGCCTAATACAGATCCCCATAAATGTATCCTGCATGAAAAGCTATACATAATTTTTTTATAAATTGCAGGGAGAACAAATAAACTTAACAATCAGAAAATATACAACCAAAACTAGATACAAAAATTATTAAAATATACAAACAAACTGCAATTCTTAATACAAATTAAAGTGATTCTTAATACATAAATACTATCCAGAGGAGGGATTGTTTGTTTCCCAAAATTCATCTATAGAATATAGAGACAATTAAATGAGGTAATTTTTTAATTGTTTTTTGAATTTTGTCATCTCACTTTCATTGAAAATGTCCTGAGGTAATTGAAATAAAAATTTGTTGCCCATGAAGCGAGTTTTCTTCTCATAAAATTTCAGTCTATGAGACTCCACCCTCAGATTTAATCTTGTCTCATATTGGTGAACATTGTTAGCTGAAATTTGATTTGGATGATATTGTTTTACATACATTATTGTTTCAAAAATATACAGTCCATAGACAGTTAGTATACCGAAATCTGAAAAATACTGTTTGACCGAGTCAGTTCTTTTTAATTTAAAAATAATCCTTAAAGCTTTTTTTCTAAAGTGAAGAGATTGACCAGATAGCTCCATCAAAAATGATTAAAACACAACAAAGTCACTCCAGTATAGTCAACTATAGGTATAAAGAAATAGACCAGTCATCCTTCTGCCCGCACCTTGTAATTTTTTTCATCGACAGGCCTATGTGATCAGTCTATAAGTGTAGTCAGTGTGTTATATCATGTCAGTGCCAATTTACTGTGTTGTGTTTTAATAATTCATGACGTGGCCTTTGAGGCAAACTTCTCACTTTTAACAAGTTGATGATAATGCTGTTGCATTGAAACATGTACTAGATTTGAGGAGGGTAACTATTAATACATAAATACATATTAATACATAAGTAACTATTAATACATTTAAACCACAGGTCAAAGGCTACAAAAATGGATTTTAAACAAATTTCTAGTATTATCTATAATATTCTTCATTGTA
Source organism: Neoaliturus tenellus (assembly GCA_030545055.2). Classification (NCBI taxonomy): domain Eukaryota; kingdom Metazoa; phylum Arthropoda; class Insecta; order Hemiptera; family Cicadellidae; genus Neoaliturus; species Neoaliturus tenellus. The sequence continues at coordinate 179,157,469 of CM061534.1, read as the reverse complement.
ACTTGTTAATGTATATTTTGCTATCCAGATAGAGGATGATGCTTATCAAGAAGATCTTGGATACACAAGAGGGACGATCGGAAAAGCCGGGACTGGAAGAATCAGGCTGCCACAAGTTGATGAGAAAACCAAAGTGCGAATTTCGAAAACACTCCAGAAAAACCTTCAAAAGCAACAGCAAATCTGGGGTGGAAGCACCACTGTCAAGAAACAAGTGTCAGGAACTGCGTCCAGCGTTGCTTTCACTCCCCTCCAGGGGTTGGAGATTGTCAACCCTCAAGCAGCGGAGAAAAATGTTGCTGAAGCTAATGCTAAATATTTTTCAAATACGGCAGGTTTTGTAAAAATTCACAAGTAAACAATTCATATTATAATTCAATACTAGCATTCAATTCATTTCTGTGATATTACAGAGAAAGCTTCTCAATAATTTTGGAGCGAGTTAATTTTGTTTTATCAGTAATGTACAAAATTATGTTATTGAATCAATCAAGAGCCTTGACACCTAAAATATTTTATAACTTACCCAAAACCGGGTTATCGCCTTTTGGTGTCACTAATTGATATGATAATTGTCACTGATATGTATGTACTGTATTTTCCGGAAGCCGTCTTAATGTGTTCGTGTGTTTTGTGTTTTTATGTATAAGTGTAAACAATTTTATCATTCGACAACCACAAAAATGTGTGCAGTAGTATGTAAATAAGAAGAGGAGTGGCTGATGATGGACCGTCATAGGTCTGAAACCGGTACCACGGTGTACCGCAATTAGTGACACCAAAAGGCGATAACCCGGTTTTGGGTAAGTTATAAAAAATTATGTTGTTGATTGATACCCGGTTTTGAGTTTTCCACCAGCTAGATTGATTTGTGTTAAATTCAGTTGACTACTTACTCTTAATTTGTATTCTATGTGTTGTGTTCAGCTTTCATCCTATTTTGTACCATGGTATGACTGAATAATAGTGGTAAGAAAGTGTCATTTGGTTTTTCTTCATAAATACCTCCTACCGGCTCTTCCTAAAATGTTTTAAATTGTTAAGCATGTTTTTAATTTGTTTCAATCTGTTAAGTTTTTTAAGAATTGCCATAGTAAAAAATTATAAGATTGTCTTTCTTGTCTGGATAAAATCTATTAATAAACCAGCTTCAGGATTCTACTTTATTCTTTATTATTTTAAAATATACGGTAATCTTTCAAACTATATTGCGCTTACAAACTATTGAATTATATTATCGAACTATAGGAAAGAGTCCTATTCTTTACTTGAGATGTGTTCATAAAACTTATGGTACATTTCGATCAAGGTAATCTTTTGCTTCTGACATCAAAATGTTTGTTCAAATTTGTAGCAGATTTTTTTTTATGCCCTACTTTGATGGGACGACATTAGGCAGCGGCCGTAGCTCAGTGGTAGAGCTCTGGGTTATCACCCAGCGGGCCCGGGTTCAAATCCCGGCTCGGGGACAAAAAGATCGCTCGGCCGCTCCCGTGGTTCGGAAGTCACGTTAAGCCGTTGGTCCACCTGCATAGAAAACAAAAAAGTGCAGGCATTTCAGGCGAGGAGAACTGTCAGTTAATTGCTGATCTCCCGCCACTAAAAGCCATACGATTATTATTTTTTTTATGGGACGACATAAAGATCCTCTATCAAATATTCCTGGTGAGCAGTGCTGTTTTAAAGAAAATAAATTATCTCCACAAGGAATAAAAAGGTTGTCAACGATTTTGGTTCAACATTTTTAAATTCGTAACAGGGGTTTTGCAAGGTTGGCAAAATGTTTTTATATAATGTAGCAGCCGTTTTAAATTTTTAAAGCTAAATACCTTGTACCATTTGTACAATATTAAATTTAACAAATCAAGACATGTCATGTAGCTTCAGTAGTCAGTCTTATCATTCCCCATTGTAATGGCAAAGCAACTGCCGAGAACGGTACCAGCCAATCAGAATCGCGGATTCTGACGGGAGCTTCTAGAACCTTCTTGGCGAAGTTATAAATTGACCGCGCGATCTTAATCCTGCCTTCTTTTAATCAGTGAGTCTAGTAGTGTCAAGTTCAAGTAGAAATGTTCAACCCCAAGATCCTTGGGTGAGTAAATTTACTATTTTATTTAGTAGTTTATTAGATTTATTAAATTTAAAAATGGTCTTGCTTTGCCAATCAATTAATTAGTAGTAATTTTAAAATTGTAAATTAATTAAATTTTGTGAATTTAATACCAAAAAGTCCGATCCAAATTGAAACTTAAATAATAATAGGTAGTTTATTTTAGTAAAACAATTTGCTCTTTTTCAGGGTTGAAAAGTTATTGTATCACAAAAGTAATTAAAGTTATAAAGAAGTATGAGAGTGTATGAATGAAAATGGAGGACAAATTAAGTTAAAAGATTAATTAAAATTTTAATAAAGGAAGATTTTTTTGTTAAGGATGAAGAAGTTTATTTTAGTTTTTCCTTTTTTTTTTAATTTCAAGATTGTCCGCTAGGAAACAAACAACATTTTAAAATATAAGCGGTACAACCTAAACAATAAAAATGATTTTAAAAATGTTCCAATGTACAATGAAGTTGCAAAATTTAATAACTTAGCAAAAAATATCAAGATTTTAATGGTAGAATGACAAACCATGGAGAAATTAACTTCTTTACAAAAACACACCTTTGCAAGTCAATTCATTTAAATTAGGTGATTTTGTTGTTACAAAGCTCTTTATTCCTGTTGTTTTAACACTGAACATACTAAGCAGGGACAGCCCATGAAAAAAAATTCTAGTTTTGCCCTCAAAAATCAGTGGAAAATAAAGTACAGATGCTGGGATTACTTCTCCTTATTGCCACAGGAAGCACTCTTTCTATCTCTTAAATGTCAAAATGAGCATATTTGTTTACAAAAAATCCACCAACAACTCAAATTCAAAAATTTTGACAAAAACAATACTTTCTCCATATACTATGGTATAGGAGGAGAAAGTAAAAGACTCATTGCATCCATTAGGTGATTTGTACAGAACAATGATCAATATTTTCCTGAGGAAGTTCAAGTTGATTATAATTGCGTCAACTTCGAAATCAAGGTCTGTACTTGAGTCAATTTGCAATGTTTTAAAGTTTTTGGATTTTTTCACCAGCATAGAAACACCCCTCCCTTAAAATTTGAACGGTGAAATGATGTGGCCAGAATAAAGTTTTCAATTTTGAAAAGGTTTGCCTTTTCTTCCCTCCTTCCCAGTACTCTGACACAATGAAGAAAATAGTTCTTCACAAAGAATTGTGAGCTCATCAAATTTATTCATCGGTGATTGAACATTAATGTCAATCAATATTCGGGTTGGCAAGGTGGGAGAAGCGATCCTGCCGCCGCTTTTGCCATATTGATGTACTACTACATTGACGGTTCGCTTGGAGAAGGAATGGCTTCTGGGTTGTATTGGTGGCTTCATCTTGGATAACTTATTGACAATAATACTTTAAAAGTAACCACCTCCCCCTCTTCCGTAGATGCATTCCATGAGCAGTGTATTATTTGCGGACAATGACACTCATATCCAACATCTAGATGTGACTGAAACGGATGCAAAGATCTGAGATAAACAGACCTTGGGTGTCCCAAAAGTCCGTTGGGTTGAGTCCAAAGGTTTTTAAATGATGCATACAATCTAAATTTGATATAAAGATGGGGGTTACTATTTTTTTTAAATCCTGACTTACCTCCCAAAACCCCAATTTTTGGAAGGGGGTTGAAAATGTTGACATATTAAAATTTTCCTCCTTGGCCAGTAAGACTTCCTCAGAATATAACCTAGTTATTTGCAGCTGTTAAAAAAATAGCAGGGGGCCGGACTTTGGGTACACCTGGCATGCATTTATGTGGCTTGTATCTCATAAGGCTGGTATTGGTATGAGATAAATAATAGGAACTTAAAAAATACTGATATAGTAATTTAACCGGGGTATGAGATAATAAATCCAAACTGTACTGTGGATGACCGAGAATGACTCATCCAAATGTTCTTGGCTACGATGGACTGTGTGTGGAAAAACATAACTTTCCTACTAAGTTTTTCCGACTCATGTTTTGTATGTTTCAAAATTGTTGTTAAGTTTTGCAGTACAGTAGAACCTCGATAGTTAGATACTTTTTGGAGTGTCAAACTATAAAAATGTCAAACTATAGGTAGTATATGTGAAATGTTCATATAGGGGATATAAAAAAACATGAATTTAATTTAGGAAACACTAAATTAAAAAAACCACAACTTAGTTGAACTTCAACATAACCAACATTCAAATCATTTGTCACTTTGTTTTATATTTTCACTTGGGTCAGTCTCCACCATGGACACTATCAGTTGTTACTGAACGTGTTGAAGTTAAGGAGTGTCGAACTATCGAGGTTCTACTGTATCACATTAATTTAATTGTTGGTTAATGAGGATGGCTATCAGTTTGTATTTTTTTGCGCTAAAAACCTTGTTCAGCTTACACTTGAAAATTACAGAATTTTTTAATCATAGCAGCTCGTTGAAACTGTAAACAAATTACAATAGGCATATGAGAACTGCAAGAACTTTAAAATTTTTGTTATGTAATACATGGACTATAGAGTAGCATTCTATAGTCAATTGTAATACTAAAAGTAGGGATTGGCCTACTTAGGTAGCCTATGCTTTTAAAACACTCATGACAGCAAAACTATTTTCTCAACCATAAACATTTAGCGATTAAAAATCACCAAATTCTATAGGACATTCTCTTAAACATCCAGGTCTGCTGCAACAAAGGGTGTTAAATTATTACCACTTCATTTTGTTATGATTGAAAATATTTTAAATATGTAGGCTACTTTGGACTACATACAAGGAATAAAATGAATTTTCAACTTGCTAAGAGTAAAATTCTTTTTAATGTACTGTATTACAATAATTAATTAATACCGTAATGATAAAGATGACCTTGAGATTGGGTAAACAAACATTGAAGGCTGTTTTAATTTTCCCGCCAGCGATTTGTAGGCCGTCGCATTGCAAGGACGCTTTCTACAGCTGATCGTTAATTGGATTACCAGTGTTGCCAACTACACTGCCTTCATATTTTACATTTTTAACTACATTTTAACGCCAATAAATTATTTGTTACATTGATTTCATGTATACTTCATGAACAAAATATTTATATTTACTTTCGTGCAAATGAATTCGGTCTACATCCAGCTAGACTCTCGGATCTGTGTATTGATTTTGTTCCTCGACAAGCGTCATTTTGCGCCGTCACGTTGGCACGCCCTGCAGTCAGTGTGTCGTATGAGTTGTCGTCAGTGGTTGTTGTGGATATACTAAAATTGTTTTGATGAATTTCAAATAAAATATGCGTGATTAGTGTGTAGATATAGTTAAGTTCGGATTCGCGCGAGTTAAAGATGGCGTACAAAGTTACGGGGGAGGGGTATTCCGCATTTTTCCGTGAAGAAGAGGATGGCCGTGAAGTCTCAGCAGACGATATTGACGATGGCTACACATGTTTATTGTGTAACACCAGTTATGAAAAAGGTAGGCCTAATTAGTTATTTGTTTATAAATAATCCTTATCAGAAACTACCAAATTTTAAGGCTGTACGGTACTGACATCAGTACCGTATGCTACGGGTGACTCTTCTGCATTCTTAAAGATGGGAGGTCCAAATCATATGATTTTGACAGCTTAGCAACCCTTTTCCAAAACAATCAATAGAGGACATTTATGTTACATTAATTTTGTAATTGCCAACGTGGTATACAGAATGGCCAGAGACCGTGTTTGGACTTTCTAATGTTGTATAAATTTAATCCTTTTTCTTCAGTTTATTCTAGAAAATATTTCCAAGGTAGCAAAACCACCGCTAAACATAACTACGAAAACTTGTTAAAATAAGGTCTGAGTTTTTTAGTATAAAATTTGGACAGGACTCATTGTCTCCTATGTCTGCCTCGTTATTGGATTTTTATTTTCATATTAACTATTTTGCATACTTTACCATAGGTACATAAAATGCCATAAAAATTTACAAATTATTTTGATGATTAATCTTTATTTCTTGACATTTGTTATATAATTTAAATAATCTTTAGACGAATAGGAATTAAAATTCTAGAACGAAAAAGATAAAGGCCTAACTTACACTTAAAAACCAAAAAAATCTTCCATTTTTGTGTTGACAATGAATTGTTTTATTGTAATTAGGCCAATTTTGTCATTAAGCTGATGATGAAAATATACAGTCTTTGGGTATTGCACTTAATTTAGGTAAACATGGATTAAAATTCATCAAATGTTCTCAAATTGTTTTTCTTCTTTCAAATATTAATATTTAATTGTCCAGTCATCTGTTTAAAGAATTTCGTTGGGGTTCCACGGCTTGAACATTAAATATTCCGATTTTATTGATCTTACAATGAAGAAAGTACAGAGAACGCCTTCATTTGAGAGATTACAATAGCGCCGTCATCGACGTATGACTCATTGCGTTGTGGCGATGCAGGAGTTCTCACTAATTGAAATTCTCGCTAAGCACGGTTTGCCACCTTTCTTTGCGGCTTTTTATCAGATCTTTTTGATTACTGTACATTAAAATTTCATTTTTTGGTTTGCATTTTCTTGTTATTTATTGGTTTAAAAATTGTTTAATAATTAATTAACGATTATCTTTTATATGTCTATATGGGAATTTTTATACTGCAGGCCTTTATCTACCGTAATCCTTCTTGGATTATTTAAAATCCTATCGTACAATAGGAATAAAGACCTAATATAGGATTTTATCTACCCTATTTGAGGGCTACAATACATCAATCTCAAGTTTAGAGTTAGAGTTTGATGTGTTTATTTTTCTTGGTTATACAGAGAATTAAAAACAAATGTTATCTTAAGCGAAATAACGTGCCTTTAATTAGGCAGATTCTAGATAGAAAAGAATGGTTTACAATATCTGCTCTGTCTAGTGATCCGGATTGATTAGTTTTCACTACCACAGATTTTAAATACCGTACATGATGGATGTTGAAATAAATTTCTGTCCATAGGACTGCCTATTTTTACAAAAACCCCTTTTCATCGATACAGTATTATTTGCATCTTATTCTATTGAGTGATAGGAAAATATCTTACGTTATGCAATGTTATGCGGGTGTATATGCAATACTAATTTCAGTCTGGTTCTTAGTTTAATTTATGATTGGAAAAATAATTCTTTCATTTAAACGCCTCAACATAGGACGTGAAAAATCTGTAGGTACCAAGTAATTAATTATTTCTTACATTTTATTTTTGCACAATCTTCATAGTGGTAGCTTTTTTGGTTGTACGACTCCTTCATTTTATGGAGTTTTTGAGTTGAGGCAATAAGAAATCCCTACAAGAGCGTGCTTATGTTAACGGCAAGAAACAAAATGTCTCTAATTTGTCCATAATTTGAAAATAGTGCGATATGAAAAAGTTAATAAAGTTGCCTAGGTCTTGCATTTATTTTAAATTTCAATAATGATCAGCAGGAAAGTTCAAAAATAATGGAATTTTCTCTGGTTACCCAGGAGTGGGTTAACTGAGATAGAAACAACGGAACAATAGGCTTATCGTGCAAATAAGGAGTACAGTAGTGTCGGCAGCGGAATAATGTGCCTTTGTACTGTACCATTAGTAATGTGAGTTTCACCTGCATTGACCAAGGTCACGGCTATTTAGTTTTGTTTGTGTTCTTTGGCGTACGGTACAGAGAAAGTTCATATTATGTTGCTTGGATGTAATAATTTTATCTACTTTGAATGGCAGATGGGATAGAATTTCTTTATACCTTTTATTATATAATATGTAAGAGTCATATCATCTTACATCGGGCAAATAAACAATTTAGACTAAATAACATTATTTAAGTTGGTCAAACTACACATACACAAAAAAACTGCTTTGACGGTTTTTATAACCGCATACTATTCCTATAGTAAAAATAATATTAGAATGGGTTTCATGTTAAGGAAAATTAATTTAAATAGAAAACATATTGAACAATGAATTCTAAAGAGTTAAATTAGTCGCGTTTTCATGAGATTAAAGTAAAAACAACGAGATGCAAACAGAACGTATAGTTCGATGCCAAAATAAAATCGTTCGCCGTAACATTTGGGCGGAGATATAAAGGCGGTTCGGATTTGTAGGGCAGTTTATCACTTTTTCAACCCCCAGTCTGGTGGTACAGGTACATCAACAATGCATTGTTGAGTGATGTTATAGCCTACAGTACTGGTAGCGGTGTTCGTTTTAGGGATTTGCCTCCATTGAAAAATCAAAATTTGCAAAAATAAAACAGGGATTTGAATATTTTACCCCAGTTTTTATAGGAGTTGATTAATGACTGTGTGAAATAGCTACTGTACAAAAAACTTGTTTAGAAAATTTAATTTAAATTGTTTCTTAAATATACCATTTTTTCTTCATTACAAATAATTTTTAATTCCATATTTCACTTATTTTCCAGTGCAATGTATACAGTTTTTATATTAAAGTTTATCTTAATGTAGTTATCCTCTACAAAATCTTACATTCCGCCCTCCCTCCTTCTCCCAACAAACCTCAGTACTCAAATCTATGGCATTCCAGTGCTGTCATACAATAGTCAATCGCCATAGAACTCTATATATACAGAGTTGTATATATAGAGTTCTATGGCAATCGCCAATCAATCAAAGCCTATCGCGATTTCGACGAAAACGCAGAAATTCTTGTTTGTTCTCTATATTAGGCCTGCTTTCGTTTTTTGTTTAAAATCTTATTGGTTTTAGTTACATAGTGCCACACAACTTTAAAAATACAGATAACGTACCGTATAAAGGCTATACTGAGTCACTTATCTCAATAGTTAAACTTAATTAAATTAAGAACAATGGCATCGGTAATCCAGAGTAAGTTGACATCATTAAATTATCTAACCTTAAATTAAAAATTTAAAGTTTGATTGGTAGTGAGTTGAAAGTTTGAACAAAAAAGTACCAATAACTATAATAATAAAACCTTAAATGGCACAGTGAAAACAAACAATTGACAAGAAGTCAACAAATGCAAATCCGAAAGTTTACTATAAAATTTAAAATTCAGAAAAAATTTCTTGTTCCGTCTCATGTAGCAGATGGAGTGTAGTCCGTTGCGTACTTAGCGGAACTCGTTCGTTAATTAATATCCTCGGCCACCGGGCTACGCCTCGCCGTGGCCACGGATTTGCAAAGCAGGAATTAACCCTGAAGTGGAGTCTCACTTTCCATCTTTTGTCGTTATTTGGACCGTTGGCCACAATTAATTAATTAGGCAGTTCCTAGATAAAAACGCGGCGTTTCCTTATTACTGGGTTCTTGCCTGGATCTAAGGCTGCCTATTGATTGAGTGTGTTATCTTCACCTTTGTGAAAAACATCAAAAACATGAGTCCGCATCCAATGTTTCGGACGGTGTTTTTTAATATTTATCGTTATAAACGTTTTATTTTAGATTAATTTTGTATCTAGGACCCTATTTCATGATATATCAGTGAAAATAAATTGTATTAGTACAAAACAATGTTATAAGTAAGGAAAATTTTTTCTACTTTTCTTCGGCACTGAGAGTTATATTTTTAACATGTTCAAACTTTTAAGACATGAGAGCCCTATTCAACAAAATAATTGCGAAGTTAAATGTAGAGCGGTTGAAAAACGGTATATCCAAAATAGCGGAGAAATGCCAATGTTTAGCCCAAAAGCTGGTCAACAATCCAACTGCGCTATTGGCCCTAAGGTTAAAAAGACTTAGAAAGATGGGCACTTCAGAATTTGTAATCTGGAAAGTAACCTAGATAGGAAAACACGACACAATAAAAGCAAATTAACCAGTAATAACTTGTTTGCTATGATATGAATTGGGATGAGCATAATCTGAGACAGTGATGATTCACTTAAAATCTAAATTGATTACTTATTAGATAACATTTAGTTTGAAGCGACCCACTCCCTCTTCGTTAACCTGGATGAATTGGTAGAAGAAAATAGGAAAGAGTATGATTAGAAGAGAAGTAATAAAATATAATACGGTAGGTAATTCTAACCAATCAATCCATCTATTAAACCTTAAAAATCCAAATTACCTTTTTAAAGTTACAGATCACCTTCATTAGTACGTGGCACATCAAATATAAAAACAAATCTTCGTCAGCTACAAATTGTGGTATGCTTGACCAAAGCCGTAGGCGGAAGTTGAAATTACAGAGTGGCTGAGTGGTCCGATCAACCAGTAGCAATCTAGGAATGAAATATACACAGTAATGATGGAACCAAGCAGGGGACAAACCGGTCGCGTGTTGAAGTTTTCAGGACAAGATTCTCCCCGTCGAGGACGCGTGAGGCGAAGAGCTTCCTGCACAACTGGACATCTGGACCACTGAGCTGGAATTGGCTGGAACAGATCCTGGTGTGGAAGTGGATGGAATGGCGATTTATTGGAAAGATGAAATTTTTGTTGTGAGATGTTCATTGAACGATAAAGGTCTACTGTAATTGGTCCCACTCATTGGCTGAATCTGAATGAACAGTTAAATACTGTAGGCATAGGCTACTCACGGCCCATTTGCCAATACTTGGCACGGCTGAATTCTTCGTGTTAGATCTGACCCAAACCTGCAAAACCACTTAAGAGATCAATGGCATAGCTACATTTTTTTGGTAAAAAAAAAAAAAAAAAAAAAAAAAACATCCCTGATGTAAGCTAAGAACATCAATCTTAAGCTAAGAAAAACTAAAGACAGTTTTCGTGTGCTAGTCTTTATAAGCTCTTCAATAACCTGCCCACTGAAATAAGAAAAACATGGCTTAGGACTGGAAATATGAATCTGAGAGACTGGATGGACGAAGTTAAGAGAAAATTTACTCTATTGAAAATTGCTTTGAGACAAATACAGACATAGCCTATCACAGGAAACTGGCCGCCACCTGTTTTGCAGGATAAATTTAGTATTAGTTCAGATCGCCAGTTTTTTGGTAATACTATAGTGCACTCACCAATGGAATGATTGCATTACGATTTCCAGTACGAAATATTTATAGAAGATTATTGATGGTTTGATTTTCAGTGTTCGATGTTGGTGTTCAGTGGTTTGATTTTCGCGAAACTGGGCTATGAAAAGGAGCTATTGTATTCGAAGTGATTTATCCCTATTATCGATTCTTAACTGACACACATGAACCACTTTAAAACCTCTCACATCCCCATTTATCTTCGCTTTTGAAAAGCGTGCAAATTGAAAATTCCGTATGAGCGGCGGCCCGCACGAAGTCTGAGTACGTAATTGAAACTTTGACCTTTGCTGCAGTCACGAGTCCGTGCAGCAAAGTCAAACTTGACCGGAAGAAGTGCTGAAAGTGAAGCGGCGAGCGGCGATCTGATGCCAACAATACAATGAGGTGCCATTTACCATCGAGATAGACAATCAGCAACCCGAGCCGAACGCCACGATACACGAAGAGAAGCTGGGGTTGATGTTGATAGGGGGAGACTTCCGTCAGGGTGGCGGAAGGTTAAGTGGCGAGTGAAAGTATAACAGTTAATAGACATGGTTTAGAATGACGTGATTCTAAACTGAGTATCTTATTTTTGTCACGCTTATTTTCTTCCTAACGTAGATGTAGAGTATAATTTTTTCACTTAGTGTTCTGAGGCTGATGGGTGAGGCATAGAAGCCTGAGGAGGCTTTGGCTGAGCCATAGTCGGCTGAGGCATAGAACCCCAATGTAGAGTTCCATGGAAGCTGACCATTGCCCATCAAGATGCTACCTACTGTATTTAGAGCTCCTATGTTGTTTTCAATGAATGGACATGTATTTCAGTTATGAAAGGTATAGGAAAATGTAGTTGTTCCACTTTATAAAACATATTTTTTAAATCATCATCCCCAACCATTAAATTAATTCTGGAGCCAATTTGTTTCAAAGTAGAAGTATAACGCTTACAATGTCTTTATTTTTTGCTTAGAGTGAAGCTTACTTAAAATAATAATTGTAAAAATACAGCTAAAAAATTAGTAATGTTATAGACAATTTACAAGAAAAACAATGATACATGTACGCACATCGATGACGATTAAGAGTGATACAGTGAGTTACGTTTGGTACTTTTAGAATCAGTTTGACGCGATTGTGTTAAAAGGTTATCTTTTTTGACATTTTAACTAACACACAAATGAATACAAAGTCATCTCAGGTGAAACAATAAGGATTCAGCAATTTATTATCGATCTTAATTCTGTATTTCTAGTGTGAACGATGATCGAAAAAGTTTTACACGAGACTCGTCAAATCTCCACCGCAGTAGCTGTTCCTAGAATCCCCGCACATCCTGGGTGTCGGTAACACCTCCGTCGCGGATTTCCCACGTGGCCGTCTACAGACGAAGAGTATCACACCGTTATGAGAGTGGAGGAGGAGCCGCGTGCTGTTTTGTTATTACCTGTATTATCCCTCGTTCCCAGAGATCTGTCATATGTTACGACGGCGCGGGCGCTGCAATCGGTGTAGTGTCGTTTCGTCCAGTGTCGTTTCGTCCAACGCCCATTTTTCATAAAAAAGAGTGTTGTTTCGGCCAGCTCATTTTTACAGTTGATTAAACACATTAGTTAGTGTCGTTTCGTACAGCAGAAAACTTCGGAATTCCTGACCGTCTTGCCCTGGTTTTGAATTATGGATAAACAGTTTTACTTATTTTAACCACCTACAGTAATTCTAGAAGTCTTTTGGGAAGGCGAAAAGCTAAGTGTGCAAGAGTTCCATTACAATCCGATTCGAAAGCCCCTGTTTCAATCACGAAGAATAGTTTTATGTATGTGAACTAGCTAATAATTGCGTAAAATATAGGCTACCAACTATAACACTCGTAAGACTTTTTTGAAAATTAAAATAATGAACACGCTTTACTTGTAACTAATTATTTTGTAACTATTTTGTAATTTCCTTGTGGACAATTGTGAACGGAGAAAGCCCTCTCAATCCAGCGAGGCAAAGTTTCAATTAGTTTTTGTTGACCTGTCAAATAAACAATAGTGTAGGGTTATTGGACGAAACGAACCTAGTTGTCAGGTAGAGAATTATCCCTCACCATATGTTCGTGGAATTTGTACGAAACGACACTTGTCCGAAACGGGACGAAACGACACGACACGCTGCAATCTGTTGCTATCCTGTCGTTTTACTTTCTTCGCTCACTAAGTGCTGGTTCTCGCTCTTTGTTACACCCAAATAAGACGTCAGTTGTGGGATATTCCAAGTTATCATTAAATGTTAAATGTTTTGGTTATCATTTAGTTTTTTGGAAGGGATCGATGCATGGTCTTGCCTTTTGCTATTTTAGGAAACAATTTATTATTGGCTGGATTGTAAATAGCAATATTATTCTAAACTGAACTGTTTGACTAATATTCATAAAATTATCATAGTTTAAAATATAAATTTTGCGATATAAATTGGTCTAATAGGCCTACTTAGGCTAACATTCTCAGAAAAATCATTATTTTTCTGTATTAGCAGTTAGAATTGTTTTTTCCAAAATATTTTGTAGTGGGTTCTAATTATTTTCACACTACCGTAATTATATTTTTCCCCTATTTAAACTGCATAAGTTTAAAGGTGGTAGTAAACTAAGATTAGGGCGTTTCAAATATTATTTTTTATCAATTTTTAGTAAGTTTAGTTCAAGTAAGTTAAGAAAATTTAAACTTTGCAACCTGTTAATTCCATAAACCGAAAACTTAAAGCATATATAGCCAAAAGTTTTGTAGTATGTTCTTACAGTATAATTAATTAGGATAACTTTAGTTAGGAACTCTATAGTTAGGTTAGAATAATGATAACTCAATTATACTAAATTATACAGAGACAATTACTCTAACGCAATGTATACAAAAATTGAAGAGTACTAGAAAGTTGAAGATAAATAATAGACCTAGACTCTAACTTGCAGAGGCGTTTTACAAAGTTATAAACCACTTGAACATTCGTAAATATCAATCAGATGCAACATAACTATGCTAGCTGAGTAGCTGGAGACTAGCTCCCCTTCAAGGGACAAAATCGCGAACAATATCTTATATCGTAAACACCGTTTATAATCAGCGTTGCGAAATATCCACCATTATCACGCAGTTGATCAAAACGCGCTCACGATGCGCTGCGAGCGCCCCGAGCGGCCAAAGTGTGAAACAAAGGGGAAAGGCGGGGAAAGGGAAAAAGGGCAACATTTATCACGCTGCAGGTAGGTATAATAATTGTGGCATGTGGGACGGAGAACGGGCGGCGGGACTGAAAAAGCTACAGGACTTCCTAAAGCACTTGGTCATAGGGATAGTTGGTACGGGGAACAGGAGTGTATTTAACAAGTGAACAAGTGTGACAGTAGTTGGTGGTGTAGAGAGAGAGAGTCGATATTCGATAAATGGGCGAGAGGATTGGTGAGGAGGAGTTTTGCACTTCTTTTGATGAAGAATGTGTTTGAAGATGTTCAGAAATACCCCGCTGCTCTCTCGTCGTTTAGTTGGGAAATGTTGGTTGGTTTTCTATCAAGTCATTTACAGACAGTATCCGTCATAGATGTTTCGAAAACCTTAAAATGACGGTTACCTCCTCAATGGGCGTGCATCAACTGCGTGAATTGACCTGAGCCAGGTAGCCAGGGATGCATCAACTGTGCGAAGCGCTCCAAGGGACGACCAGAGACGTGTAAAGTATATAGAATCCCGTTCCGAATCACAAGAGCTATCAGTATTAACTGTTCATGAATCGTTTACCGGCGTATACAGAGAAGAGTGTTAAAGCGGATTATTTTATAAGCAGCAAAAATATTTTCCAAAATTACTTCATGAAGAAAAGAGTTGAGATTGAGTGCTAAAAAAATTATTAAAAGACTGGTGCCATTTTTATCAACAACCCATAAATTAAGATTGTAATTTCGGCGTTATGAAATTTATTACTACCCACACAAATAACTCTCACCTCATGATTGGGCCGGTTTAATTTAAATCCGCTCAGTGAAAGACGTTGCAGATTAACCCGCTGTTATGTGTCCTTTGCCGGGAGCCAATTCGAGTTCCAGGAGTATAATTGGAGCCGCCGCCGATAGATGGCTCATGATTCACCCTCGTGGCTCGTGGCTCGCGTGTCGTGTGCTGAGCCAACATTCGTGACGTGTTCGGGCCCCGGAGGCTCAGCACTAGGGACACATGAATAGCCCGAGCGGAACCACGCCAATGATTGGACGACGAAAACTTTTGACTGCGTCAAAAATTGGTAATGTTTCGTTCAAAGTATTTTGTGGATGCGTTAGAAATCAACTTTGGACCATTTAAATATTCGTTCAATTTGACGAATCATCACGCCAAAACTGGAACTTGTTCTCCCATTTACTATTTGCTCCTGGCTGTAACATCTAACTCGACTGTCCTGTAAGACAATATTGCCATTGTTAATTTATGACAATGTTAATAAATGTTTGAAGATGCAACTGGAAACACATCGACCCCACCCACATCGACTTCTCTGTTACGTTTACATTGGACAGACGGTCGACGTAAAATACGTAATTTACAAAATAGTGCAGTTTTTTTTTTTTTTTTTTTTTTTACGAGGGTCCAAGATTTTCGTAGTCTCTTGACGGTCAAAACTATCCTGCAATATCTTTGCGCTTTTAAAGCTGGATAACCTATACAAAAGATTTAGGGTTTATATAAACAAATTTAATGGAAACAAACACTTTTTTGGTAAATTCTTTCAAAATATTATACTATAATATTGTAATAAACCGGAATTTACTCATCCATTTCATCCTGTATTTTGCACTTCCTCACACGTATCTTACTTATCCAATTAGACAAATACAAAAGAATCTTAATGAGGATTGAAACGGGAAACTTGCGAATAAAAAAGAGGATGAGTGGAAGAATTTAATTAATCGCATCGGATGTGCGAGTGAGTGAGAGGGAAGACGAGACTCTTGGCGTCGTGGAAGGTGAGAGGAAAATGTGGACTATTCAAGAGAAGACGCGCTGTGTGGAGTATTCAACCCGTGAAGTTCGAGTTATGTGCCTTTCATTGGGTAGTTACTGATTATCAACGCCATCTGTTGCCACTGTGCCAAACTGGGGTATTCGGTGTCAGTGATGCGAGGTGGCGTCTTGAGTAGATTATGTTGCTTTTTTTTTATACAGGGGGTTTCAAAAAGGACTTTGCAGCTTTGAAAGAAAGTTAGATTCAATAAGGGAATCCACATAATGGATTGTAGTGTCACGTTGTAGAATAATACATAAAATTTTGACATTATGTACATAGTTCGCTAAAATACGAGCTCTTTTGGCCTATTGGATTCAAGAGACATTTGGGCCTATTGGATTCCATGTGCTTTTGGTAGAAGAATGTAACTGAAGTTTTTCAACAGTTCGACGTATTTTCCTTACCAAGTACGCCAATAATGAACTCAATAAACCCACCATAATGCTACATTTTGTGGATAATTGATTTGATACATATTGTGAATGATTGATACATTTGTAGGATTTGGATTAACCAAACCAAAACGCTTTCATTAGTTTAGAATTTGTTCACATTATTGTCACTAGTGCTGGAATCGGGTGGGGGGGGGGGGGCTAAAAAGCTTGTGTGTAAAAACTTGATGTATTTCCCTCAAAATTGACACTAATATCACCTCTGCAGGTGTCCTTATTGAATTTGTATGAATTTTAAAATTTGAAAATCCCGTTTGAAACACCCTATGGCATTCGACATTACTTTTCTTCTTTTATTATAAAAACAATCTGCCATGGAGAAGCTTATAAAAATCTTAGCTTTTGGACCGTTGAAATTCTGCTATAGCCTACTGTGTAGGGAAATTTAAAGTGGTATGAGGAGGGCAGCATAAGCCAAAACCACAAATTTATGTCAACAATTTACACAACACGTGACAACAATAATTTGATCAATGCTTTAATAAAATTTAAATTGACTTAACTTGCCACTTTGAATCCCCGTGCATTAATATATGTTGAAGAATTTAATCGGACATTGGCTGATGATTATGTGAAAATCATTTGGTTTCAAGAGTTATTCAGTCTTATAAATAAAGTCAAGTAAAAAAGTCGTTGGTTAGTAGTTAATACGGTAGTTTATTGTTTATCGGTTTTTTGTTTACCAAACAAAATGACGCACGGAGCAGTTAATTAAGTACCGGCACCAAAATGTAATCGGCTTGTAACTAATCAACTTAGATGTGTAATAATATAAAAAAATAAACGTATAGTTAACATGTTTTACGAATTTTTGCTTCACGCGTTCCTAGAAAATACTAGATAAAAATTGTCACTAAATTCTTGTCTTACATCAAAAACATAGAGTTATTTTTAGTGTTTACCATCCAGTTAATTGATAACGTTTGTGAACTCTAGGGCGGTCCCACAATTTAACAGAAACAACAACAGAAAATGCTGCAGCAGTTTTACGGTCCGGATACTTGGTCAAGATAAATGTGCAGCTTTACCCCCCCCCCCCCCCCCACCCACAATAGCCACGAGCGGTGGTGTGCCCCCATCCCCACATCGTCTCTGTTAATGTCAACACCATTCGACGGAACTAGTGACGGGTCGCTGGTTCACAAAGAGATATTTGCTGTCAGGTTATACATGGGATTCATTCAATTAAACTTGTTTCCTATAACATTGCGAAAAACATGTTTTATCACGGTTATAACGGTTGTATTGAAACCTTTTGTTTAATTTATTAACATTCATACATGAAAAACGAATTTCAATAAACAGATTTGATTGTTGATGCCCTTAAACGTTTTGAAATTGAAAATAATGTTGTAACATTGCTCATGCACGAACTAATGTATTCTTTACAATAAATTAATGTTTATCTTGTCCCTACTTATTCTTTTATTCTTCTTTTTCTGGTCTTAATCTTATACATTTACAACTACACTTAAAAATTACACTGTTTATGGCCCACGGAATCCTTCAAAAGCGAAAATTCTTATCGCCGGATCCTTTTACGAACATGTTTTCCCTCCAGACCTTCCCTCCTGTAACTCCCTGACTTTATCCGAAGCAGGGTAAGATTACCCGGTAAGTAGACCAATCCTGGGCTCGATGAGCCGGGACGGAGCCATGAACTTGCAGCCACTACCGGGGTAATATGGCGTGTAATGGGGCATGAGCAGACGACGCTACGATGCATTGTGCTGTGTATGCGCATGTGCGATGGTGCATTGCCCCGCGGCACGGCGGCGCCGCATCATCACAGTCACGCACGCCAGCGGGGTCTCAGCTGCAGACGCGGAGACGCTATAAAGGACGAGCGGGTAATAAACGTATAGAAAACTTATAAACGGTAAAGTGATTTTCAATAATTTGTTATTGTTAAACTGACGCAATCTGGTGCTTATTTTTAGGTGGCTGAAGAATGAATGTGATCGACCAGAAGAGGGGTAGCTTTGATACTGACAAAGATCAGCTGATTAATTTATCAGGAACCTAATGTAAACTGGTTTCGGTATCTAACCATCAAAAATCACCTACCGGTAACTTCATTCATCAGGATCGAACAGTCCACCTGAGTTTATTCACTCACATGCGAGCTCTATAACCATTATTCGGGTACACGGCCAAATCAAGCCGGCTTTGGACTTTATTAGGAAATAAGAAACTAATCAAGCGGATGAGGTTTTCAACGAATCAAAATTTTATAAATAGTTTTTTATAACTTGAAAACCATTATCACAGAAATAATCAACAGTTTTATCCTTATTTTTGTTAATTTTTCTTAAGGACTTTGCTATCAATGTAACGTACAATAATTGCAGGTAAGAGGTTTTATGATTTCGATGTGTCGATGAGCATTTCTTTTGACGGAAACATATAACGAAAAGTGAAAATAATTTTTTTTCAGAAATCACTGCTGAAAAACCATATAGCCTTCTTTAATGCGTTATGCATTAAAGGTGGCTATGGTAAAACTCAAAGCTCAACCTTTGAAGCAAAACCAGTGACGTAAAACTGAACTCCGGCAAAGAAGCAGCTCCATAGGTCGTAACAAAAGCTACACTTTTAATATTTAGGGGTTGATGCAAAGCAAAAGCTCGCTCCTACGTGTCATCAGGCCTAGCTCTCTCTGACCAACGGCTTTTGTAAATACAGTAATAGTTTTTGCAAAGTGTTAAAGGATGCCATGTTCAAAATTTTTAAAGTCTTCCTAACAAATATCGATATATATTTGAATTGTATCAACTTCGTGGTTTCCTTACTTTTCTTAAATGTGATTTAATAATTTGTAGTGTCCGGGATAAAATTGAGGCTTGCCTGTAAGTACGTTATGATATGCTTGTAATGCGTTAATTTAACAACGATTTAACCAAATTTGAAACGGAATACTACACTGGGGGGAAGGAGATTCAATATCGACAGAATGTAGTTCAACGTGGCGCGGCGCGGCGCCTTTGCAGTGTTTTGCATTAATGGCCGCATCGCTGCCATTACCGCTCTTTGTACCGTATTAATTAACAATTCCGCCCGGGGAATCGGCGGAATTGGAATTAGCTTTGAACTGGCGGGACAGAAGAGGACCGATGCAAGCCGAGTACAAAAAGTATATATCATTATTTCTAAAAAAAAAAAAAAAAAAAAAAAAAAAAATACTATCCTCAATTTTCTTCATCGCTGAAAAAGAATTATAGGAATTTAAAGGAACTATCCATTCTGCCAAGCAGTTTAAATTATTTATTGTGTAAAATGGATCTTTTTGTGAGGGGGGGTGGGGTATGAACTCGGACATTTCGCCTTGCAAAGTCGAATCCAAACGATGTACCATACTAGCATTGTTTCATATAACTAATTATGTTTTTATCTAGCACAGTTTGTTTTGCGTCAGTTCAAATTTTTATAATGATTGAATTTCTCATGGGGTAAAATTAAGGAAGTTGTAACTAACTTAGATAGATAAATAGAAAGAATTTATTCCGAGCTTATAGTAAAGGTAATATTTAACTAACACATATCCTCCAAGCTGTCAAAACAGGAGGAATTCGTACGAGTCGCAGAGATTGTTGATTTTAACGCCCTTCCCTTGACGGCTCGGCAGACGGATCATTGTTGGCGCCCACGGGCGGAACATTTCGCCTCCGCCCCAGCCGCCACGGCGCGGCGTGGCAGTATCGGGTGTACCAGACACCGAGGACTCAAGGAGAGCGCGTCAAGCGTGGCGAAGCCTTCCGGCTAGCGTGGACGGCGGGTTTTGGGTTGCAAGATTTAGTTTTCAATGTCAAATAATCCTGATCGTGAATTAAATTACATGTTAATGAAACTAGGAATGTTTTATTGAATACCAGGTTAGATATTCTACAGATAGGTTAGAATACGAGGAAGATATTATGGTTTTACACTAGATATAAAATGAAGGTAGTGATGTATCCGTGAGCCTATAAACAACATTGAAGATGTGTAGTACGCCATTTAGTAGTTGACAATGGAGAAAAGCCAAAACATCTTCAATGTTATTCTTATGGCCAATTTAAATTGGAATCAAGGAAACAAAGAATATGAAAAACTATATACGATGTTGAAATTTGGCATGGGTGTCCCTATTTGCTTTAGAGGTGCTCACTATAAGAAACGGTTTTGCAAAATTCCTTTCATGGTTTCGCCGTACAGGACTTAAAAATTTCGTTCTTATGTTAGTTATTCTTATAGCCAATTTTCAATACGACGAATAAAGGAAACGTCAGATCTGAAAACGATAGGATTCAATGAGTTGACATTTGGCTTGGAAGATCCTCTATTCTTATAGGTGTTCATTTTGAACTAAGAAATACTTAAGCAAAATCCCTTCATCAGCTCCCCCACTGGAGTTCAAACTTATTACAGGATCTACGGGGTTGTAATTTGGCATGGGCGTTCTCTTTCCTGCTCGGGGACAATATGATCCCGCTCCCGTTGTTCGAAAGTCACATTAAGCCTTTGGTCCATCTGCATAGAAAACAAAAAGTGCATGCCTTTCAGGCGAAGAGAACTGTCAGTTAATTGCCAATTGCTGATCTCTCTCCACTAAAAACCACGCGATGAATTATTATCTTAACGTTGGAATGAAATTTGACAGGAAGATAGAGGATTAGAGTTTGGCGAATTTGTATTTTTTAAACCTATTTTCTACCTATTTCCGGGTTAGAGGATTAGTATGTTTTCTTCGATCCCCCTACCATTGGCGAATTTGTACGGTGTCTCCCCTGCGTGCCGTCACAGCGCTGGCGACGGCCGACGGTGCATCTTCTTCGTGTTGGATCAGTTCTGGTCTATTTCTCCGAGGTCGTGCGCCGAGGTCGATGGCATTTCGGCCGTGCTGCGGAGATTATGACACCCGTAAACGCAGTCTTGAACTCGAGTGGGTGATTCTGGTAAAGCGACGTAAGAAGACCGGGCGAACCCCACAATTACCAAAGGAAACAAATAGGATTTATTTCTATTTATTTCTAAATCATTAACATTTAACGATTGAAATAGTGATTGAACGTAGCATTCAAACAAGAGAGACAGGCTCATTCCGAACTCTCTTTTAAACCCCCCGCACTTGGTCATGTGACATAACTTTGCCGCTCAAAAGGCGACGACAACGCTTACGCCAAACCAAAACAGGTGACGCAATGTCGATGGGACCCGGATGTCATGAAGTGTTTGTCATGACAATAGCAACAGCTGACATTCTCAACAATGGATCACCAGCTGATTGTTTTGACAGATGACAGCTCTGTTGGTGAAGTGAACTGTTTGGCGTGAGGGCGTGCACGACGTTTATCTATTGGCCATGCATCGTTGGACCGTTTAAGTGTGAATGATTTGTGTTAATGATTTGAGAGCGTCAAATGAATGGTAAATAGCAAACCCATAGATAGGCCACCCACAAATGAAGGTGAATTTGAGACACTGGAATAAAATACTAGTTTCAAAAATTTTAAAATTTCTTCAGGCAAGTCCTTTGTTTTTCATTTCATCACTCCGTATCGGAAGTTGCTACTTTCAATAGCAGCTGATGTCAACGAAAATAACTCTTTCCGGACCTCTAATTTAGAGGAAGGGGAAAACGATCAACTGATTTTCCGGGCCTTTAAATTTACTTTCGGTCACCTTAATTAGTTCTCCATGTACCCACAATGTACTTTCATGTTTTTTATCGTTTATTTTTACAATATAAATCAGCAGTTTTTACTGTTTAACGATTTAATAAACGGAAGTAGGAATTGCGGTTGGCCCTAATGTTAATTGTGAAAAAGTTTTAGTTTTGTAGTGGTTTATTATTCTGTATGTGTATCTTTTGCGTCGTGATGAAAAATACTGTTCATAACACGTACAGAAAGTGTTTTTCCGGTACTTCCTTAGATTATTCCCGTCCGAGGCTTCGCCAACACATCATAGAGGCTTCGCCTCGCGGACGTGAAACTTGAGCGCGTACCGGAAAATATACCATTTTTGGTACCTGTAATGAAATATACCATTCCAAAACTGGCTTTATGGGAAGGGGTGGATTTAAATGTCTCATTTTGAGGACTTCCTTAATCTCAAAATTGTTTATGACTTTTTAAATGGTTTAAATTAATCAGATCACGCTGGAGGATTTTTAACCGTATATGCTTACAACTATGTTGTTGTACATATAGAATCCATCAATATAAAAAAAGAAATTCTCATAATTTAGAGGCTATATAGTTACATAACCTTCGTCAGTGTAGGGTACATCACAATTACAATGTGATAATTATCTAGCAATGATGTCGATAACGCTTATAATAAAAAAACAAAAAAACAAATGAGATTCTCACCCCACTGAGTACTAGAGTACCGTTACTAAGTTAGTCTTACTCCAAGTTTCCGTTACGTCTGAGGTGAAGTAGCTATACACCAACAAATCTTTGGCGTATTTTTCGGTCCTCTACGTCTTCCTCCACTACTCAAATCCTTTCTGGTCAATAAATGTTGAAGAACAAAGTATCCTCCTCTAGGACTTCAATGTATTTTGAATGCGATATATTCTCCCAGCTGGATATTCTCTCTTCCCATTTAACACTCCGCCGTCACGTGACCACATGGCAGTCTACAGTAGGTGTAACCATGGTATACCGCCTCGGCCGTCACCGTGGTCGCCAGACCGTGAACTTGTTGATCGCAATTTGCTGCATTCCAACCCGGCGACTCGCATTACCTGCAACCATTGTCAATTATCATCCATTGATCCTGCACGACCCTTGATAACTAACCTGGCAAATGTGTCCATGATATCGTTCATTAGTCCCACAAACGTAGTTGTTTATAGCGCTTTGTTGACTGTTTACTTTGTACCTTAATGATAGTTTATTTTAAGAGGCCTTCTGGAAGGTATAATTTCTCATTGGTAACCTCTCTCCACAAGGCAAATAAATAAAAATATTAAGGGCGGTTTAGATAGCCAGTTACCGCGAAGAAGAGTTACTTGCGAGGTGGAAAAAATTCATGTACCTGAGAGAATTAAAACTCGCCAGAACAAATAAACTTATTTCAAGGGTTACAAGTAGTTGAATTTTTCATAACGCGCTGGTCTCTTGTTTTACTCTGTCTTGACCAAATAGCTTAAAATCGATGCATGAAACGTAAGAGGAAAAGTAAAGGAGTAGACACTCTTATAAAATGCACCAGTAAGAGGAATTTTAACCGACGAGGTCGGCTACATGTCATAAGGATCCGAAGTCCATCATGCTGCTTGCTGCTCACTTTTTTTTTTTTTTTTTTTTTTTTTTTTAAGAGGTTGGCGGACCTCTTTTTGCCTTACTTTGCCCCGTCCACATAGACTATTGATCTGTGCGTGGAACGTATTAGACAAAGTAAGGGGGTGAGCCGCTACAGTACAAGGTGTAAGGTACTGATAAAAGTCACTGGCAGAACGCGGATTCGAACCCACGACATCACTGCCATGGTCCCGAAGTCCGGCGCGCTAACCACTACGCCACCGACTCACCCAAAAAACTTTGACTTGGTTTTACTAATCCTGGTTAGAAAATACACGCTTGAAATCATGATACTAACAAACAATCATGCAGAACTATACCCTGATAAGTTTCCTGTGCATCAATTTAAAATAAATAAAACGAAACCATCCTACTTAAGCATCTTATATCAGCTTTTAATATTTACTATTGAAATTTGGGTTTCACATACATCAGTGGGGTTTAGTCATAACACTGTGTTACTTAAGTACTTATCTTGATATTTTATTTGGGACACCAACGAAATGTGGTGCACATAAATTTTAAGTTGAATGAATAAAGCGTGTATATGATGGATCAGATGAATCGACTTTATATAATGATCTGAAGTAGTGAAGCTTTGCTATTGACAAAGACCAGCTGTTTTGTCATGATGATAAATCCACAGCTCAATGAACCAAAACAGATAAGTCAGTAACGAACCATCAAAAAGCTTCCAACTATTCTCAGGATCGAACCGGTAATCTTTGAATTCAAAGGCCAGCTCAACCACTTCGTTACCAAGCTAATATGTACGCTATTACGCACATGTCAATATGTTGGTCACATTGTGCACGTCAGGCGTGATAAAAACTTTACTGGAATTTAAAACACCGATTTTCCCAGGATAACAAATAACAAATAACAAATAACAAATGCTTTATTTTTTGAGGCAAAGTTAGGACTATATAGTCCTCTCTACCACTTAACCTCAGTTTATAATACAAAAATTTGGTAACTTAAGTAAAAAATAATCAAAAGAAATATTAAAATATAAAGAACATAATAAGGCTAAGGAAATTTTTGACAAAAATACAACAAAATTTAGTTTCAAACAATTACCATTTCAAACTTTAATTTTTAAATACAATTTTATATATACTAAACAATTTATTTCAGGAATAATTTATTTTGAAAGTATATTAAATAGTTTATGTGTAATTTTAATTTTGTTATATCCCCCACGAATCAAACGAAAGCAACCACTTCAACGATGCCCCAAAACGAGCACGACTGTCAATATTTCTTATATCAGCTGGCAAAGTATTCCACAACCGAGATGCCGTTAAAACGAATGATTTATTGTAAAATGATGATCTGTGCGCAGGTATGTTGAGTAAGAGGCCACCATGGCGAGTTTCTCTCATACTTATATTGCCTGTAAAATTAAATTTATTTGCCAGATAGCTTGGTTGACCATTTGATAGTAGATTGTAGAGAATCATTAAAATATGATATTTTCTGAGTTCTTTTAATTTCATCTGTAATAGTGCTTCATAATATTCGGTAACATGATCATCCCACCTCAAATTAAAAATGAATCGAATGCAATAATTTTGCGCGCGTTGTAATTTATTTGACAGTTCTAAAGGTAAATCATTATAAACTGAGTCACAATAATCAAAATAAGGGAATATTAAGGTCTTAACTAAAGTAATTTTGATATCTAATGGAAAATATAAAGCAAATTTCTTCAAGCAGTGAATTCCTGCAAATACCTTTTTGCAAATGTGGTTAATTTGGTCAGACCAACCTAGTGTTTTATTTATTATTATTCCAAGATTTTTTATTTTGTCACAGTAATCGAGAGGTGAATTATTTAATTTCAGCTTTGGCAGCATATTAAAATCAACACTAGTCATAAGTCTACTCGAACCAATAATAATGGTTTTAGTTTTGTCAGCATTTAGCTTCAATCCATGACGTACAGACCAAGATGTAATCGATTCAATGTCAATGTTAATACGATCAATAGCATGATACATAGTAGTTTTGTCAAAGTGAGAGTATATTTGTAAGTCGTCGGCATACAAATGATATTTAGAATTAGTTATTTCAGAACATACACTATTGATGTAAATACTAAACAGTAAAGGACCAAGAACAGAACCTTGGGATACTCCTCTACATACGTTTCCAAAGTTTGAAGAAGTATTGTATTAAATTTAACGTATTGTCGTCTATCACCTAAATACGATCTGAACCAGTCAACAGTACCATCAGATATACCTAGTGATTTAAGTTTTATCAAAAGTAAAGGGTGATACACACAGTCAAAAGCTTTAGAAAAGTCAAATAGTGTAAGTGAAGTTAGTTGACGGTTGTCCATAGCAAGTCTTATTTCGTCCGTAATGTGAAGTAAAGCCGTGGTAGTACTATGATATTTTCGGAATCCCGATTGAAAATTATTTAAGGCTTTTGTGTTTTCTAAAAACGAACAAACTTGTTCATGAACAATTTTTTCAAGACATTTGGACAAGGCAGGAAGAATACTTATTGGTCTATAGTCAGAAGGGGACTTAGGTGATGCAACTTTAGGTAGGGGTCGAACAACAGCCATTTTCCATTGAGATGGAAATGTTGACTGAGCTAAGGACTTATTGAATAATGTTGTAATAATAGGTAATGTGATTGGTAGAGTTTCTTTGATAAATTTAATAGGAATATTATCATCGCCAACAGCATTACTCTTAATAGATAAAATGGATTTACGAACATCGTTTTCTGAAACACTTTCAAAATAGAAAGTAAATGGTATAAAATCATTTTCATGGTTGATATTACTTAAGAAGTCAGCATAGTCACGAGCTCCAGAATAATCAACAGGTATATTAAGGAAAAAGTTATTAATGTCATTAAGGTTTAAATTGATTGAATGTTTACTCTGAACCTTACCAACACCAAGTTGTTTAATAGTTTTCCACATCTCAGGGCCTGACTTTTGCTCGTTGAAAGAATTGTAATAATGTCTGACTTTGGAATTTCTTATTTCTTGTTGGGTTTGATTACGATATGTTTTGTATGTATTCCAGTCATCAAGAATTTTTGTTCGTTTGGCCTTTCTAAAAGCAGCATCTCTCAAACTTTGAAGTCTTCGAATATTAGGCGTAAGCCAGGGGGCTGGTTTTTTTGAGAATTTTCGGGTTACCAGAGGAACATGTTTGTCGAATAATAACACAATATTCTCATTGAACTTTTCAAAACAAATGTTCACATCATTATGCTTAATTACATCATTCCAAGAAATTTCACAAAGATCAGAAATCAGATGTTCCGGAACGATTGATTTATAATTTCTATATTTCATTAATTTAGGTTTACTTTTAACGGATTTAATTTTATATATACAAAATATTAGATCATGTTTGGACAGAGCAGGAACAGGGAATTGACCATAATGAATTACGTAAGAAGGCTCTGAAAATGCCATTATATCTAATAAGGTATCATTGTGTAAGGTATGGTGAGTAGCTTGCAGTGGAAGTAAAGTCATATTACATGTATCAAACATATTTGTTAAAAAGGTTTTGTCATGAGTAGGTGGACCAAGAAGGTCAGTATTAAAATCACCAGACACAATTACATGAGTATACCTAGGTAATAAGTCAAGTAATGTAGTTTCAAATTCATTCAAGTATCTTATATGTGGAGGTCTATAACAAAGTCCAGTGAGGATATGAGTACCATTTATTTTAATATCAAGAAATATGTATTCCGGTCGAGCTGCACGTGATGTGTCAGAGGAAAATAGTTCTATAGAATTATACTCAGATTTCACATAAATAGGATAATAAGGATAGATTATTCTTTACTCGAAACATTCTTTAGATATCCCTCCCACGACTAGCGCCGCTACCCAGCCACTTAGCAACTCAGTGACACCGCAACAACTGGCCAAGTTTAAGGTTATGTTTACACTCCCAGGAGCATGGGAACCCGAGACCGGCAGCCTGTCGCAATTAGAACACGGTTAATCAGCTGAGCGCTCCAGAGTATTGTCCCGGCCGTGGTAAGCTACAATTAGCGGGTAAGTTAACGGGACCGGGATAAGCTGGGGAACACATCGGTACCGGTTAATTGGAATCGGAATCGGAACCACAATAGCGAGAGGGGCGGGTACGAGCTATCGGCTGTTTCGTGGGAGTAGTTGGGATGCGGAAGTTGTTCCTGCTTTGAGACTTCAACTCGTTGATTTTCTTCTGAGTCAACGCCATTGATATTAGGTTAACTTTTTAGGGAAAGCGGTTCAGACCCCTCAGATTGTTGGGAGAACCCCGGAGATCGATCAGTGCTCGTTTGAACTCACCAGACACATTATTTTGCTTGCTTTACTATATAGTACAAGATCCAAGTGTGAGTTCAAAGTAACTTGACACGATTTGACATTGTCTTCATAAAAGCATCCGTTTTGTCAACCTCCTTATATAGTTATTTTTTTAATAGCAAAGCTTTATAAAAAATAAACTTTATGAGTTTTAAACATGGTTTTTTTGGTAACACATTATTAATTTGGCACTGTGGCCTTAATTAAAAGCTCAAAAACTAGGCTACTTGATATAAATCACATATTGTTTTTTTAACGTTTCATAATAGTTTTTAATGTAGGCTAATTGCTAACTCATGGCCTCGAAACTTGATTCATATATTTTAAAAAAGACACGGTTGCCGGGAATAATTTTGTTCGCTGAAATAGAAATATATTCAACCAAAAGCGCAAATCAGTATTAAATATTCGCATACCAACACACATTGTTTAGCACAAAATGTACGCGACTATAATACAGAGTACGATAGTAGGGTCTCATGTGTTAGTTGTACGATTTAATAAAATGAATAGGAATGAATTAGTTGAGAAGTTAAAATTCTCTTTGTGCATATAAAAATTCAAACATTATAAATTAATAATGCATTAAATCGTAAAACCTTAAAAATTGTCCAAATTAGCGAAGTTCATATGTAATCTCAGTTGGTAGCGTATGTTTTTGTAGCTGCCGGAAATGAAGGTAAATATCCGGTTTAGCTGGGCGACGGCACCGGCGGCGGCGCGCTGTCAGGTGAAATGCAAAGTAGGGATTAGAAAGACTCGCCCAGACACCTGGTCCAGACACGCGCGGTTCTAGCAGCTCTCCAGACTCCGGCCCACGACAGGGAGATGAGGTGGATATAAAGGAAACTTTAGTTGTGGATGGATGGTCACTCGGTTTAGACATGAGGCTGAATGTAGTGTTTAGAAAATGTATGGTTTTCATATTCGGGATTCCAAGTAGTACAAAATGAAGTGGCTTTTTTACGTTAATATTTCAAATAATTGTACGTATAGCTTTTTAAGAGCACACTTGAAACAAAGTCTTAGTTATACTGTACTTAGCATAATATAACTGATTGCAAAAAAATCAAATACAGTAAATAAAATGGTTAGCTTGAAAATCCCTAAAGGCTTAAACACAACATTGCCATCAACATACCAAACACCATTAAAAGTTGATCATATGGTACATGAACCACCATCAAACGCTGATTATATAGAACATGATCATTCTATGAAGATTGTTCTACTTGTTCCTTTCTGCAATCGTGATATTCGTGATATTGTGTTAAATCATTTACATGTCTTAAACCGCTCCAGTATTGCCATTGTAACGTAAGAAATAGAACGAAAAAGAAAAATAAAGATACGGAGTCCAAAAATAATTGTATATTATCCAGTTGTTAATTGTTTGAGATGTTTAAATGTAGGAATTTGGATGAATGATTTGGGCTTATCATGGTTTAGGCCTAACTGTTTTCCCCCCTACGGTTAGGCACTTTTACAAATTCTGGCAGTTTCAGAAGAAAGGAGGAACCTGTTTATTTGTTCAAATTACATGAGTGATTTTCATTTTAAATATGATCTGTATAAATTTAAATATAGCTTTTTCTTACCCAAGTGGGAATTTCTTAATTTTAAATCGATGTCCCCAATCTTGAATCCCAACATTGATTAGGCCTATCTCTATAGACCATCGGCGTAAATAATTTACTGCCCACTCCGTTGTTACCGTTGCTCGCTCGATTACTTTTTACATCAACAAGGTGCTAAACCACGGCCATTTTACACGCTCGCCCAGCCACACATATCATGAGGGAACGCGGAAGCTGGGGCGATATTCGGCATGAATCTTGTTTCGCAAAGCGCATGCGCCGGAGTGGCGCTTGTAATTGGTGTGGTGGGTGTAGTAGTCATGTCTGGGGTCGGGGTTCGCGCATGAACAACAGTCGTGCAGTGATACGTGGCTTCTGCTGCGCAAACATGTGTTACGTGCGCTGGGAAAACGCATGCGCAGATACACTTGTAGCCGGCCGGCGCGGCGAGCCATGATGCATACAGTGACGTTTGCAATAATGGGAGCAAAGTTTTATATGGGTCTATTTAATTAATCTTATTGTCCCTTTCCCAAGTTGTCCTAAAGTAAAGTTTATCATCTGTTTAATATTGCATAAAAACTGAAAAAATTGAAAAAGAGGCGCTTATGGTTTGCTTTTTCATTTTAGTTTCTTGTTTCGTTTTTATTATTCTCAATAATAGCTCAAGTTTACGGAGATACAACTTGCTTGGGATAAAAAAGTTTCATTGTCAAGGTTAAGTTGTAATACAAAAGAGGTTGGGAAGGGGGGCATTTGTATCCCAAAATAACTAAAAACATTTATTTTGAATGTAACAAATACATTTTTCTAGGCCATGATCATAAATTCCAATATTTTCCAAAGAGGGCTACACGAGGGGGTTGGACGAGACGTGAGACAGCCCACCAGAATTTGTGCTACATATGGGCAAGTTGGCTCTATCTTGTGCAACATTATTATAATTGTGGATTATCTATATATTAATAGGCAAGCATGTTTCATTTCCTCCTTTTTTCTCAGCTCGTGTGCATCGTAGGAGAAATCCGCGCATACCGTTAGAAAGGTAGGGTCCTGTAGATGTGCAGAATCACATTATAATTTCCATCAGCCTCCAGAGCTACGCCCTATGGGCTTTTAAAGTTCAATGTTAATCTTATGGGAGAAGGATAATTGATTTAATCATTAGACAGCTGTTATAATAACAAATGCTAGCAATCCATGAAGAACAGATGTTCCAGTTAAAAAACATTTTAAATCTAATTGGCTCAAGATGAATTGAGTTTTTGGTCGAATTTCGACCAGTGGGTGATCCCTAGTTCATTATAATTACCGTATATACAGTAAAATCAATACTGAAGTCTCCATTTAAAATGCATGCTGTTAAATTGCCCATGTGTAGCAAATCCTGGCGGGCTGGCTCACGTCTCGTGCAACCAACTGGTACAAAAGTAATAAGATTAAATGGCTTAAAATAAACTTGTGAGGCCTCACAAGTAATAACCGGAATCTCGAATAAAAATTTTGAAATCACTCCCATTGATGTCATTCATACTATTTTAATACTGAAAATTCCATTTGAAACGAAACAAGAAGTCATGCATAAAAATTGTATACTGTTCACACAGTGTAAACCTGTAGGTTTGATGTGTAAACCTTTTTGTTCTGTTTCATTAAACGGACTTGAAACGATTACTTGTTTATGTACCTAAAAATATCATTAAATTTTTTTTACAAGTGCATGAAAGTGACCAGCGATACTAGGTTTTTCGTCTACCATGTTGCAGAAGAAATACTAATTTTATTTTTAAAGCATTAATTAATTTATCCGTAAAATAACTAAATTTTATGTGGAGCTTTATTCGGGTTTAACACGTATTATTTGTTGTTTCAGGTGGGGACCCAGCTGAATTTTACGGATGTCTTCCAGGTTTCCCTCCCCTTGTCAGGAGTGGTGGTGGTGCTGGAGGTCCGCTTGTGAAGTGTGTTGTGCGTAATTAACCTAGGCTGTGAATGTAAAAACAATTGTTGTTCTTTCAACTTTTAATTTCGGCTTTATTGATTCTCTAGTATTGAGGCATGAATGTAGCTTGATTTTATATGCTTTTTATTTTCTGTACTTTTTGTTTGATTTTGTGTTAATTTTTATGTTTAATTGAATAGGTATGTATCCAAGCATGTTATTAGTTTCAAATAAATGCATGCATTTTTCAGAGTTAAATATGGATCGTAGTTTATTAACCTTTGTACTCTATATACGTTTTAACCGTCTTCAATACTGACTATCGACTCGTCACCATTATAAAAATATGGAAGATGAAGGTCGTGAATAAGAAGGAAGCCGCAATATCCCCACAATGAAGGAGAAAAGCTTGATGAACACCACAGCGTGAAAAAAGGTTTAAATGTCAATGGTATATGCCATATCGTCAATATTGTAATCGATTGTAAATATTTCCTAATCGGTTCTGAGATAAATCGATGCAGTATTGCAATCGATCAATGTTTTAATTCGATAACACGTTGTATAACTTCTGTGGAACCATACTCATAAAAAGTTCAATCTACAGTTTAGTACCAGTTGGTAGTTGATACCCTTTTTGTCCACCGTATTAATTTACACAATAACAAGACTCTGAGACTACCCGCCCACTTTTCCAAGAGTGTCCTTACTGCTTGTTCTTCTACTTCCTAGACCCGCGGCACGACAACTCCTGTAGTCAAAGAGCAAAGAGAGAGAGAGCGAGAACAAGACCTCTGGTTAGCTCTTAATTAACGGGTTGCAGCGCAAAAACATGTAATGACAAGATGTGTGGGGAGAAAGGTGGGACAACACTTCCAAGCACATTAGCAGAAACACGTTTCTAGTTGGCAATGCGTTGATTTGTCAAAATTGCGACGAGAAAGCTAATTCAGAAGATGAGATGCTCGTTGGCCACGTGATGGTGATAGGGTGTTGAGTACCCCCCCCCCTCCTCACCCCCAGGCATTAAAATAACATATGTGTCTGTCTAAACTGCGGGCGAGACTGTGTCGTTAGGATTTGAGTTGCTTGGTTCTGTAGTCCTAGACGTATGGTAGGAATATTTTCATGTCTTTATAATAGGCATTGTTCAAGGAGTCACGCAACAATTTAGTAATATTTTGCTATTTGATCCAGTAACCTATCTTATAGGTAAATATACTCCTTTGTATATTCTATACTCTAATACGAGTAAGGTATCAAAAACAACTGAGTACTGATCAATGTGCATCAGTATGTATGTACTGTATGCACATGCATCTCGAAAACGGCTCGAACGATTTTCTTTAAACGTTGCATATAATTTAGTTTTGGTGTAAAAAATATCTATATAGGTCAAATAAAACTAAAGTAAAAGGTCAAACTAACGAAAGTTGTAGAGTTGCAATAAAACAAAAAAAAATGGCAACAATGATAATATCAGCTGTTAACCGTAGAGGTAAAATCCAGGTATAGGTAAAGGTAAAATCCATGAGGTAAATACTCGTGAGCAAGAAATCTAGAATGAGGAGGTAGATGACATAAACAGAAACAATAACAAAATCAATGACGTCAAAGGTGCAGCACTTAAAATATTCAAAGCAACCCACACATGTGTATAGATAAAAAACATGACGTCAAAGGTGCAGGAGTTACTTTAAAATGCTTCAATCAGCTGCTGGTGTCATACCTACCTTGGTTTGTTCTAGTTCTAGATACATTGCTCGTGAGGTAAAATTTAACAAACGCAAACCGAGAATGCAGCGCATTTACTCCTACATTAAAACTAATGAAAGGCGAGTGAGCGAAGCGAACACTGAGAAAAATCCATACCCTAGATTGCATGTTATTACTGATTTAACAGGATTCTTGTTGTAGCTACATGCCGACTGGGGCAAACACCAGAAACACACCTTCTGGCTTGGGCCCACCTCTAGTGGTATAATGTAAAAACTGTTGAAACTAGATTCCATGCGTTACCCATGCTATACATGTTGGCACCACAAGCCAAGCTGGTGTATGTTAATCAATGACGTAATAGTTAACCCTAGATCATACTAGTGACATTTGTTTACTCTAGAAATCTAGAGCCTTACATTACACTAGTTTTCTTGTAACGCCCCCAGTTAATAAAGCGTAGTGCAAACAAACTTTAAAGACTGAACACCCAGCCAATGCTAGGGTGTGCAACGTACCCCAGCCGTACCCGTGGTGGGCTCAAGATTACTATGCGTTTGACAAATAACCGCGCTTGCGCAGATGCATGGTTGCATCATTCTCGGTCTGATCCTCTCCATTCCGTCTTTTAGTTCCAAATTTACAGCCCTGGGATCAGGACCTATTCCTAAGTTATAAAGTGAGTTTCTAAGTGTCTATTAGTTCCTAAGTTGTCGTTATGGACGAAGAAACTTACTCGAAGAAGGTACTCGATGAGTGGGTGCACCATGTGAGGTCCCTGTCTCAAGATAGTGATATAGTGATATATTGATATAGTGGGTGCTCTCCTGCTTACAGGAGAATTTAAAAGTGAGTTAACGGAATTGTTAAGTTTATTCGCTAAGTAAAATAATTAGCTCTACTCTCTTATAAATGCTTCGATCAACACAGCAGTGGAATAAAGGACCGACATCCCTTGTAACAGTCGTGAGTAGTTTAATGAATAGTTTTACTGAATCGTTTGTATTAGGTATTGATATTTTATTTAAATATCATACTTATATAAATATTTTATGTATAATTTTATAAGTGTTAAATATTTATTACAATGATATTAGTTTCATAGTTTTTTTTTATGAGTATGGATAAGTTCTGTTTTGCTTTCAGCAGTTTTTTCTCCTTGCTTAGCAATACGCCCAGGGATCACAATTTCAGCTTAACGTGAGCTTACTTATTTATATTACTGAAAATATAAATAATATAGATATCTTTAGATTTTATTTTAAATGCTAATTGAAATATTTTTCGTAATATAAATCGGTAAGTTCATGTTAAACTGCAATAGTGATTGATGAGCGTATTGCCAAGCGAGAAAAAATAATGGTAAAAAATAAAAATAAATAAATAAATAAAAACTTATCAAAACTTATAAAACACGGACATAGCCTATATTATTTTGATGAATAGTTTTAACACTTCTAATGATATTTAAATACTTATATTCCCAGAAATAATAATCGACAATACAGTGTTTACTTCAAATTGGTACTTATCAATGGATTATGGAGAGAAAAAAATCATAAATTTTGTTATGATTAAATTAATCGGTCAAAACTATTTAAAAAACTATTAATCTTATATCGTTTTATTGAGTGTTAAACGCTAATTTTTGTAAAATCTGTAATGTGCACACTCAAAGTAATTTTAGCTGGAAAAAATAAGCAGGGTTACTGCACGTTTGTGGGTTTAAAAGCAAGTAATAGATGTTTTCTGAAAAAATAAGCATAATACTAAAAAAGTGCCAATGCCAAAACGTCTATGTTTTTTTGCAAATATCTCGTGCAAATATCTCGGAAAGCACAAGAGAAATTTTAGGGCAAACTTCAGTTTCAAATTCGGCAGCCCAAAAATATATAAAACAGCAGAGAAACTCGATACTATGATGTTTTTTCACGAGAGTTTATTTTACTGTATATGGTTTTACTGGTAACAAGATCCAAATTAATTTAATTATTTTATTGTGAAGGTATGTACTATTTCGGAAATTATTTACCCTACATAGGCCTACATGGTGTTGGGTTTCAACTGTCACAAATTTGCTCTTCTTTAATTCAATAAAGTAGTATTTTCTGTAAAACCAACTGTTCACCGATAGAGTTAACAAAAAATCAAAACCACCCGACCTTTTTTACAGCTACCCCATATTTTCTTACAGATTTACTGGACTATTTGTATTGTATCTGAACAAATTCTTCATGTTGTATTTGTTTAATTTAGTAGTTGATGATTACAGATATTCACATCATTGGATTGGTCGGATGTCATTGATTTAGAGCTAAAGTAACATTTGTACTGTATTAAAATTAATTGCTCGATTTCGAGCAACACGTATACTAAATTATTGGTATAAATGTAGGTATTGACAACTATACAGAACCGAATAAGTACATCCCATGTTAAAAAATTTTAGTTTCGCACTTGAGAACCAGAAAAAAATAAAGCACTGATGCTAGGATTACTTCTACTTATTTATCACGGGATAACTTTTTGATATACTTGTCATAAAGATGGTTTTTACTAATTTTACGAAGTTTTAACATAAAAAATTGAATTTTTAAACCACAACAGAAGTGAAATAATATGTTAGCCGGTTTTTCACCCTATTTATAAGATAAAATATATTAACGTATGACGTCTTTTAGTTTGTACTCTGTGCTTGTAGCCTACTTATATAGCTGCAGTAGTCTAAGGCGAGCTACCCATTAAACTAGTGAGCATATATTTCCCTGCCTTTGGTATGAAGTACAATATTTTAAGAGAAATTATTGTTATTGGGGACAGTAAAAATAGTTTTCCTATAGTGTATTGAATTTATTTGGTGTTATCATTTAGGTTGTGATTGTACATAGCCTACTTGAGTAGAGAGAATGTGCTGGCAGGGGTTTGGCACTAGACAGTACTGTGGTCGCAACTAGAAAGGGTGGAACACGTACTAGACGCGGAGAGAGGTGGCTGCTAGCTGGCTGGGGTCTAGCACTAGACAGTACTGTGGTCGCAACTAGAAAGGGTGGAACGCAAACTAGACGCGAAGAGAGGTGGCTGCTAGCTGGCTGGGGTCTGGCACTAGACAGTACTGTGGTCGCAACTAGAAAGGGTGGAACGCAAACTAGACGCGAAGAGAGGTGGCTGCTAGCTGGCTGGGGTCTGGCACCAGACAGTACTGTGGTTCCAACTAGGCAGAGTGTAATGCACACCAGAGCAGTATGTCTGTTACCTCAAGAATTAAAGAGATAGTTATTACGTCATCAGGTTGTGACGTCACGTGTATAGCCTAGGATATCCTGTTGAGCACGCTAGCCGTGGCTGGAGTCATGACACTAGACCTGTCTAGTGGTATCCTCAAGATTGCTTCTCGGTCTGCAAATAACAGTTTTTAATGTGACGGCCTCATTTTTTTTGTGGACACCACAAGACATTTTTCTCAGTGCAGCAGGAGACTCATTTACAAGGTTATATCTTTAATTTTGAATCACATTTAAAATGAGGTGTATTTTGTCTCTTAATGTACGTCTGCAGACAAGCATGATTAATTTTATTTTTATTGTTTGTGCTCCTAACCCTTAAATGTTAAACAAATT
>CM061534.1:179042461-179120347 GCA_030545055.2 Neoaliturus tenellus | reverse complement strand
ACCGGAATACAAATATCCAAACACAGGGTACCCATACCGTACTTATACTTGTTGATGACTACTGTATTAAAATTAATTATATTTCCAATCCGTAGTCCCGCAATGAATTTTTCATGTTACCGTATTGACTTCAGAGGCTCTCGTCATCGTGTATGCACACTCACTGGTCGAGGGGTGCGGCAATTTATATTCAGGCTGCTTCAAACTCGCGTAGGACGGAAGGTCGGGTGACTTCAGTTTCACCTTTTCTCAGTCTCAAGTCCTTGTTAAAGTAACATTTACCTTGGGAAAGTGGCTATATGATAAGGAAACAAGGGAATGTGTAGAAAATACGGGTTCTGATATGGAAGAGTTTTCATTTAGTATAGTAAACTAGCAGTTACCCGGCGCGCGTTGCTGCGCTCAAATTAAGTTGTTTACATAAATAAAGCTATTTTAATATAGCAAAAAAGGATAAGTTAAGTTTTAAGTTTTTTAATATAACAAATAAAGTCAATGGCATGGAAAGTAAGTATATTAATATTACTGTAAGGCCAAAGGATAAACAATCATTTTGCAAATTTAAACCCAGATAGTCAAAGTTTGCCTTGTCTCTTATCAATCATGATCGTAGTTGCAAATGCTAGATCATCTATGAACAAAGAGGCACGTCCATGCCAAATTTCAACCCCGGAGGCCCTAAATTAATTTTAAAGTCCAGTGGAGCACAGCCCTACTAAAAAATACATTTGCAAAACCATTCTTGGTGAGTACCTATGAGCAAAGAGGCATGTCCAAGTAAAATTTCAACCATGGTGGCCCTAAAGTAATTTAAAGTCCAGTGGGGCGGAGCCTTAAAGAGCTTAAAAATTATATTTGCAAAACCGTTTTCTAGTGAGTAGCTATGACCAAAAAGAATCGTACATCAAATTTCAACCCCGGTGGCCCTAAAGGAGGGCCTAATTTTAAAGTCCAGTGGGGCGGAGCCCTAATTAAAGAGCTTAAAAATTATATTTGCAAAACCGTTTCCTAGTGAGTAGCTATGAACAAAAAGAATCGTACATCAAATTTCAACCCCGGTGGCCCTAAAGTAATTTTAAAGTCCACTGGGGCGAAGCCCTAAAGTGCTTAAAAACGATATTTGCAAAACCGTTTCTTTGTGAGCACCTATGAACAAAAAGAATCAGCCATATAATTTCAACCCCAGTGGCCCTAAAGTGATTTTAAAGTTTAGTGGGGCGGAGCTCTAAAGCTCTTAAAAAACTATATTTGCAAAACTATTTCTTAGTAAGCACCTAACAGTAAAGAGAATCGTCTGTCAAATTTCAACCCCGGTGGCCCTAAAGTAATTTCGAAGCCCAGTGGGGCGGAGCCCTAAAGAAATTCAAAAACTATACTTGCAAAACCGTTTCTTGGTGAATACCTATAAGCAAAGAGGCACGTCCATGTTTAATTTCAACCCTGCTGGCCCTGAAGTAATTTTGAAGTCCAATGGGGCAGAGCCCTAAAAAGCTTCAAAAACTATATTTGCAAAATTGTTTCCTAGTGAGTAGGTACCTATGAGCAAAGAGAATCGTCCATGTCAAATTTCAGCTCCAGAGGTCCTAAAGTAATTTCAATGTCCAGTGAGGCGGAGCCCTAAAGTGCTTAAAAACTATATTTGCAAAATCGTTTCTTAGTGAGTACCTATGGGTAAAGAGCATCGTCCATCAAATTTCAACCCCGGTGGCCCTAAAGTAATTTTGAAGTCCAGTGGGGTGGAGCCCTAAAGAGCTTAAAAAAACTATATTTGCAAAACCGTTTCCTAGTGAGTACCCATGAGCAAAGAGAATCGTCCATGTCAAATTTCAGCTCCAAAGGTCCTAAAGTAAATTCAATGTCCAGTGAGGCGGAGCCCTAAAGTTGTTAAAAAAACTATATTTGCAAAACCTATTTACCATTGGTGCACCTATGGACAAAGAGAATCGTCCATGTCAAATTTCACCACCGGTAAGCTTTTAAGTGTAATTGTGAGCTTCCGTAGGGCGGAGCCATAAAGACAACACAAACATTATACCTCTCGCCTGGTTACTTCTATGATTATAAGCATCTGCTTGAATGAAACTTTCAAATTTTTTAATTACAGCAGTTCATTTTGTAAACACTAAATTTCTAAAACCTGACACTGCACCATTGTATGCCCTTTGGGTCAGAGCCCTTTGGACAGATTTGCACTAAACTTTCACACAAACCATCCTTGAATAATGCTTAATAATGCCTGAAAGTTTCGTTGCAATCTGTTGAGCGGTTTCGGAGTCTATAGGCAACATACATAAATATATATACATACTTCCTCTTTTATAGATATAGATTACTGATTATAGTAAAAGCTGTTGAGCCCAAACTCCTGATAACGCTCCATTGAATTTTATCAATATCCCTCTACAACATAGGAGTCTGTTGCGGATCACTGTGATGTCTCTGCTGTTGACCTAATCTATAAGATGACAAATTCTGCTACAAGCGAGTTTTGATCATGTGTCAATTTCATTCCTATAGTCCGTAACTCTGTTGTTTTTTTAGACCTCATACTATTTAGTTACTCCAAATTTCTAACTTTCTAGTGAAAAATGGGGGAATTAGTTCTAAAAATGACACGAGCTACTTATACTCACAGAAAACTTTAATAACCACTTGGCCAAAATAGATTCTTTGCCGACCCACAAGCAGGTAACGCAATGTCCAGTTAGACACCCGAAGCAACCTCTAATTACCAACCCAGAGGCGTAACTTAGCCGGAAATTCCGCCCTCCAAACAAGGAGAGAATGTGGGACAAACGCTTCATCACGCAAACCAATCAGCGGGCTAGACTTGAGCTAAGCTACCGAATAGTGTTAGTGTAGTCAGTCAATGTAAATTCAGTGTACGCGACCAGTGTCTGCACTGAGGTTATGTTCGTTGCACAAGCGCATTCCAGTTCTCTTTCAGCTGATTGGCTTGCGTCCAACAATCCTAGTGTTCGACAGCTATAGTTCATGATAAGATTTACCACAGTGTCGCGCCGGTTTGAGGTTATGTTAGTTGCTCAAGCGCATTCCTCGTCAGCTGTTCGCTCACAATCAGCTGATTGGCCGGTGTCCAACAGTCGCGGACGCGGTGGCAGTGTAGTGTCTAGTCTAGTCCGGCCGAGTTCGCGCCGCAACCGCTAGTCTGCGCTGTAGGCCGTAGGGCCAGTTTTTTGAGGAAGGACCTTGCTTCCCGCGTTTCCTGCCCTTCTGCTGGATAAGGTTTCAGTGCCGTGTTGGGTGTTGTGTAGTGCAGTGACTCTTTGTTGTGATTCTCACGCAGTGGTAGGCCTAATTAGTTTTTCATTAGGCCTAGTGGAAAATTTGTGCTAGAGGAAGTGAGAGTGAAATTATTTCAGAAAATTTTAAAATATTTCCGCTTTTTGATTGTTTATTTCAATGAAAGTGATTAAAATTTAGGCTCAGAGAAACAAATGGCAATGCTTACTTAATATTTGTAATATATTAATATTTTAAGCCCGTAGTTATTATATAATAAAGCTTATACCATTTTTTATTTTATTTGAATAAAAATAAATTAATGCCAAACGTTACGTTAATATAGCTAGCGAAGAAAGAATCATGTAGGTGGTAGCGAAAAACTTAAAACTCACCGTCTTGTTGTAAATGAGAATTATTAGTGAACCTCATTATTTTAAACCCGTTTAAACCAGGCAATTCACTAGCATGACTATGTAAAAAAAAAACAAAAAAAAAAAAAAAAAAAAAAAAAATATGGCCTAAGCCCTTGATCAAAGGTAACGATCGTCATCTGTAGTTTTTATTATTTTTACCCTGATAACAATTAGTTTGTGTTTCGAAAAACCCCATTACGTTTCAACACGACAAGACAGCGTTTGATGATTATAGGCCCAGATATGACATCGATTAGTCCAATATTGGTCTTGAGATCCGATAAGCGATAGTCACCAATGATTGATTGTTGTGGCAACCGGAAATTGATCGATGCTGTGAAAATGATTGAAGCAAACAGCTGATTTTAGCCGTAGACTTGATGGGCTGTACTTGATGAGATTTTACTTTCACCATTAACTTTTACTTTCTTCAACTGATCAGTTTTATATACTCAATATGTCCCTGTGTTGCCGGTACTGAATTTTATTTATGGGGTTGGCGCGATTATAGACTATCGTGATTACCTAGGTTAACTATCATGCTGGCTTGCTACCACAGTTACTATAATCAACGGAAGTGTACCTGTGATGATTTTATCTGTCAGAAATGTTCTTTACCAATGGGTATTTTTAATACTGGGTTCGAATTATTTTGTGTCATTGAGTTGATTACAAATTGTAGCCTGAAATGTCGCTTTAGACAGAAATGAATTGTAGAATATTATTGTTTTTTGAGCTAGGTGCACATTAAAAAATTCATTTTTAAAGACTAAGTCTCCATGTTTGTCTAATCCTATACTCTTATACGAGCAATGTTTGCTTGTTTGCTTGTTTGCTTGCTTGCACAATTATCTCAAAAACGGCTCCGACGATTTCCTTCAAATTTTGGAATAAACTTAGTTTTACCTTAAAAATACGATTGAGATGGGTCTCGCCCCCAGGGAAAATCCGGTTTTCGCGCTAGAGCCCTTCAAAGTTTCCATGTTATCCTTATGGAGATTTTTTAAATTGAACAAAAATCAGCTGATAATTGAGCTTTGTGTGAGAACAAAAGTAATAATTTTACCGAGCTTAAGCTCGGTCCCCCTGGTACTCCTTATTTAAAAAGCGACCAACATCCCCTTTTTATTTTTAAAATTTAGAAACAAATCCTTGTTCCAAAGAAATTTGGGTCAACAATGCAGGTGGGACAGAACCTTCGAACCTTTAGAAAGCTATTGAAAGGCCTAGCCATGAGGACAGGTGTGGAGGTGTCAGTCTCCATTCCGCACACTGCTTGGAGCCCCGAGTGCTATATTGTCTGGGGGGAGGGGGGGGGGGGGTCCCGAAAATAGTTCAGCAAAATATTCACAAACTGAAATAGGCCACTACATCAGAATAAAATTGGGCATTTCAAATAAACTTGGTCTATGGAATTCTTATATTTCGAATAAACATTTTTTGCCATATGTTGTGTTTATAAACAACTCAGCTAAAAAACTGACATGGTTGCGTTTGTGACACGGTCCTGGGGCTAAGCCCTGAAGGTTATACCATCGATGGGCTATACAAAATCTATTGGCTTACAAAGCTTCTCCATGAAATTGTCCTTATATGTATCGAGTTTCATAACAAACGGTACAGGGATTTCCGCGTCCATGGATTTCAAATAAATAAATAAATATAGGTCTACATATATACCAACATCCTCTTTTATAAATATACATTAAAACAAAGCAAATTAGAAGAAGTTTGATTCAAAATATAAAAACCTGGACAAAACCGCCACAATCAGTTTTGCCAGTTCAAATTCAAACAGCTGACCGTTATCAATCACAGACAGTTATCAGAGGTCACCGAGGTCAGACACGGCGAGCATGCGCAGAACCGAGACAGTTGACACCCCGCTGAAAAAGTTCGCCCAGCTTGGGACTATCTATCGGCCAATTCGTGGAAGTGTGAGTCATCGTCTGTCCTGTCCAATGGCCGTCGCCATTGGTGACATCGGTGTAAGGCTAGGCGCACACGAACGACTTTTCAGTCGGCCGACTGTCGGGCAAGACTGTCTGGCAGTCGTAGACGACGACACAAAAGTCGTCCCGACTTTTCAGTCGTTGACTGTGATGCGCACACACACGACAGTTTAGTCCTCTTCCCACGACACAAACCGCTGTTATATGTGCGCTAATGCTAAGGTTTAGAAAACGAAAGCGTAATAGAAAATACTGGGTTCATCCTATTTATATGCTAGACATATTAAGGGCCAGTTTTACTTGTTATACAATGATCTACGACAATATCCCGAAAAGTTTTTTAGCTACTCACGAATGATTGTTTCCAGCTTCGATGAGTTATTGAAATTGCTACAGCCCAAAATAACCCATCAAAACACTATGATGAGGATGGCTGTACCTGCTGAAGAGCGACTTTTGGCCACGCTGAGATAATACCCTAACAATTTTTTTATCTTAATCTAATTTTTAATATTCATTAATAAAGTGAAGATTAAAATGGTAATTTTTAATCTTAAATTTTGAACACCTAAAAATTATTATATATCCTTAGGTAAATGTTGTAAATGTGTGTAAATGTGCATAACCCAAAGTACTTTATGAGATAGTTAAAATTTTCAAAACTCGCATTTATAATTATGGGTTCTCAGGGTAGTTTTAATTTTCTTATAGCACCCCCTAACTATTGCAAATTGCATAT
The DNA here is from genome assembly GCA_030545055.2 of Neoaliturus tenellus. Taxonomy (NCBI): domain Eukaryota; kingdom Metazoa; phylum Arthropoda; class Insecta; order Hemiptera; family Cicadellidae; genus Neoaliturus; species Neoaliturus tenellus. The sequence goes on along the minus strand of CM061534.1, from coordinate 179,113,997 downwards.
CTTGTTAGAGGGAATAAAAAATAAAATGATTGATACACACTATATTCTCTGTGATTTAACTAAAGTTATGGTAAAAAACCGTGTAAATAAAATTGTTAACAATCCTTTAAAAACTACTAGAGAAGTTGTACTATTTATAGCTGTAATATTTGAGTACCAATGTCTGAGTACTCCTTCAAAGACTTCTTGTACAGAGGGGGCCTTTAGACGCACTCATTTTGACAACACCCAAACAACAGCTATGGCAAGAGACATGCCCGACTATCGTGGCAGACAGTCGGCGGTGTGCGCATCTCAACTTGTTTCGGTGCATTTACCCATACGCCACGACAGTTGAGTCGTTGAGCAGTCGGCGGGAAAATCGGGCATGACCCATCTCGTCCCGACTGCTCCACGACAGTCGGCCGACTGTCGTTGTGCAGTCGGCTGGTGTGCGCGGTCGTATTTTACCAACATGGGTCCGATTTTTTTTCTCTACGCCGACTTTTCAGTCGGCCGACTAAAAAGTCGGCGTAAGGACCCATGTTGGTAAATACGACCGCGCACACCAGCCGACTGCACCACGACAGTCGGCCGACTGTCGTGGAGCAGTCGGGACGAGATGGGTCATGCCCGATTTTCCCGCCGACTGCTCAACGACTCAACTGTCGTGGCGTATGGGTAAATGCACGGAAACAAGTTGAGATGCGCACACCGCCGACTGTCTGCCACGATAGTCGGGCATGTCTGCTGTTTTTACTTGGGAAATACTGTTGTTTGGGTGTTTATTCACAATTTCATTTACACGTTTTCGCATAATTTTAGTTTAAATCATAAAGAATATGGTGTGTGTCAATCATTTTTTTTATTCTCTATCAAAAGATATGCAATTTTATAGGGAATGCTATTAAAAAAAAAATAAAAAATACCCCTAAGAACCCATAATTAAGAGCGAGGTTTGAAACCCCTAACCATCTCAAAAAGGACTTTGGACTTTGGGTTATGCCAGTAACATTTACCTAAGGATATATAATAATTCTTAGGCGTTCAAAAATTAAGAATAAAATCATCCTTTTAATCTTAATTTTATTAATGAAGATCAAAAATTAAGATTAATTCTCCGGTCTACCTGAGCCCGAATGCCGCCTCGCGGCCCACGGCCGTAGCGCTAGTTTAGTTTTATGGTTGCAGATGTTTACGGGAATCGTGTTTTGAAATGAACTCATTAAAATAGAGATTGACTCTTATAACTTTATCTAAAAGTATAAAGAAGAATCTCGTCTTCTCTGGTTTTAGAATTTTTAAATAAAATTTCTTTTTTCAGTTTTTGTCTAAAGTCATCTGTTTTTCTCTAGTGGCGAGTTTTATGGATGCAGAGGTTTACTGCAATCGTGTTTTAAAATTAATCAATTAAGGCAGAGATGGGCTTTGAACTTTTTATAAAAGTAAAGAGACAGATCTCGTATTCTCTGGTTTTAGAAATTTCTAATACAATTTCTAATTTCAGCTAAAACTGACTAAATTCGTCTGTTTTTCTCGATGCAAATACAAGGTTTTTTTAGATTGTGTTATCTTCTGCTAAATGCAGCCCAGAGCTATAACTAAGGTGTCATATTAAAGAAGAACATCGGTGCTAAATCTTTGTTATACTTTGGTAATTATTTCATCAAAACTAATAGAAAACTTCAGTTACAAGTCGAGAAAAAAACAGATCATTTTGAGAGAGTTAAAGCAGAAATTAGATATTTTATTTAAAAATTCTAAAACCAGAGAGGACGAGATCAGTCTATTTACTTTTAGAAAAAGTTAAGAGCCAATCTCGATCTTAATTGGTTAGTTTTAAAACACGATTCCCGTAAACCTCTGCATCTATAAAACTCGCCAATGGAGAAAAACAGATGATCTTAGACAGTTATAACTGAAATTAAAAATTTTATTAAAGAATTCTAAAACCAGAGAAGACGCGATTTATCTTTCTACTTTTAGAATAAGTTAAGAGTCAATCTCTATCTTAATTAGTTATTCCTGTAAACCTCTGCAGCCCTTAAACTCGCCTAGCGCTACGTCCGAGAGGCGGCATTCGGTAACATCGTTCGGGCTCAGGTAGAGGGGAGCCTTAAAAATTCGAATAAGATAAAAAATTATTAGTGTGTTACTTCAGGGTGGCCAAAATTCGCTCTTCAGCTGGTACAGCCATCCTCATCACAGTGTTTTGAAGGGTTATTTTGGGCTGTAGTAATTTTGATATCTCATCGAAGCTGAAAACACTCATTCGTGAGTAGCTGAAAAACTTTTCGGGATATTATCGTAGATCAGTGTATAACAAGTTACACTGGGTCTTCATATGTCTCGTTTCTATTGCGCTTTCGTTTTCTAAACCTTAGCATTAGCGCACAGCGGTTTGTGTCTGATCCATCGTGGGAAGACGACTAAACTGTCGTGTGTGTGCGCATCACAGTCAGCGACTGAAAAGTCGGGACGACTTTTGTGTCGTCCTCTCTGACTGCCAGACAGTCTTGCCCAACAGTCGGCCGACTGAAAAGTCGTTCGTGTGCGCCTAGCCTAAGTGGGTTCTCAATGGTGTAATGGGCCAATTCCCCTTGGCCTTGGACTAATGCAATGGCGCCACTAGCTTTGGAATGTCTTTTATCTGGTCGAGAAGAGATGGGAGTGGAAGAGATTGTCTGTCACCTGTCAGTCAGTGACTGTTGAGGATCTGTTGTATCTTGGACAGTGAATTAGAAAACTGGTCGAAGGCTCTGTAAAATGAAAATTATAGGACTTAATTAATTCTAACTCACAAAAAACTACTAGGAAAGAACCAAGCGATTTCAAAATTAGGCCTAAATAAGATTATAATAAGAAAATTAAATTTATTTAATTTTTGCCATTAGAACATTTTTAGAAATTATTGTTAAAGGAAAAAAACAAAATTCGCTCTAAAACAATTAAGTACTGTACTACTAATAAACGTGTTGCTCGAAATCGAGCAATTTTTTTTTATTACAATACAAATGTTACTTTTATCTCTAAATCATTGACGTCCAACCAATCCAATATTGTGAATATCTGCAATCACTAAAGCTACACGTATTTACAGCTGATAATTAACAGATGTTTAAAATGCTTTATTCAATCCCAATGTTATTTAAATGGAAAATTTTGAGATTTCAATGGTGGATAACACCTTTATTTTCCGTCAGATTTTCATCAGTTTTTGGCGGAAACAACTACAGACCAAGTCCTATCCAACGACACCAAAAACTTGAAAATCGGTTGAAAATTGTAGGAGGAGTTCTCAAGACAAAAAAAAAAACCCCTTAGCGTATTAAATAAGTACGAGGTGGCCCGTGCGCAAATTGCGCATTATATGATTCCGTATGAGTGAAACTCACAGTACGTGAATGTTGATTATGAAGTGACAGAGATCTGTTTTTCTTTACTATCTGGCTTTTAAAATTCATCTGAAGGTAATCAGCTGTTAAATTACAATTCACATTAAAGAACTTGCAATAAAAGTTGGTCAACATTTTAAAGCGCCCTCTAGAAATAAATCAAAGGCGAGGGGGGCGAAGCCCGAAACAATATGACCTTTTTAATTACGATTCGTCACTGCGGTATATCCTAAGCTTTAAAATGACACCTCAATCTTAAAAATCTGTTCAGTAGGTCGAGAGAAAAAGGGACGTAACAGACGAAACCCTTATAGAAATAAGAAGATAGATAGATTTGAATTATACATTTTAATTAACATTGATCGCTGAAAAAACCTCTCATAGACATGGCGTGGCCGGCGTTGATAGATAAGTATTTAACAGTTTTAATCACAAATTGAAACAGCATTAACTGCTCACCACGTGTTGACAATTCATTGCCTAACTTCTTATCAAAAGAGTCTCGATAACCTCAATTTACCATTTACTGAATTTTGTGTTCAACAATCTTGCGTTATCTTTAGCTAAACCTCTCCTATTATTTGTAAGAATATTGTGAATAATTTTCAAAATTGTGAATTAATTCTTTACGGTACTGCATTTACAATGTACAGAACACAACACAATTACACGTACAATTCAAATTGTATTTCACAGTTCGTGTCCAATTCATTCTGCCCCAAATCCCAAGCCTAATCACGATAACACCGGCACGCCAGAGATAATCATATGGTGATCAAGCCTCTTTCGATTGTTCGGAAACTTTTGTCTTCGCCGGATCGTGAGGGAAAGTGAAGGAAATTTCGGTTTTCAAGAGTGGCACGACTGACACACCGAATAATAATTAGTTAGGAGGTAATTCTGCGGTTTGGCGACGATTGGTAGTAGTCTAGCATGGCAATTACATGCCATATCCTTCCTTCTATTGAATTGAAACGTCCTTCCGTGAAATATGCCGAAGGTCTTCCAGTTTTTCTTGCTCCATATTGTAATTAATCTTTTTCGTGGACTTTTTACTCAGTTATTTTACAGTTTTTAAAGCCCTCAATGATTTTGTTTGACAAATGTATCGTTTGTCCTAGGGATATCATTGGATGGATAGATTATTTGTAAACTTCCACTACATCGTTATCGAAAAGTAGGCTTCTGGACGCTGTTGGATTTAAAAGTACTCTTTTAGTCCTATGAATTTTCTACAGATCTGTCAGGTTACATGTTGAATATCTGTAAAGCTAATTTCCATTAAAACATGCCAATGGCAAATAAAATTTTCTTTCCCTCTAACATTTTATTATAATACGAATACAGTTAGTAACTAGAATCACACGTTAAGAAACAAGTTCAATTGTATGTTTATATCTCTTCCTTCATTTACCATTTCAAAGAAAGTTAGAAGAAAGAAAGAAAAATAAGTTCAATGTTCCATGAATTTAAAATTAGATTTGAAGAATATCAGTTTTTTTTAACTCGTAATTTTTCGAATTAAAAAGAAAATTCATGGAAACGCTGCAATCCCAGGTTTTGACTCCGCTACAGTACACAGTTAGTTCTTGTTAGCACCGCGCACATTATCAGCTGATTAGTATCGATGTACCATAGAGCCACCGAGGCGCGCGAGATGCTGATGGAAAGCTGGCCATAGCTCAGTGGCTGCGAGGGCGTGGTATGTGGAGCTAGTGATCTAGTGATCCAGTGACTAGTGATCTGCAGTGATAGTGACACTAGTGATATGATGGGACTACATCACATCGACGTGGAAGCCGCCATGCAGTACGTCAGCGATTTGGAGGAGGCCAACTATCTTTTTAAAGGTATTTAGAAACATTGCTTTTTAAATTGTAGTATATTTTTCCCGATTGTTTAAGCATTTAGTAGCCTATAAGACTATTGTTATAAAAATCCTTATTTAGGGCCTACCCCGTAGTATAGAAAAAAACTTACTACAGTAGGCCTAGTAGTTTTTAACGCAGGCACTGAACTTGTTTGCTCTCCGGTGGGAGCTTTCTAAACATACTAGAGAGTAGAGATAATTCACCTTAAGACCATAATTCGTCATTTTGGGCGGTAAAACCCATTAGCCCTAACGTTGTTTGTTAAAAAGAGTCCCTAAAAGCGGTTTTAATATTTATTTATTTACTCTTCCAATAACAGAACACCATATCATATCAGTGCGCAATTTTAATTATCTGTAGTCTACGTGCGTTCGCTCGGCAAAGACGGTTGGTTTACTTTTATTGGTTGAATATTAAGCGGAACCGGTTTTCAAATATGACTCATGCTCATTACGCAATGTTGTAGTAAAGACTTCATCACTTGGTTTTTGCATTGTCAGTTAATTACGAATTTTAGTCATTGTGTAGAAAAAAGGAAGAAAACACACGAAGTTAAATTAAACTAGGCATCATATAGATATTTACTCGCCTACGGCTCGATGGGGGCTCCGCCCCCATGCCCCCTTAGGGGTTTGCTTAAATTCGTAAAGTAATATAATGGCTCTAGTATTAATCAGGCTAAATCTACCAAGTACTGGACAGCCATGACTGTTAACAGAAGCGGCAAATACACACTACTCACAATTAATAGTAATAAGCTTTGAAAATTGCCCACGGCTCATGGTATAATCCCACTCCCTAGTTCCCCTTGATTCATAAAAAAAATATAATGGGGTTGTGAAATATTAATGAACTCTGTAAATAGTCATCCTTAAAAATTGTTGTGTTAAAATTTTGGAGATACGATTATGATTGCACATGATTTAGGTAATAGGTGTATTCTGAAATTATGAAAGTGGAATAAAATTATAATTTTTGATGGAGGATCGCTGCTTGTAATAGAAGAAAAATAAGACAAAAGAAAGACATTTGTAATAAAAAATATTTAGTGTAGGCTATGATGCTTCAGTTTCGCCACAGGGTTGCCAAGAAATTCAGGAACCATATTTTACATTGTAAAGAAACTATGATAAATTAATCCTACAAAATCAGCAATGTACAACTTTAAATATTAAATGTCATGGTTAAGAAAATTAATAAAAGTAGAGCTCTCGTAGCATTTAATAAATCACAGGGTAATATTCAGTATAATAATGAAGTTGCATTGAATAGTTTTAAATTATGACAATAATTGAAGTAATCGAGATTTTAGGTGAGAGCACTGAATTGAGAAAGTTTAACGGACAAAGTGACAGCGAAAGAAATACATTCTAGTTTAATTAAATATGATTCAATGGGTTATTATAATATTTTCAGCCTGATAGGTAATCAGATATGTAAATGGTTTAAAAAGGAAAAGCGTCGGAATTGGGTAAACGATAGCGAAGGTAATGTCCCAGCTGAGAAAAGTTCAATCGTTCAATAACTTGATACGTTCAATTCAATCGTTTCCCAAACTAAAATCTCAGCCTGATTGGACAACAGCAAATAGGTAAAAAAGGGAAGACACACGTGTGGGACATCACTCTTCAAATTAAAACTGTGCCAGAAATATCAACTGAGTATTATATTCCATCTAGGGATCCAGATAGAGGGACAGCATACAAATAGTAAGAGTTATAGTTACTGTATTAGGTAATTTTTCGAGCGAAAACCTACAAGAAATTTTCCAGCATGAGTAAACTAAAAGTCTAGAAAACGTAATGAGACCTAAAATCTTTTCAGGCGTTACTGCCGCAAAATCATTTACAGTACTAAAATAATATGTTAAAAATATTCGCACAAGCTTCGTTAAAGCTCACCATAACATAGATAAAATTAATAATGTAAAATAATTGAAAAAATAAACTAGATATAATAGATGAAAATGTAAAATGACTAAGCTAAATAAAATATTTTTTAGATCAATGAGTAATTAAATGATTTCAAAAAAAACCAAAAATAGGAAAACATGAACAAACGGTTTGGAACCCACCAAAGACTATTTACAAAAATTCTATTCGTTAAAAAATAAAAATGTTTGTTATGAAATAATTTAAGAATAATTACCGTATTCTAGTTACTACTCTTAAATCCTGTAGAAATTACAGGGAAATTCGAAATTCAGATACAATGTAACTGTAGCTAGACCTATTAACAAGCTGCAGAATATCAAATTTAGTAATAATAATAGTTGCAACACGGTCTTAAAAAACGATTTGGGATACTACAAAAAGTGCAATGTTAATAAGTTAGATTTATGTTACTAATTCACAAACAATCTATGTAATAGAGTAATTCGTTCATATTGAACAGGTTATAAAGAAAAACACATAATACGAGTATTAGCAGGTATTAATTATAATTTTATAAGCTCAATATTTTTAGAGTGTTAACTTCTAAATATATTCAATTTCCATTAATATCACTGTCAAGCTAAGTTAATACAAAACTTCAAGCTTATATAAAATACAATATTACTATGATTACTGGCGAAAGTATTTAAAATATTAGTTACAAATTGCAAATCTACCTCTAGTAGTTGGAGGCCAAAGTATTAGGTCAGTAAGTAACAAACAATCTAAAACATCACTAAGTAACAGAATATTCAAAACAATCAGTTGAATAACAATTAATTGTAAAACAACCAGTTTCGCCTAACAGGCAAAATAAAAATACTTAATTCTGGCATTCATCACAATTATTTTTAATGTTTGGCACTTTTATTGATATCGGTGCCGTCCAGATATGTGCATGCATAATATTGAAGGAAGTAAATAATATTACAGTCGTTATTAAATGTAACGTCTACATTTGGTAAACCACCCACATAAATAAACAAGTTAACTTAAAAGCTGACTTTAGGGTAAAGTAGCAACAAAACGTTAAAGAATAACACATAATATTAGCTGAAAACAATTATGAATTCTTTGTAGTTCAATTTTTTAAGAGAGTTATACTTCTAAATACTATGAATTTAATTTTGACATCACTGTCAAGCTAAGTTAATACAAAACTTCAAGATTGTGGGGAAGCAAAACGCCAAATTCAGCTACATGCAGCTAAACTAAATAAAATGTTTCGCAGTGGATCAATAAAAACCCTTGAAATTAGGAAAAATTCCCTTCTTCACGCTCTGTATATCGACTTATGTAAAATTTAAACAAAGTGGTAGTAAAATGAGTGATGTTCGTTGTGATTGTGTCAGGTATGTTTAGGGCCAGCCGTTTTGGCCGCAATGGCGGAAAACTAATATAGGTTTTCATTTCTAGTAGTCCAACGTGGTACGCAATTAAAACTTCCAAAAAACACTACTGTAAATATCAGTTACATGACCACTCATGTAATAATATATGAATAGTAAGTTTGTTTCAAACAAGGGTGTAGTTGAAAGAGATCATTTAAACACAAGCGAGAACTAAACCTGCAAAGTGATCTACGATACCGTCACACGGTGATATACGCTAACACGGCTGAACTACATTACCGACAAATCTATATTTTTTACTTTTTTTTAGATTAAAAGTGAAAAATTGCTAGTTTTTAGAATTTTTTATGAACGTAAATGGTGTCAGCTAATACAATGCCAAATTTCAAGTCTCTAGCTTGAACGATTCCATCCAAACTTTTATGTACATCAGTGAGTTACCCATGCGGGAGTATATATTTAGGACTGGTTTCTCTGTTTCTCTTATCATGGTAAATGAAAATTCAGGAGACCTGCAATAAGTGTACCTATAGCCAATACTCGCCTATGGCTCAATGGGGGCTCCGCCCCCATGTCCCTTATTGCTTGCTAGGATAGGTTGAAGGAAAATCAGACTCAAAATAATGACAAGGGCATTTTTCAAGTTTAATTTTTTAACCTGGCATAAGGATTACGGTATACTGTTGACAATTCCCACACATGTCACTTTGCTTATAATTTATACATCAGTAATCCGGCGTAGGCCTATATATGTAGAAAGATCGAGAAAGATTGTGCGCTTTGATAGAGATCTCAAATTTGGAACACACATACCACTTGTATAAAGGCTTAAGTTTAAATAGGAGACCGCCTTAGATTTTCCATCAATGGGGTTTTACGGGGTTTTAAATAGGGGTTTCACGATTTTTCCCCATTCAATTTAAAAAAGTTACATAATTTTGAGTTATAAATCTTGCAAGAGCACAAAAAAAAAATAATTTTGTATTTACAATTGTTAAATTACCTTGAGTTGTAGCAGAGAAAAATCAAAAAGAAAATCTGATCCGATCCGATATATTGATATATTTGATCCGATGCGATAGATCATACATTTTTAAGTCGATAGTGATTTTTTATTCGTATAGTGCCTAAATACTATCGAATGGGAAAATCTATCAATACTATCGATATATTACATTGGATCAAATATGGATACATCGGATCAGATCATATTTTTTTTCTCTGCAACAACTCAAGATAATGAAACAGTTGAAAGGACTAAATTGTTTATTTTTTCGCTCTTGCAATATATGTAATTCAAAATTATGTAATTAAAAATTATATTGTAAAAAAATGGGATACCCATATATGGAAAGTGTAAGATGGCCTCCTATCAACATTTAAGCCTTTGTATAGGCCTATGTAGTATTTGTGTTTTAAAATTTAAATCTCTATCATAAAATACACAAACTTGCCAATAATTGCTGCATAGCTGCCAGACTATAATAAAAATAGTTGAAATCAGTTTATTTTATGATTACAACATTACTATAAAAAATATTATAGCCTAAAAAGATATTCATATTCTTTTAGCAGTTGGTTTATTTCGACGAAAAAGGATGTAAATTTGAATTTCAGTGTTTGTCTAGGCCTAGATACTAGTTCATCCATAAAGATCATACTCATAATTAGACCAATTCGTATATCTGAGGTCGAAATTGTGGTTCGGACCCCACTTTAAACTGTAGGTCCCTAGATACCATTGGCTGTTGGGCTATTAATTAACAGTCCTGTCTAAGGAGAATGTTGGCCTTAGTCAGTAACAAGACTACAAGACCGCGCCACAATCACCCTACATTCATTTCTCAATCATATTCAGGTTAAAATACCCACAATGTGAGGTCCCTGTCTCAAGATAGTGATATAGTGATGGTAAAGATAATGGTTGAATGAAACCAAAACTTAACATTTTTCAATTGTAAGAATATATGAATGTTCTCCTAAACATGAAATTTTAGGTTTAAATTAACAACAGGCTGATTCAGGTGACGCTTTATGTGCGTCAGTCTCGTTTTCAAAGCACACGCCCATAACATTCACACATAACTAGGAGCAATCCGAGAAAGCCGCTCACTCGTAACATAACGTGCAGTTGTTAAGCAGTTGACACAATTCAGTGCCGAGTATGGGCTAGAAAGCGCTCCGGTTTCTTCCCACACTCATATCTACATGGATATGGCGCGGTGTAGGTAAGGTGGGATAATGTCTACTTCCTATCTAGTTGCACAACATTTCTTGATCGCATGATACATATATGTTTGCCTCCATGGGATTCATTTTCCCACGTAGAAAATAGTATGTGATAGTGGTGGAGGTCATATAGCCCTGTCGGCAAAACAGGTATTTTACTTTTATCATATATTTTCCAAGAAACAGGTTTGCATGTATGTTTCTCAATTCGATATTTAAAGTTGATTTTTCAACCTATATAGTTGTAGTTCAGATAGTAATATAGCCTGTTTTGCATAAACTAAATCCGAAACATCATAAGGGAGACGGTCTTTGAGTGGGATAAGTTACATCACGTTGTGCTCCGTTGCCATCATGTATTAGGCCTAATCATTGTTCAAATTTTTAACTAGATATTCATGTAAAAAATCAAATTTTCTATAATTACCTAAACTTTGATCATTGGGCTAATTAATGATCTTGATAAATGAATCTGGATGGTTAAGTTCTTCGCTCATATTTTCGCCAGGTGTATTTAAATACACCTTAGTGTCGCTATATTTAAAGAGGATATGTTGATGTTCATAAGTAGCGATCTCATATTGGCATAGATGTCTTTATAAATTAACTTTTTCAAACGTTATTTTTACTAATAAATACAACTATTTTCATTAAACCTGCGTCTCGTTTCTCAACGTAATTATTTTATCTACTATTTTAAAACATGTAGGCCTAGGCCTATCTATACCAACTTTGATGTTTATCATAACTCGCAAAAGTGATAGGCCTAATGTAGTTAACTATTCGGAAAATGATTGAATGAGGCCAACTGGCCAAGTCAAGGGTTAAGCTAAGATCCAGATTTTACTCTCGGATAATCCGATTTGATACTATCAACTAATATGTTCCCATTAACTTTTTTTATAAAACTTGTCTATCCGTATATAGTCTACACTTTGACGTAACTTACATAGGCGTTTGTTACAAAATTTTGGAGACACATTTTATTTTATGGGGGGGGGGGCACGCTGAACAAATCCGACCTATGATGTAAGCCTACTGACAGTACCTACAATGTAGTTTTATATTTGTTATAAAACTTGTAGAGAAGTTAAGGGATGACGTGTCCCCCTTTGCCACCCCTCCCCACTCCGGACTTATACGCCTATGTCGACATCAGTAACGCATCCTTCATGCTCGAAGCATCAAGTGTAATACAGTGTGCAATAAAGTGTATTACTGTATAATGGGGTGCGTGTGTTTGTGTGTGTAACAATGAATGTGAAGAAATTCGATAGTATTGTTTGACCGTCTAAGATGAACTTGTATGTTAGGTGCGTGAATGGAACGCCAAGTATCTGTTTTTACAAAAAAGTTTCCAAAAATTTTGGGATGTATTTATACTTACGCGTTTATTAAAATTTCGTATAATGTTAATTTAAATAATCCTTGTATATGTGCACTTATCTGTAAGTTAAATAATCTTTCTACTCCTATTTATTTTTTTATAATTAAAGTTATCTCATTTTCATAGCATTATATTCTTGTAAGTTAAGTTTTTTTCCTTTTTACGACTTTACTTGATCAGATTGTGTTTTAAGTATGGTGAGCATTTTTTGTTTGTCTTCCTTCATGGACTATATATGGACTCGTTCCCCACGCACAGGCGTTTGCCCATGTGGGGATCAATTTCAATGTTTATCTATTGTAATTAGTTAATTTTCTGAAATAAAGATTCTTTCATTCCTTCTTTCTTTCATATACCGTACTTCGATGGCTCGAAGCAAGGCCGGCTAGCTCGAAGTCGCATATTTTCCACGACCGGGAGCTGAGCGGAAGCCACTCTGATGACGTCACGGGACATGTGACATGACCAGGGGTTTTGACGGCCATGTTGAGGTGACGTAAGACGTCATCTGGTTAGCGCAATTAACAGCTGCGTGTGCGCGTGCGTGCGCGTGTGTGAGGGGGCTTGTGCCAATATCCTGTGCTACGAGCGATCAAAATTGTTATGGGCTATGTGATGTCTCAAAGTGCTCAAACGATTCCTTATAGAGGCATTAACACTGAACAAATTGCTTTTTAATTTTAAGATGAAAATAAAAAGTAGCCCCGTCGCGGAAGGCCTACATACTCAGCGAATGTGTAATTTGGTATTTTTTTTATTTTCCCCATACATACCTTAGGGATTGGTTGGCTTACATGCATGCGTTGGGTTTTGCTGCCATTGGGGTGGTTTATTTTGCGAATGTCGACTCCTGTGGCATTTTATAACGTTTTGGTGTTGATCCATATTATTATTGAATTTGCTTGTATTTGTCAACCACAATTGAAATATCAACTTCAACTTTTTTTATTGTCTTTTCTTATTGCTATTGTTAAGCTAGTCATTAAGTTGCCATTCTTGAGCTGACCATTTATTTATTCATTTTGTATGTTTATGTCGAATAATGTATTTTGTTTTGTAAAATGGTGTTTGCCGTAAACAAATAAATAAATAAAATAAATAAATAAATAATATCGGCCCAGACTCCGGTCTTGTTACTATCTAACATCGTTAGATCGCATCATTAATTGATAGCACATTGACAAATGGCAACTATGTATGTTCAGAGTCGACAACCGTCAAAAAGCAACATTTCTCAGGATCGAATCGGCAACCTTTCAATTCAAGTTTTAAGCAACTCCTTACCTAATTCTTACTTAAGAAAATTCTATCAAGTTATAGTTTTTATTTATTTTTCCCTAAAGAACACAATGCGGTGAGAATGTAGTTTTGGGAAATTCACTAATAACATTGTTACACTATGAGTTACTAAGAAAAAATAAACTTAATGCAAAATAAACAAACATGTTTCTATCACTGTTTTACATTTAAAGTATACTGTATTATCGGTTCTTTACAGGGTAAGCCGGGGTGCTTGATGGCAAACCTTTGATGCTCATTTTTGTGACAAGCTTGTGGAAGGCATCGTCTCAAAGGGTTGACACAAGGATCGATAGTCCACGTCTGGCCGGGTACTTGACTTGACATCACGGCTTTGTCTCGTCTTAAGGACACTGTGGTGATTTGTAAACGAAATTTTACAAACGAAATTACATTTGGTAATTTATCTCTGAAAAAACTGTAAGTAAAGGATTAATTTTCTAAAATGCGTTTCTTAACAAAATGTCTCTGGATCTTTGACAGATTCACAATACTGTATTGTAATACGGTAGTGTTTGGGAATGCGTCAATGTAAGTTTCAGTTCACAGTATGGTACCATACAAACTTGGGTAAAATATTATAATGCTTTTTATCCCAAACTGTAGAGAAAAACCGAACACGTTTTAGAATTTGAGTGCAATCCCTTTATTCGCTAGCTATCATAATAAAAATTAGTCAAAATCTCAAGTTGTATAGAAAAATTTAAACGCAAATTTTGTCACAAAATTCGGATATTTTAGAATAATATGGGGGTGGGTGAGGGGGGGGGGTGGGTTATTGTCGCATGGGTGTGGAAAATAAGCAGTTATTTCTTGCATAAATCTTACACTTACTCTAGTGGGAAATTATTTAGGCCTAGTTAAAACAAACCTTTAAAGTACCACTATTCTGGATTATATCATTAGATGTTAGTGTTTTGTGTTATTACTGCCCCAATAGTATAAAACACCGTTATTTTGTAGTAATATTTAGCTAATATAACGTCAACTCTAAATGCGGTTTCTTATTTTTTCAAAGCATTTGTTTAAAACAAATAAAATGAAATAAGAAGATGTCTTTTTGTGTGTTTCCTGACTCAAAAAGAGCCATTTTAAAGCTAATTCACTACTCGTTGTTAAATTTTTTAAATGTTGTATAAACATTTAGGGAATCGTAAGTTATAGAAGTCTTTTAACCAATGGCGCGCTTAGGCTTCATCCTCTCTTCACTATGCAACTTCTGGCCAACTGATAAGTTTTTTAATTAATAATATGGTACTTATAATAATTTAGCATTAAAAATGAGTAGAAAAAAAAAACAAAAATAACAAAAAAAAAAAAAAAAAAAAAAAAATAATAACCATTACCGTACTAATGACGCCTACCTAACCCCACCTTAACCGCGAGGAGCCTAGGATTCACCCCCTCGCGTAACGAAGAAGTTCACGATCCGTGAAAAGATTCCGTAATTGGTCAAGCATTGGCGCGCTTTCCTCCCAAGGTCGCTCCACCATCTCACCTTATCAGCTGGTCGATTAAACCGGAGTTATTCGCGAAACTGGAGCTCCCAACGCGAGGGGGAAAGCTGTGCAGCATGCAATATTGCCTAGAAGTACACCAAATGTATGGCACAAAGGCAGGCGAATAAATAAAAAAGACCTGCAAGTGTCTCATCCCACCCACACTCACTAACCAAGTCTGCAGACAGAACACTATAACAATGAAGTAGCAATGTCCATCAATCAATGTCCCGCTTTAACTACGAGACAATATACCATAACCAATGGAAATGGTAGAAAACAGAAATTTGAATACCATTTGAGACCGAAAAATATGTTTGAGCCTAAGACTCAGGGGTAGCCTAATAGGCCTAATAATAATACAGGGTCGAAAAGTTCGAAAAAGGTCAAGGATAACCTTGAATTACTGAAATGTTAAGAATTGAAAAATGTATCCGTTTTCAAATTGCCATAATCGAAAATCTTAATTAAAAGACACATTACTTTGAAAAAATAACTTTGTTTATTCTACGGAGAAAGTCAGGCTTGTAATATTTTGAGCTAACCCTGCCGTTAACATGTTCATTTTCAGATATTACTTGAGTTGATTTCGAATGGTTCAGTTCAGGGTCAACCTCCTCCATTTTGCTTTCACGCATACCAAACCCGGTTGCTAAAGAAAAGTCACTTTTACTTTTAAAATGAGTTCCACCACACTCATAAACGATAGTCTCGTTTTGACTATTCAATTCATTTGCGACAGAATTTTCTGTGGGAGTGATATCTCCAATGTCATCTCCATATACTGTCCTGCTTTCGGCGCTCCATAGATTTCTAGGGATACATGGGATCTTCAATAATCTTCTGGGGCAATGTTCATACACCGTGGTTTCTTCAACAGAAGCGAATTTGTCATGGGGTACAAGCTTACGTAGCGGAGAAGACTCGTAAATTGTTTCTCCTCCCTCCGTGCGGGATGCGAACTGTTTAAATCCTTTTGTTTTAATGTTGTAAGTGGGGGTTTTCAACTTGTTGCAGAAGAAAGCATCTTTTCTGCATATTCGCTTTTTTTATGCAGTCTATGGCATTGAATAGTTTATTGTTGCAAACTGGTTTTCTTTCCACCCCGATGTACAAAGAAGGCGTGTACATCTGTGAATCTTCATTTTTTACAAAACTTCCCCTAACTAGTATTTGTAATTCATCTGTGCTTAACGCATCAGTCACACCTTCTCCAAATATTATGGGCTTTCTTTTATTGTCAATCAAAACCTTTTTATTTTCAATCGTAACGCTTTTTGAGGTCTTCTTGATTTCTTCCAAGATATTTTTCGAATAAAATCGGCCTGAAATTAAAACATCAATACCGTCATCAGATTCCCTCGGTGCTGCCCGTGGCTTTTTGTCACCAAGCAGGGGGTCACCTGTATAAGGCTGAATTATAAATATTGGTTGTTTTTCACTATTAAAGTGCCCACAAATGAAGAATTTTACGGTTTTAGGTTCACTGGAAGGAGCATCAGAAAATGGCATTTCCGTCGCCAACTCTGTAGAAGTATGTTCAGTAGTTTTTAATTCATCATGACTGTCTTGTGCTGTTTTATCAACTAATGTGTCATCTCTTGTGCTGAAAAGTTCTTGAGGTAATTCAGTCGAGGGTTCCACATTAGTTTCTTCATTTGGAGATGGCGTACGTATGGGTTTATACACTTCCTTAGATTTAATAGATTTACATCTTTCTATTGTTGGTTTTATGCAAGGTATTTTTGGAATTTCAAACCTTTTGTATTGATCTTTTGGAGTAGATATTTTAAAACTTGACTCCATTTCAGGTAGACTTTGAAGTTGTTCGACCGTGTCTTCCTCTTTGGGAGTAAATCGGGCTGCTGTTTTTCTAATAATATCTTTAACGGCATGAGAACAAGAAGTGAGTCTGCTACTTATTTCTCCTGATTGGTAAGAACTTTCAATCTGAATATCTTCGGATGATTGTGTTACAGTTAAACCATTGGTATCCTGAACTCTGTTTGACTCTGTCTTTGGTCCTCCATCTTTAAGTTTATGTTCTTTTGTTTTTGCTGTAAAAGGAAATTTCGGAATCTTTATTGGCCTCTCTGTTTTAGTCCCCTTTGGGGCAGACTCTTTGGGGTCCACCTCAGTTAGTGTTTTAAGTGTTTCTGAATCCTTTTCAATGTTATTCGTAAATTGGGCTGCCGTTTTTTGAATGATATCTTTAATTCTTTCAGAACAAGAAATGAGCCTGCTGTCTATTTCTTCTGATTGGTAAGACATTTGTTTCTGAATATTTTCGACTGGTTGAGTCGTAGATACATCATCAGTATTCTGAATTTGTATTGTTGTTTCTTTCTCAGCCTCTTCTGGAATAGATGTTTTGAGACTGGGCTCAGATTCAGGTTGAGTTGCCCTTGACTCATCTTCTTTTGCTGTTTTGTCAGACAGTTTCTTCGGGGTTTTAATAGAAGCTCTTTCTTCATCTTTTGATGTTTCACTAGTCTTTGACTTCTTAGTAGCCTTATCCTTAGAGGTATCTTCTTCTTCTTTTGATAGTTTGGACGATTTTTTTGGTTTTTCATGGTCCAAATGCATTTCTTTCTTGATTACATGTTTAAGTTGACCTAAAACGCTTTTTTTGTGCGTTTTCTCTGGGTAATTATGAATAAGGTCAGAGTCTTTTAGGGAGCTGTATTTCCTTTCAAAATCATCATCGAACTCTACAATCTCGTCATTTTCAAACTCGTCTAACTTCTCAGCAAGGTTTTCCAGTTTTTCGAGATACTTATGCAACTCTAGCTTCTCTGTTTTCATATCGGGGGTTTTTGAAACAACACTTTGCCCTCGTTCCCTCATGTTCAAATTCACCAAGTTTCTCATAGACTCCAGACTCTTCACTGACACCACCACCGGTTTGTCTTCTACGGTGTACGCCTTGTAGTAGAGTCCTTCTTCCCCCGGTAACTCTACCATGTCTAAGGACATGGCACGATCAGATTTATCCGTCACCACGGGGTTAAAGTGGACGTTTTTGTGCATCGTAAAGCTGGCTGACGACCCTCTAAAAATTAAACAATCTTAAAGAAGTAATTTTTGCTGATTTGATAATTTTATGTCATATTCGCAAATCTTTCAGATCGCTTGATCAATAAATGCTCAAACAATTTGTTTTTATGGAATTAGGATTTGTAACCTAAAGATTTGTATATAGCAGAAGTGCATCAGCTGCTTGGAGTGAAGAAGACATTGGCAGAACATATGTAAATACTTGCATTTTGTTTCACATATCATATTAATTTTTAATCCGAAACAGTCACCGTGGTATTCACGAATACGTTTTCCCAACATCCGTGATGACGAAACTCTGATAAAACGCTGTGGAAATGTGTCTTAAATTATGGATCGATATACTTTTATTTCAGCCAGAGATGTAGTTTTCCACAGATCCTGAGCTTCAATGTAAAACTTATTTTTAAGCCACATCTAAATTACATCATAACAACGAATTGTTTAATACTTTTATGCTGAGTAAGATCAATTGTCATTTAAAACTTCACAAGATGACATTACAATTATTCATAAACACACAGAATTTTCATGTATACATAGAATATGTATACATATTCTTAGGCCACATATGTATAAATAAATTGATTTGCAATAAAGAGAAAGAAGTCAACTTACCTTGGATAAAATGATAGTAGTTTGCCAAAACGACAAGTGTGCCAGTTATGGGTTATTTAAGATAATTTATAAATTTTGTATAAACAGTAATATAAGTTACTAATTGTGTGTAGAAAAAGTACAAGTAAATAAATTTCATTTTCTAGCTCCTTGGAAACATAGCTTTAAAACATTAATTACCATTGGGACTATATAGTGCGCAATAAAAATCATAGATGATAAAACACAACCATCATGCCGTGGCGTTTGGTTCTTGCTATGAAAAGCGCGTACCCTATTCCATTGTATTCACGATGTTTAAAGTTATTAATATAGTATTTTTGTCAATACCAGCTGTTTAAATGTTGCATAAATATTTTGAAGAAAAACAACCAAACAACCCCGGCCATCAACCTCTGGTCAGTTGTTAATTTGTTGTTCAGAACGCCATGTACTGCGGAACCCGGCGAAGACTTCCTTGCAGGCAAGAAATCTAAAATGAGAAGGAGGTATGTGACATCAACAAAAACAACAACGAAATCGATGACGTCAAAGGTGCAGCACTTAAAGTATTCAAAGCAAACCACTCATGTGTCAAGATAAACAACATGACGTCAGAGGTGCAGGACGGCTTCAATCAGCTGTTGGTGTCACCTACCTCGATTTGTTCTAGATACATTGCTTGCAGGATTATTTTCAAAGCCTATCTTCTTAATTAAGTTTATCTCTATAGTCGGCGTCAATAGAACGGGCGGGTGAAGGTCAAGCTAATTAACATGTAGTTAAATGAGCAAAAATCAGCTGGCTTATTAAAAGACTTGACCTTGACACGCCTGTTCTATTGCTCCTGACTATAGTTTCGTCTGTTACATCCCTTTTCCCCTTCACCTACTAAACCGATTTTTAAGATTGAGATGTCATTTTGTTAAAACATTCACATTTTTTATTTTATAATAAAAACGTGTTCTTCATAATTTGTTTCAAGTCATATAATTCCTTCGAATTGCACTGTAGGTAAGTTTCTAAAAAAACATAAATAAATAATTGCAAAATGCACAATTTGGTCCTTTAGTGTTTTATTTATTAGACTGCAAGGAAAAATATTTTAAAGCAAAGGTTTGAAACATTTAATATTATTAGTTTACTATTAATTAATTAAAATAATTAATTAATAATCAATTAATTATCAACTAAACAATTAATATTATTAATTATTACTAATAACAATCTATACTTAAATTGATTCAAGTAAAAAAAATAATAATAAATATATAATCCCATTTTTTATTTAAAATTTTATA
This sequence comes from Neoaliturus tenellus, assembly GCA_030545055.2. Classification (NCBI taxonomy): domain Eukaryota; kingdom Metazoa; phylum Arthropoda; class Insecta; order Hemiptera; family Cicadellidae; genus Neoaliturus; species Neoaliturus tenellus. The sequence goes on along the minus strand of CM061534.1, from coordinate 179,094,097 downwards.
GTAATTACAAAAATAGTTATTAATATACCAAAACCAAACCCAAGCTTCTCACGAGCTGTATACCAAAATGGAAATGTTTTTTACCACTCGTCTCTGACTCTTCTTTATTACCGTTTTAGGAATTTTGGTGTCGGAATTATCCTTCGACTAGCTTGCACTTTATTTAAACCTGACGTTATACCTTTGCCCTGACGTTATACCCTACCTTTGCTGTCAGATGATTTACGAGTATAATTCAACGTAGGTTTACGCTGAATCCGTATGTGTTCCAGTGAAGGTTTGATCTCAGCAAAATCTTCTACCTTGAAAACAAACGGTTAAAAATTCTTCTGAAGAAACCAGGCTTTTTAGACTTTTTATTTTTCCTATCCTTCTTGTAAACTGTGGGTGGATCAGCTTTAGTCAGAGAGACCAATTGGCCGTCCTCGGTTTTCCTAAACGTGTCTGCGGACGTGCTTGGGTAACTTATGGCCTCAGGCTTCGCCACGTTTATTCTTCCTCCTGGTATGACTGGCGCCGATGTCACTTTGTCTTTTCTGCACTTTGGTTCATCTCCCAAAGTACGTTCCTTACTTTTGAAGATATTAAAATAATCAAAACTGAACAGTCTCGGGAAAGTGAAACTCGTACTCGGTTCGTCATTCTTCCTAATTATACTATTCTGGGTGGACGTAGAACTTAGAGACCAACTCCTGTCATCAGCTTTTTTTCTTGGAGGGCATTCAAAAGTTTCTTCTCCCTCGTCGATTCGTGTCAAAAGAGATTTGAACCCCCGGGACCCTTGACCGACTGACGGTGGAGGTTTTCTGCGGTAATATCCGCTCTTGGGGACTGACTGTGTTTTCCGCAAATCTTCAACAAATGGGTTTCTCATGATAGGCGTGGAAACACTCATTGCCGTTTCTTTATAGCTCCTTCTGTAGACTTTAGAGTTAGAATCCGTTAGTCTTTTAATCGCTATTGACACTAGAGGAGTGTGATGCGGAGAAGAATGTCTTTTTACGAACATGCCCCCAACAATTACGTCGTACTCACTGATAGGAAAGAGATCGACGAAGCCGTCCTCTACAATGCTGCTCCGGCCATCTATCAGGATCTTCTTGTGGGGCTTGAACCTAATGTGTTTCGGCCCGCTGTTCTCTTCTTCCAGAATGCTTCGCTTGTAAAACTTTCCCGAGATCAAAATATTTACGCCGTTTTCGGTTTTACTTGATGTAAAATCTGAATGTTTCCCTTCTAAAACGGAAGTACCCCTGTATTGTCGAATTATGAAAATCGGCCTTTTGTTTTTCCTAAAGTGACCCGATACCAGAAACTTTATGGATTTCGTTCCCGTAGCGGGGCCCCTAGGCAGTGATATTTCTTCAGACATGACCCTTGTGCTCCTCACAGAAGTGGAAGTGTCCTCATCTTTGTTCACACTCATCGCACTCTGTTGCACGGCAAGGGATTTGACGCTTTGTATAGAACGTTTGACCTCCTGTATAGCTACTTCGCTCTTTTTGAATTTTTCTTCTACTTCGTCAACGATACCCAATTCCTTCTTCAAAGGCTCCAACGTCTTCTCTTCGTACTCCTTCATTTCGTACTTCAAATGCTGTATTTTTTGTTTGAATCGTTCAAGTTCCTTCCGCTCCGACTTCGGGTCGGGGTAGTGTGTCAATTTGCTGTCTGCCCTTCGTCTCATCTTGACATTCACTAATTCCTTCATCGCGTCCAGGTTTTCCTTCGGCACCAGAACCTCTTTATCCCCGTCAAACGCGATGTAGTAGCCGCCTTCGCCGGGAACATCGATGGACTCCAACTCCTGGTGATGTTCAGGCTTATCCATAACCACTGGTTTTTCCGCATGACCGTACCTCTCCATTTTATTATATTTAAAACTTAACTACCGAAAACTATTTAAGAACAGAAAAAATATTGTAGCTTTGACGGAGAAGCTGTAATTGAAGATGATTTTATTATGTCAAATAAAACTGTAAATGAATGTATGCAGTGAGACATTTACTTCCCCAGTTTTACACTGAGAATGAATCCTATTACTCTTCTAGCTCTATTTCGACAAGCATCAGATACATTAAACGAAAATTTGCTTATTTATCTGCCTGTACTACAAACAAATATGTATGTTAGTAAACAAAATCTATGTAAACTTAACCCCAAGAAAGTGCACAAGATAAGACAGTTTAATCAAAACATGTGTTTATCAATTCGAAAACTGGACGAGTTGTTGGACAGTTGCTAGAGGATGGAACAGAAAAATAAATAATTAACTTTGTACGTATCTTGCATGTTTGAAAAAGGCTTTCATCCATCATGCTTATTGTGTACAGTTGATTTTTAAAAACTAGAAATGATCAAAATTAGATGGACTAGTTTTGATACTGTGCTTAATTTATTTGTAGTAGCCTATAATCCTGTGTGTCCTGTCCTCGTCCTGTCAATAATTTAAGCTCTTTTAGTCTAAGAGCCTAATGAATGGCAGGCCCCACATATTTTAGGAAAGCCTATAATTTTATCAGTTACTCTACTGTATACCTACCTTACATGAAATGGTTATTATAAAGGTCCACTGGTGGTAGGTCTGCCGTCACCCAAGGGTGAAATGGGTGAAAATTTGACAACTGACTCACATATTTTATTAAAGCGACCCTTTAGACATGTCAAAATATACTGTTAAACATAAATGAAAATGGAAATGGTTGACGGTTACCACGGTTGTGACGTCAAGGCAGACGCTTTGAACATAATAAAATAAAACGTCTACCGTGACGTCACAACCACGGTAACCCTCTGCCATTTCCATTTCCAGGTATGGTTCAAAAGTATATTTTGACATATCAAAATGGCAGCTTTCCTAAAATTGTCAAATTTTCACCCATTTCACCCTGTTTGGGTGATTATTAATTTCATTGATTATCCTGATGGAAAAATGTTATCTGACGTTTGAAATATCGTCTACCCATCAATTTTACCTCTTGCATCAAAGTTTATTTTGGTTGAAAGGATCAAATGCTCCGGGGTACAAAAACCTTCCATTTGGACCTAAACAAAATGTACCGTTTAGAATAACATAAAGGTAACTTTGATGTTATTCTTGTTTTACTTTGTAGGGTTCTGGATTGATATTACAATTTTGCTGGGTATGAGAATAATTAAAATTCTCGCCTTTGAATACATAGGTTGACGGTTCGATACTGAAAAAAGTCCGAAGTATTTTGAAGATTCTAAACTATATACCCTACCCTGCTGCCTTCATCTGATTCATCAATCTCATCAAATTCACCGTTCTGGAGCATTTACTACAAAACATGCACAAGACTGCGGCGGTGCCTTAAATCAAGTATTAACTGTATCAGTGCACGAATCCAGCCTTGGTATTTACCGATTTCCGATCCCCTCGTGTTCGCTCAAGCGGGGCCGTGTCTGCTCGCTCCGCCAGACCGACAGCCTCCCCCGGGCCCATGGGCTCTAGTGACAGTAATCGGATAAAGATCAGCCGAGGTACACGCCCCGATCGTGAAAGTACTTTTACTCCATCGCAAACGATGACTTCTTATGTTTATAATTTGCGACTTCACACCTTTCACTGAACGGCATTGTAAACTTCAAGATGTCCTTCGGGTAGAGTTGATTCTGTTCCTGGTTACTTGGACGTATAAAGCCTTGAGTGGTTGAGCTGAGCCTCAGTTATAGGTTGAATATTATAAAATTTAATATTTATTAGATTTATTTTCGTTTTACTATCACCGCCTCTCAGATTGTTCACTGCGACTTTTTAATATATCGAAATCTGTTATTTCCCCTACTGTTTCCTTTATCATACAATTCCCATAATATAAGTAGGAATGGGGTATTTGGGATATTGTGAACCAAATATCTTGAGCTGTGGTTTACTCCCATGACAGGAGTTAGGCATCTGGAGAAAAGAATTAACGATGTAACGTTATAAGCAATGGAAAGCTACAGTTTGGTTCCACTCCACTTTTAACATTGAATGTCCCATGTATAGGACAAACAGTTAAAAATTGTTTTCCCCCTAAAACCATAAAGTAGACTGCAATTTTAGTGTTGGGATATGTTCTGCTCTATGGTAATTCTTCTTTAACTCTAAACTAACCAAACCTCACATAACCTAAATATAATAATTTTTTAAGTATTCTCGTTTGTAAAGGTTGCCGTACAAAAGAGAAAAAGTTACTTTCCAGAAAGGTTTTCCTCTCGCCGGAATACCTACTGGCTGGTAACTTTTTTCTTGTCGGTATCCTTTCTAAACGTCAACACTTTAAAGTTATGGTCCTTAGTTTATGTTGGGTTAGGATAGATGTTATCAGTTACTACTACAGAGAAAATTTGTTGGATCCCTTTTCCGGATCGAAACTTTTCTCGCAACTAATTCTTCTCTATTGTAACTGCTCAGCTAAACTAAACTGACAAACGTCTGTAAAACTTTTCTTTCCATTGGACCAGTTAGAAAATCCTTTAATACAATTTGCATGATGGTAGTGCTTTTGGGAGTGGATTATAATTTGTTCATGCGAATGTCTTGATTTGGTTCTTTATACATTGATAATTTGTCAACGTTAAAGACATTTCCATCCTGTAGGTTCCGCGAGACGTCGCCGCCTACCACGTATGATGACTCGCCGTCCTTGAGACGCAGCGTAACCGACCCGAGACCTGTCTGGCGGGAGGCTGAGGAGCTGGTCCCATTCCCATTACACTCGTGAACTGCGCATCGGCTGCATTGCATTGCGCAACTGCCGGTACAACGCGCATGCGTCAAAAACCTGCACCTGTCTCAGTGTCGGCGAAACTCTATATATTCCGAACTCACCTGTAATCCGAAGAACATTCAGATTTTGTCATTTGTCTATGTTACGGTTTTGTGACAAGCATTCGGGTCTGCAAAAGTTCACTTTTGTTTCATGATCTTTGATAATCAGTTGTTAGCTTTTTTATTTTGTATTTCACTTTAAAGTACGTTAAAAATAAATAAATATAATCGTATGTACAGAGTTTTTGTAATTAATTTGAGAAATTTACATCAATCTGGAAAACTATCAACATAACACTATAGTAACATGATTAACGCTACAGTCAGGTTATTTTAACTACTTACTAAGGGTAGCACTGTGCCTTAGTAACACAATTTTTTAATAATTATCAATGATGCACAAACGGCGGTTGATTCTAAGTTTAACATTAGGCAGAGGCTAGTCTGAGGAGGTCTGACTACATTATCTTGTTAACAGTTTATATTCAATTGTTTTTTGTGTAGCTACCATAAGACTAACATAAGTGGTAACATGTATGCTGAACAATGTATGACATTGATTTTAGTTTTAGCACATACCAAAGTCTTGATTATAGGTCTAACAGTATGATTCTAATAAATTGTTTATTTTGCAGGTGAGACCCGGCTCCCCCTCTCCGCACTGTCGGTAACGTAGATCACATTCTCTTCTTCACCATCACATTAACATTAAGCTTTCGACCATGACTCTCTGCATATGTCCTTGCAAGTCACTGCGGTCAAGTCCTAAAAAACGTCCTCGATACCTTGGCTATTTGCCAAAGGAGAGGTTCTTTTGTTCAACTAATTCGAAGTTGGATAAATTTAACATTTTGATTTACTGTACTCTTTCTGTAGAAAAAAAATCACACAGATACCGTTAATAGTTCAGTTTTTTTATGTACATACAATGAAAAAAATTTGTTTAAGCTGTCAGAGGTATATTTAATGCATAAAAGTTCAAACTGATTAAAATTGCTAAGATGGACGCGTTCCCTCTGTCCGCGGAACTCTGATGCAAGGATTAGTACTATTTTGGAAACCGAATGTTCGATTTTTAAAGTATGACAAATAACTGTCTGTCAATTGATTTTAGTTTTCAAAACATGAATTAAAATACAATAATTGACAGTGACAGTGCCGCACTAAAAGTTTTTTAATGTGATTGCTATTTTTAGGGATCTTCCTAATACGGAAACAGTTTCAATAATAATTACAATAATAAAAATGAGATGAAGGAGAGGATTAATTAGTGCCTTAAAAATGTAGAAAAAGGTAAAAATTGAAAAAATTAAAACGGTTTAATTTTTGAACGAGGTATCTTAGCCTACGCATTATTTTCAATTTATTTTTAGGTCGATATAACGCGCATTCTTTAAACAATTATTTTAAACGACAAAATAAGTAAGTTGCGGCAGTTAATAGAAAGTCAGCATTTTTATATTTCATTTTACTAAGTTTTAATGTAAGTATGATATTTTTATATAGGCCTAGTATTTTTAAGAATCCTGTTAATTCCTGAATACGTTTTATTCTCTTGCATCAGCTATACTATTTGTTTTACGTATAATACACTCCATTCACTTGAATCACAGTTTACGTCCCCAACCTCTCACCCATTAAGCCATGCAATGCTCCATTTAATCACGTAATTAACGATTGATTGATTATTAAACGCGCCAAAGGCTACAGCAATTTGCTCCGAAAGTGACTCAAGAGACAACTTTCTCTGGTTAGCCGGCCGGCTGATAGTTCTGCCTCTCTCCGCCAGGTGGACGGGCAGCGCTAGTGTCCGCGCGGACGTCTCCACGTCTGACGAGTCATTCGCATTCGCTCATGTGTCTCGTTCTGTGGTGACAGTGGTTTTGTGTTTTGAGTGATTTTTATATTAGGTATAAGTGTTTTACTCGCCGTCAAGTAGGCCTATGTGTTGTTTAATATGCGTTTTATTTTAAGTAGGGCACTTTACTACACTACTACTCATCATAGTTTTTCCCTACGATGCAAAATATATATTTTTAATTTTGTTTATCAATTTGACATTTTTTTCCGTCATTAATGTGTTTCCGGCTATTTAATTTAAAAATTTACAGTGAATAATCGTAATTTTTTTTACTGCTCCGTACCTTGTTAGTTAGGTAGGGCTTACTTGTAAAAACCTTAATCACGTTTTACATGAATTTATAAATACAAAAAACCTACATTAAACCACCTTCACAGTTTCAATGTAAGGATTAGGTTAGGAGTTAAGGGTTTTATCAAATTTTTAAATTTCCTATAGGCCTACTATGAGTAAGTGTCTCCCGAACGTGCAATTTATGTTCAAATTTTAGTTAAAAAATCCGGAATGTAAAATAATGATTCGATTTAATAATCGAGAATGACCTGCCCTACTATAATCTTCTCTAAAATATCCGCGATAATCCTGGAAGTAACAAATTGACTATACCAATTAAGGAATTAAGTATTAAAACGAAAAGACTAGAGTAAGTACTTGTAGACTTTAATAACCTGAGGGAAGTAGGTACGCAATCTGAATCCCCTTTGAAAGGGGGAAACCTTATTATATTGTAACAAAAAACTTTCTAAAATGTTCTGTCCATTGAGGTCCCTTTATTCAAAACTCGACCGTCATAATCATTATTTCGGCCATTGAATGAATTATTTAATCGTTGCTCCAGACAGTTACGCCTAATTTAGACTACCAATCAACGGCATGGAGAGGAGAGGCAGAATTGTACACATCCGCAATGTGACACACTCCACCGGCCAAAAGTTACTTCACTGACATCTCATTGTTGTTACATTGTTTAAACTTGATACTTTTTTAATTTTTTTTTTAGCCAATAGGTAATTTGTTATTGGCTAGAGGGTTTAATTTAGTTTTGATTAGTCTATACGTTGTTGAATCTTTTTGCTTCGTTTCATAGCCTGTATTGTATAGCCTGAATTCCCATTCTAAAGAATCTGTACCGGTAATGAAGAATTGGTATTAAATAAGAAGCTTAAACAATCGACTGATACAGTCAGACCTCAGTCAAATAATAATTTCCGTCGTCTGTGTAATACCGCACAATATGTGCACGATTTTTGTCAGAATTTCCAAGCAAATTTTAAGAATTTTAAATTGATATTAGAAATTGTGCGTAGCCTAATATAATTTTTGTACATTCAATTGGCCGAATTACAACTATAACAACAGTAAATAGGCTACGGTAGTATAACTTTTTTGTAGAATTTCCAAGAGTTTTAATTTATTCTTGATGTGACTTCTCCTTATTTCCGATTCTAAAGAATCTGTAATGAAGAATAAAATCTATAAAGAATGGACCTAGTATGCGTCCTTGTGATTCAAATTTTTTACCGTTTAATCTTACAAAAACTTGGACAATTATTTAACACTCAAGTCTTTTAATTTTATTATACAGTACACTCTATGGGCAAAAATATGAATTGTATAATCAGTAGGTAACTTGTTAACAAGAGCGATAAGGACTAATTTTCTGTTGTTAATTTTTATCACTCAAGATAGAGTAAACATTATTGGCGGGCACCTTGAAATAAAGCGGAAGTTGCAAATTGGTTAGGGCCCATTCTGTCTTTGGAAGGTTGCTAATAATTAAAATTAGTGCTTAAAGAAACCGATATGCCAAACACACCAGAACAAATAAGAGAGCTGTGGAAAAGTACTCTTGCAGAAAAAAATAAACCTTCTACATAAATACGTAAAGTTAGAAAGTTATTGTATTCGCCAAAAGTTGTTAAGTTGTTTGATATAGTTTTATTTTCTCCTAACGTTCGACTTAAGTTTGTTTCTTGAACAACAGGGTTCAGTCACTGGGTTATCCTACATCCTGAAACAAACTGATTTGTGACAATCGTTGCCACGATAAAAAACGATGCTCGAAATAATTTAAAAATTAAATATTACTTCATTAACTTTTCATTTTTCTGTTCGTTTTTTATTTTTTTTATTTTTGCTATTCAACAATTTGAAGTTTTTTCCTGAATTTATAAAACCAAATCAAACACAACCTATTCTTATGTTAAACATAAAATTTTCAATCAAGGAATTAAATACCTAACAATATTTTGAAGTTAAGTGTAACTTAATGAATTTTCAAATGGTTTATACAAATATAAAATAGCTAGTTAAATTATTGCAAACTTTTATTAACTGCTGAAAGATATAATTTTATTGCACATTTTTGTTTGTTGGATTATTATTCTTCCTTGATAGAATATTTTATGTTTAACGTATACTTCCACGCGTCTCTCAATGTAAACTAAAAATAAATTAGAAAGTCCTCAATGCTACTGACGCCCAATAGTTTTCTTATCAAATATTCGACCTTGCGATTCATGGTGTACTCTTGTGGAAAGAGATTTCTCGGCAAATGGAAAAAAAACCTCAGTTGGCTCACAACTCGGACCAAACATACACAATCACATTTTTATTTATTATTCTTTTTGTAGTTTTACTTTGTAACTATACATATTTTTCCACGTATTTATCAGTAAATTTTCGATAAAGTACAGTAGACTCTATAGTATAGCCTATATCTACATATTTTTCAATTGAGGAATCTTAAAAACATAACTTAATGGTCATTTTTTATAGAAATTGCAATACGTGGCTAATTAATGAAGTGAAGTTGATACAATTGAAAATCTTTCCCTGAAGAATATCTTAGGAACTTCAAAAGATCACAGTTATAACTCCCTGGAATAGTTTAACACTATCTCGAAGTGAAAACGAATCCAACATAACCAGAAGAAAGTAGTCGTCCATTGATGTCTTCATTATAGAATTTCAAAGCGATTATCCGATCTAATTATTGTGGCAACAATCACGTCAGCTGACGGACCTTACACATGCAACTCTTGCGCAGGGCTGCCAATCTGGAAACGTTTAATTGCCCTCCACGCCCCTTTCGCCAGTTGTACCAACCAACACCTGTTTTCTCTGTCCGATCCGGTAAAATGTCCTTGCTAGAGAAAGTGATCCTTTCTTGGCGGTTCACGACATTTTGTCTACGCCAATAAAAACCTTTTCAGGATTGGAAGAAACTTTGCTGTGCGAGTTTTTATTCAACCAACTGTTTAATTGTCAACAATAAAATAAAGTTTGGCTTTTAAATCGCCTCTTATAAAGTTGCTCTAGTTTGGTTAGATTCGTCTACCATATCGCCTATCAAATTATAATGAACTAAAATGATACTTTTAGTTCATAAAAAAATACATAATAATAATAAATAAAAATAAAATAAAATTTTAATAACCTTTTCGAGAATAAAATATATATAGGCCTATATTTGAAATCTGAATGAATAAACTTATAGTATCACTTAGTGATTGAAATCCAAGGTTTATAAAGGAAGAAGAATAACTTCTTCCCAGGTCAGCTGAATATAGTTTTTTTGTGTTCCGGATATGAAGCGTCTAAACTAAAACGGAAGTCAAGTTACTTTATAATATCATAATATTTACCTTTACACAGCTGATTGAAAAAGAGAATGAAGCAGTCTTGCCACGGGTACGACACCATATTACTTTATTTTATATTTGGATTATTAGTTGATAACACACCATTAGGTAATGACCAAATTACAAATTATCAATCAAGGTAAATCTAAAACCATAAATTCTACCCTAATTTGCTTTGAAATTCTTTATTTTAGTAATAGTTGAGACAAAAAACTTCCAACTCAAACGAGAACGATTGTTTTTTCCTGCAGCGTTGGCAACACTTGCAAGCAAAAAAGAGTAATATGTTGATTTTTTAACACTTTTTTAACCAACAAAACCTCTGTGGCGACATCCACGGATGTCACAGAAAGTAACACCATTGCTCTTATGGGATGTAGCTCACCTGGCCCTGGCCTACAGTAATCTCGATTGCAATCTAGTATACTCTGGCGGAAATATAACGAACTGTCTTAAATTTGTAGTAAACAGATTTCAGTTCTCCGCGTATGCTCGTGAAGAATCATTTTTGAGTACAGATAAGCTAAAACACAAATTTGAAACACAACGAGTTGCAAAGTCTTGCATGCTTTGCATCCATCAATAAGTCAATCTCGCTTGCGGGGTTCGACAGCGAAACCATCTGGTGGATTCAGAAAGCGAGATTATAATCCATAAACGGAGCGAGACGAATGAGCGAGGGACGGATGAGCGGGAGTGGGTACAAGGGTCGTTAACATACCTGGGTAGTGGGTAGAGTAACGCAACAATGCAACACAGGCGGAGGCGCGGAGGTATGCTCTCACTGTACTTTACCGGCGAAGATCCATGATAGATTAAGGTAGCATTCCTAAGCGACGACTCTAGCGACTCCAGTCGTATGGCTGTAGCCCATAGAAATATAAACATAGTTTACAGTTCTATGCTGTAGCCGCGCGACTATGACTCATAATGCTTTGCATGTAGGAATAGCACAAAAACATAGCTCCAGTCGTCGCGGCTGATACGACTAGACTGCTCATGCAAGCAGTCTAGTCGTACGGCTCGAGCCGCCTCACTAGAGCCGCTGCCGTCGCTAAAGGTAGCATTCCTAAGCGACGACTCTAGCGACTCCAGTCGTATGGCTATAGCCCATAGAAATATAAACATAGTTTACAGTTCTATGCTGTAGCCGCGCGACTATGACTCATAATGCTTTGCATGTAGGAATAGCACAAAAACATAGCTCCAGTCGTCGCGGCTGATACGACTAGACTGCTCATGTAAGCAGTCTAGTCGTACGGCTCGAGCCGCCTCACTAGAGCCGCTTCCGTCGCTAAAGGTAGCATTCCTAAGCGACTCCAGTCGTATGGCTGTAGCCCATAGAAATATAAACATAGTTTACAGTTCTATGCTGTAGCCGCGCGACTATGACTCATAATGCTTTGCATGTAGGAATAGCACAAAAACATAGCTCCAGTCGTCGCGGCTGATACGACTAGACTGCTCATGCAAGCAGTTTAGTCGTACGGCTCGAGCCGCCTCACTAGAGCCGCTTCCGTCGCTAAAACATGCGAAGCAGTATGAGTCATAGTCGCGCGGCTACAGCATAGACCTATAAACATGTTTATACAGGGTTAGGCAAAAGTCTGGATACCCCCAGTTAACTTTTTAACGCGTTGCAGTAGGAAAACCAAACTCGGCACATGTTTACAAAATCAAAAACGGCACTTTTTCATCGACTACACAATTTTGCCCCTGCCCCCAAAATGGGGTATTTTGGGGGCAGCCCCAAATTTTCAAATGTAAACCCCTATCGAGTGACCCCTCATTTTAAACGGTTTATCAAGAGAAATTAAATGGCGCAAACCGGAGGTCGATATCTCACCCCTAACCAAAATGGCAGCCTTTTCAAAATTTGACATGGGCAAGCAAGTATAAGTATGGACACCCCCAATTAATTTTTTAACATGTTGCAGTAGGAAAACCAAACTCGGCACATGTTTACAACATCAAAAACTGCACTTTTTCATCAACTACACAACTTTGCCCCTGCCCCCAAAATGGGGTATTTTGGGGGCAGCCCCAAATTTTCAAATGTAAACCCCTATCGAGTGACCCCTCATTTTAAACGGTTTATCAAGAGAAATTGAATGGCACAAATCGGATGTCGATATCTCATCTCTAACCAAAATGGCAGTCATTTTAAAATTCGAGAAGGGTAAATTTACATTTGTTAAAATTAAATCGGAAAATAGCTTTTTGGAATTTATAATTTCTTGAATTATTTTAGAATTGAACCTAATAGCAGAAATGAACTAGTAGGTTCAATTCTAAAATAATTCCAGATATTCTCGATTCTAAAAAAGCTATTTTCTGATTTAATGTAAAGTCAATTTACCTTTCTCGAATTTTAAAATGGCTGCCATTTTGGTTAGAGATGAGATATCGACATCCGGTTTGTGCCATTCAATTTCTCTTGATAAACCGTTTAAAATGAGGGGTCACTCAATAGGGGTTTACATTTGAAAATTTGTGGCTGCCCCCAAAATACCCCATTTTGGGGGCAGGGGCAAAGATGTGTAGTTGATGAAAAAGTGCAGTTATTGATGTTGTAAACATGTGCCGAGTTTGGTTTTCCTACTGCAACGTGTTAAAAAATTAATTGGGGGTGTCCATACTTATACTTGCTTGCCCATGTCAAATTTTGAAATGGCTGCCATTTTGGTTAGGGGTGAGATATCGACCTCCGGTTTGCGCCATTTAATTTCTCTTGATAAACCGTTTAAAATGAGGGGTCACTCGATAGGGGTTTACATTTGAAAATTTGGGGCTGCCCCCAAAATACCCCATTTTGGGGGCAGGGGCAAAGTTGTGTAGTTGATGAAAAAGTGCAGTTTTTGATGTTGTAAACATGTGCCGAGTTTGGTTTTCCTACTGCAACGCGTTAAAAAGTTAACTGGGGGTATCCAGACTTTTGCCTAACCCTGTATTTCTATGGGCTACAGCCGTACGACTGGGGTCGCTAGAGTCGTCGCTTAGGAATTCAGTGGCGGATCCAGACAGGGGGCGCGGGGGGCGCGCGCCCCCCCCTCAGTCAAAGAAAAATGTGTATAAATAGTCTAGTATTAAAGAAATTATCTGGTAGCACTGGTCTGTGAATCCCGACGACCCAACGTCGAGGTGCATGTATCCTCATTATTATGCATCTTTCGCTATTTTGGCGCAAAGATGCGTCCGTCCGCACTCGACTCAAGAGACAGAATTTCAACTTGCAACCCCCCCTCCTCCCTCGCCACTTTTCTTCACTGTCCGCGAGCGTTGTCGAGGATTTCCGAACGTAACCGAGCCGCAATCTACGAAACCTTGCCGAACGATTCCGAAGTAATCCGATTGCTGAAACCGTCTTAAAAAGTGCAAAAGAAATAAATACTTTAAAAATAATGCTTACAGATCAATTATATACTAATGAATCTAGTTAATTAACTGACAGTATAATATTTTCATTGAACCGCGTGCTGAATGCAGATGAAAACACACCGCCACGCGCCGTTCAGGTTATTATCGTCAATCCTCGGTCATTTCATTATTCGTTTTGAGGTGACCACAGTCCACAGTCTAATCCTATACTATAATACGAGGAATGTCTGAAGGGATGTGTGTTCCACGATCTCGAAATCTAGCTGTCAGATTTTGCTTAAACTTTGCAATTAAAAGTGTATTGGCCCAAAAATAAGTTTAGAAAAGGCCTCCATCCCAGGAAAAATCGAATTTTGTCAGAATTTAAGTTTAAAAATCGTAATTTTTAACATTGGTCTTATGGGTTGCTATTTTGGTAACGAAATAACAACGAAAGGTATACAAAAATAAAGGAACATCAATATTAAGCAGACTTTTTGAAACAGCTGTTAACTGTGAAGAGGTATAGTTGGTTGTTGGGGGAAATTTAATAGCTCTAATGACACTATATCAAAACTGAATTAAAACCAACGAGCAAGGCTCGGTTAACCTGGTACTATAAGTTATTGGGAGACAGTCGTGACACTCCATCACTTAGGTTGTCCGCCGGAACTATCCGCTGAGGACTCCAGTTTACGCAAGAGTGGCTTGGAGCGCTAGCGTGGATTTACTAGCGCTCATAGTGGTTGGGGTCTGAGATGACAACACATTCCAAGTGATCGCAGCTAACAGAAACACTGCTAGAAATAATGCCATAGCCTATACTATAAAATGCTGATAACAATCAAAATTGTCAAATTTAATCCTATTCGAATGATTAAGGCGGGAATGTTTTTCCGAATTGAAGGCTCACTGGAGTTACATTCTGGTCTAAGTTGTTATAGCAAAAACGGCCGGGGACTCCAGTCACGTCGGTTCCATCCGCTTAAAGCGCTAGTTGCACCGCGGACAACACTAAACATGCAGCTACGATACGAGTGTCGTGACTGTCTCCCAATAACCTATATTAGACTGTGGAGGTGACTTCGGCCTCTGTTATTGAGGCCGCTTCTCACGGTGACTTTGATGATGTAGGGTGTATGGTAGACAACTCACTCACATTAGTGATGTTGGTCTCCACAAACTTCGTTCGGACATCATCGTCAATCCTCGCTGGTGTTTGGTTGTAAAGGAGTGGGGGTGAATTCTGTTTGTTTGTTTGTAGTCTTGTTCCATGCGCCACCGCCGGAGAGCGGTACATAGGATGCATGTTTCGAGTTTATAAATCGAATAAAGTGACAAAAATAGATCTTCCGTTAAAAATACCTAGCAAAAGTAGCTATGCAAAAGTAATGATTTCGTTACTTCGTCATTAAAAAGTTTCCATGTATGCCTAACAAGTTCAAGAGAATAGGTTAGCTACCTATGCACCCCTTTTTCATATCGTAGACGTATGAAACACCTCTAAAATCCTCTGCGCCCCCCCCTTGGAAAAATCCTGGATCCGCCCTTGTAGGAATTCTACCTTTAGAAAACATCTACAGCACTCTTCGTTGGCCGGGTTAGGAGGAAATCTTTGGTAGAACAAATCTGAAGGAAACTAAAAACTGATTGGAAAATACAAAACACATGGAATAGAGACTATAGATTGTTGGGGGGAGAAGTGTTGGCATTGTGTAGGGGAGGGGATATGAATAATTTAGTCTCAGTCGGGGGGATAAACAAATTAAACGTTTCAACTTTTTTCATTGTAACAAACACATAATTCAGTAATAAAATTTAATCTCTACCTTTGCCTCGAATACTCCATAATCCGTATTTTTTATTCGACTTGATCTTGATATCGTTAATATTCCATTCACATGTACAGTATATTTAAGTTTTTGTAAAATGTTGATAAATTCGTCAGTTTTTCTTGTTTAAAAAAGTTAAATATTGTAGTTTAACATAATATAAAATATTTCATTCAAGAAGCAAACATAGCTTGCAACTGAAACAACCGGACTCTCAAACCGAATAATTTTTAAACTTCTTTGATAGGAACATTCGTACGTTATTAATTAATTAATTGTATATTTGTGTGTACGTTTAATTACATATTCTGAAATGTTTCAATGTTTAGTGGGCCTTCAAAGCCAAACAGAAAATGTTCACAGAACAATACCGCTTGACCTTCAACTTCACTTAGTTAAACATTGCTAATCAAATTCAATAATAATTGGCTTATTCCACACTTGATTAAAACTCTAATTTAGATAACTAAAGATAACGAACCATTATTCTTAATTTGTTTCTCCCAAGGCTAAAGTAATAAGTTAATTACTTCACTTAAAGCCTTAAATTTGCTGTAGGCATATTTTAAACTTTTAAACAGTTAACATTCGCAATAAAAATGTGTAATCCATTGTATGTAATAAATTCAATAATAACAGCAAAAGCTTGTGGACTTCGGCATTGCTAACCAGACAAGATAGGCCTTATCTAGTCTGTTAGTTCAATGATAAATGACCTTTATTTTCTTTGCGTCATGGCCATTCTTGTTCTGGACGATTGATTCAGTATTGTCGGTGGTTTGTTGTGTTTACAAAATGCAATGGGGGACATAGACGATTGTGAGTATTGTTTAGATGTAGTTTGGAGTGCAATTGTTAGTCTACTAATTTAGCGATTAACTATCATAGAAAATGATTTCTCGCTTGCCGGAACTTTATACCAGTAACATTAATATTGGCGTACAAAAATACAAACAACAATAGCAAATACAAGTGTTTTACATGAAATCAGTGATGAACGTATTTTTGTCTTTGTATGGAGCACATCATTTTTATGCTGAATCGAATGTCATATAAAGGTACGCGAAAAAAATTGTACAAGCTTAAGATGACAGTTTTTAACACAAGGTGTTCATAGTTGGTTTTATTGTATTGCGCATTTTTTTCAATGTAGACGTTTTGAGTTACTTTTTGAAATATCTTTTGCTTCTTGAAGTAATCATATATCTGCTGACAGTAGAATTTGATAAAAATGTAACAAATACATAGTACGAAGTTGAAGTTGAAAAATCAATCCAGTAAAAATTAACCAATCTAATTTGATATTCTACGATACATTAAACGCATCAAGCGATCTGCAATACCTCGTTTTTTATGGAAACTAAGACTTTCTCTATAACATATCTTAACGGATATTAGTCACAGTTTATTTAAGTTGAAAATGCGTATCACATGTGGATAACGGTATCTCCCACTGCACTTCTGTCGTTCTGCTTTTGTATTGTGTACTGTCTCCAGCATGCATGTGTATGGCCTAGGCCAGGTCTATTTACACAAGCTGTTGGAGTGAAATCCCACATGCTTGTACCAAGGACAAAAGCGCTATAGTAAAGTGGGTTACCATTGGCGATTGTCATTAAGGTAGTTTTAAAACTATTTAGTCTATATCTATGTATTTTATAATTTATTTTTCTACACTTTACCAGTAAAGATGATATTGAAACACTCAGCGTTCTAACACAATTAGGGCCTAATTCACACTGACTATATGGCAGTATCTAGGGCAAAATTTCAGCTAATCCCCCTTTTTAATAACCTCCCTCTTTGTCATAAAATTTTCAAATTACAAGAAGCTAAATGTATTTTGACGATGATTTTTTTTTGCCTTTTCATTGTTTTACCTTGCGCCAAGACCTAAAGTTTTGGCGAAATTGTGTAACGTGGCTGTGTAAATATGTTTACAAGTTATCGGATATAGACAGTAATTTCTTGAACAAATGTTGGGTGAAGTGTAATTTATATTAATTTTAATCCAATAACTCACAAGGCGCCATTGCATCACCCAAAATTCTAATTCCCAATGTCTACAGCATTTTCTCTTATCGTACACGCAGGACCTAACTCCCAAACTCCGCACGCGTTCCCCACGCCATGTTACACGAGTAATTTGGCTGTAACGAACGCCATAAAAATCACGTTACGACCAGCTGATTAAGGAAGTGTCGTGTCGATTTATTGAAAGGAGCGGATTTTCTCCCCTTTTACATAATCAAGGTGCGATTACCCTTAATGATATTTTACGTAGATGATTATATGCGCTTGCGTCCGAGTTAATCGTGGTAATTTCATCGTAATTATGAGCTGGGAACTCGGATATATGCACACACGCACTGGCACTGCGTCGCAAGCCATTGTTGGGCTGCATTGTTGCGTCCAGTTCCTAGTTCTCGTGTGCTATGATGAACTAGTTACCTGGTTTCGGTAGCAAAAACTAGCTTAATTGTTTACACACGCGAAATTTAAAGTTTATAATAAACTATTTAGAAGGGAGAATTTTTAAATGTAATGTGAGAATTTTTTAAATATTTTATGGTTTTCTTTTAAGGATCGTGAACTTTGATTTGTACGTTTTTAATGTTTAATCGTCAGTAAACAGAGTTAATGGTAGCAAAGACTTGCGAATCGTGTGACAATAAATCTTAATGACTTTTTTGATGAATTGCAAGTTAGTGCAGGAAAGCTATTTTGGCTATGTGTTTCACTTGCTTTGCATCAGTACTTCCGAAGAATAAGATGCTCCAAAACTACTATATTTACACTTGTAAGGCGTTTTGACCAATATGTTTACGAGTAAACGATTGACTTAAGAAAATACAAGCCATTGACCTGATGGGTGATGAGCGCTTTGGCGAACATGTTCTCTTTGCATAGAGCACATTTCCCGGGAACATCAGTGTTTATAATAATCATGGGCGTCATTTTAAAGTTTTAATTTAAGGTTTTTTGCTGTAAAATGAATACAAAAGGAAAGCCTCTCCCTAACTCATCTTCTTCGCCAAATACAATCTGTAGATAGAAGCTCAGTTCGGGTCCTAACTCCAAAATTATTAAAAATTTTTTACTATTGGGGGAAACGGCCCCACCTTCAGTGTGTGTACTGTTTTCTGTGGAAGGGGCCTTCTTTACTAGCTGCTTGCATTGTCAAACATGTTCAACTGGATTTCGCAAAAGAAGCGCGCGTGTTTCGCTCGCAGCGCGGAACGTATAGGTGCACCAGGAGAGTGGGTGCGCGCGGCGAACAAGAGGAAGTTAACCAACAATGAGACTGATTGGTGCATGTCAATGACTGACGGTTTCCTATAGCAACTACAGCGCACGCCGCGAGGAGTGTCTTGTGTAACTCTCGTAAACATACCGACGTGCTCGCATGCTGGCGGTATACTGGCAACACAGCGGTTACTGGCACAGTAGTATTAAGTCCGTCAGGTGTATATGGCAAGGGGTTAACGTACTCTCGACCCACTCAATTATTACACTCATCGCCTTGACCTAACACAGTCGATTAGAGAAAAATCTGTGTAGGCAACCCATTGTCAAGGTGTAGGGAGAGTTTTAATTCACTTTTGTTATTACAGTATCATAGTAATCAGGCTTTGAAGTTTAAACGCCAACTATTCCTTTTCACAGGTGACAACTGTTTCAATCCAATGCTTGAAAGCAACGCTTGAAAGTAGGATTCTTTATTTTTGTTTACCTTTCGTTGTTATTTCGTTGCCATGATGGCAACCCATAAGGCCAACGTTAAAAATTGCAATTTTAAAAGTTAGTTTTATCCAAACAATTTTATACAGACACTGCTCGTATTTTAGGAGAAGTCAGTAATGGTTCCGATATCTTCGTTTTCTTATTTTAAAAGTGAAACTACATAAAATGTAGTATACAGCGCAAACTAACAATAAAGCAAATGAAACAAAAACTAACATCTAACCTAACCTTACTGTATCTTAACCTAACCACATATAAAATGGTTGGTGGTTATATCCGATAAGTACCGAATAGATACCATCAGTATTTGTAAAGTCATTTCACGGAACAAGCTGTTCTCTACTAGATTATCTCTAGTGTGTGAATCATCTACTTGGCGACGGCTGCATTTGTGTGCGTGCGTGCGAAAGGGTCTCCTAATCCCAGGTGCCATGATAAAATGGGCGACTTATACTATAAATTTCTTATACAACTGTACTACGGCACCAGTCCCCATTATCGAATTCTTTGCTAGGCAAGTGCTTCAAATCATATCCACCGTGATCTTACTCGTCACGCCACCGGACGCCCCTTCCCTCGGACGAGATTGAAAGTCCCTTATGCAATTCGCAAATCCCCGTCAGCACGCACCGCCTCGCTACAGTCTACCGCGCGGCCAATTGACGCGAGCTGAGCGATTTTGACGCGAGCTGGGTGTTTTTGCCGCTCGGTGATCATCGCTCACATTACAAATTTTGACGTTTAGGCCTACGACTCGTAATTCCTCTGCGTATTAGCTTGATACCCTCTCAATTTTCATTTGTCATTTTTTAGGGATGTTGGTTTATTTTTGTCACTAAATCAAAAGGGTCTGTACTAAAGTGGCCGAACAAGAAGTTTTTCCTGAAAAATACTTCCTTTCTGAGCTTAAACAATAATACTAATCGATCCAAATGTTGAACCATGAACTAAAGGAATCAACGCAAAACACCTGTTCTCTTGATGATGCAGTAAAGCCCCATAAACTCTAAGCAATTACGCAAGTTCTTTAGATTTTGACGAGGGTTCAAATTTCCATCACAGATTACCCGATCAATCCATGTGATATCGGTGCTTAATGTCGATTGTTGCGGTAAATGCGGTCGCTAGCGATACTGTACCGCGTCGAGTATACAGATCGAACATTATAATATCAACTCTCAAAGATGAATAACTTGTAGAAAACCAGCCGCTATCTAATAAGCTTTAAATTCTGTTTAATATCGACATCCTTGAAAAATCGCTACAAATAGCGATAAAAGCGAATCACGTGGTACCTGTTGACTGTCGAGTGCTGTAAACGGGATCGAAGTTACCTAGTTATGGAGTTTCGAGTTTGTGGAATTTTACTTTTATTGATGTTTGTAGAATGAATGTATTGTAGTGAATATTTTACGGTCCAGCCCATCAGATCGTTAGAAAAATATTTTGACGTAACGTTATCACTTGTCGAAACATCGATTGACATTGTTGACACCGGCGTCACCTTGAAGGTTCGCCCGTGGACGTCCCCAGTTTCCCATCCTTCACGTGTCCGTCACCCGATCCCGGTGTCATCCCGAAGGTCGACCCCCGGCTATCGTGTTACGCTACACAACACCGCGGCAACATCATGTTACACCGTAACACGCGCGCCACAGCTGCACTCTAGTTGGTCGTGGAAGTTCATCCAGTTACGCGGTGTCGTCCTCGTTGCTGCAGGTACTTGATTGTTGGCTTGTATCAGAGAACGGTTTTTTAGCTATTTATTAATTTATGCACAAAATTAATTGATTGCGTTTCTTATATTTGAAACCATTCAGTTGAGATACAATCTGGTAGATATTTATAACACGATTAAATTAAAAACATTTATTTATTTAAAATACTATACAGTACTGTTAGCAATTTAATCCCTACTGCATACCCTGTTTAGTCGTTTGTTGTAAAATTTTAAATAAATGTTTTCCTGGAATGGATAGGCATTAGAGCACGTAATCCAACTTAATTTCAACGTTTTTCGAGAACATACACATTATTAGTTTACAAATAATTAAAACATTGAAATATCTATTTTGTTTTAATAGGGAATTAGCAATACCCTAAATCAATTTAATTGTTTAAATCATGCATCACTTTTAAAATTTTAAATTTTTGTAGCCTATATTAAATATTTATTAAAATTCAATTTATTTTACAGAATATAATTTTCTTTTAGTTTCTCATCCTCGTACTCCTGGAGTGACCAAAGTATTTTGATTCACATAGGCCTATAAGTAAACTCGGTCAACATTTTCAGTAAATACTACTGTACCATTTTCCACTCTACCAAATAACTTAAATACTTCACAATAGACAATCTGGAGGTCTTTATCCGTAACAGAATGTTCCAAAGGCTCACTTCCGCTGTGCACCGCAGCCCCGTACAGTGACTACCGTACAACCCATACATGGAGCTAGCAGTAGCGTAGGAACTGCCGTGCGTGTGCGTGTACTGCAGTGCGTGAAGTGCGTGATGCAAGATGAGTAAACCGCCGCCAGTGAGCGACAGTGAGGAAAGTCCCTCGTCCCTCGAGTGCTGGGACTACAGCATCGAGCTAGAGTGTCTACGAGGGCCCCAAGGTAATGTACAGGGTATGCGATAAGCACACTCGTCCCTGCTAGGGTGAGGGTGACCCATACAAAAGTAAACTCATCCAAACAAAATTTTAAACTTTTGACATGGATGTCAATCCACAAGAATGTTCAGAACTGGCTGCAAACATGCTACTTGTAATAAACAGTGGTGTTATAGAGATCGCTGTGAAAATCACGTAGAGTAATTAGTTTGAAAATAGAGCCAGCTTTGTTCGGATTCAAAATAATAATTATCATGTAATGGTGGGTACCTTTTTTTGGGTCATCCTTAAAACACACATTCACTGCTCCCGATATAGCCACAGAAGTAAAATAAGTAGTAGAAAGAAGAAAATCTTGTACTTTTTTTTGAAAAAGTAAATAATCCCACACTTTGATACTTACTTTGATACTTTTGTTATCCTTTTATTTGAAACACACGCACTCTGTGGTTTTTATTTTAAGGTGAGTGAGACTGAAGGGTAAGTGAGTGTGTTGATTGTCGTGGATCAGATTAGGTGTAGCTTTGATACTAACAAATAGTAATAGTAGCTCTTTCACCTGTCAGATTATTAATTTAACAGCACAATGATCAAAGGCTATGGACCAATGGGTTAAGTATCGAACCATCAAAAAGCTCTAAACTTTTCTGAGCATTGAATTCAGATTTACAGGCGAGCTCTATAACCAATCAGCTGCCCAGCTAGTCTTTGTCTGTGCATTGTATGTTTTACTTGCTTGTCCAACTTTATATCTCATACCGTGATGACTATTAAGCGAGCAAGATTTTTGGTAGTTAATATTTGTCAATCAAAGTATTTGTTTGTGGTTTGATTTCTTGCAAAGGTAGATTGCAGCCATTTTGACCGGACCCTTTATTAGCAATTGACTTTATAGCATATTTATCTATTCTATTGATATGAAGTTCATTAGTTTATTATACACATGCTTTAGTCAAAAATTTCATCCGACTCCTAGGCTGTCCCTCTGGAAAGGTATGGAATCAACCATTAAACCAAGGGGGTAACAATGTAATCAAGTTCCGGTTACCAGATTCAGCTTTTCCTCAATATCATGAATCATACATAATATACCCTTCCATTGAGACATTGAAAAGTTCTATTAAAATAAATAATAGTATATTTCGTCACAAGGGCCGAAAGTGGCGTTTTGCCGACCCCGAGATCGTGTTTCAAGTTCGAGACGAAGTCGAGAACTTGAAACGATCGAGGGTTGGCAAAACGCTTTCGGCCCGAGTTATGAACGATATTTTTCATCACACTACACAATTCAATAAATTATAAACAAGTGAAAAAATTACTTTTTCGTTCATAACAAACAAAACATAACCTCAACTTCAACTAACCTAGCGAGATGTACTGCTTGAGTTTCTGGTTGCTAGGCAACCACTTCACATCAGCTAAGGCCACCAAAACTAATACTCTAACGGTACAAGTGACTAAAGCTGATTCCAATGGAAAAGCACTATTTTCCCTTCTACGTCATACATATTTAACAGTTGCTATCAGCTGAACTACTAACTACGTCACTGATTTGTTATTTGTTGTTGTTGTTAAATACCTTCTAATATTCTAGATTTCTCAGCTACCGTTTCCATTACTAGGCCGGAATATTTTGCTGGCCTAGGCCGGCAAAACAGGTGTTTCGTTGGTAGAAGTGAGGGTCGAAAACAGGTGATATCGATGTAGTGTGATGAAAAATTGTTTTCGATTCCGATTCAATGTTGATGGCATTTGATGGTGTCTTCTTAATTTCAACACATCTACCTTTGAATGTCCATTATCAGTTGTACGATTTTGTAAAAATAGTTTAAAGAATTGTGACATTGTAGTGATATGTTTTTCCATTGGGTCTCCTTTTCATCGCGAAGGACATCGGCCACAACAAACCATTGGCCAACTGTTCCCAGGCAAGAAAAATGCATGCAATTATACCGCCGAGAGTTGTGAAAGGCTAAGTAATAGTGCGATAGGACGGTAGCTACTGTGAGTGAACACCAGTAGCGGATGGAAGGGGAGGCTCCGTTACTTTTGATTGCCCCAGCGGTATTCTACATTGCCGCATTGAAAACTGTTGTTATTGAGAAATAATCCACTTTTGTAAGGGCTTTTGAAGGCAAGTTTCATAAATTGTTCTTTTTCCAGTGGGAAAACTTTAATTTATTCTTGAGTCAATTCTTTGTAATTCTTGCACCACCTGACAAGCTCTCAAAGCGAGGCAAAAACTACTTCAATATTAGTTTCCTTCTCTTCCACTTCTTTATCCCCTAGAAACACAAATAATTGAAAATGATGTGCGCTCTTAAATTGAGTTGTCAATTCGGTATTTGTCTTCAAATGTTCATGAATTTTAATCCATAAAACACATTTACGATTTCAGTGGTTTATACAGCTTTCTTTAAATCCTATTTTTGTGTTCTCATTACAGAATATTATGTGCGTTGATGCATTGATAACAGTTCATCTTCGTACAAAATAGTACGGTAACGGAGAATTAGAGATGTTTGCAAAGAAAACCAATATGTGTTGAATTAGCTGTTACAGTAAATCAATTGTTTAATAGTAGTTTTTTCTTTTTTTTTAACTTCATTCTAAATATAGCCTATGTTGAATAAAATCGGAAAAATGGGGTTTTGCGGCTTTTAGTTTACAAAGAAGGTTGTGTTTTCGCCCGTCAATAGGGGTTGCGAAGAATCGGATGTCAATGAAGCCCCATAGTCCCAGAACCCCGGTATATAACTTGTCATGCTTCGCTCCCCATCTTGTTTTACGCACTGACAATCCTATCAGTGTTTACCTTAAAAGTTTTATCAAAATAAATAAAAAATTTGACCTGTTAAATTTATTCTTGGTATTTTCTTTATTTGGTAATCCTCAATACTTACATTGCATTACACAATACAATGGCTATAAAATAAGAAGCCAATTCTAGAAAAAGTCTGGCTCTGGAACTAGAAAATCCTGTAAAGCATAGTCGTTCCAGTAAGGTTAAATATTTATAAATGTAGGAC
Organism: Neoaliturus tenellus; assembly: GCA_030545055.2. Lineage (NCBI taxonomy): Eukaryota > Metazoa > Arthropoda > Insecta > Hemiptera > Cicadellidae > Neoaliturus > Neoaliturus tenellus. The sequence goes on along the minus strand of CM061534.1, from coordinate 179,069,238 downwards.
GGGCGTTTCCTGATAGGACACGGCCATTATGGTTTTAAATAGCTTGTTTGGCCGCTTATCCAAAAGCGGAGTTGTAAATAAAGCAGCGGCCCTTCAGGCACGTGTGCTGAGCTGTAATCCTCAGTAAATCAAAGAGAACAAAGAACCAAATTAGTTCACCTGGAACACAACTTTGAAGAAAGGTACACCTAAATTTGTAAGCTCTGAAGTCATAATTCATTGTTCCTTGGACTCAGCGTTAACCAGTGTAGACATTGTGTTCATTAACACTCTCAAATGGTAATTGGTTGTGGGAGGAGGATGCTCGCCTTTTCGACCTCTCAGCTCCTCGTGAATTCAAGTTAAATACGCGCCGCTCAAACTTTGTACAAATACTTTTAATCAATAAACATATTCAATAATTATGTAGGCCTACATGTACTTTAATAATAAGTGCCATAAGCGATCCAGTATGGTTGACACAACTTATGGTTATATCTATGTTCAAGATTGTGGTTGATATTGCATTTTCTTCTTGTTTTGGGAATAATTTGATATTGATGAATCAATATGACTGAATGGTGAGTGTGATGAATCATATGAAGTGTAGCTTTGTTACTGACAAAGGTCAGCTGATTTATCAAGATTATTTAGCACAATGTACCAAACCAGCTGAGTTTAGCTTTGAACCATAGAAAGCTACACTAACATTTTTTAGGATTGATTTTCGATTATCAGTTGAAATATGAATAGGCCTACACATGATTTGATGAGGACTTTTTCTGTGTAGGCCTATCATGTATCTCCCAGAAACAATGTTATTTGAAAACTTTTAATTCCAGGGAAACTGAGCTTATACTCGGTGAAATTATTAAGTGTCACTCTCTTCAAACGAACTCGTTCGCTTTGCTTACTCGCCAAGCCAATAGGTGCACTTTGGTATAAATTTGTTGTAAAAAAATGTTTTATATATACAATCGTCAGCTGATTTTCTTTTCAACTTACTGTAGTAGCTATAAGTCACGCCACATAAGTTGACGAATGGCCAAAAACAGCTGGGTAGGGCGAGGGGAGGAGAGGGGGTACTTTTCCAAGAACATCGAGCTTACGTTACATGCAATTTTTTATAGAACAGCTGATTATCCAATCATTTTAACTGAATAGTAGTGAAAATTCATTCGTCAAGTTACGTGGCGGGGGTTATAAAAAATGTCAGTAAGGATAATTTGGGAACTTTAAAGGGCTCTAGGACGAACGCCGGATTTTACCCAGCCATGGGACCGACATCAATCGATTCCTGGTGGCAAAAACCCACATATTCAACCAAAAAATAAAAAACCCTTGGAAAGAAAAAAACTTTGCCCGTGCAAACATTGCTTATTTTAGAGAATATTGGGAAACAAACCGACGAAACCTTTTCTAAAGTGCTGCCGGATTCACAGCTTGTATTATATTTACGGACGCCCTCGTGTATTTAACTTCTACATTAAAGCAACTGGACCGATCTATTTTTCATTTTCCACTAGCCACCACCCACTACGTCGCACTTCCCCTTTCACCCATCAATCACTCGAATCACCTCATCCCAATCAGTCACGTTCCAATCGGAGCGGCGCGGGAACGTAACAGCCAGTAGTGAAAGTGAAGTAACAGGTACATGCGCGCAACGGTTACCTCCGGTATCAGTGACCGGGCGGTAACCTTCGCGCGGAGCTGACCTTTGTCGCTCGTGCGGTCGCCGTTAATGTTAATGTTAATGTTAATAGTAACCGGTTCACAGAGCTGGGATCACGAGGGCTGGAGTACAATGCCTGAAGCTATGCCACTGAAGAGTGCCAAGTAGGCTGTAATGCTCAATTTATGTGTTGTGGTTTGCTGCCTCTGTACTAGAGTCTCGGGATTTACAAAAGTTGTTTCATTTTATTTTGGTTGTTATTTATGTTTTAAAGATAAAATTATGCCATACAAATAGTTTTGAGGAGTAGGTATTGCAGTAGTTGGATCGTCCGATTCGTTCTTGTATCTGAGGTCTGAGATTCACACTGGTAGTTCTGAAATGTAAGTCATTGTGGCGATTAAATGGTCCTGACTCAATAACCAACTGGTTTTAGCGTTAGGCCTATATAATTCTTTGTAAACATATTACTCATTGCACTTGCCGTTTTTAAAATACGCACCTTTGTAATTTTTATTTAATAAGCTCAATTTTCCTTGGCTGATCAGGATCTTACGAAGTCTATTAATTCAAGATTTAGACGTATATTTATTTACTTTGAAGATTGTCCTTTGCAAATTCTATTTTTCTATCTACCTCCTCACTAATAGTCTACGTTGACTTGTTGAGGTTTCATTGAAAAAATTAATCTTGATATCTTTCACATTTCCTTGGCAAATGGACATGGACATCCATCCTTGGACATTCTTCCGCTTGCGGTGGCACAACTGTGATATGGCAAGGCTCTTAAAAGCCTTAAAATATACTTCACTCAGACATTTGTATTGTGTTTAGTGAGTTTTATTGTTGGTACTTCTGTTCAGCCATGCTTGTTTCTCGACCCCAACCCATCCTCTCCTCACCTGCAGGAGTCAGCCGGGTACAGTCGGCCTGCAGTCGGTGCCGCCCAAGATAATGCTGGTGTACCGTTGCACCAGCACCGCGTCGCAGCGCTGTTATGGTGTGAATCCACTCAAATATAACGGCATTGTCTTGCGTATTTTGTCACTGTTAGCTTCCCACCTGTGCGAGTATTGTCCTTCTTGCGGTGCTAAAAATATCTCCCAGTATTACGCTTAAGAATTATCCTGAAAAAAATTCATTTTATTTTTACATCAGTTGGCTCAAAGTTTTTTTTTGTGTTTCAAAAAATTTACAACGTAGGAAAACTATTTAGGAGAAAAATCCACTGCAAAATCGATACCCAGCCGAGTCCATGATATATTTTCCGTGTTCATTCCGCCATTTAATTTGTAATGGAATTTCACCCCTCGCAAAAAAAAGAAGGAAAACTGTCACATTGAGTATGCGTAGGTCTGCGAAGGGGTTTGTTTTAAAGTTTTTGTTCAGGCACGTATCTATAAGTGAGACTTGCACGTGTAGACCTATAAGCATTGTGTGTTAAGTTGGTAGCCTTGGCCATAGTTTTACACGTGTTAGAGCTCGTAACACGCCTGACTTTCAACCGTTTAAACTTGTTTAAAATATCTTATGTAAACACAGGTATGATACAGAAAAACCAAAGTTGTGTATAAACTCCATAATACAGTAAATAACACTACTTGAATAAAACACTATGTCACTTTCATATTTATTTAGGGAACTGCGATACGTTTTACTCTGATTAAACTTTATAAACGCATTATGACGTTGCTTGCTTATGCCTTAAAATGCCATAAAAACATCTTTGTTCCTGATTTATAAAAAAAAGAGAATTAAGTTATATATTCGAACGGAACAGGCTTTTTAAATATGGTCAGGGTTAATCAGGTAAGGTCATAAAACAACAAAGGTTAGGAAAAGTCAGACAAAATTTTGAATTTTGCAGAAATTCTGCTGAAGTAAAAAAATTATAATTAAACGTCAAAAACAGTTGCAAAAATTTGTAAAAATAGGAAAACGTAAGATGATTCATAATGTAGTAGCCTACACTCACTATAGTAGTATCGATAGAGGATAGACTCGTTAATCGTTATGACAAAATTAATTTGTCAATGGGCTTTCACCTAAATCACGAAGAACATAAATCAATTGTGGTATCAGACGTAAGAGACACGTGAACAAGAGAAGTAGATCAGTAATCAGCAATGTTCCGGAGGCCTGTCGGCCGCTTATCTTGATGCCGATGGTTGTGTAATGATCGGGGCTTCAACAATCAATGGGGCGTTGCGTTGCGTTGGAAAATAGGCCCTTCTTACAGCCTCATCACCTCATAGAACTTGCATCGTTCATTACATAATTTTAGAGTTTGTTGTGAATTGTGTTTACTTCGACTGTCGTTGTCTTGAGCTAAATTTACAACTTTAAAACCAATGTTGCTTTACACTATTCCACTATTGGTTGAACTGTAAGTATTTGGGAGGTTATAACAAATGATGGATACAAATACGGGTTTTCATTTGACATTTTCTCTAGTTAAAAATTTCTTGTGATGTGATAGAAGCCTTACAGAATCAAATTTTTCATGCTTGATGGTTTTACTGTTGGTTAATGAGATCCCTGCCTGATTCCAAACCGCTGAGAACGTCTGTCCTCTAGTGGGTTTTTTCGCAAGCCCCCGAAAGTACTGTATACGATATTTAAGGAAAGGGAAGGGTACGAAACTGGGTAGCAAATGGGCCAGCAGACGGTGAATTTACCACTCATATGACCAACTCTCGTGCTCCTGTGACAACCAACTTTCGGATCAAATAGATCCGGGTGGATTTTCAGGTGGTCCGCTCTGTCCCCTACTGGTCAACTAATCGACTATCCATGCACTCACGTTCCTCAGTTTGGGCCGCCCATGCCCTCGAGATGACAATGACGATGACGGTGACATAAAACTCCCACTGTCTCTAGAACATGAACTGTACATAGAGGGAAGGGAAATTTTTCTTAAGTGGACAGCCTAGACTTACCACATGTTATGACAGCTTTGTTTACCGTACCAAATGTCAACTTTGCAAATAAGAAATCAGTTTAAAGTAGTTGCCTGTGATACGTTCAGTTTTACGCCAACTGGAAAACTCATACTTGTATATTCTCGAGATAAATAATTTTCCCTCTATGCTGCGACTTGCTTGCTATGACTTTTTATGATACATGTTTACCATTTTTCTGTCAGTTGACCTTATCCACGTGTGTAATTGAATACTCACTTGAAATAAAACACCACCTATATTCAAAGTGGTTTTGCAACATCTAGTAGAACGCAATTTCTAGATTACGGAGATGATGTTTGTTTGGTTGTAAATAATACCCATGTGGTGGATTTCATTACAAATGGTTTGTTTTATTTTGTAAACAGTAGGATGTATAATTTACTTGATTTTTGGTGTGTACTGCAACCTATTGCTATTTAGTTTAAGTTAAAAACTTTTTATTGCAATTTTTCTCTTATTGTTGTCCGCACTTACATTTTTAATATGAAATAATATAGTGGATTTTTGGCAAATTTTATATCATCTGCAAGTGTTTTCCCTTCAAACTTTAAATTAGCATGCCAACTAATTCATTATTGTTGTATTTCCAGTACATGTAGACCAAAATGTTATGTTCGATTCTTTTTTAAATAATTTGATTGTGTTTCAGATTTGCAGCTAGCGGCGGAGTTGGGAAAGACACTTCTTGAGAGGAACAAGGAACTAGAGACTGCGCTCAAACAACACCAGAATGTCATTGAGGAGCAGACACAGGAGATTGAGGTAACAATAACATAAGTGTGGTTACATCCTACACTCTAATAGGAGTAAGTTGTATTATTTGTATGTATGTATAAAAGCTCAGTTTGGATTCAGAGAAGGTTTTAGTACACTAGATGCTATAAATAAATTAGTTGAATTCGTTGTAACTGGCCTTGAAAAACACCATAAGGCAACGAGTATATTTTTGGATCTTAGCAAAGCATTTGATTGTGTTGATCATGCTTTACTATTAAAAAAACTTGATCAATATGGTATTCGGGGAACTCCTTTAAAGTGGGTTAAATCCTACCTTGAAGGAAGAACCCAACGAGTATTGATAGAAAATAAATTATCTAATACAGAAAATATAGCTCATGGTGTACCCCAAGGCTCAATCCTTGGACCAGTATTATTCTTACTTTATGTAAACAATTTAGAAGAAATAGTTAATATTGAACAAATCACTCAATATGCAGATGATACAACTCTCAGTTTTACAGCAGATACAGCTGAAAATATTGAGAGGGTTTTGTACACACAGGCTAATTGTTGTGTTCAGTTTTTTTAACAGTTTAAACCTAAAAGTAAATCATTCCAAATCAACCTACATAAATTTTAATTTAACTAATATCGTAGATGAAAGTAAGAATCCAGTAATAATGATTAATGAACATATTTTAGAACAAGTTAATTCTGTAAAATTCCTGGGATTAAATCTGGAGCAAAATTTAACGTGGGAACATCACATTGACTATGTATGTAAAAAGATTTCCTCAGGAATATTTCTTCTCCGCAGACTAACCACATTTTGTACACCAAAAATTTTAAAAACTGCTTATTACGGTCTCATTCAGTCACATATATCATATGGGTTACCTCTATGGGGAGCTTGTGCTGAATGGAAGTTTTCTAGAGTATTCATACTTCAAAAGAAATGTGTGCGAATCTTAGCAAAGATAGGTAGAAGAGAATCATGCCGGCCAGCTTTTCGCGATATGGAAATTTTAACACTAGCTGGTCTATACATTCAACAAACGATTAATTTTTTTCTGACAAAATGCAGTTCAAAACAAGGTACAAATTTACATGACTATGACACGAAAAATAAAAACTTATTTCGAGTTGATTTCCACCGACTAAAAATTTATCATAAATTACCATGTTATGCAGGGGCTAAACTTTTTAACCATCTACCTGATAACACTAGACAGATTAATGATACTAAATTGTTTAGGAAACAACTATAAGACATTATTTAATAAATAATGCTTTTTATAGTGTTGAAGAATTTATAAATCATAACCATGCACACAAGTAAAATTTTATTTATTACTTATGATAAACCAGCACTTTGCAACAGTGGGATAAATTTAAACTGGTGGCTCTGTCTGTTTAAGACAAAATAGGCCTATAGTCAACGCAATATTCATATTATTGTACATGACTTAAATAAATAAAAAAAAAAAAAAAAATGTATGTTTGCACACGCATCTCAAAAATGGCGCAAACTTTGCATATACTTAGTATAATAACAATATAAAAACAGGTCTCTATGTGAGAAAAAATCTTATTTCTTTATAATCTTTAGTTGAAATTAAAATATAACATTGGTCTTATGGAATTAAAAATCAAAACAAAGAAATAATGAAAACAGCTGACTTAACTGTCAAAGTGCAGACCGCACGTTTTCCAGTATAAACATGTGGTTTTGCTTGGCAGCCAGTTACTAAATTATTAAATCCTATACTGTAATACAAACAATGTCTGAAGGGATGTGTGTTCCACGATCTCGAAATCTAGCGGATAGATTTTGCTTAAGCTTTACATTTAAGAGTGTTTTGGCCCAAAAATAAGTTTAGAAACAGCCTCAATCCCAGAAAAAATCGAATTTGGTCTAAATTTAAGTTTAAAAATCGTAATTTTTAACATTAGTCTTATGGGTTGCTATTTTGGTAACAAAAAAACAACTAAAAGTAAACAAAAATAAAGGAACATCAATTTTAAGCAGTTTTTTAACAGCTGTTATCTGTGAAGAGTCTGGTGTAGATTCAATAGCTTAATTACCATGACACTATAACAAAAGTGAATTAAAACCAACGAGCAAGGCTCGGTTAACCTGGTACTAGTAATCTAAAAAATATAAAAGGGAAAGCCCTCACACACTCAATCACTGACTCACTCATTCATCAGTAATTCTCCAATTTCCCGTCTAGCTAGAGTGCTGAAATTTGGTATACTCATTCTCCAGGCATAATTAAAATAGGAAAGTCTGACTATTTTCATATTAATATTCACAAAGGGCTACGCCCTAGTCCTCAAAGTTACCATGTTATTCTTATGGAACCAACATTTTTGAATTCTAACATATGATTACTTAAAGGATCATTAATTTTATAAACAGCTTTTCTCAATAAATTACTGAGGGAAGATTGGTAAAAAAAAAAACTTAGACTTACAGCGAGTGAGTGTAGCAAACAAGCATAGGCGTGCTCAGGACTTCAGTAGTGGTGGTGCCAACTGGGAAGAATTGAATCTTTACTAATGCTATATATGTATGTATGTATGGTATGGTATTGAATTGATATTAAATCAATGGAATGGTTGTTTTGAATTGTTAAAAAATCAATAAAGTATACAACCTTATTTTAGTAAATTTTATTTAAATCTATGTACACATAACTTAAATAATAGACTATTAATAGACAAACAAAGCAAGTTGTTTTATGTAAAAAATCAAGTTAAAAAGGTTTGAGTTGTTTTGATATTTAAATTTAAAAGGCAAGAACTTTGGTTAAACTTGGTGGCCGAGCTATCGCTAATAATAATCTATTTTTGTTTATCACTAATAATAATCTATTTTTGCTACATTTCAAAAATAGACTCTGACTTAAAAAATGTCGCAAACTGAAAATATTACAAAATGAGATAAAAACTAGGCCTGTAGCAAAATGAGACAAAAATTATCGTTAAATGAGATAAAAACTATCATTAGTAAATAAGAAAAGCTATCTCTAAAAATTAAGACAAATTAACATTTAATATAGGAATAAATAAATTGATAAATGCCTAAACGAGATAAAACATAAAAAGGAGTCTAAAAGTCAAATAGTAGGCATACACGTTTCACATTTTTATAGCGTCATCCGACGGTCAAAAGCAACTTTGTTTAAGAACATGTCCATGATATCACTTGTTGTTGCATTTGCAGCCAGATCTTGCTCCATGAACGGAATCATTACATTTTCTAGACGATCTTGACGCATTGTGGATCTGAGTTTAGATTTTAAAATACTGAGTTTGGAAAAGGCTCTTTCACTTGTGCAGCTGGTCACAGGCATCGTACAAAATTTGTTGACAACCGTACTAAAATTTTCAAAGGTTGAACCTCTTTGAACCTTTGAAAACCAGTCAGTCAATTCCAAGACACTTTTAGGAGGAAAATTTGTGTCCGTTTTCACAAGCGTTTTTTATTTTAACAGCTTAAATTCTGCCGCTAGCTCTGAAGAATTTACATTGAATTGTTTTGCTTTTGTGACGATGCCAATTGCATGTACATGCCTGAAGGAAAATAAAGATTTTGATTTGATTTTGATTTTTGCTAGAATATCAAAGTCTTCATTCTCACACTTGTAACAATCATTAACATTCAATCCTATCAATTTTCCAGTTTCCTACAGCGGAAATCACTCTTTTTGTTTCTTGATCAAATCTAGTATTTAGACTTTCTACAAGGCGGTCCAAAACAGGCTCGACAGGCTTTGCTTTCTTTAGCAGCCATTTTCCATAGTAAAGCTCTTCCCAAAATTAAATTAAATTAATAAACCTACTTCTTTACACACTGACCACCAAAGCTAGACTGAGTCAACCAACTGCAATCCGGCCGCTGGTTCGCTCCCTACACGCCGCTGGTAGCGGTGATCTGATGGTTCATTTACGTATTTGTCGCATTTTTTTAAATTGAAAGTTAGTTTGATACATTATATTTGATTAATTACTAAATAAAAGCTAAATTTTAATTATCATACATGAATTTGTTTTGAAATAGAGTCACTAATATAATTATTTTCTGTTGTTCTACTACATGAAAATCGCAATTTACACAAACCAAATCTCGATCTAGTGGTGGTGCCGCGGTACCGGTGGCACCACCCGTGCGCACGCCTATGCAAACGAGCTAAACTTGACAGGGAGTGAGCCCAGCAAACGAGCTAAACCTGACTGCGAGTGAGCGTAGCGAACAAACTCACCTGAAGAATTATGAAAACAGCTTTTAACAAAATAATTAGAACATGTGTTGCAGATTCAACATGATTTTCGACAAATTACACCATAGTTCATTGAAACAGTATGAGAGGCGAGTGAGGGGGCGAATGAGCTCGTCTTGAACAAGAAATAAGCCTTTTTGCACTGAGCATTTTAGCGCACTGTCTGGTAACTGATATTACTATAAAGAATATTACTGTTTGAGTTTACTGAGCTGATGCTCGACCATTCAAACAGCATACCATTCAAACATGAGTAACAAATAATTGTATCCACATCCATTAATCAATAATACTGTTTTTTTTTTCAATTAGCATGCAGGCACGAATTTGTAATCTATACTTATTTAATACGCTAAGGGTTTTTTTATGTAGAGAACTCCTCCTACATTTCTCAACTGATTTTTAAGTTTTTCGTGTCGTTTGATAGGGCTTTTAGTTGTTTCCACTAAAAATTTATGGAGTCGGACTTAAAATAAGGGCGCTGTAAACAAATTAAATTTGAAATTTTCCTATTAGAATAGCATTGAGTTTAGTTTGAGCATTTTAAACATCTGTTAATCTACAGCTGTAGTTTTTTACTCGCTGATATTGACAAAATTGGATTGGTCGGATTTCATTGTTTTAGAACTAAATGTAACTTTTGGTATTGTATCAAAATAAATTGCTTGATGTCGAGCAACACGTGCCCTAGTATGTATTTTAGCCTATTAAATATGTTGAAATATTCAGTGTATTAAATCTTTTTTTAAAAAGATTTTAAATTAGGAAAATACACAGAGAAAATATATGTTAAATCATAATAATTTTGGGGAAATGGTATTTTATTTATATTTCATAGTCAGTTAGTCTGAGCCATCGCCATCCAGTTTAATTTAACATAAAAATTGAGAGACGTCTTGTACTTATGTAGATCATTGTTGACCATTGTTGTGGCGGTGTTGGCAGTACCTGACGAAGCAGACGGCAGCCCTGCGGGAGGTGAACGACTCGCGGCTGAGGATCTACGAGCAGCTGGAAGTGAGCATCCAGGAGCTAGAGCACACCAACCAGAAACTCTCCGTCGACAACATATCCGACAAGAAGCTCATCAAGACGTAAGTGCTGGTCAAACAATCCTGCAGTCAATCAGCCAATGTAGGGTAAAAATTTCAAATTTCAATAGACATTTTTTTAACAGGGATTGAAAAAATAATAGGTTCATCAAACTGCTTGCGCACTGGCTGAGAATTCACAGCAAACACTAAAAAGCAACATAAATTTCTAACGAACAGCAACCAACAAACATACAAAAGTTTAACAGAACACTATTCTTCAAAAAAATTCAGCAAAAATAAGCTTATGAAGCGTGTGGTGCTTAACGGATTTTAAATTTAACAAAAATTCATTTGTAAAAGAAAAATTGGCCAAAATAATTCTGCAATTTAATTCCTACCTACCTCTTGGATTTCAATAGATTATCGATTTGACTTTTTGAAGAAGATTGGATTTTCACAATTATTTTTACAAGATTTTTCCATTTCTTATAAATAAGGGGGAAAGTATCAAACATAAAACTTTTTGAAGCACTCTAATGGTGGACTTAACCCAGTGGGTTTTTTTATAAGCCCTTCTTGCTCTTCAAGTCTAACATTTCATAAACTATTTCATCAATATTATGTAACTTTTTTGAATTTTATTTTTAATAAGTGAAAAAATTATGCCACCAGAGTATTTTTAAATACAACCCACACTGTTGTATGAATCTGAATGCACAATGCGTTTATCCTCCACTGGTATTTACTGCAAAGTGAAAGTCTCTCAATCAGTTCAGTGTGGACATAAGTGTCCTCTTGATTCTTGAGTCACCTTCACAAAGATTGTCCACTCCTTTTACATTCACTCTTACCTCTAGTTCACTTGTGATGCAAACTCTTCCTTGTGTGTTGTCATCGATTCATCATTTAAGTTGATGACTGCTTGAATGGTTTAGTATGACATCATTGTTAGGTAAATTTTAATTTATGTTTTTGAAAGAACGAATCCGTGAAATCTGTTTTTGTCCTTTTGGTTTGTTTCTCATCTTTAATTTATTGATTCTCTGTATTATTCATTAGGAGGGTATTAAAAACCTCAAGGAGAGTCTATGCTAAAATTAGTACTGTTTTTTACGTTGTATATAAATGAATATTAACTTCCACTTGAGAAGTTAATGTGATTAATAAATTTTATTGTTTTAAAAGATCATAAATTTTATTTTTCAAATTAAATATATGTAGCTTTAGTGAATTGCTTGCAAATAACATATAGTTTGGATCAAGAATTTCCAAAGTTCATGTGTCAAGGTGTTTGCATGTTTAGTTCAGTGTCCATTTTCATGCCCAAGAATCAATAATTTATTAATTGCTAATCCACTAGTCTTGCAGTTATCCTCATGGTAAACACTAGCAACTCCAGGAAACAGAGTATCTTTACCCATATGATCTGTTTATTTTTCTATAAAATCTATAAATATTTGTTCCAGTTTGACCGCACAAATAGAATCGCTAGAGCTACGATGCGAGGATCTACAGAGGTCTGTAGACGAGATGGCAGTGGCACAGGAGAGTGCGAGGCGGCGGCAGAGGAGGTCCATCACGACGCCAGACACCCCCGCCGCACCGTCCGCCACCCCCGCCGTGCCAGCCCCGCCGGCCCCCGCCGTGGCCCCGGCTGACGACGAGGAGCTGCTGCAGCTGCTACAACAGGTGCAGGAGATGAGGAGCCAGCGGGCACGGGACCAGCGGAGGGTGGCTGACCTGGAGGACCAGATGACACAGCTGATACAGGTGACTGACAACTCCTGAGAATCCCTTTACACCAAACCTGAAATACCATAAAACCTCACACACTCGGCTCTCAATAACTCGACTGCACCTACAGTGTTCACCATGTTCCCGCTGACACGCTAATTGCTATTTTCGGCAATTTCCCATGGTGGCAACGTTTTACATTTACGATTATTGAACCCGATTCCTTTGCTACTGTGGCCATTGTCGACAGACTATGTAACAATGTTCAATGGGTAGGCTTTCCATACTTCCCGGTTTGACCGGAACAATCCCGAATTTTCACTGTTGTTCCAATGTCCCGTCCGGTTTTGCTTTAGTCCCGGTTTTTTTAATTGAAAAAAAAAATAATTATTAATAAAAAAATAACGTAGTTTTGTTTTATTTTTGAAAATAAATATTCTTATAAAATTGTATACAGTAAAATGTACTACCAAATTAAATTAACATGAGAGATCAAATTTTAAGTCAAAATGAAATTTTCCGTACGTAAGGTGGCGGATAAAGATTGGGTGGCAAGTCTAGTGCACTTGTGACGTGGAAGAAATAGACATTTAATTAAAAAAGGTATGTTCCAGTCAAATGCCAATGACAAGAAACAGATTTATTACTGTTGCAACTTGATTTTGATTCAAGAAGGTGTAGGTCCTATTTTTTGAGCTTGTATTAGCTTCTAATCATTAATAATAAGCTAATAATAAGCTTCTAATCATTGGTTTTGTTACAACTGTCATCTGTGAAAAGGTAAAAGGTTGGAATAAACTTTGAAGTCTGATTACCATGATACTATAACAAAAGTTATTTAAAACCAACAAGCAAGGCTCGGTTAACCCAGTAATATAAAAGAAAATCATGTTAGTTACACTATTTATAGCTCAAGAAACGCTTTGGCTGAAGATTGGTTGGGAGGTAGCTTAGAACCAGGAGACATAGGATACTTTTTATCCCATTTCCGTGGGATGTGACATAGCCCCGTATAACATAGATTGACCGTCTTAAACATTTCAGTTAAAGGTATACCCATGTCATGTTGTTTTAGAGTTTTTGATCTGAGTTGTACATGGACACAACATATGACAAAAATGTTTCTTTGTAATTGAGTACTGGGTTGACCGAGCCTTGCCTATCATTGTTATTTCATTACAAAAATGGCAACCCCTATGATCAATGTAAAAATTTCAATTTTTTAACTTAATTTTAGACAATAATATTTTTTCCTGTGGTTGAGGCTGTTTCTAAAACTTTCTTGGGTGAAAACACGCTTGAATCCAAAGTTTAAGCAGAATCTACCCACTAGACTTCGAGATCGTGGAAAATACATCATTACAGACCCTCCACATATTATAGTACATGAATCTATAGAAAGCTCTTCTCATTTAAAGTATTCAGGGAAGTTCTCATTTAAATTATTTAGGGAAGATTGGTAATAAAAAAACTAGAGGATATTATAGACTTGGGGGGAGTGAGCGTAGAGAACGAGTTAAATCTAACGGTGAGTGAGCGCAGCAAACAAGCTGAACCTGACGGGGAGTAAGCGCACCGAACAAGCTAAACATGATGGTGAGTGAGCGTAACGAACAAGCTCACTTAAATTCCTCCGGTTGGCATTGCAAAGCACACTGAGTAACAGGTAGTTCACAGTCAAAATTTCTTAAAATTGTGATTAAATTTTATATTTAACATAAAAAAATTACTCCATTTCTATTTCTAAAGTTTACCTTTAGTTTGGAAGTTGGTTAAATTTAGATTTTTATTAAAATTTAAAATGTATTAAGTGGATGTCAAGAACAAATAAAAGATTGGGCTTGAAGTAACTTCAATATATGCTTGACAAATTTACAATAATTCTTATCAAGCAACATTGTTAAATATTACTGCCAATGCTTGGTGAGTGATCTTTATCACCATCAGTGACTCACAGTATGACATCATGGCATAATTGATTGTGCTTTAAATTAATGTTATACTTATAGGAAAATAGTTGTAAAATAGGTGTTAATGGTCTTTGATTTTTATTTTACTATTTACAACGAATTAACATACTGCTGGTTCTTTAATTACTATTATTTGTTTGTTTTCTGACTTTGAAAATGGCCTAACCAATTCTATTCTAAGTATAAAAACCACAATTAAAAAAAAATAATAATACCAGAACTCAATTTTAATTGAAAAAGTTGCATTTGAAAAAACCGAACACTAATGGTCTGAGGGCAACATGAGCCTCGGCTATTTTGTCATTGATATGTAAATCGTAAGGTCAGTTTTTTCTCATTTAGAATATTTTTTCTTTTAAAAGTATTTAAAATTATTTTCTCTTGTAATTTTATCGGGTTTTCGGATGAATGGCATAATTTACTACCCTGATAGTACAGTCAACAATTATCTCTGTAACAGCCATTGTACTGTATTGATCAATTCTTACTACTGTTCCTTTCTTAACCAGCCACCTCAGACCGGCCAGTTCGGTATCCGGCTAGGATAACAAATTGGCGGTTAAACCGCAGCACATATAAAAATTTTAAAAAATAGCCCACCATGGTTAGAATAAGATGAAAAATAATTGTGTAAAATATTTATCTTAAATTGCCTAAGTTATTGAGTTGATGTTCTCTCCCCTAAGTACATTTACCAAAGGTGTGCATCTCAGGGAGATTAGTTTGAAATTACATTACTTATACTAACACATTTATAGGTATACAAAATTTACAGATTTCTTCTTATTTAGTTAAAATTCACTACACTGTGCAGTGTGTGCGACAACGTGGCGAGCGCAGTAGTGGTGGCATGTGCCGGTCATTGTTTGTTGGCAGCAACGACAGCAGCGCGGACAACGTTATTTGATTGGCTTCATCGGCTAAACTGCTTGAAGACCAAGATGGTTTGAGCCAGCCCAGTGATAGGTTTCTCGGGCCTCTGGACAACCGCAGTGCACGGGCTCCCTCCCTCCCCCCATTGCAAACCCTTGCCAGCACAACGACCAGTGGCCGGCAGGAACGATAACTTTAGCAGTATCAGCACCATAGCACAAACAAAAACTAATGCTCGGGAAAACTAAGTTACGCGAGGGCTAGGCCATTCCGTTCCAAGGAAGGGGAAGACCTTTCGCAGAGAGCCGCGGGTCCCAAAACAAGCTATGGGAAGTACTTATTATGCGGGAACCAAGACTCTCGTCAACAGGGGTGGAGGCTTTCGGCATCACGCCCGGGAATGATAGCACGCACAAGCTATGAAGCTAGCATGCCTTGCCATTTGACAACTGTCAATGTCAACATAATTCGTATACAAATTTGGCATAATCAATTACTTTTTTTTTGTTCAGACTTTAATTCAATGGTTTAATTTGGTTTTATTATTTGTTTATATTTGATTAAAATCATTCTTTGATATTTTTTCTGGCTGCACATCCAGGCCCCCTGGGCAAAAGACCCCAATTGTCCCTCGCTGTCGCCGGCCCTGGGTGTGAGTTTGTCTGCACCGCTGTCGTCGCGGCATTGAACAATGATCGGCACACGCCGCCACTACCGAGCTCGCCATGCTGAGTTTGCACGCACCGCGCAGGCCGCTAGTGCAGTGAACTCTTTACTAAATAACAAGAAATTTGTATATTTTTTTGTATATAATGTGTTAGGTACTGTAATTTAAAACCTATCTCCCTGAAAATATCGCACCTGCGGTGAAGTGTACACAGGAGAGAAAACATCAACTCAAGAACGTAGGCAATTCAAGAAAAGGACATTACACTATGTTTAAAAGTTCTTGAAACTGCACACATTTACAAAGGAAAACAATACTAAATATTGTATGAAGTTTTAGCTAACTAATTATGTTCTAAACTTCTTTTTACGGTGTACCATAGCAAAAACCAATCATATCGAAACACATACTGGCAAGACTAAAGAAATGGTATGTGATCTACCTGAATGATCGTAAACCATCTATGAGGCAAACAAATGTTTTCAGTTCCTATAAGGGAAGTTTGCATACATTTTTCTCTGAACTAACTGAAATTTGAAGTGAAATTGATTTGAAGATAGATATAAAAACAATATTTATGGCGAAACAAGATCGTTAAACAATGTTATATTAAATGAAGTTAGAACGAAATGTTTTTATGACAAGATAGGTCAGTTAAAGCGGAGGCCGGTTAAAAGGTGGTTGGTTAAGAGGGAGTCTACTGTATTACTTCATAAGCTCTACTGTACTATAGTAACGATTGTTTGTCGCCTGTACAGGAGAACGCATGCCTGGAGGAGAGAGAGAGAGTGGCCGTTCTGCAACAGAAGGAGGAGGAGATGCAGTCACTGCAGGAAGAGCTCTCCACACTGGAGGAGATCAGGTAACCAACACACTGCCATGGGAGTTGATAGCGGCAACACTCTCCTAAAAAGATAAAAATATCCTATAGTAAATTATTGTTTACTGGGATCCATTTTATCCATGCTCTGCTTCATCCGGAATGATAGGAATAATTTGTTTTTTTAACAACAAAAAATCTAATTTCCCCCTCAGACTTTAATGTGTTACTGGTTATGCCCAGTTTTTATTCAGGACATAATATCAATGGAGATTAACAAACATGGCAAGAATGATTAGGAGAAATAGCCCTTGAAAAACCGTATACTCAATACAGTTCACTCTCGGTCATGTGTCTTGGTGACATTTGATATTTGCTTCATCTGAACTGATGATAATGTTTTTTTTACAACATCATGTAAATTTTTGCCTTTTTGCACCTCCAGTTTGTTATTTGAATGTACGTAAATTTGCATTACCAGGTGTTCCTTCATAATTTTTGTCTCTAGATGTGATAAACGATTTTGTATGTATTTTAACGGGAGTAGGTGGAGGACATTAAGTAAACATCCGTTTCCCAACAGTCAGTCTGGCAACTCACCTGCATTACATGCATGACAATAATTTACCATTATATTTACTGCTTGCAAAGTTAATCTAAATTTAAAGCACTTCATGTTTTAGTACTGTACTGTACTGTAATACCGTATCTTTTAAAATGTACATTGCACTTGATAATATGTTTTTGTAAGGAATTTGATGCTTTACCTCCTCCTATTATTTTGCTCTACAAGATTACTGTTACACATTGAAAGTTTTTATAACTTATTTTCAGAGAATAGTAACCATAAAATTTTTCTGATGAAAAAAATGACTCACGTCACACTCCACTTTATGGAAATTTTTTACATCTGATCTGGTTGTTCGCCACATCAGTTTGGATGAACGAGAGAGTGCACTGTAAACAAACTCTGGTGGATATATGGAGAAGTATCATTCAGGCTTATGATTAAAATTGTACCAATCACTGTGGACACAATAGCTTTCCTGAAGCTCCATCTGTATAGCTGTGCGGAGAGGTGTCTTTACACGATATTGTCGCTGTTGCAGGCAGGGCCACCTGTGCCGTCGGTGCCTGCGCGGCCAGGACGCCGGCACGCTCACAGCTGACGAGGACGACGATGACATCAGCGTCATCGACTCCCTCGTGGATGAGAGCCAGCGCAAGTCCGTCCTCATGCAGCTGCAGGTGTGGTAACTAATGACGGCCGAGTCGTTGATAGTTGAAACACCGGGTGTTCCGAATGATTTACATGGTTTTAGTAGTAGTTTATGCAAAGATTGGATTATGAACGCCAATAAGCCACGAGTGAGGTGTTAGTTTAGAAGACGAGCCAAGCAAGTGTTTTTAATAACTTATGAATGGTATCCGATGCAAAACCTAGCCACACCAGACAGGGCCGGCGACAAGGGGGGGCAGAGGGGGCAAATGCATAGGGGCCTGGACTCACAGGGGGCCCGGGCCGACGAAAAATAAATATAAATTTGTTTGTAGATTGAAACATTGTTAAGTGTTAAATGTACATTCCTTGTTAAAATTAAAGTGTCAGATTTAAGTTCAAATGTTTACGGCTTCTCGTTCATTTACATGCTTAATGTAAATGACCAGAGAATGATTAGTTTATAGCTTCATTGTTTATCAATAATTGTAAACACTGAGGGTGGTTGCACTACTGTAAGAAGTCCCCTAGAACAAGAACCGTGGTGCGCCTGCCTGGCGGTGGTCGCACATGCACTCACGGGCCCCGCGCCGCTCAGGCGCGGCGGCGCAGGAGCAGTGGTTCACCTGGGGCCTATGAAAACTATCGAAGTTTTCGTAGGGCCCGTTCCTATCCAGCCTTTCCTTATTTCAGGTTAGGTTGCAATCTGAGCGTCAGACAACACAAACAAGATACTAAGCGTATGTTCCTTTCAAGCTTGCATTTCGGTGCTGTTGCTGTTTTATGTTCTCATGGATTGGTTTTGTACAATTCTGTGTTGCTGTAAGAACATTTTCCTTTTTACTAGTATGCATTTTTAAATATTTTATTGGTCTGCCAACTGACAACATTTTGATAATTGACAAACATTTTGACATAAAGAATTTTAAGGCATCATTAAGACGGGATTTTCGGTTGTGATTCTCGATTTCCAGTTTATTTTAACTCTGCTGTGTTAATTTTAACATATATCCGATTTATTGTGTTGAAAGGAAGTGAGTTTTCAAGGTAACTAAATAGATTGTTTGCCCGAATTCAGGGGTTTGGACTTCATAATTGTAAAGGGGCCCGAGAATCCTGTCGCCGGGCCTGACACCAGATGATGCAGTTTGATCAACTCATCGTTCTCACTCTCATTAAATCACACTTGTTAGAGGTTAGGCTTCTAAAGAAACTAAAACATAAATCGTAATGGAACTGTCAGCTGATGCACAAATTAAGTAATTTCTACAGTAAGTAATTTCGTCACATTCTGAACTCTGATACGTCTATAACCTCTATTTCAATGTGTTTAAGACCTCATCATGCAACTAGTTTCGTAATAATTTAGTTTAATAATGTACCTTTTTTTTGGTGCTTATTCCAACGGACATAGATAAAGCTATTTATGTTATGTGATATTCTTTATTGATTTAAAACCATTAATAAAAAAAAAAATAATGATAATTTTTACTATAGTCGTGGTCAGGCTTATTGGCGGGTGGGTGACCAGTAACTATACACTTGTACCGCACATATTTTTGCCTAATGAACGATAAATTTGAAAAATTATTTCTTGTTTATCGAGTGAAACAGATAGAATGATTATATAAGGACAGATAAATTATTATCTTAAAGCAAACAAACGGTAAAGGAAAACATTTATACTATTCGAAATATAAAATCGTGAGGAAACGTATTATAAGTTGTATAAATGAAGGTAACGTATAAAACCTTTAAAAACATCCTAACATAAAACCTATAACCTAACCTCTAAAAAATGTTGTAATTTTAATTTTTCACTAAAACTGTCAGCATTAGACCACAACAAAAACACGAATATTCTATATAGTTTAAGGGTGTGGCGTAAAGGAGATCTATACACTAAGGATTTACATTGTATCACTGTAAAAACGTTTCCCAAATCACTATCCAAACTCAACTCTGATTTTCAAAAACAGTATATTTCTCGTCTGTGTAATTTTTTGTAGCTCTTCTATAAATCATAATAGATATTATTTATAGGCAAGGTGTAAATAAGATAGAAAATTATAGGCTTGTTCACACTTCTCGTCGAGCCTACATGAAATGCCTTCCACTTTCATCTTCTTATCTTCACATGATGAGTACGTAAGGTGCAACATTAAAGATAAACTAACCAAAATACGTTAATAATGTTAAATGTTTTTTTATAAACTATATAGTTGTAAAAGATATTGCTTGTAAAAATGTATGAAAAATGTTTAATGGTTTAACAACACGTTGGAAGGAAGGTTGTATTTTTATACGTAACAGCTGACATTAAAATTCAATGATATGTTTGTAACGGTTACTTTTTGATTCTGGTTAAAGCAGCTACTGTTACCTCCTAGAAACAGTTTACAAAGGAAATAGGTTGTAACAGCTGATCGGCCACCCGCCAATAAGCCTGACCAGGACTATAGAATCAAAGGCCTGTGATGGCTAGTAGTGTTAAACGAGAGTTTTAACAACACAAATGTCTTATCTTGAGTATGTTGAGTATGTTCCTTATCATCTAGTTCCACTTAATTTTTATCACTTTACAGGTTGCATTCAATGATTATAACTGTAAATATTTTGTCCACTAATTTAGTAAACTATACTGTGCTTGAAAATCGATATCAAAATAATTTTATAAAAAATTTAATAAATATGAGTAACATACAATTATGGTTTTACACTGTGTGCTGAATAACAATCCAATATTCACCAGAATTAAAAACTGTAAAATGTAGCTACTTAAAAAATTTGTGAGTGAAAATCTACTTTTGTCTTGATTGTCGATTATTATAGCAGCGTAACCATCACAATCATATACTTTTATAAACCAATTCAAATTGATTTTACTTACTTAAAACAGCCTGAAGGTGTCAAAAATCCTTTTTATTCATGCAGGACATGTTTCGGGCAAATTACTGCCCATCTTCAGCTGCTAAAAAGGTCCTATAATCAATTTGAATTGGTTTACATTCGTAGGTCTCAAGGCTGATTAGAGATCATACACTTTTACTCAAAGTAAGAATCAGAATAAACCTATCACCCATCAACTCTTTCTGTGCAATGCATCTATTATTATTTATTATTAGTATTTATTTCCTATTATGTCAGTTGGACAAAATTATTTATGTTAATTTTCAGAAAGTAAACCATGCAAATTCAAGGTTCAATTAGTAAGGGATGGATTTAACTCCACTTAAAAAGAGATAAAGGCGTGGGCCGGACCAAGGTAAACTACACAACAGGCCGAAATGCCCTCCACCACTCGTATTAAAACTTCATGCTTATAGATGGCCCAGCTGATCTGAAATTATGCGATTTTAATGTAACTCCTAATATTATCTGGAAATCCCCTAAAATAACCAAATTTTTACCTACCTTCCACACAAATCCCCGAAAATTGGGTAAATTACCCGCTATTGGCAACACTGATCAGCTGGCCCATCTATTACTGTCAAGTAATTTCTCCAAGCATTCCAGCCTGTAGTGTAGTCGGAATTTGCCAAACTGTTAACAATAACCATGAGGAGCTGCTTCACCAGACACTATTTGGCTGCTGCTTCAATGTATACAGAACCGAATAAGTAGGGACATCCTTATGGGGCAGTGAAAACGCAAAGCTACTAAGATAGTACCACCAAGATGTAATGGATTATGATGATTGGTTGAATGGAAACAGATGATTAGAAAAATTTTGCAGAGGTTGGTTATTGTTTTGATTTTTTGTAAAGAAATATGCTCATTTTTACATTCAAGAGGTAGAAAGAGTGCTTCCCGTGACAGTAAGGAGGAGTAATCCTAGCATCAGCACTGTATTTTCTTTGGTTTTTGAGGGCAAAACAAAAATTTTTTAACATGGGATTTCCCTACTTATTCTGTTCTATATACATTGGCTGCTTCTTGACTAGCTACAATCAGCTGTTAAAATGTCAGTACAGGTTGCTACAGCACCACCAGCTGTAGCCAGATCCATTGAGATGTCGTAAAACACTGTACTATTCAGTTTGGCTCACTTTCTTGCATTTAATCTATTTGTTTGAGAACCTTAGCTCAAGAACATGTCTGATTCTGTTATCTGTTGGTAGGAGGGGGGTAACCTTTGGTGGTGTTTGTGGCTGCTGTTTTCTCGGCCGAAACTGTTACTCGTGTTGCTCATGACCTTGATGATTCATCTCAAAGACTGTTACATTCTGCCTGTTCTGATGTTACCAGTATCCTTGCCATTGTCCATTCTCAGATGTGTATTGCCCCGGAGTGTCAAATGGCGTTGTGCGTAACCAAGGTTAGTCAGGAATTGGTTTTCACTCCCGCTTTCCACCCTTTTAACGTATCGTCCTAACATTGGTTTCTCCCAGCTTTTGTGTTTGGGTGCTGTGTAAGTTTTGCTAATTTAATAAAGATTCCGTTTTGTGTACACATTTTGTGAGTGGTTTGTTCATCTTAATTGTTGACCCATTTGATTTGTTGTTCATCTGTCCGTTTGAGACATCATTTTATCATTCATGATGTGTATTTGGATGTGTTTGCTTTATAAATTGCCAAGATGAGTAGAAATATTTATGTTATTGAAAGCATAGTTGGAATCTTCATCATAGGAAACCTTTTACAATAATTTTTCACTTCTAAAAGAATTTGCTTAAAATAATCATCATTATATATCGTATTATAGTTTTCAAATTATATAAAATAATTGAGTCTCAAATTTA
Source organism: Neoaliturus tenellus (assembly GCA_030545055.2). Taxonomy (NCBI): domain Eukaryota; kingdom Metazoa; phylum Arthropoda; class Insecta; order Hemiptera; family Cicadellidae; genus Neoaliturus; species Neoaliturus tenellus. The sequence goes on along the minus strand of CM061534.1, from coordinate 179,046,556 downwards.
AATATTCAGTTTAACTTAAGACATTTTTTTTAACCCAAACTCTCATGCGTGACAGTCTATTATAAAAGGATACTGTTTCCTACTGTGTGACTTGAGGAAATTATTCAAAACTTTATTTATCACCACCTAGTTCAAACTTTGTCCAACCGTTATCTTAAAAAAAAAAAACTTCCTTGGTCTAAACTATTGAAGTAATTCTTGAGACTTGAGAAGTACTGTATTTATATTTGAAGACATGTTTCTGGGAATGATTTAGACTATGAAAATTCCCCCCTCATTTTGTATGAACTAGAAAAGAAAGGCTAGCGCACACACACTGTATCAAATTTTTGGCCGTTTGATATTTAAGTTACCAGGGTCGTCCATAAAGTAACCGCCGTTTTAACGTGGCGCGATAAGTAGTGGGAGTAGCGCCGCCATTCTTACATCGCCATGCGCAGCCGTTCAGTACGCTTCTAGCTGTGCAAGAGAGAGCATCGTATGATCGCGCGTTCTTTTGTTATAATGTAAAAACATGAGCGCTGCAATAGAAAGTCCCGCCAAGTACGTAGTGCGTGGTGTAGTAAGATTTCTGTGGCCAAAAAGTTAAACAGCCACTGAAATTCATCGTTAATCGAGTGCGGTGTATGGTTTAAACATTATAAGCGAAGGTGTTGTCCGTCAATGGATTTGTTTGTTTTCGACATCGTGGTTTTCTGGCGTAGTGTTTGTTCACGACAACGCCTGCCCTTACACAGTCATGGACGAACACAACTCCAGATGTCAGAAAACCATGATGCTCGTTTTTGTGTACAAAAAAAACGAACCCATTAACGGACAACCTTCTTTGCTCACAATGTTTAAGCCATACACCGCACTCAATTCACAATGAATCTCAGCTGCTCTTGAACTTTTTGACCACAGAGATCTTGTTACACCATGCACTTTATACTTGGCGGGACTTTCTATTGCAGTGCTCATGTTTTTACGTTATAACAAAAGAACGCGCGATCATACGATGCTTTCTCTTGCACAGCTAGAAGCATACTGAACGGCTGCGCACGCCGATGTAAGAATGGTGGCGCTACCCCCACTACTTATCGCACCACGCTCAAATGGCGGTTACTTTGTGGACGACCCTCGTATTATCGGGGTTCCTTTACAATAAAAAAGACTTAAATCAACATGTTCAATCTAAGTACCATTAGTTATCTTCAGTTTAATAAACTTAAAGTTTAGTTTAAGAGGTTTTTGACCAGTAGATCACAATGCTTTAGGGATTGCATCGGTTCCTCTCACAGATGGGACTTGTCACCTTATAGTCCAGGCTCTGAACAGGTTGAGCATGCACTATAAGTCTAACGAAATTTGACTTTTGATTATTGTTGGGAATATTTAGTAGATGTAAAAAACCGATGTTGCCACATTTCCAGAATGGGCACAACACGGGGGACGGCCTCTAGAGGAAGTCGTAGAGGAAACTGTATTGGCCTATGTCATGTTATATATCATTTTAAAGGTCTTTGAATGTAGATTAAAACGCCACAGACCCGATCTCTAAAGGTCGAATATAACGCGAGTTATTGCGTTTTGATATTTCGGTAAAATCCTTTCATGCAAAATTTGACTGCCTGCCATTTATGGCTCAGACGTTCATTTGATGTCGAGTTGGCAACATTGTTTTCAACTCTATTTAAATTCTATCTATATTCTCTTTATAAAGATCCTGAAAATCAAGTTAAATGTTTTATTTTAAGGCTTCATTTGCCGTCTTCAATTGTTGTCAGAAATATTATGATTACATTATGATTTTCAGCCCAATTGGGGACAACCCATGAAATATTTTATGAAATATTTAACGTGAGCTTTAGGATCATGTTTAACAGAAAGCAATGCCGCAAAGCCGGCCTTAAATGAAGGCTCGAATCAGAAATGGCAGGTAGTCAAACTTTGCATAAAAAGCATTTTGCCGAAATTTCAAAACTCAATAACTCGCGTTATATTCGACCTTTGGAGATCGGGTTTGTGGCATTCGAATCTACATTCAAAGACCTTTAAAATGATATACAACATGACATAGGCCAATACAGTTTCCTGTACGACTTCCTCTAGAGGCCATCCCCCATGTTGTGCCCATTCTGGAAATGTGGCAACATCAATTTTTTACATCTACTAAATGTCCCCAACAATAATCCAAAGTCAAATTTTGTTAGACTTTCGTGCATGCTCAACCTGTTCAGAGCCTGGACTATTACACAAATTTTTATGCATGAGAAGAAAATGACACCCAATCTACACTCTGGGAATGTGGGCTGTTTGGGAATTTGTTGATTGGGAAGGATGCATTTGTAATGTAAATTCAATCTGGTTTTAAGTTAAGGATAGGGTCAGTCAGCAATATTGAAGTTAGCTGTAAAACTTTACAATATTTAGTAATTACTTCAGATTATCATTGTACCATGTTTTTTAAAGGCCGTAGTCTCTCCCCACTCCTGAAACAAAACATTTCATTAATCTAAATGTAAATCAACTTATGCAGCAATATTAATTTACAAAACATTTTTTCCTTAAACCATTCAAAGAAAATTTGTGGTAGGTTGGTAGGTAGATTATGGTTTGTGGTATCAATTAGCTCCTCTTCTCTTATGACCTTCGTTTTCAGAGCCTTGGTTCTCTCCCAGTTCACATAGGCAGAGTTTTGGGTGCATTTACTCTTTTGTCCGTCAACTTGGCCTATTAGGTGATACTAATTTACTGAATCAGGCAATTTTTCACTTAGGGCAGTCCATACTAATGTGAGGTTTTGGCATTTTCTTTTAGGAACAAACTTTTCAAGGGGAGTTCTTTCACGAAAACATAGCTTTTATTATTTCACAATTTACATCTTGGCCTGGTCAAACTTTTGTATGCAATTTACTTCACTGATTAATCATTTATTAATTACTTTTAATTTTGATCAGATATTGAAAATATTGGAAGTGATCAAATCAACCCAATAATTATCAACACCTATTTACAAAGAATATAGTTTTATCACATAGTGAGTCTTGAGGAGTTTTTATGGTTTATGAACATTTTAAATTCTCTAAAAGAGATATTCTGTTTTGAAGACTGAAATTTATTTGTTGATGTTGAAGGAATCTCTGGGAGACAGCTGCCAAGGTGACAACCCCTACAGAGATCTGGTGGAGAAGTACGAAGCACTGCTGAAGGTCCAGCGACATCCAGGCGTCATCCGACCGCCGCAAACAGTCTCGAGTAACAACTGCCTCTCGCTCCAGGAGGAGCTGCAAATGTCCGGAGATTTCTTCCAAAAAGACGAAGTCGACAGTGAAGGCGAGACTCGTGAACTACCAAAGAAAGACCCTGTCAAAATTACTCCCAATGGAAAAGCATTTTCAGCAACCCCAACTGACTTCTCTGAAGCAGAAACATCATCTTCAGGCTTCTCTGATGAAACTAGCAACAAAGGAACTCAGACTGATGCTCATTTCCCTCCCGGTTCCTTTCTTTGCACCATCAGCGATGGGGATGACTGCAGATTCAGCATTTACGATGATGCGAGCCCGGTAGAAAGTAGGTTTAGGAAGACTCCCGAGTATCGTCAGCTTTTCAGAGAAATATTTGCAGTCTTGAAGAGAGCTGCGGAAGCGAAGGATGAAGGGGAGAAATTGCCTCTCTTGGATGATTTCACTCCTGTTCTCGAAGAAGCACCAAAAGTTCCTCCTGTGACACCTGCTAAAGAAGATTTCCCCTCTAGAATCCCGGATCCTGAAGAAGAAATGTCTCAGTTTACTGAAGATCAGTCTGATATCGTTAGTCTCGACCCTCCTGAATCTGCTAGTTCTTCTATTGCGAATGGTTCTGATCTTCCTTGTGGATCGACACCCAAAGTGAACAGAAACGAAGCTCCTTTACCTTGCGATGAAAGTGCAATCATCCAGTCTCCCGAACAAGGCCCATCATCATCAGAAGAAAAGAAGAAGAAAAGAGATTATATGGAGTATCTCTCATCAGGTGTCGGCCCGAAGAAGAAGTCATCGAAAAAGAAATCTGCCATAACTGTTGAGTCTGCTCAAGTACTCGGAATCACAGCAAAGATCGTCCATTCCAATA
>CM061534.1:178978351-179042361 GCA_030545055.2 Neoaliturus tenellus | reverse complement strand
ATCCAGTGACAAAAGAAAGTGATGGACTGAGGCAGTGGAAGAAAACATCTCGGCTCAAGGTCACTGAGGAAGAAAGACGAGGAGAATGGAGCTAATGGGGGACAGTTTGTCCGTTGATCCGTGGACGAAGTGGACAGCACGGCAAGGGGGTCACGCACGAGCCACGGCGGTCAGACGACCTTCACAGATTATACTGTACTGGTCCATCACCGAACACTCTAATGGTCCAATGACAAAAAATGTGTTGGAAGTAGGAATGAAACGCATAGTACAATGATCTTTATCTGGAGGACGATCAAACTTAATGTGAAAAAGACAGCGGTCTCCATGCAGGTCTGCAGAAGATTACCTGTTTATATACAATATACTGTACTGTTCATATACAGTACATTTATTTAGATTTATTTCATAACTTTTTTTGGACCGCAGTCATTTCATCAGTTTAAGACGTATTCCTGGATTTAAAACTTTTATACATTAAGGGATTTCAAACTAGAACTGAGTATGTGACAACAAAAAAATACCATGACCAACTGTAGCTCACAACAACAAAATTTTGTAAAACCTTTATGAGAGCAGAATAATTCCTTTTTGTAAATAGTCCTAAAACTTTATTAAAAGTCCCAAAATGCCTTGGATACGTTTGAAAAGCATAAAAAGAAAATTTAGTTACTGCGAAATCTTAACAAAACATAGCTAAAGCCTACTACATGAAATTCCTCAATAACGTAGAGTTGATATATACTTTTTATTCACATCAAGGATTAACCGACTCTTTTTTTGTATCTTCGTAACCACAACAGCTGGACTAAAGTGAACCACTGACGAAGACTTCAGTGAAACCCACCATTTGAGTCTTTTTATATTATGTTTTCGTGTAAAATTTGCTGTGTTTTATTTAATGTTTTTTTTATATTAAATGTTATTTTCACTTTTGACACGAACAACAACTTCAGGAAGATGAAGATAATTTAACCTCAAGTTATTCAGTGCTGATGATGCCCTTGGGAAATAAGGGCGAAACAATTGTTCACTAATTTATACAATTTTGGATTGCTGGAGACAGTGAGTTAAATCATATTTTTTATATTACATATGTTTTGGGTTACAGGAGATTGAAATAATATTAAATGTTGTTAAGATCTATGGTATTATCTTAATTAACAATACAGTACTAATATAATTTTGACAAAGCTATAATTATTTAATTATCAAATAAAAATTAGGTTAAGGATATAAAGAAACACTAGTCTTATAAAATTATCTTTAGTGTGTTTACCAATAATGTACAATTACTAGACAGTCATTCTATGATCGTCTGGATTTGTTACAATGTTATGGCTTTCAAAAAAGTGATGATTGTAAAATATAAAATTTATCAAGAAATTAGCCTCACAAAAAACGCTCGATACATTGAAGTTTAGGTTGCTTTATTGTCAAAACCAAATTGCTTATTTCACGTGTGTGGTTACTTGTCTCCTTGAGTTTTTCTTGTTTTATTAATGAACATTTAGCAATTAATCGCAAAAGGATGTGAAATGTGGAAACCACACGAATTATAAGAGTACTTGAAGAAACAAAGTTTCTATACTGTTAGTTACAATTTGAAACACTCGTAAAACTTATTGGAGTGTATTGGAAGCTTCCCAAACCTTAACTAACTATTGTTCTAGTCAACGATTCAGTAGTAACATTTATTGGCAAAAATTTTGAGATTCGAACAAGTGACCTCCAGTTTTGGAACACCCTGTATACTGGCATTGATAAAATATTTTTATTGGAAAGCCCATATGCGATTTAGTGGGAAAAAACTTTATTTCATGATTTTATCTCAAACCGTTCTCCTGCTATAAATAGTGGACGGGTGGTCTGAATCACCCTGTATAATGCAACAACTCATTTGTTTATATATTAAAATTTTCAAATCAGTAATATGTATTAGCCATAGATATAGCCTGTTTAAACAAAGTAATAAACATAAACCTAAATAACAACCAAACAATTTTAAAATTTGGAGATAAAACGTTGAATTTATTTTATGCAAACCAAACTCAGTCCTTGAAGTATTTTAAAAATGGAAAAATATTAGTTTTCTTCATATGAAAGAAAAATCACACATAAACTTTTAGTGTTTCAATTTCTGAATTTTTTAATTACATCACATATTATTCAGTTACAGTACATGCAAAATCTGATCATTGCTTTAAAGAGGAGTAGCTCCAACGCCGGGCCTACAGTTTCTCTGTATTTCAGAGTTATTACTCTAATCTCCACATCGCCTCTATGTGGGTTTAGAAGTATTACAATTAATATTCTCGTGTATGAATTGCAATATGTAAATCATCCCTAACTGCTACAGTGTTAGTTTATTCTACATCATTGGTTCCAAACAACCTACGGCTCTAATAAAATCAACTCGCACCTAAATCACTCCCACTTAACAACGCAAATCATTTTCCAATCGCACCTCGGCCGCTTGCAGCGATAAATTTCTGTTTTACAACAACCAACAATCTCCTGGCTCGCCGCCTCCTGAGCCGCTCCCATGACGAGTGATATATATGAGTGAGCCAGGTGTTCTATTCGAGAATCATAGTCGGAACTAAATAAAATTAACCAACAATGTTCGTTCTCTCTCTTGGCGTTTTTATCCGCCATTTTTTTATATGGCGGCCAACTTAAAATAAAAACAAGACTTGGTTAAAAAACAAGTAAAATATTTTATGTTCTTTAAATCAATTTCAAAGTTTTTTTTGTAATTTTTTTTAAATTTACGGTTACGGATCTGGTGGCAATTATTTTGTCACATAAAGATAACAAAGGCATTGTCCGTATCTCAACACCATACAGTAAAAAAATAGGCCTACAGTAAAAAACCTTCAATTAACTGTTTAAGAACATTTCGCTTAAACAAATAAGACACAGATATTCGAGGGTTTTTATAAAAGAAACGTTTGTAAGGGCGTCATCTTTTTGAGGCAATTTGATTTCTATGTATAAATTATTTTACTAAATGGTTCATAAATAATGAAAATGGATTGAAAATGTAATCATTATAAGACAAAAAAAACTTTACTTTTCACTAGTTTCCTACAAACGTTAGTTTCTGAAAAAATATCTAAGAATAAAATGGTTTTAATATACAATAATGCAATTCTATAAAAAATGAGACTGATTTAAGTTGGCCACCATATTGTAAAAAAAAACGAATTGAATCAAACTTTGAAAATTATTGTTAATGTTACTTTCTTACTAACTTTTTTAGTTTCTCTGTTTTTCGAATACCAAAAACTAGATGGAACATTACAAAAAAAGTATATGATCACTCATATCAATCACCCGTATCGCATCGCATCCCGCAACATTTCCACCTGCTCTACACCGCTATCTACATCACTACATCTACATCGCTACATCGTCCTACTCTAGACCACAATGTAGTTCCTTCACCGGCGGCGGTCTTTGAACTGTAATGGCCCCAGTTTATGATTTTACACAGGCCGCTTTGGCTCGCTCGCATTTTACGCTGCATTGCATTGTTTTGCGGCGAGCGTTTCAAACCGGATAGTTTATGTCTCGGAATTTTAATTAGGATTCGAACCGCTCGTTTTTCTTCCGTGTTAATGATCGATGGAATAAGTGAACCGTAAAAGCGGCGGAGCGAATTCGAACTGAAGGAGCAAAGTTTGATTTTAAACTCGTTTTTGATTAACGTTGATGCCCTGGAATGGTTTGCTACACATTTTATAACCTTTAACGTACATTAATAGGCTATTTACACTCCGTAGCTTATTCACGGGGGAATCGATTTGGTAAAATATACAAGCTACATGGAGTCTAATTCATTATCAAGTGCTCATATAGTTTGGCCTTAAAACTATAAATAATAATTTGATCTAATATTATTATCAATTCTTATGGATAGAATATTTCAAATTTGTAATGATTGCATTTTATGTGATTTATGTACAATTTTTTGTTCGACTTTAAAAGAAAACTGAAATCAGCCTCAAATTAACAGCGTCAGTTTAATACAATAAACTAGGTTTTGTTAAATTTACTTTTAAATAGCGGTGGGGTATCGAGTGCGTCTTGAATTCGAATTTATAAACAATTCCGATTGCCGTTACAGTTTGATAACGAAACAAATATAGTAAAATAATAGAGATGTTTAAATTAATAATATTCAGCCTGAGAGGTTTGGTGTTTCCGGTGGAAAAACTATTTCCGATCTATTCGTATGTGCAGTATGTGGTTTGTGGCTCTGGCCCAGTTTCTTATACATCTCGTGGTTTTGTTTTATCAACCACCAACTGGTTACCTATGCGTTTAACCGCGCTGTTAATTAATAAGACCGTAAATGGAAAACCACACGTAGGCTATGTCAGTTGGCATAGGCTATTTATGTTTGGTTTGCATCTCAATGTTTTCTTTTTGCCACGTCATAGAAATATGCTAGACTAATATTATTTTTAGTTTAAACACTATTACACTGATCTCAAGGATAACCATACTAATTTTACTTCATGCAATTTTGCAATTTGTCATTGAAATGTTATGTTAAGTAAAACTACTTTTTAAATTAGAAAACAAAGTGTTAAGTTATTTTTTTGGCAGAATGATAAATTTAAGGTGTGTAACTGCCAGTAAATGATATCAACTTTCTTACAGGTGTTGAAATACAGTCGACCCATAACGACCTGTTGGTGGAGTCTACAGTATCGGGACCGGAGTGTACAGCAGGTCATACACAGACAGTCCGGTCCTGGCCGTCTGGACAACTGGACATCCCGGACTGTACCGTTCCACTACTTGGTCACATATGTGTGTTACATGTGTTATTACCGCACCCCTGGAGTGCCGGTTTTATTCGTATGTCAAGGAAGAAACGTTTAGAAAGATCTCTACTAGGAAGGAGGGTCCAAATTAAATTGAGGTGTTATTTACTTTTATTATTTCCTGATTCATTTTTAAAATCCCGATTTCAATTGGTCGCAAGAATCAAAGTTGTTGCATTTGTAAGCTTTAATGTTGAAATGTTGATCAACCAGAAATTTCTGACTCCACCTCCAAGAATGTAAAAAGCTTCCACAAGATACCATGGCTCAAAAACTATACTTTTATCATATATTTCCCAAGTTTCATTATTTCTTCTACCGCGGGAAGCAACCGTACCGGAACTTTAAACCACATTGAACACAGCAGTGTGTAACAAATATTATAATTATGATTGACTTCTAATAACTATGCTTATACTAAATTAGGATACTCAGCTCTAGACGCGATACTAGCTAATAGTAGAATAAAAAAATCAATTAATTCCTTTTTGAATATTAAAACACAAATCTATTAAGCAACGTCATCAGCGATGCTATTTTAAAACAACCTCTAACCCATCTTCCATTTTTAAATCTATATATTAATAGGCAAGCATGTTTCATTTCCTCCTTTTTTCTCAGCTTGTGTGCATCAAAGGAGAAATCCGCGCATACCGTTAGAAAGGTATTGTGCTGTAGATGAGCAGAATCACGTTTTAATTCGCATCGTCCCACAGGGTTATGCCCTACAGGCTTTCAAAGATTCAATGTTAATCTTATGAGAGAAGGATAATTGAATGAATCATTAGACAGCTGTTGTAATAACAAATGCTAGCAAATAAGGAAGAGCAGATGTTTCATTTATAAAACATTTTAAAATTATTTTCCTCAAGATCAACTGAATTTTTTGTCGAATTTCGGCCATTGGGCGATCTCTAGTTCCAATAAAACGAGTAAACTTATGAAGCTGCGTCTGAGATGTGTTTAACCAATTTTAACAGTAACAGGTGCACCAAGAGCAATAATTGCATGATCAATATATACTCGCTGGAATAACACTTGCCAAGCCCGCGACACACCCATCAGACATCAGACTCTGGTTCTGGCGGCGGTCCAGCCGCCAACTGCCAGAATAGAGCTGCAAATCCGCGTCACTGTCTCTAAACTCTAAACAAATGTTGCCGAGGTCTATTCTGGTACAGTGATACCGTACTGAAACACCCAGCGTAGGTGCGATACAGAACTCAGCTGCGATTCAGACGCTGGAAAATCGGTTGGTGAAAATTTTGATCTAAATAATGTTTTTCATATTAGGCCTACCCAAGACAAATGGGGGCTATGGAAACCATTAACTGATTTCACTTTATTGCAGTGTTATTTTCTTGAATAAACTAATTGAAATGTTCTGTTATAAGTATTAATAAAAAATGTAGGACTATACCCAGATAAAACAAACATTTGAAATTATAACTCAATAACCCAGTTAACAACAATTTTTTATGTTTTTTTTTATATTATGCTAGCGATAACAGTATAGTGATTAGATATAAAAGTCTACTTTGGCTGATCAACGATCACATAATTGTGTTGATTTTTATGGACATAAAATGTAACAGTCTGGTGAAATTCTATAGTCTATAAAAAGTTTCCATTGAAAAAACAGCCTGTATCGAAAGTAAAAGCAATTAATTGCCAATAATTGTTAAATGAGCAACTAACTATAACTGTAGAAACGTGCTTCACATCCCTTATTTCATATCACATCTATTGTAGTTAACGTTTTACTGGTTGTGAAAGTAATAATTCGAAAACCCTTGCTATAAGTTTTAATGTGTTAATTTCGTTTCAACAGTAAAAAGAATTTCCAGGAAAAAGAATGAAAGGATATTTAATAATTGGCTGACAGGCCTCATTTTCTGTTGGAAAATACGTTCAAAAGTTACGTATGGGTGATGGCTGCTTTCCTTAGAAGCATTTATGTACAATCTCTTATAAGCATATGCTTGACGTAGACCATGAAAATAGTTCTGGATAATTATGGTCTTTTGGGCTTTGGCTATTATCCAACGGAAAACAACTATGCCTAAATGTAATTCATATGTAATGAGAAGAAATAAAATGATATGGTCAGTTTACAAATGGTTTTCAATTCTTAAGAATGCGATAAAACCAGATATAATGCCTTTTAAAATTAAAACAGCGGATTTTAGGTGTGAAATAAAAGATATTTTAAACGGTTATACATACTAAAGTAATTACGACGTGTTGTCGACTATAAAGCAGAGTTGTCAGCCAGACAATAAAATTATCTCAAATAAAATCGAAGAACTATTAGGGATATTACGATATACATCCTATTGTAGAGTGAACGTGACATCACATCGATACATCAAGCCATTGTTAACATGAAAAGCGTTTCGACTGCCGATGATACATCTTTGTCAAGTGAACCACGATCCATCAATGTTAATTGAGCGGTTTTCTGTCCATGATTGAGAAAAATAATCTATACGTTTTTAAGATTAGACTTACACTGAGATGTACCGGGTGTCCATAAAGGTTTGCCCTGATAAAGAAACCGAATATTATGAAAACATTTGCTGGCAAGATAGAGTTTATTTTAAATATTAACAAATGACTTCTAAAGTTTTTTACACCTATGTATAGACTCAATACACTTCTTCGTGTTCGCCTTGGGTTACCTGTAATGCTTCTAGGGACTTTTAGTTGGTTTTATAACAACAATCAATCAGTTTCAGTTAACGTCCTGAGTAATGGACGTCACTACATTATTTTAGAGTTTCTAACTTAGGAATTGGAGAGGAAAAACCTAAATCTTTGCCAAACTAAAGAACATAAAGAAATTCAGAAAGGTCAAGCGTGATGAACAAGGTAGCAATTCAGTAGGGCCATTACGATTTGCTTTTTGTAGTGCATTACAAGTAAACTGCATTGTTGTCAATTACCTGAGTTTAGGTTGTTAACGAATTAATGAGAACGAAACTAGATTAAATTCCCTTGAAAACAAGAAATAAAAGACCATGTAAATGCAAATGTAAGATACTATTGTGGCTATAATGGTTTCCGTACGGCAAAGCTCTGAAATCAGGGCAAGACTTTGTGGACATCCGGTAATACCAACTTGATTAAACCGCGAAAAATATTAAAGTCACAGCACTCTCCGTGGAATTTTAATATTGAATTATATCCTCTCATTATAGTCCGTACAAATTTAATGTGCGGTTTCACTCCGGATTTCAACTCCCCCATTTTGGTTCTCGTTCCTCCGGCCCGCTAAAAAAGATCCAACCTATCAGAATGGGTGGCCTTCTAGCAGGTAACTGTTCTCGTTGGTAACAAATTCCCGCACGGTAACATTTAAAAATGTAATATTTAGGTTATGTTAGTTTAAGATGATCAGTTACCACAGACAAGACTTACTAACTGGACAGATTGCGAAATTCGTCTCGTTTTTTGTATTCGAAATTTACCCTCAAAAAATTACCTTCCACCATTGGTTCTATAAGAATATCAGAATCAGTGAACATTATTACAGGTATATTAAATTTATCATTTCACCTCATACAGTTGTTTTGCTTTTGTGTAGACAAATATGCTTATTTTAACGCTTGAGATGTATGAAAAAGCTTTGCGACGGTTGTTAGGAGAAATTACATGAATATTAACTACGAGAGCTAAATTAAAATAACTGCTGATTATGAGAGGAAAATCGGAATTCAGGACTGTGAAAAATTGTATGAAATGGCGGAAGATAAAATTCTGTCTTCCGACCACTTATTAATTTTGATCGTGATCTAGGTGAAAAGGCTTTTAGGATCGAACATTTTAACGAACTGCATGATGCATCGTTCACTTGCATCTAGAAATATAATTTTCCCATCTCCGTAGATGGCAATCACTCAGAGCGAATCCGATCCGGAATCGCTGTGCGAATGTCTTCCGCATCTAAACGTCTAATTTGCAAAACTCAGGGTTCGTGAGCCTTTCTATACCGCCCATCAGCGAAAGTGGTTCCGATTTTGGATGACTGACCAGAGCTATTAGGGGCGTTTTGGTGAGAGTTTTGAGTTACGGTCTATTGTTTGTGTCGTTTATGCCGCGTGGAATAGTTTTAGAAGGTGTTACATGAGGATCGAGGATGGTGGGAAAGGTGATGTGAGAGGCCTGCGTCATCTTGATAGGTGAGTGATATTGCAAGAGCCACATGGATGAAATGATACGCTTGGAACAGTGATTCGAAATTTATAATATTGTTTTATTTTCCACAGTTGTTACTTACAGTACTATATACCATTACGGAAAAATCTATATAATAATAGGCAAGCATGTTTCTTTTACTCCTTTTTTCTCAGCTCGTGTGCATCGTAGGAAAAATCCGCGCATACCGTTAGAAAAGTATAATTCTTTAGATGATCAGAATCCAAATATAATTCACATCGTTCTCCAGGGCTACGCCCCACAGGCTTTCAAAATTAGAATGTTAATCTTATGGAGGAAGGATGATTGATTGAATCAGTAGGAAGCTGATCAAAAACAACTGCTATAGAAAAACAGGAAGAACAGAGTGTTTCAGTTATAACATATTTTTGAACCTCTTGGGTTCAGATCGATTGAAATTTTGGTCGAATTTCGACCAGGAGGCGATCTCTAGTATGTTTTAAAGCATTCACTTATTTTACTGATGATCATTGTGATTGTAGGAAAACTTATGACTGCTTTTTCTCTTTAATGGCATCGCAGATGTAAAAAATTGGCTGCTTCACAAAGATTACATGAAACCAGCGGGCCTACTGTAGTTTACAAAAAAAAAAACATTTGTTGCGGTAAAATGATTTTAAAAAGTTTTTAAATTTATACTTGAAAAAAATAAATATCCTACTTTAAAGAGTTATGAAGCATTTTCTTTGGGTTTTCAAATTTAACATAACGATCTATGATCCAAGAGAAATTTTATAACACCAAAACGGCTAAAATATATAAGAAAAGCATAAGGAGTGACTAATTAGAATATTGCAGGATGCCTAAGGTAGATCAACTCCTTGTGACAAAAATCCAAGAAGAATAATAAAGGACATTAGGTAAAATAAAAGTTTTATAAAGCATTTTTCCAAACTCTTTTAGATGGACAATAAATAATTTCGTCAATTTTATCTAAGTAACTTTGGTTATAGTGATCTCTCTAAAATCTTAAAGAAAGTTATTAGGAAGGACAATGTTATGAAAATGTTCAGCAATGTCCAGAAAAATTATTCAAAAGCCTCTAAAACTGAGATGGGGGTTTCGTGATCCCTCCATAACAGTACTTTCCCTACGGACGCGGACACATCAAGGAAGTATAAAAATTAAAATAAACCACGAGAGGGCCCAGCGAAAGTTGTCTAATTAATTAGCAAATATCGCTTGCACGAAGATGCTCATTTGAATATTAGGTATAAACGTGTCGGTTAAAAATAACCTAAGTGTTTTATGATCAGAAACGGTAATTGAATTACGAGTGAATTTAAGTAAATGTCTAAATATATCTTTCAAGCAATCGCAACGAATGTTTACCCTAGTACAAAAATTGATACCGTATATAAAAAAACAACCGATTAAAAAGTGTAATTTTGAATATTTAGTGGACCCCAAACAATGAGAGATTTCAAAATACAGCATATAAACTGTATGTAAAAATCTGGAAGCATCAAGCAATAAAAAAATCAAATTACAAATTTTGGATCTATTTGAAACATTGAAAACTATCTGTAGGCCGCGGTATACAAGTTTACGGTTCTGTACTGGGAACGTCACGTCAAGGTCGAGTGGAGAGATGTAACAACAATCACAACACAACTACGGGTCGGCCACCCGGGAAACGCAATGGTAAACAATGCTGTGACGTAATGTACTGCGGCCCCCGTGGCAGCAACCCTGCATGCCACTGTGAATCACTGTGCAAACTGAGATAATAATTGGTCGATAGCCTGTTTACCGTACAAGGTCTATTGATGTCACGAGTGCAGCTAGTTATAGATGGTTTTCGCAAGCATGAATAAACTGTGCATAATATCACATAATATTATCAAAAAAATTTTTGAAATTGAAATAGCCTGACACAGATGTGTCGAGAAACTCAGAATAATTAAAATTAAGCAACTCTAGTTATCTTTTCAAAATTTGTTGTAAATTGGCAATTGTATTTTATTTTATATTTTAACGTTAGCCATCACTAATCATAAGTTTTCATTATCATTCATCATGATTGAAGTAATCAAAGTTTTCCTTCCTGTTTCGGAATCTACAGTCTGATGCAGTCTTCAATATTTACAAAACCTAAATGATCCTTTTCTATTTTTGGAATTAAATGGATTATTTCATGTCTCATTCCATCTCAAAACGAAAGATAAGACCCCGTAAAATAACAAATCGTTGAGAAACTGGTTCAAAATTAACATAAAAATAGCCCAAAAACCAAATTTAGTTAAATTAGTTATCAATGAATATACCAAAACCCTCTAGGTACAGTAACAACTCCATGTCTACAGCATGACCGTGCTCCGCTACCTCCGCACCAGACTGTACTGTCGGAATGTTCACATTAGATCTGCAGGCCAACAATGCTTCAATGGTCCCCGCCTTCTGTTCTATAATGGGCTCTCTCCGACGCTGCCCCTCAAGGGCATTCATCTATTTGATAATGGAATAAATTCTTTTATCAAAATTATCGTGCTATTCATTCATCTTTGAGTTTTCATCATGCCGATCGTGTTTCTGAGAGTTAGGCCTAATTGCAATGAGACTATGGTTCCCAATCCGAATGTTCCCTGTTCAGAATCCAAACTAGTTGCGTTACTTCCTGACATGGGCGGATTTATGGGGGTGCCAGAGGGTGCCTGGCACCCCCTGATTTTTCATGATTTTTAAATGCCGATCATATTTTTGTAACAACGATTTTGTAACAAGAACGAAAGGCATACAACAAGGTAAATATAACGATTTTGTATTTAATCAAAACATCAGTTTTTAGGACAATAATCATTTTTAACAAGTAAGACGTAAGCAGTCAAGTAGCGTAATCAAAACAACCGTTTTAAAAGACAGTTAAACTATCTTTTGAACATTATGCGGTCGCGTGTGTGTGCGACGTTACGTTTCTGGTCAAGTACACTGTACAATTTCCAGCAAAGGTGAGTACTGACTACCGACCCTGCTCTGACGCTCTCTCTCACTCTCTCTCTCTCTCTCCCTCCCCCTTTAGTCATTTACCTCTGGTGACTTAATTTCTAGGAATATGATGTACATCTGTGACATAGTTATTTTTTGTGGGCTCTACAGTAGCATCGTTTCTCAGTGGCCAGTATACGGTTTGGTTATTAGTAGTACCTTTTATTTTAATAGTTATTTAAAGTTAGTTACTTGTAGACTTGTTTATATCTTTCGAAAGGTCGACAAAAATAAACAAATGATCTTCATTAAAAATGAATAAATGCTCTTTAACGATTCTAAAAACACTTTTCTACCAACGGTTAAAATCAATATTCTTGGGTGGTTTTCATAATAAAATTCCAAATGAGATGGACAGTTTTTCAACTGAAATGAGCCATACTACAATTTTAGGTTTTTTTTGTATTAATAAATTAAACAGCGATACTTGTTTGTTATATATAAGCCACTATTTCTTTTAGGTTATTTTGAATTGTTGCGGTCTAAAAAACACATAAATTGAAAGAAGACTATTTACTGAACATTGTGTGAAAATTTTATGTTTCTAAGTTTTACAGTTTTTGAAGAGTGCTTATTGAAATCATCCATGTCACCGATGATAGCGACGAACGCATCTCCTCTCGAGGCCACGACCGATGCTGGGTTAATTATAGCTGCCCAGACGGTCTTTTTTATGACTTATCACTACCGTGAGATTTTTTGAGTTTTCTTACCTATATATCAATAACAGAAATAATAACAGCGCGCTGTAAACTTTTCTGATTGTTGATTACGTGTGTATCAGGCCCGGTGTAGCGGCTGCGTCGGAGATGCGTTCGTCGTGACCATCAGTGACTTGGTTGAGTTTGGAAGCAGAACTCAAAAACTGTAAAACTTAGAAAGGTGAACTTTTTACACAATGCTCAGTAAATGTTTTTTTTAATTTATGTGTTTATTTAAAGATCCCAAGTCAAGATAACATTAAAAGGAGCTGGCCACTGTGTGATTGTATAACAGACAATTATAGGCTTACCTAAACAGCAAGGATTTACTTGGGTTAGGCCTTAAAACCTACCATTTAAATGGGATTTTGGTGTTTGAATGAGCATACAACGACTTATACTTTAGTATAGGTGGCACCCCCAAAACTTTTTACCTAAATCCGCCCATGCTTCCTGACCGATAATATCTGGTGGTTTAAGATCCATCTAACCGTAGTATATCCTCACGCGTATTCTTAAACACACGCACTACGAAGCTAATTAATTGAAATAATCAACTAGAGAAAGGAGGAAAATTAATCTATTTGATAAAGCTTGCGTTAAGTTCCGATAAAAAGTTAAACGTAATCATTAATTTACATAATTGAAAGTATTGGATTATTTAAATAAGTAACGACATCTCTCTACTTCGGTTTTCATTAAATTAACGGGGACTTTAACTAATCGTAATTCCCGACAGAAGTGCCATAATTTGTGATCAATTCAACTAACGACATGGTGGCCTTTATCAATTAATTTTATGTTGAATAAAAACAAGTATGTATAATGTAGAACAAGACGAACCGATGAGTGGAATGGTTTAGGGCATATATATTGTAAAAACTATGTATACTGTATACCTATATTGTCGTATTATTTTATCGGCAGGAGAATACTACTATAATATGCTGGAGTGAAATAATTCCATTCCCGTTTTTAACAGTGCCGCATTAAATAATGATTAAACAAGCCAAGCGCGTTTTAATGATACACAATTGTGTAAACATAGTTATCGTTAAGTAGCCTTGAAATAACGGGCATCGCAAGAAATGTAAACAAGCTTAAGGATTTCCGCTGGTAGGTTATACGGTATCCCATACATACCCGAAGGCCTATCTATACATACCATATCAACAGTATTGATCAAAACTAATTGTATAATTTTCGCGTTGAAGGTTCAAAGGCCATTGGAACCAATCATAGCAATTTTGAAATGACGATCAATGTTTTGTTTGATGTTTTTTAGAATTATAAATGAGATTTCGACGAAAACGTCTGGATCAGCTAGCCAAATTATTATGTCCCATACACATGTTTGTTTCGGACGGTCATCAAGTGTGGACACATACCGTTATACATTATTTATTATTTGAGTGTCATTTGGTTTTCTAACCAACATGCGTCTTTGGGAAAGGGTTGAATAATATTTTACTGTTTTAAATCGTTTTTACATTTTACAAAGAAAAAATTTCTCGCTATAACACACATGTAAAATAGATAAAACATTTTCTCAAGCTAATCTGGAGGCATAAAATGTAATAAATACATTTTGAAATGAAATTACCCTTAGAGTTAATTCTTACGTTAGTTACGGCGAATAAAAAAAAAAATAAATAAAATAAACTGGCCTACAAAGGAATTGATTCCACTGCTAACGATCTCATAATGTTATGAATTAAAAACAGCGGAACAAATCATTTTCCTAAAAGCTTTTTGCTTCATTGATGACTTTTATGTTGGATTACATGGCCAATGGCAGATGTTAATCATGAGACAATACAGTTTAAATGTTGTCAAAAATTAGAATAGGCCTACTGTATTTCTATTTTCTTTGATAATTTGACAACTATACGGGTAAAAATACAGGGTGACTATAAAAGAGTACTTATCATTAAATATAAAATTGAGCAGTCATAAAAATGACACTATATTAAAACCGAATGATTTATTTCAAATATGTTTTAACATGTTTGGGACTATCTCTGAAAATTCATGTTGAGTGATATCCACCATACACATATTGCAACTTCTTTGAATGGGTACCATTTTTATAGGCCATCCTGTATAAAATAACGTACATAACAATAAATACAGTTAAAAAATAGAGTTGGATTTACCTGAGGCGGTCCAGCATTCCGTGCAGTTCTGGCACAACGTGAACCAATCCTGCTCCAAGTCCCTGTACAGAGGCACGTGTCCCGGCATGGCGGAAAGTCAAAATTTGTCCCACAGTTTGGAAAACTAAAACATTAAAACGAAAAACCGGATGACTGAGTTACCGGGGAACCTAACCGAAAATTTTAACCGCGAAAAGCGCACGAGAACCTTCCCGGACGAAAATCATTTCCCGAATGGCTTCGGCCGGTGTTATCAGAAAGTTCAAGGGTCGAATAGTCATAGTCCTGTCTGGGCAAGACGGCGCGGCGGCGCGGCGACGGTATGCTAGGCACTTTGCCCTGACAATACTGGCGACGAGTTTGAATAATGCAAAAGGAGGTCTATTTGAAAAACAAACTAGTCCTTGCTTGGAAATACTCGGAATTCAGTGAGTAACTGTACAAACAGTCCTGGATTTTATAATTTGTTTTCAAAATAGATAAGACCTTAACGAAACGAAACTTTTGTTTTTAAACAAATTATTCTATTTAAAAATTTTAAAGGAATTCACTCATGTTTTTAAACGTTAAAAAATAATTATAAATTACTTGAGGTCCAAAATTGTTCAAATGCAGTCTTGACAGCTAAAATACCACTTTATGGAGATTATCAAAGTTTTTCTTCCACCAATCCCATGAACGTCCACAATCCTGAAGTCGTTTATTCACTGAACAACCACAATACACATCTACAAATTTCACAGTCACAAAACAGTTCCGCACTCGAGTCCTAGAGTTCGCCACGTCTCTGCACGCCGGCCGCTCCGTGTAGCGATGTTGCCGCCGCGACCGCACAACAGCGTGTGATGGTGGGGCGGAGCCCGCACCAGAGCCAGGAGGGCGAAGCCCGCCACCTGACGAACCACTCTCCATCTCGCCGACCTTGCCGCCACACGAGACCGCGGAATAACTGTTCGATCCGGGCTAACCTTTCGGTGAGATATTGGGTTTGTTTTGTTACTAGATAGGTTTGATACCGGTTTGGGTGTGGAGTCAAGTCGAGGGCGTGGAATTCACGAACTATGATTTTGTTTGAGGAAGAATCAAAATTGAGTACATACGGATTAATTTTTTATAGGAACATAATAATGCATATTAATGGTGAAATATGTATCATGTTATATAGTACTAGGGGACCAAGCATTTGCTGGGTATTCTTTAAACTTGTAAGACGAGCTCGTTCACTTCGCTCACACCCATCAGTCAAAAGGGTTCTGTAGCTTGGTATAAATTTAATAAAACATGCACCGGTTGGAAATGTAGCACGTTCGCTTAATTCTACAGGTATTCAATTTAGTACTTAGTAATTTGGTAATATTTTAGACTTTTGTTCAATTTAGAAGCTAAAAAAATATCCATACGAACATTTTTATTACGTACATGAAAACTTTGAATTGCACTAAACACATTTATATATTTTATTGCAGATGGTTTTCATTTGATTGGTTAGAATGTTTAAACTGTTTTATAAATTTGCCAACACTGTAAAATGATTGAGAAATTATAAAAGATTTCAATTTATTCTTGAAAGGGCGTAGATTTAGTCCTTGTTTTATATGTTGTGGTAATCTATTAAACCGGCACGAGATGGTAAATTTTTATTTTTTTATGAATAGTCTATTTTTATGAATAGTTTTTTATGAAAATTCTATGGATGTAGGTCTGAAAAGTTATTAAATCTGGTATTATAATTATGGATATCACTTCCTTTCTTTAGTTTGAATTTATAACGGAAAAAGAACTGTATCTATATATATATATATATTAAAAAAAAAAAACACACACACACACACACACACAATTGGCCAGCCTATAGTGTGGGTCTCCCCTAAAAACGGGTTAACCCCATAAAAGACCTCCACTACTCTTTAGGATTCTAACCTGGAATTGTTTATCACATTACATCAGGCTAGGCCTAAATTTGGCTTACGCCCGTTGGGCTCGCTCCTTATCCAGCCGCTCGATCAAGGGGTCTGGGCCACATCGCGGTCCAGATCGGTTTTCTTTTCCAGGAGGATGCCCCGGACGAACTGTGACAAACAATCCCAGTTGCCCTCATCCTCCAAAATCTTTTGGCAGACCGAGTCCACCGAAAATGCATTAAAGGTTTCTGTGGCCTCCAGGCGGGCCTTACCCTAATCTCAAGAAGGAGATGATGCTCCAAAATCTCTACGAGGAATCTACAGGATAGAAGATAAAGTATCAAGTATTAAGTTAAACGATCCTATTAAGTAATAGGAAATTTGCAGTATAATAAACCAATTTTTAACTGCAGTAGACTAAAATTGTGTACTTTAATGTATTTCAATTGCTAATTTTTACTTTTATTCTGAAATGAAACTGGGTTCGCCTTAGTTTTCACAGCAAAGTTATAGTTTAAAATTATGCCAAATACAGTAATTCTTTACAATGTTCTCTCAAACAGGTTTTATTCATCAGGCAAAGCAAAACATGGTATAAGGCAATTGATGCTTCCAAATTTCAGAAATACTAGGGGGCCTGTGCAGCGCAATGCGCTGCATTTATTGGAGTACCTGGTGATCAAACTTTGCTCCATGGTAATACTTTGAAAAAAAATTCATTATAGTGAAAATCAGATAGAACATTATTGGTGTTTCATCAATCGATCTTCATTACCAATTTTCCAACTTCCCAATGTGATAGTGTTGAGATGTGATGCTCGTTCTTTTAGGTCTGAATTAGCTAAGATTACTTAGTTGTTCTTTTGCCGATATGTCTTAGGGCCTTTGTCTAAACTCTCCTATAAAATTTATAATAAATTCACAGATAATGGATCCACATAGTTCATCAAACATAAAACGTAAATGACAACAGAATAAAAATCAACATTCCATTACTCCCCGGTCCAGTATGAGTTATGCAGCACTCACTGCGGCTGTTTTTGTAGTACTACTGAATGAGGTAGTTAATGGCATAGTGAATGAGTCCACATTACTATTTATGTTTAAATCCTCTTTAACTTAACTTTCCATGACATTACAAAATTTAAATAAAGAAATCCCAAAAATTAAGAGAATCTACATCTTTGTTGGTGTGGCCCATTTTGTTTTTAGTGGCATTTTTATTTTTGTTAACATTTCTCTTTATAAAAGCAATTTTTGTAATAAGCTTGTTTTCTATACTGGAGGTAAAAAACTTTTAAATGTTGTCTTTTACACAGCTTTTTAATTAATCAATCAATCAACATTTATTCGGCGGACAATTAAGAAATTTCATTAGCCTATACATCATAAACTTATCTATAATACCTAAAATTAATTTAAAATTCATAATTTCTTATTTTATATTGTAAAAGTCTTCCATTGAGTAAATGCTCTTGTCAATAATATATATTCTTAATTTCTTCTTAAATGTGTTTGTGTCTGAATTCATATCCTTAATTTCAGTAGGAAGGTTATTGTAAATTTTGGTATTTATATATATATTTAATATGATTTTCATGAATGATGTTCTATGATAAATGGCTGAAATTTTATTCGTTTTTCTGAGATTCATGTTTGTGTTATTGGTTTCTATAGTATGAATTTTATGTGTAATGAATAATATGTGTAGTAGCATTCTGCTTAAAACATGTTTATACTATAATAGTAAATAAAAAGGTTATTACACTTACAACCAACTATCCCTTTTCCTTACAGTTTATAGCAGTTTGAAAACCCATGCACACAAATTTAGTGATCTATTTTAGTATTTGTTACCTTTCATTATTGTTTCAATACCAGTCGAACGACCAATAAGACCCATGTCAAAAATTTCAATTTCCAAAATTATTTTCGTAAACAAAAATGAATTTTTCCAGGGTTAAGTTACAAAATTTATTTTTGTGCCCAAATACGTGTTAATAAAACTTTCAAGCAAAATCTGCCTGCTACATTTTGAGAAAAGGTTAAAAGCTAAGATTAGACACTCCTCGTATTAAAGTATGAAATTATGTTGATATTTCAGTACCAGTTCAATTTGCTTCAATTCAGCTTTTAACATATGTGTTTGTTTTAACTATCAACAGCTGTTTTATTTAGCAATTCAATATAAATTGTTCCCCATGTTCATCTTATGGACAAAAAATGAACTTTGAGGGCTTCCCGTGAGCTTCAGAATTAAAATATCAAAAATCTAAAACCTTATTGCAAAACTACGAACTGAGACCATTCTTTTGACACCTCAAACTTTAAAATTGGTCCAGAAATAAGGGAGGAGTAGTATTAACAAAAAAAGGGCATCACGTATTATATATATAGATAGTTAATGTAGTCAGTACACAAACGTGTGTACTCAAACAACAACAATCGCAACTACAACGTTGTCTAAAACGGTCAACGCCGCTAGGGAAGGCGCGACATAACATCGTGATTGTATCGCGGTCCCGGGTCCAAGTCACGCCTGCATTCTTGCACGCCCACGCACCGTGTCCGCCGTGCGACTCCTGGGTGCCTCCAGGCTACAGGGTGTTCAGGAGGGACCCATTCTGGACGGGTGTCTCACCGGTACAGCTTCGTAACTTATAATTTAACTAACCTAAAGGTTATAATTTTAAAATGTCACAGTGTAAAATGATTACCGAAGAGAAAAGGTACCTGATTTCTTCAATAACTTGTCTGTACAATCTTTTATGTAAGAGCCTGTAAAATAGTTCATGGGTGTAAAATACCGTTTCATCTCACGTTCGGCCGTAATCTTATTCTTTCTTAAAGGCAACTAAAATTCTAAAAATAATCTAGAAAAAAAGAAACTGTGTGCCAAAAATTATAGGTCTTAATTAATGTCTATTTTGAAATTTGACCTCAAATAAACCTCTCGGAGGCGACTTCCTGCTGCATTACACTGTTTTGAATGCAAATAAGCAATTATAAACGATTCTCGCCCATAGTAATATCGAGCCAATGAAACACTATTTTAGAATAAAACGTTATTATTGCAACACACAAAAAAAGTTGTGAAGTAATTGCATGTAAAAGAGTTTTATATTGTTTGATAGGATGTCATTTTCGATCCTGTGACGTTGACGTCCATTCGCTTAATATTTGAAGGACGTTGAACACAACACGCTATTTTAATGAAATCCCTTATTTGAAAAGCCCTCCAATCAGTTTTAGCGTTAAAAATAAAATACAGCATTTTTTCTCTTGTTGAAAGCGATCCTGTGCCAGTGAATCGTGGATTGTATTAGCATTTCAATCCTATAACGATGTGCTTCAAACTACGAAACAACCTGAGAAGATTTCGCGATGCACACGGTTATTCGGTTGGGGAGGAAAACACCAAAATTACGATCCGTCGTGATTGAAATTGGCACTTGGAAAGGGCAGACCAGAAGTTACATCATATACCGAAGTAGAAGATAATGTGATGTTTAGATTGGAGGACTTAACCACTGCTGAGATAAACCCAGCTACTCAGCTATATATTTCCTTTAATGATTTATACACGGAACAACCACAACGTTAGGACATTAACGTTGTAACAAGTAATAAGTTGCCGATTATTTCAAAGCACAATAAAAACATAAGTATAAAAGTAACAAGATCAACAATGCATTAAAGATAAAATGTAGCGATTTATCCGTCTGGGTAAGTAAAGTTCAAGGTATTAAATGATAAGGTTACAAGATAATAAAAACCATTCGTTTTTACTAAAATTGAATTAAATAGAGTCCCTCAATTTTCCTCAACTTTGACTCAATTTCAACTCAAAAAGAGCAAAATCTACTCTTTTTCCATTTACATTGTGTAAAATTGGAAACAAATTATTAACTTTATTTTTTTTACTGCAAGTGCCACATCGGGTTAATGTCACAGGTCAATTAAATTTGGCCTTAGGTATAATTTAACATTTAAAATAGTCAATATAAAAATAAAACTTCACATGGAGTTTTACTTGTCAAGCTACTTTCAATGTGAGGCGCGCTTTTCCCACAATCTTAGATTTACCATATCTATTGATGCCTCTGGACAAAATTAACTACCATACTCTACAAATAATTTGTTTGTTCGAACTTGAATTTGAAAAAAAACAATAGATATGACCTTCCCTAGATGCAGCACAGTTATAAACTAATGCTTCAAATGTGTTACTGTTTTTCTCTCGTTGCAGTATTTCCAACATTATCAAGGAAACCCCTTCCAAGTTCGCGGTTTCTCCCATTCCTCCAATAAATCTTGCAGACAATTAAGCTAAGCTGCTCCAGTAATAACCCGGATGACTTTCCCCACATCTGAGGCCGGAGCGCCGGAGAGCTACGACTTCTTTGCTGCCCCTGCCCCTGCCCCGAGCTCCGGACACACGTCGCACCTTTCTAGCTGACCTCTGCTCCGCTCTCTCACCTTCTCTAATACCAGCCATTCCAGAGCAATAAACTATGTGTTTACTGCGATTCCATTTAACTTGGAGTTGTTCCGTGATTGAGTTTCTTCAATCTTAGCTAGAAAATCAATCAAACAGAAGATCTTTCAATCAGTGCCTTAAAAGGTAGCGAGAATATTAAGGAAAACGAGTTACTGAAAATCTGTGTAAAACCAAGCAAGTGTCACACTGGACTTGTACAAAGATTTTAACACAACTGTAAACTTTTAGGAAAATAATTAAGACCTGTCACTGTAAAAATAGCATCAGTTATATTGGAATACTGTATTTTGCTTTCTTGGTGGTTTTGAGCATAGATAAAATTGTCATGAAAAATTATCGGAATAATGTAGGCGAAAGAATCGTGAATGATCTTAATTTTTTTAAAGTTACATTAGTAATTTATATTTGAAAACATTACTCAATTCTATGATTGCTTACTTTTAAAATACAGAATCCGCATATTATTATGTTGAAATTGTTCATAATGTAAAATCTGTACAAAAAGTTACATACTCTTATTTGTTACACATTGTTACATATTGTTACACTAATGTATTTTGTATATGTATGAGCATGACAACTCATTGAGCATTCATCATTATTTTCTGTCCTAAGTAAGTATTCCTCTCTGGGTGACGTTAAATTATTTTTATCATTCTGCACGAAATCAGCCTGTTTTTTGTTCTCTCAATAGTACCAAAACCGATTCTTTTCTTTCCTAGGACTGAAAAATCATCTGGAGAATTTTTTAGGTCCTAGTACTGAAAATTCAGCTGTTTGCTAAGTATATTATTATTGATTTATTAATGTTGAGGAGCAGAATTTTGAAATTCAAACGTTATAAAGAGCATTGTTTGTAAATAACAGAAATGTAAACACTGCATATTACTTACTTTGTAAATATAACCTCGAAAATAGAACTTAATAGTTTATATTTTTAACGATCAAAAGTCTAATTTTGCATTATGATAAAAAACGTTGTTCATCACTCGGAGCAAAAGTGTCTTTTTGATGCTTAATCGTTTTTAAAAACTCGGCTGCGCCTCGTTTTTAAAACACGATTGCGCACCAAAAAGACCCACTTTTGCTCCTAGTGATGAAAACTACTATTATTGCATAAATGTGTGTTATGTGCAGTTTTGGTTTAGTGTACCAGCATAAATGACACGTTCCTACTTGATAAAACCCGCACGTGTATGCGTACAAAATAACTGCAACTAAATCACTAAATCGAACCATTCCACATTTTAAAGGGGAATTTCACATTTTTGGATCCTGCTATATAATGTTTAGGTCTGAGTAAAATTATTTTCGTAAATTTACATTAAGTTTTTTTGCATCATGTCCAGCAGTCTAACTTTGTTTATTCATGAAAGTCCCCTGATGCTGATATGAACCCTTCATTATCACTGCCGACTCCCACGAACCCCTGCCTACTTGACCTGTGGCCCCATGCGTTGTCCTAATCTCTGCCTACCATAAAGCACATTCGGCTGTCGTTTTCTCTTGCAATGACTCCTTTATTATCGCCACACCATAACAGTCAAAACTGACGCCCGTTTCGGCTGGTAGATTTCGCGAGTCATGAAGTCTGTTGTCTCTCTATGTAATATCGTCGGGAAGATATTTTCTAAGACAAAGTAAGTTTAGTTTATGACATAAAGTGCTAACTGTTATGATTATGTTTTAATTCATTCTTTAAGACATGGACACTTACCTGTGTCAAGTATAAAACCGTCATGGTCACGAGACAAGATCTACAGGCACTTTGTATTTTCTGATAGACAAAAAAAAAATGGAAATTTAAGACTTTGACTCAAAATATGTGTTCCAATAAGCTGAATAACTCTGACTTAACCTTGAAATTTCCCAAAGGGCAACCATGACAAAACCAGATCACTTTCCAATTCGCTGTGTCTTATTTACTAATCATTTTCTCAAGGGCATTCAGACAATCGTAAATTACAACATTTACCTGCCCTTAAACTTTGGATTGGAAGTAGTAGATTTATGACGTTTAAGTGTAAAATATATCTTTATAAATATTTCCCAGTCTAAATAAACATTAGCTTGCCGTATTATAATCATTGATTAGGCCTACTAGTATAAAACTATGTTACAATCTGTGTATCTGAAAACTCACATTAAAATGTTTTAGTTACAAGACTTAAATTTTGTATTGCTTCTGAAGGTAGACTTATCATTTTTTTTTATGTGTTTTAGTCACATTAGAAGAATTGTTCTAGCTTCCTAAGCGGATAACTGGACTGAATACTCCACGTAAATTAAATTTTCGTACATTTTACCATTTTCCGGGATATTTTCAATAAAAACAAACAAAATATATCTTTAAACCAACTTCGAACCATTGGAGTTAAATTAAATTCACACGAAATCAGTCGAAAGTGATAGAAATTAAAGACCTGACGGTTCGAGAAAAGTAATTACGTTGTCCAACAATCGTGACGACGCGGTGTCAACAGTTTCATAATGATAATTGTTCAATTTCTCGCTACTTGTTCCCACAGTAGCTCAACGATAATGTTGACGATTTTACCAGCGAGACTGATATTTTCAACATAAACGATTCTAATAGTTTTTCTTAAGTTACTCATCTGAGAAACCACTTGACCATTCATTAGTTAACCATAAAGTCTTCGCCCTCCTCGGATGAACAGCGGCTGGGGAAATTAATATTATGAATTTTTACTAAAATCGCGAGTTTTCATTCTTTCTAAATCCGTTGTTTTTTCTTTTTTTAAGCGTTAAACATATTTTGCCATTTCTAAAAATGACTTTTAACTAGTCGTTTACTCGTGTTGTGGTTGGTCGATCGTCAATAATCCTAAAAGTAACTGGCCGAATTAATGATCGTTAATGTTTGATGATTAACACAATTAAATGATCGGGAACATCAACAACTTGTACTGTAAAAATAGAATCGGAAGTTTTTACCACAATTTATGTGAGTGAATAAAAGTAAACCACACTAGCTTTCTTATCGGGTGCCAAAAGTCCACAATACTACATTAAACTCTCTGCTGCTTCAGCGATTTCCCTTAACTAAAGTGTCACCTAAAGGGAAAACGCTATTACGGCAGTAGTATAACCTAAGCCCAGATATTTTTTTCATTATTTTCATCGTTATAAGAAGCCAATAACACCGTTCGTCCAATCTAACAAACTTAGGTTTTTGGGGTGGTACGTAAAAAATGACAAATGGTGCTGTAATAACCTTTGAGTAATACCTCCATTTTGATGGGGGGAAAATAATGCGAATGGCGGATATTGAAGGCCTATGTCTTTCAAGCTTATGCAGAATAGCACCTGATAAATTTTTTTAAGTAATCAGGAGGAAATAAATTACATATTTATAACTTTTTGAGTTTCATATCCACGGCTTTGTCCAGCCCTGCACTTAGTACGGTTCTTCAGCTCAAATTAACTTTTACAAATTTACGTGTAACCGATTATTACACGAAGGTAAATATGTAACACACTCATAAATTCGCCTGTAAAATATGATCACAGAAAAATATAACTAAATAAAATAAATCGACATGGATTTCAACAACTTCGTCCCACACGAGGATATTATTTTACTTGAAGTGGCGTACAAGTCAAACATAACACTTTGATAGGACATTCACCCGAACTTCACATCCATGTAAACTTTCCACCCAAAACATCCTTGTGAACATGTTAACTACCGGCCCGCCCACCCGACATGGGGCATGGGGGGCTCTCACGGAAGTGTCTACAATATCTGGAGCGCCGCCGCCGCACGTACCCGCAATTAAGCCCCCTTCCACCCCTCCCGCCGCCCCGATAGTAAATAATTAATTTAATTACACTCGTGGGTTATTGGAAGAAGATGGCTCGGAACTGACCTGCGCAACAGACGTGGTGAGCGGTATACCCATTTTGAAACCGGGTCGTGTTATCCAACAAAGGAGTTTTTGAAATGCCAACGAAAGGATAACGCAACTGTTTGGGCAATCTATTAAAAATATATTTTCAACTAAATTAGGACTTTATATTACAGAAAGTATTATATTATATACACCTGAAGACGTTTTTTATTGTATTTCTATGGATTGCCATTTGAGATGAACTTAGTAAGAGTATTTTCTTTTCCAAATGAGTTATTATTTAGTTTTTCAAACAGTTCACGGGTGCCAAAGTCAAGATTGTTTCCTTTTAGATTGTGGGTTGGGTTGGGTATTTCATTGAATTTTTTGCCTTACACAATTCTTTCTTTTAAATTTATCTCTAAAAATTTTACATCGTTGTAAATATTTGTTTAGTTAATTATTTTAACCCCAAATCACGAACTTTTTTATATTTTATGTCCTAAGTAAATAGTTTAATTCATCGAGTGCACAACATTCAGCAGTAAACTGTGCAAATGTAATGAATAATATTTGTAAGTTTTATGGAAGTGGGTCGTTTTTTTTAATGGAGCAACCTAAAAACGTTTATATAGTTATAAAATTTAAATGAAATATTGTTACGAATGTTGTGCAATTTTCATTGTGTAATAAATCGTTATCATATTAAAAGTGACAAATTTCGGTAGGCCTACTTGAAACAGTTAATCTCAAATCATACACTACGTAAGCTAATTTCTGTAAAATATTTACAGCCTAAGACGTTCACTTTAATGCTCTCAGATTACCCCTCTTCGCCATCTTCACATAGGTCTATCATAACTTCACCTCCATTCCACACCGGTTCTTCGCCGGCCGCTGTCCAAACACAGAGAGAAAGTGTAATAGCATAAACTACGGCTAAATGAAAACATCACCATACAATCCTGGGACCGGCCCGTCGAACGTTTCGCCAATAACAATCAGCTGTTTTTGCCCGCATGTTTCCGCAACAATCGACAATCAGCTGATTGTAAACAGAGCGACAGCTGGCCACTCGTGTGACCTTCCCAGACGTCGGCAGGCTCCCAACACTTTCGATTTTAATTGCACTTCCCCCTGTGATGAGTTGCGCCATCATATGTGCATTAGAGTATGAATATGTATTTCTTGTCGAGATAAGACATGATGCTTTTCCATCCTGTCGTGAAACCGTTATAGGCGAATGTTGGCAGAATCGAAAGTAGTGTCCAAGAACAAATGTGTGTACTTTTACCTGTATTTTTCTGCATTGAAGACTAGCAAAAAACTTTAACCAGTATATGGGATGAGTGGGATTTGCTGTAGAGATTATTTGATGGGTAATGAAGGAGAAGATATACCTCCACTATCAACTGTAATATAAGACTAAAAATAAATCTAACAAATGTCACTGACCTGTAGGAGGGATAGGATAGAAGGGACTGTGGTAGGGGTAACCTCTCCTAGATGACCAACACGACATAAATTGAGTAATCGTGGAAAATACGAGTAGTGAAGAAACCACAAAGATAGACCAAAAAAACCCCTGATTTTATAGGGGGATTTCCTATAGGGAATTTTTTTGGACACAGATTTAAAATTTTGATTCCGAGATTTGATATGTGCTAATGTTTATGTATAGTTATATTATATATTTATACATTTTTGTATAGGTTTTTGACATTTAACATGGGGTTACTTTTTAGGAATTTTCTTGGACACATGCCTATGAGCTTATTTTAAAATATCTGATTCATTGATATAAGAATTATGACTATTTGGGAATCCTAACCATTTAACATATAGTTGGTTTCCTTTGCGTCTTAATACTTTTTCTATTAAATACATGTCTTTATAATTTGTCTTTAACAATTCATAGCTGTAAAATCCCCCCTTGATAATGTTTCCATTCTCATCTTGTAAAATATAAGTTATTGGTTTTGTGTTCTTAATTTCAACTATTGTAAACAATTCAGCAGTCCAATTTGGAGTATATCCTTTACTAAATATATGCTTATATTTGGAAATTCTAACAGTATCTCCCAATTTAAATTTTGGTTTATTATTTTTTAATTTATTTGCTTGAGATGATAATATTAAGTTCTTATGTACAATTTTGGAATTTTTAATATTTACTTGATTTGGTTTCATGCCAATAGACCTGTGAACTTTATTGTTGTATTTATTTATTAATTTGGGTAGTAAATCTAACCATTTATAACTGCCCTGTGCACTAAATTCCCTGAAAAGCCAAGTTTTAAGTGTTCTTTGAAACCTTTCAACAATAGCAGCCTTAGTAGGAGAAAATGTGTGGTAGTGATTAATATTTAGTTTGTTCATTAGAGCTTTAAAATGTTTATTAAAAAACTCCTTTCCATTATCTGATTGAATATTTTTTACTCCATCTGGCAAAATTGCTTTCATCGCCTCAGTTACAATTGGACCTGTTTTATTTTTTAAAGGAGCAGCATAAGCTTTCTTTGAAAATGTATCTATTAAAGTTAAAATATAATTATACCAGAATTTTCCTTGGCATATGACTGCATGTCTATTAAATCGACCTGCATTGTTTCATTGATACCTATTACTTTAAATGCTCTTCTAATAAAGTTTTTTCTTACATTTTTGTGTAGTTCATATGCGATTTTTTCTTTCATTTTTTATCAGATACATTTTCATCATTTCCAGCACATTTAAAATAGGTTAAACGTGCACTAATTAATGCCCCATCTGATTCATTTCTAAATACATGATTTTTATGAATAAATTCTTCACCAGACAATTTTCTAAATCCGCTAAATGAATTTGGATCAGCAATTATTATATTTTGATAATCATTTACATCCATTAATTTAAATCTTTGGGTATTATAAATAAACTCTTTATTTTTACTTTCATATTGTAATGTTTGTCCTACTGTTGCGGCATCATTTGGCTCTGTCCCTGGTGCTAAGTTATTTATTTTTATATTTTTTGCATCAAAATTATGAGTTTTGTAATCTATTATTAAAGTTTGGTCTACTGTCACACAATCATGTTTATCTATACCTGGAAAAACAACTGATAGCTTTTTACCTCGACAATTCCAAAATTCACGTTTATTATGTGTATTATCAGCATATATTGATTGATTTAAAATAACCGCATCATGATCCTCTTTAGCTGGCTTTAAATTTGACATTCTCTTTGTTTTCCCATCCCAACTATCGTTTTTTAGTTCTAGTAAATTAAACTTTTCATTACCTTGTATAAACTCATCACCTTGTTTGGTTAGTACTTGACCTAAAATAGGAATCTCATCAAGCTCTTTAGCTTTCTCAACATTATGAATAGGATGTTTTTTAGCGTCCCATTTACTATTTTTTAACTCTAAAAATTCATATTTGTTATTTCCTTGAATTAAATTATCACCTTTTTTAATTAATACTTGCTCCAATGTGGGAACATCATTTAATGTTTCAGCATTTTTAACATTAGTAATTTTATGTTTCTTTGCATCCCAACTTTCATCTTTTAACTCTAAAACTTCGAATTTATCATTACCCTGAGTAAACTTTTCACCTTCTCTTGTTAAGACTTGTCCCAGTATTGGCACCTCATCATATTCAT
Source organism: Neoaliturus tenellus (assembly GCA_030545055.2). Taxonomy (NCBI): domain Eukaryota; kingdom Metazoa; phylum Arthropoda; class Insecta; order Hemiptera; family Cicadellidae; genus Neoaliturus; species Neoaliturus tenellus. Next base: position 179,013,562 of record CM061534.1, on the reverse strand, counting down.
CAGCCTTTTTTACATTGGTAATTTTGCGTTTTTTAGCATTCCAATTATTATCTTTTAATTCTAAAAACTCAAATTCAGCATTACCTTGCATAAAAATATCATTTTTTCTTGTTAATGTTTGATTAATTGTTGAAACATCATTTTTATCTTCCCCATCCCTGACATTTATAATTTTTTGACCTTTAGCATCCCATAGTTGAGAGCTTCTACCTTCAGCTTTAGAATAAGGGTTATAAACTCTATAAAACTTATCTATAAACATCTTTTTAATTAATAAATAATTCCGCACTCTCTCAATTCCTCTAATATCGAATCGATTTCATTATCTACACCAGTGTTTCCAGCTTGTTTAGATAAATATAATAATCTTAACCGGTCAACTAGCTCATTGGGACAGTTCCAATAAATATAATCTATTTTATTACCTGTTACTTCTCTTAACCCTGAACCAAATAGTGGTTTAATTATATTTGTGTATTTTCTATGTCTATTAGCTGATATACCCTTCTCAGGGTCATAACCCCGAAAATGTCCACTGGTAATTTCTAATATTTCTTTATATGTTTGCAAGTCTGAATCTTCATATTGTGAGGGAGTTTTTAAAGTTAATAATTCCCAAAGCCCTTTGGTGCCTTTATAAATTTTGTCATCGATTGAAATGTCATCGTTGGCTATTTCCACTTCCTTATTTCCAATAAAGAATTTATTTCCTTCTCTCCTTATACCATAAGTGGAATCTGTAATATTATTTTTATTTAAATAATTACCTAAATATTTTGAAGCCAAGAGTCCAAAATCTAATCTGGGTGGGGTTGGAGGAGTAACATTTAAAATTGGAATCCTTGATGGAGTTTTAGGTAATGGTTGTTTATAAGGAACTATTTCTACTTGTTTTTCAGATGCTATATTTTTTAACTCTTGTAAAGGCTCTATTAATGGTTGAAATGCTTGTAATCTTTCTTCAGCCTCTATAAATTTACCCCTCTTTAAGGCTCTATATTTTTCTCTAATTTGTTTAGCTGACTCAATTAATTCTTTTTGTACATTCATTTTTTATTAAAAATATTTCTTACATTTTATTAACTTCATTAGTTAGTGGGTTGTATTCAAATACTTTATCGTGAATAATTAAACAATATGCAGATGTATTTGCAGGTACATTTTCATTGGTTTCAATTTCAAGCTTAATATCTACAACCCCCTCCTTAATTGACTCATTTTGTCTAGAGCAGTCTACTACAATTAAAGGATATTTATCAATAAAATCTAGTCTACTAATTACAGGATCAGGACTTGTGTTATAGTAACTTTCTCTAAACCTTATAAACATCTCATAAGCTTTGGAAACATCTCCATTCTCAAAGTCTAAATTCAAGTCACTATAAGGATAATACTCTGAGTTTAAGAATACTTTTAAATTTTTCAGTTTACAATGATCAAATTGATCCATTCTTTTACGTGCTTTATTGTCCCTGTCAGTTTGAAACCCAAATATTATATACCTGGGAGCTTCTAATGAAGATGATGTCTTTAATTGGAATGTATGCTTTTTAGTGTTGGGAAATGAGGGTAACTCATGTAATTCTAGGCTTCTGAATGCAATTTGTAAGCTTTTATTCTGCAACAGAAGCTTTTGCAACTGTAATTTTTCAGAGTCTGATGGAACTACATGAGGCATAACCCACTGAATTGATTTAAGTGTAATTTTAGGAAGAATATCATCACCTGCAGTTGGTACAGTTGCAGTTGTTAAAAAGCAGTTTAAATCATTTTTGGATCTTTTTAATATTAGTTCCTGCTTAACATTCACTAAAACTTTATTAAAATCCTCAAATACTCCCATTAATAATTCCAGGGGTATGCATGTACTAAATTTTCCATTACTGTGAAACTTTTTTAAATTTTCATCAGTATCAAAAGCCACATTAGTTAATTTTGTTGTTTTATTATAAGAGCAAAGTGTTTTCATTAAGCCTGTTATACCTGGATTTCTGACAGAATCTATAAGTCTTGAGGAGATCTCATATCTGATTTCATCGAATAGAAATGCAAAAGCATTATTTATTAAATGTCCTTTAGCATGGTTTTCAATTTCTCCTTTAATATATAAATAACTCCTAGATGGTAAAGTTAATATATCTTGATTATTTATACAAATTCTAATTTCATCTGAATTGTTTATTGCTAAAGTGTTATGAGGAACATAAGAGTAATTTGTAATTTTTACTATACTATCGTCGAATTGGGATTTCCCTGTAACGTCCAGAAAATCTTCCATTTTTATATATAGAAAATTTTTTAACTTTTAACCCAATTGATCGCAAGAATCGCACATTTTGTGGACTTAAACCCTTACACTGATATATTCTCATATCTTTTTTATATGACAAGTAATTGTAGTTTCTTCACCATTAAAGTCTATTGGCCTATCTTTTTGATCAGCGAATGTAATGCTCATCACATCTAAAGTTGTTGTATTTACTGGAAAATATATGATATTTCTTGGAACTTCAATTATTTTATAGCCTGGTGGGGCTTGAGGATAAAAACTATGAATAGTGTGTGATTTTTTACCATTTAGATAAGAACCATTTGCCACATTACATTTAACTCTAATTACATTAATATTATTTATGTTAATTTTTTCTGTGGAATAAAATGGAACATCTGGAGTTGAAAATCCACGAAATCCCAGTAAAATAGATCCTAGGCAAGGTTTAGTAAAGTCAAATACATTACTACTCACCAGAGTGGCTTTCATAGTGTTATTATCGGCTAAAAGTATAAAATCTGGAAGCTGTTTTTGAATTTCCTTTGCCAATTCAAATACCTCATAAGTTCCCTCTGGAATTTATATTGTGAGTGGTGCTTTGTGATTATAATAGTACACATCTTCACCATCTAATATTTCTATTTTGTCATCATTTAATTTATTAAGCTTTGGTATTAAACCCTTATATAAAATTTTTACCTTTGTGGTTGTGAGTGCTTCTTTTTTATCATTGACAACAACTTTTAAAACACCATCTAATACTTCATTCAACTGATCAATTGTTACCATTCCTTTTGGTGTAACCACTTTTTCCACTTTATAATATTTAAGTGTATTTAAAGGTTTTCTAACATTAAATATTGAATTATAACCCTGAAAATCTACAAGTCCAATAACATAATCACCATTAAGCTCAATTGGAGGGTAAAATGTTGACTTTAACTCTGGCTCAACACCTGTGAATGTTACTGTGAATGAATCCATTTTTTATTATTAAAATATTTTATAAAAACTAAACATAATTCTCCACATATTGAAGTATTTAATTTTTGTATTTGATCAGTGGTATAGTATATCTTAAAAGGTAAAAAATAATCAATAACTTCAATTGGAGGTTGAATTCCAAAAGGATCAAAATAAATTACTACATTTTTATTTTTATGATAGGCTGTCCAATGTGTCCCCTCATCATTATCCAAGTTAATTATTCCGCACTCTCTTAGTCTTGGTTTTTGATGTTTTAGCTCGTTTTTTAGAAACACCCCTCGAAAGTGTGGCACGTCTTTTGCAGCCTCTAGTAATTGGAAGTTGTCCATCTTTTTTATTAGAAAACTTTAATCCCATCCCCAATTTAGCTTTAGCTTTCATCAAATTAGTTACAGCATAAGCTGCAGCCTTTTCTGCTAAGCTTGCATCATTTGATTTAACCCTAGACCACGCTTGCTCTGCTAATTTCATATCTGCTTTGTTTCTAGAAGCTGTATCTGGATTATTCATATAAAATATATCATGTTCCTTACAATAAGCATCTAATTTATTAATTGGAAGTACATTATTGGCTAAATTTTTACGTACATTAGTGGCTGGTCCGCACCAAGAATACCCGGGTATGTGGAGAGGGGTTGGTAGATGATTAATTAAGGTATTTAGTAACCCTTTACCCCTATAAGGTTTTAGTCCCTTACCTTGATATGGTTTTAAGTATAAACCTTTACCTGATTTCATTTTTATTATATAAAAAATGTCATTCATTCAACAAAAGAATAAATTTAAAATAACTAATGAAAATATAAAAGAGAAAAAACCATCGGGCCTGTTTCCGACTAATATTCGTTGCATTGTTTGTGGACCAAGTGGTTGTGGAAAAACTGTAATAATGTATAACTTAATTATTAAAAAGGAAGGTTTAAAGTTTACAAATGTGTACATAATATCTAAAACTTTAGAACAAGAAAAATATAAAAAAATAATTGAAATATTTAAGTTATGCGAAGAAATAAAGTTACATACCTTTACAGAATGTGAAATTACACCAAATGATGTTGAAAGACATTCCCTTGTAATTTTCGATGATATAAACAGTCCAAATATCGCTCCATTCTTTGCAATGGGTAGACATAGAGACATAAACTCTTTTTATCTGTGTCAATCATATGCAAAAGTACATAAATGTATACGAGACAATGTAAATTTCCTAATAATATTTAAACAGGATGACTTGAATTTAAAACATATTTATAACAATCATGTTGGGAATGACTTTACTTTTAAACAATTTAGAAATATATGTCATTATTGTTGGAAAGAGAAGCATGGATTTTTAGTAATTGATAAGGAGAGGGAAATAAATAAAGGAAAATACAGGTTTATGTTTGATAAGTTTTATAATGACCAATAGCATAAGTATTTACACCATCTGACATAATCACCCTTTTATCATCGTAGAATGACAACACCTTCTTCATAGTAGTAACTGTTTTTAAATGATGATCAGTTGACTGGATTCTGGTAACATTTTCATAATGGTCTTCTTTAGTACGGAGACAGTCGAGGTATTGTAGATGTCTTAAATAATGTTTCACTGTTGCTCTGTCAGCTCCCTTGGCCTTTTTCACTTCTAATTCGCTACTCTGATTGTCCAACCATTGAAGTGGAATATATGAATATAACTTGGGCCTTAAACCACAATATTCATACATAATAGAACCATTCAATTCGTCTTTAAACTTGCCCATGACCTTTTTATTTTTATCCGAGTAAAGAAAATGGTCTTTGCTATATGCAGATGTATCAAAGTAGTCCAAATCAATTTCCTTATAAAAATCCTGGGTGTTAATTGCATATGACAAACTATCTGTGTCAGTAAAGAGAAGCTTTTTATTCTTAAATTTATTCATATATAAATAGTGAAAGTCATACATTATCACTTTACTTAAATCCAAGATTGTCATTCCAATATATATGGGCTTATCAAATTTTACGACTAGTTTTTTTAAATGAACAGCATGAAGACCATTGTCAAATTTTTTACTACAATCAAATCTTGGTTTTGAAACATATTTTGTTAATTGTGACTCATCCACTAAGTAAATATCTCTAAACTTTCTTTGATTCATAATTGTTCGACCAAACAAACTGTTGTTTAATAATTTATAGAAATCCTTTTCAAAGTCATTTCTTGCTTGTTTACGTTTGTCAATATTAAAATTAATGTAAGGAGCTAGCCATGCTGATTGTTTAAATTTTAAAATTCTATGATATTGTGTAACTACCAAGCCTAATTCTTCATATTTTTGCAGTGCTTTATAATGTAAAATGTATTTATTTTTATCATTCAAGTTGGGAATTAATTTACCATTCATCTTTTCTGGGGCTAAAGGATAATCATTGTGTAAATCATGTAAGCTTTTATCATATTTTAAATCGACCTCTAAGATAAACCCATACTCCTCTCCACTCTTATTTAAATAATCAGTTTCAGTTGTCCATTGAAATTCACCAATAGGCAATGACTCACACATGGCTGTAGAATAAAGTGCATTACAGTCTAAATAAACTAAATAAACACTCTCTTTATTGGGGTCATAATGTTTACCCATGTATTTATTATTTGCTTTGGCATATCTAGTTGAAATCATGGCAACCCCTCCCCTGATAGCACTTTCAATAAACAAATGCATATCAATATCTTTAAATAGCTCTAATTCAACTTGTGTTATTTTTAAACAAGCTTCCCATGTAAAACCAGGCAGAGAATACATGTGTAAGGGGTCTAATTTATAATCACTTAAGCATAATTCTCTAAACTTTTCAAACACATCTGCTAATAAATAAACATCAGTTTTTAAATATAAGTCATGATATTCCTTAAGATTTTTTATATTAAATTTTCTCCATACATTCTGGGCATGTTCATAGTCTTCTAAAGTAATATGTTCTTTGGTTAAAGTACTATAAAATGACTCCAGAGGAGGGAGTTGTTCAGTGAATTTCTCTGGCCCAGTAAAATATTCATATGGAAAAATACCTTTTCTTTGTAACAGTGGATCATTAACAAATCTAAAGCTGTCTAAATTAGATGCTAATTTATCAAGAGATAGCGATAGAAAATTATATGAGTCTAAAAATATTAAGTTGTCAATAGAAAATGATATATATTTTTCCATATCTTTTGCTATGCAGGTTAATTTGCGATTCTCCTTAAATTTCCCCAAATGTTGCATAATTAAATGAGCATCATAATTTTTAAGATTGTGAAACAGAATTGGTATCTTCTTAGTCATTTTATAATTTAAATTGCATTCATTATGAGCAGCACCTCGAAAATTACCAGTTAAATGACAATGATCTCTGACTCTATTATTTCCTAATTGTTTATTACAAATAAAACAATCCACTGCAGACTGAAACATAGCTTCTTGTTCAGGCGTCATTATTAAGGGCATATAAACATTCAATCGATCCATAAGATTCTCATAAATTTCAAATAATTTTGTAAAAAAGACCTCCATAACATTTTCGCCACTATAAAATTCTTCATAAATGATATTTGAATCTTGAACAACTACAAATCCAAATCCTGAAGGCTTATGTTCAGAATTATTTATGAAGCATTCGAAGTCAGCATATATTACAAATGGAACCTTCAATTGAAATTTAAAATTAGTAAACTTTAATATTTTCTTTTTACTTAATTCTACTCTCTGAGCTTCATATAATTTACAATAATCAAAATGTTTCTTGAGTCCATTTTCAAATGTAAACTTTTGTAAACACAAATAACAGTAGTATTTCTTATGGTCATCTTTAGTTGATCTTAACATTAGTTTGTTAAAATCACGAATCAAACAATAATGTGTCTTGCGTCCATGTTGTAACAATAACAAATTTATGTGAATATTTTTAATTTCCTTGGTAATTCTTAAAGGGTATATAATTTTATTTTGTTCTAGGCCAAAAACATTAATGCTGATATTGTTTTGAGTCTCAAATTTATGAATGTCACTTATTTTAACTGGGTATTTAATCCCATTCATATTTAACTTATTAATAAAAGGTTTATAGTAAGTTACTCGATTTGCATGTGTACCCCTATTGGGATATAAAAATGCTAATATCGACCAAAGAAAACATTTATTATCAGTATTTCTTATATTAAAAACAGCATGTTTATTTTTAATATATTCTGGAGTGGGTATATAGGATTTCGCTTTTAAGGGATTAAATTTGTAAATATGTAAATGCCAAAATATTGTTTTATCGTAAACCCAACCACTTCCCTCCTGTTGGAAAGATTGGATGGACTCAAAGATTTTCTTAAAAGACTCAATAATTTGTGATTCAATTTCATCTCTCTCAACTGATAAAGTTGTTACATTTCTAAAGTTAGCTATTGATTCCTTATCTACTACAGTTTGGTTATTTTCAACTAAGTATTTAATAAATTTTACTCTTCTCACAAGGACCCATTTTATTGGCAATTTATAAGAGAATAGTGCATTTTTTATTTCATGTTCAACAAATTCTCCATTAAAAACATTCAAAGTATATGGGCCTTGACAGTTTTGCACATGTCTTGAAAAATGCACATTAATAGACTTATTACAACAATGACAATATTTGTGTTCCTTTAAAATGTGAGATTTTAGAGTAGAAATATTTTCAAAATGATTATTACATATCTTACAAATTTTATTCATTTTATGTATTGTTCTCATATGACGCAATAAATTAAATCTATATTTAAAAGTGGTATGACAAATAGTACAACTTACAGATCGATCCATCCTCGATGAAGTCTGGACACCAAATGAAAAATTGTGTGACAGTGGGTCTATTTATAATCTCGGTTGCAAATATTAAAAACACCAAAATTTTAAAATTCGAAAAACGACATGAAAACGTTTGCTTCAATAGATATTTAAAATATTCAAGGCTCCAGTCTCCAGCGCAGAAGGTCATTGTCACTGGCACTCTCTCTTACATAATAGGTCAAGGTTACAACAGTCCACACACACACTGCACAGGCGGCCAGCACAAGATGCCAAATTTCACACCATAAATAAATATAGTTATAGTTGAGGTAAAATTATAATATTTTCAGGTATTATAATAGACTATATGGTGGCCATTACGGCATAAATTATCTTTAATTTTAATATTTACATGGCATAAATAATAAATAAAAATATAAAAATTGATTTTTGACATAAAAAAGTTAGTCTGTGAGGAAATTTTTTATTTATTGGTCAGGCAAGTTTTGTCAGTGGGAAAGTTGTAGATAAAGAGTCAAATTTAATATTTTTATTCTTGACATTTTCCTCTAGAATGCCTAGTTTACAAGAAAAAGCCTTAGAATCAAAAGAATTTTTCGAGTCCAAGAAAATTCCTAAAAAGTAACCCCATGTTAAATGTCGAAAACCTATACAAAAATGTATAAATATATAATATTGTATACATAAACATTAGCACATATCAAATCTCGGAATCAAAATTTTAAATCTGTGTCCAAAAAAATTCCCTATAGGAAATCCCCCGATAAAATCAGGGGTTTTTTGGTCTATCTTTGTGGTTTCTTCACTACTAATACGTCATGCGAGTAAGATATATAAATTGACCAGCTCAGCTCTTTATTCCCTCTAGAGCTTAGGGATTCCTTAATAATTTTTTTACTGGGTTCGTTATAATTAGTTTTTTTTTTTTTTTTTTAGTTAGTTCAGAGTTTATCTTAGGGCTGCAACTTTTTGAGAGTGTGAACGAATAAAATGTATCCTTTTTATCTCAGAAAGTACTTAGGTGCAAAGCTTATTGGTGGCGGCGCATCTTGGCTTTGAAACTGGCAGCGGGGGAATGGAATGTAATACTGGACCTTTGATATGAGATGAGAGGTAACTGCAACTGGCGAGGTTGAGTGTGCTTGGATATTACCACACACGTCTCGTTATACAAATACATGTATACTGTAATGGAGACAAAAAATAAAAGTGAAATTTAGGTTATATTACTTATATAAATTTACGTAGGCTACAGTATTACAATAGGGCTAAAATGACAAATTTTAACACATTTAAATAATTCTTTGTGGTAATAATATCAGTTACAGACAGTGCTCTAAAATGAAAAGCACAAAATGGCTTGTTTGTATTTACGACGTGCTCGTTCGCTTCGCTCATTTGCCTTTCAGAATGATTAGGCTTAAAATTTTGCGTTTTGTTCTCTCTGGTGTGATTTAGTTGAACCACATGTTAATCTGTAACACTTAAATTCTACTTCTACGGTTAACAGCTGATTTCGTCATTGTGTTACTAATTCCTGTTTTGAAATTCAATAAAAATTCTGATAATTGCGTACCGGTATTTATTTGTTTTGTCATTTTACTTTAATTTTACAAACTAAATATTCATAATCAACAGTATAACGTGCGATTTAAAAAATTATAAATAGTTTTCATTAATACCGTGCAGTAATTCAGTACCTGGCTAAATGGGCTCTGGCAAAATGAGCCAATCCACCTGCGCCGCATTCCAAACACATCCAAAATGAGCTAGAGGCTTAAGACTGGCCCCCCGGACCACATCCAAAAAGAGCTAGCTATTCAACCCTTGAAATCACTGAAGCAGAAGTTTACAAGCCTATTCCACATTTACTGTGTTTGATTTTATATTAAATGTTATCGTCACTAATATAACGAATCTAATTTTGCACTATTAATAATAACTAGTGGCTCATAGGGGCAAAAGCCCCTAAAATTAAAATGCATGAACCATAGCAGATTAGCAGTTCTTCACTAAATTTAATTTTAATAGGCTATATATAATATTTTAAACCCTTTGAACAGGCCAAAGGTTTTGGGGGCCTTGGTTTGTCCCCAAAGCATACTCTTTACAATCATATACTGTTATGCCACCCGTTTATAAATGTTTCATTTTGTCTGTTGAACTTATATCATATCGATCTATGAAAAATCAGTTTTTAAAGATATCATAGTCCCTTTGAGCTATGACGTTTTTTTTTAATAACATAGAAAAGCAGCAATGAGAAAAAAAAATATGACGGATGTTCAGCACCCATTTCAGAGTCAATAAACTTGTTGTACCAAAGCCATTTCATTGTCTTGTTTGTCCTAAAATTGAATGGATATTTTAGCTCCTTTCAGTTTATTTTTTATTTTTTAGTCACCAAATGTAAACACAGAACCTTAAAGTAGATCATCTTCAAATACTGTCATAATATTCGTCCCTCCTAATCGAAGCTCTTGATTTTGTATATTTATAGAAAGCAGACTTTTCTTAAATCACTATACGTACATGGAGAATCTTTAAGGAGGACCTTTCAGAAAATAGTTTTTATATACTGTATTTCCCATTTTGTAGTAAAGTTTTTGACCTGCAACATTTTCCCCTAGTATGTAGGACAAACGTCTTTGATTTTTACTCTCTTCTATAGTTCGGCTATCTATGAGATGACCAAAAGCTTTCTGGGAAAAGTCAAGTAACATAATATCAATACTACGTTGACTGATACACTTGAATTAAGTTTTAATTAATGTATCATCGTCACTCAATATGATCATTTGACACTTTTCGTCTTAAAATAAAACCAAAATATGTTTTAATGTAAATAATGTAGGCGTTTCTCAAACCAAAATTCATTGTCCATTGCGTCTCTATCACGATCAAAATGTATTTTATGATTTGTATACACGTTCAGTTTTTTTCACAATTTAAATTATTGAAACAATAGTGAAAATCAGCAGTCAACTTGTGGTAGTTTGTAAGGTTGTTAATGCTCCTAGGAGAATTTTTAGTATCTCCAAAGCCACAAAACGTCTTATTATAGTATTACCACTCTAGGTATACTTTTGTCATTTGGTTATTAATAGTTCTTCACTCAATATTATCATCTGTCTCTCTTTTTAAAATAAAACCATGACATATGTTTTAATGTATACAAAGCAATCCGTTTTTTTGAATACCCATGCTATTCTTATGGAGGACGTTTTACTATATTCCTCATTTCCTTGTAACTTTATGTACACGGTGTTGTGTATGGGACCGAGACCTTATAAATATGAGACCCCTACCATCTTCTGCGATTTGTAAAACGCTCACAATTTTGCTCCAAAAATTTCGCTTACAGAATTACATATATAGATTGCTTCTCTTGGTGTGAATTATTTTATCATCTTCACTCAATGTTACCATCTGTGTCTCGGTTTAAAATAAAAAATAACACATGTTTTAATGTACACAAAGCAGACGTTTTTCGAATACCAATGCTATTCTTATGGAGGACGTTTTACGTGATTTCTCATTTCCTGTTAACACTTTGGACACGAGGATAGTTTTCCCTCGTGTATGGGACTGTGACCTTTGATTTGAGACCCCTCCCATCTTTCTGCGATTTGTACAACGCTCACAATTTTGCTCAAGAAATTCGGCTTACAGAATTATATATATAGATATTGAGAACTATATTTTAACAATACGGAATATTTATTTCAAGATAGAACTAAATATTCCGAATAGACAAGAAGTTGAAATATTCAGGATTTAAAAATTTGACTAATTTTTAGTACCAATAGTGATGAGTAGCCAATATAATAAGAATAATATGGGATATGTTGAACATTCCAATACACTAAAGGCAAATTGGGCGTTTTTATACCAAACTTTACAAAAGTAAAAAATTACCTTAACCCATTAAGGCCATTAATGGGCCTTAACCATTTAAGAGTTGCACCGCCAGGTCAGGGATTGGTCGTGAGCGGATTCGAACCCGCGCCGACGCAGACATCCTGCCCAAGGATGCCTACGCCTTAGCCATCTATGAGCTATCACGACCGGCAGCCTAGTCACGAGAATTAGGGTTATGAACAGTGCGCGCCCCTAGCGGGGCAGACTAGGCCGTTGGTATGCGAGTTCGCTACGAGAGCGCAGCACTAAGCCACCGCACTAAATTTAAAAGAAATAATTTGGCATTAAATGGGTTACAAAATATACATAAAAATTAAATTTTAAGGAACAAATAAATTAAAACTTGATTTCGCTGGTGCCATTATCACTTGTACTACATGTACGCCGCAGAAGATCGCACCACCGGCAATAGGTTTAAAACTCGCCTATACTATGAGAATTCACCTTAGTGTATAGGCCTATAGACAAAGCTGAAAGTATGGGTCAGTTATCTGATACCGTTTATTTTGTCGTATTTTAAAGTTGTCCAGATTAGACTAATGAATGGTTAAAGTTCCACAACATCCATTAACTGTCGCTGAACAAAATAATAAATGCACGAGCTTGTCTAGAAGGCGAAAGAGTGGAGCGAATTAGCTCTTCTTATAGAAAAGAGCCTTTCGGGCTTGGCATTTTAGCGCACAGTCTGTGACCGACATTACTACGACTACAAAGAATTGTTTGGGTTGAACAGTACTGTATATCCATGTAGGCCTAACTTGGCCTGTACTGGCGACAACGAATCCTGCTCAGGTGCACTGGGATAAAAAAAAAAGTTTGAAGTAAAAGCAATAATAAACAAAATTAATACGAAAGCTGTTGGAATTGATGGTGTTTCAATATACATGTTAAAATGTGTAAGTATTATATTACCTCTAACGTATTTAATTAACAAATCATTATTTAGTGGTGAATACCCATCATCATGGAAGATAAGCAAAATATATCCGTACCCCAAAATAAATAACCCTACATCAGTGGAACATTATAGACCAATATCTATTTTACCTATTTTAACTAAAATTATTGAGAAATTGATTGAAACAAACAATATATTGCCAAAATTACAATCAGGTTTTAGAAAATTCCATAGTACAAATACTGCTTTGGTTAATATGTTTAACGACCTGTTTGATGCTGCTGATAAAAGCAAATGCAGTACAATAATATCATTGGACTATTCGCAAGCATTTGATTCAATTTGTCATAAATTACTGTTAAGGAAAATGAAATATTTTGGATTTGACCAGACAGTTATAACTTGGTTTCAGTCTTATTTAAGTAATAGAGTACAAATGGTTGAAATAGAAAACAAAATATCAAATCCCCTTTTGAAGAATAGAGGAGTACCTCAAGGGAGCTGCTTAGGACATCTGCTTTACATTCTCTATACGGCAGATTTAGATGATCAACTTAATGGGAAATCCACTCTATATATGTATGCAGACGATTGTCATCTTTGTTATTCATACGATCCAAAACTTGTCAAAACCGCATTTAACACTATAAATCTTGATTTGCAAAATATATTAGTTTGGTCTTCTAACCATGGACTTAAATTAAATACTTCTAAATGTAATGTAATTCATTTATCAACAAAAATAATTAGGTCTTATATAAAAACAGAAAATCTTAAAATAAAAATAAGTGGAAGTGAAATAAAAGTTAGTGAAAAGGTCAAACTTTTAGGAATTATTTTAGACTCAGAGATGAAATTCACAAACCATATAAGTAATATTTGTCAACGTGCTGTGGGAAGACTCCGTGCCCTATACAGATACAAAGACCTTCTACCTGAAAGGGCCAAAATTAAAATAGTAAAATCTCTAATTATGCCAATGTTTGAATATTGTTATCCAGCTTATGGCAATGGATTAAACAAAGAAGAGAGTAAACGAATAGAAAAAATACAAAATTCAGCTATACGATATGTCTACAGTTTAAAGAAATATGATCACATTACAAACTATAGAAAATTTGCTCAACTATTACCTACAAAAATTACATGTGAAATTTTAACTATATCCATGATACACAAAACATTAAAATTGAAAAAACCACAGTACCTTTATGAGAAATTGGCTTACAGAATTAACACATCAAATAAATCCACAAGACAAAATTATCAATTGCACATCCCAAAAATAAACAAAGAAATTGGAAGAAAGTGTTATAAATTGTATGCACCAAAGATATATAATGCCGTACCGAAGAATATAACCGAATCAGAAACAAATTCAATAACAAAACAGTTGAAGATACACTACGCAGAGAAATCTTTATAAATTATTTTAGAAATCATTGTAAAATTATATTAAGTAATAGAAATTAAGTTAAGAGAGTTGTTCTGAAAATCAGTTTCACTGAGAACCGCTCAAATAAAGACGATTATTATTATTATTATTATTATCCTATTATGTCTGCCTGATTACACAATTGACACGGCTGGCTGGAGCTGGCTCTTCCTACCAGTTGGAAGGGGGAGATTTTACAACACCCCGAAAATGACCTGAAGGATTAGCTCTTTTTGGATGTGCCCAACAGGAGAGTTGTTGAAAACAGCTAATTCAACTGTCAATGCACGGACCACGTGCTCCAGTAGCCGGGACAGGAATTAGCTGTTTTCAACAACTCTCCTGTTTTGATTTTCAATTCCTTAAGACCATGAGACCAATAACAAAATGTTTTTTCATCACACTACTTCGATATCACCTGTTTTCGACCCTCGTTTCTACCGTCGAAACACCTGTTTTGCCGGCCTAGGCCGGCAAAATTTTCCGGCCTAGGCCTGCAAAATCAGCTGGCCTAGACCTTACATAATAATAATAATAATAATAATAATAATAATAATACTTTATTGCACAACAATAAATTGCATTGCAAATATACATGATTTATAATTATAATAACTTATGATAAATAATCTATTTTATTTAATCTTCATAATAATATTTCATTTTTCTATCTTTATATATAGTCAATTTGTTTTTTCTTCATAAAGTCTTCAATTCTATAAAGTGCTTCTTCCAACAAAATCAATTTAATTTGTTTCTTAAAAATCCTTATATCTTTTTGATTTTCAGGTTTTCTGGCAATTTATTATAAAATTTAATTCCTTGGTATTGCAAATGACTTTGGAATAATTTTGTATTGTGTTGAGGAATTTCAAGATGAGATTTGTTACGTAATTTTGTATTTTTATTTACTTCAAAATATTTCAAATTATTTTTTACAAACAGTAATGATTCATATATGTATAATGAGGGAAAAGTCATAATTTTATTTATCTTGAATATATCTTTGCATGGATAGTATTTTGATTTTTTAAAGATGGTCCTAATTGCTAATTTTTGTAAAATAAATACTTGGTTACTTCTTGATGTTGCATATCCCCATATATTTATTCCATATTTCATTTGTGAGTAAAAGAGTCCGTAATATGCAGACAACATTAGTTGGGTATCACAAAATTTAGATAATCGTCTTAGAAGAAAAATCGAGGTGCTTAGCTTTTTGCAGAGGTTGTTAATATGTGTATTAAAATTAAGATTTGCATCAATTGTTAAACCTAAAAATTTGACATGTTTTTCACCTTCAATTATGTTTCCATCCATTTCTAATGTAATACTTTGATCATTTCGATTTCTTATATGTTTAAAATCTATAAATTGTGTTTTTTTCGAATTTATCTTCAACCCATTCATACTGCACCATTGTATAAGAGAGTTAGCTTCAATGAATGCATTAACTTCTAAATTTTCTTTTTTTAAATTTGACATAAATAAAGTAGTGTCATCAGCGAAGAGAACAATATCTGAATTTCTTGGACATTCATTAATGTTGTTTATATACAGTAAAAAAAGAATTGGTCCCAAAACCGATCCTTGTGGCACTCCTGTCATACATTCTAACTCCTCCGAGCTTTCATATCGCAAACATTTGTTGTCGTCAATATATGGAATCTGTACAGCTTGAGTTCGTTTATCCAAATAAGATTTAAACCAATTATGACTAATACCACGTATCCCAATAGCTTGTAATTTATCTAATAGCAATTGATGTGATACCATATCAAATGCTTTTTGTAAATCTATATATATGGCTATAGCATTTTCATTTTTATCAATGGCCTTTATTGCAGACGATACTAATTTATAGATTGCATTAATTGTGTTTATGTTTTTTTCGAAATCCAAATTGATTATCAGATAGTAAATTGTATTTTTCCAGAAAAGAATTTAAACGATCTAAAATGATTTTTTCAAAGATTTTGCTGAAGGTGGAAAGGATAGATATTGGTCGGTAATTACTACATTCTAGTGGACTTTCTTTTTTATAAATAGGTTTTACAAGAGATTTTTTCAGGTTAGAAGGGAATTCACCAGTTTGCATAGATTCATTTATAATATAAGTAAGTGGTGTGCATATCTCCTCAAAGCATTCCTTGACAATGATTGAAGAAACTCCATCTATTCCAGCAGAATTAGATGATTTTAATGATCTTATTATTTCTTTAATTTCTTCCTTTGAAGATGGGTATAAGTACATTGAATTATTACAACTTTGTTTACAATTATTATTCAATTTGTTACACCTATTAGTTTGATCCCTATCTGTATTTCCCACATTTATGAAATAATTATTAAATAAATTTGCTATTTCGGTTTTGTTACTAATAATATTTCCAAGATTATCTTTCAGAGAGAATTCAGGTATGGGTTTATTATTTTTTGTCAACTTATTTTCGTTGATAATTTGCCAGCAAGCTTTTGATTTATTATTTGAATTTTCTATTCCTTTTCTAATATTTAAAGCCTTTTCACTTTTGATTCTATTCCTGAATTGTAGTTTAATTCTTTGATAGTTAATTTTTTGGGAATCAGAAGAAGCCATGTCTTTGGTTAAAATATATTGTTCTTTTACTTGTCTTCGTAATGCATTTGTTTCTTCTGTAAGTTTGATTTTGTAAGAGGTTTCCCGGTTTAATTTAACTTTTTTCATTGGTAGACATTCCTCAAAATATTTTGTGAAAATTGATATAAATATATCATATTTCTCACTCACAGACAGAGAGGTGTTATACATTGCCATCCATGATTCATTTTTGAGCAAATATCTTAATTTAGAAATTTGGCTTGTAGATCGTTTTCTGACAAATTTGAATTTTGGAATATTTAGTTCAGTATCTATTGATTTCAATTCTGCTACTTGAGCGTGGTGATCAGATAGAGAAGTTATTAAAACATATGCAGTCATGTCTTCAGGTCGTAAATTCGAAAATATGTTGTCTACTCTTGTTTTTGAATTTTTGAATCCTCTAGTAAAAGTAAATATAGATTGATTAAGATTGAAACTTTTCATCATATAGATCAATTTTCTTGTAATATTTTTATCTTTGGCACAGTCAATATTAAAGTCTCCTGTCACTATAGTATCATACTTATGTTTGTTGAATTGTTCTAAACAATTTGACAGTCTATCAAAAAAGATATCGTAATTTCCAGAGGGTGGTCTGTATATACCTAATATTAATAATTCACCTTTAAATTGTTTTATTTTAATTCCTGCAATTTCAGAATGTCCTTCTATACAAAATTTAGTAACGTCAATCGCTTCAAAGTTTATATTTTTGTTAATAAATATTCCAACGCCACCTTTCCTCATATTTTTCCGACAGTAGTAAGAACCGATAATTAAATTATTCATTTGAATGGTATTTAACTGATTTTCTTTTAAATGGTGCTCTGATAAACATAAAACCATTGGTGCCTCGTTTTGAATTAAGTCTTCAATCATTTCAAATTTATTAGAAATCCCGTCAATATTTTGATGAATTATTTTAAATTTTGATTCAATATAATTTTTTGGATTTGCTGTCGCCTCTTTAGTTAGACCCACATTTTTTGATGTCAAAATTGTTTGTATTTTTTGTATCCCGTGCCTAAAAAATGTTGCTCTGATAGATATGTACTATTCCTTTTTCTGTTAATTTTATCATATATTTTTTCCCTTCGTTCACTTACTATCACAGGAATACAATTTTTCATGTCATTCAATCTCGTACTAATAACGTTCATGATTATTTTAGATAGTTTGAGTTTTCCTATAAAGTTAAGATGGAGTCCATGAATTGTATAATCATTTCTTTTAAGAAAGTTAAGAGGCAAAAAAGTCATATGCATGTATTTGTTAGTCATATTTTTCAATTGTTGGTTTACTTTCCTTATTATATTATTCATATAGGGTTGGTCATGTCGAAACGGAATAGATAATATGATTATGTTAGTATGTGACAGTGTTTTAAATTTGGTTTCTATTTTAGCCACAATTTTATCAATCTCAACTGTAGACTGATTATCAATATCATTCGTACCACCGATTATTATAGTGTAGTCATTTTTATCCAAGTTTTTCATCTCAGATTCTACAGTTGCCAAGATATTATCAATTTTACCATTAGGGTAGATAGTGCCACAAACATTGAAATTATTTCTAAGAGAGTTATTTAGTAATGTAACAAGTTTTCGTCCGTGACTATCACTAAAAATTTTTATTTTAGATTTATTATTTGGTATCTTCTCATTTCTCTTTTTAAGGCTGTCATGTGTATGGTTTTTGCTAAAACTATGTTTTTTTATGTTAGACATTCCTCTGCCTTGACCTTGACTATCGTTATGGAGGGAAATAAAAGGTGTCACTGTCTTATTTGATTTACCTTCATTATTATTTATTTTACTCCCAAGTCTTTCTTGTCTAGTTTTTTTACTTTCTAAGTCTTTCTTTATTATTGGAGCTTGGTTTTGCTGAGAGCTTTGTTTAGATCCATTGTGACTTTCCATTTGATAGTCGACATTTAACGTTTCAAATATATTTAATGAAGAGAACGAAATATTCTGCTGCAACGATGTTATTTCCTTATTATGTCTAATAGTTTTGTTTTTTACAGTCACCCAGGGAATTTCTTCTGTTCTAACTTTATCATTTTCATTTCGTCCAATGTCATCTATTCTTTTCTTTATGGCTTCGAATCTTTCTGACAATTCCTCAAAATAATTTTCATTTCTTATGATAGATACAATGTCTAAATGATCTGTTGGTACCGGTACATATTTTGGAATGTCCCCTGCTTCAAAAGTATTAAGTTTATCATTGTTATTTGTAAATTGACTTTTATAATATTCATTTTCTTTCATTGCTTTTTCCAATTCAATTTCTAAACTAAATACTTTATTCATCAAGCTCTCATTTTTAAAGACTAATAGATCAATATCATTTGGGAAACGTTTTTCTGATTGATAATTGTCCTCAGTTTGAGTGCTCATATTAACAAAAATACATTTATTTTTTGGAACTTCACTCAGGTCATTGGTGTTCATGGTTCTAACATTCTTTGTAGATTCCATTACTATACATTTTTTAGATAATTTATTTTTAGAATTTTTTGGAAGTGTCTTGGAAATTTCTGTCCTTGTAGAACATATTTCTTCTTTCTTCTTCTTTTGCGACCGAGTTTTTATAATTGGTGAAAAAGGTTTGATCATAACTTGTTTGTTTATTTACATGCAATGTATTAAGTTCTAATTTGAGGTTAAAATTAATATATTAAATTTTTGTTGTTAAGTGCAATATAAAATAGTTTTAGATTTAATATTCCATGAGTTTACTGATATATTTATTAAAGAGTATAGTAAAAAATTTACTTACTTATGAATAAATTCCTTAAATTTAGAAATATTTTACCAGAAATTGTTCTATGAGTCAACAGTTTGTAAGATCAGCTGTCATTCACATTGTCATATGTCATTGTAAGTCATAAAAACATTCACATCAACACGTTGTATCACAAAAACATGTGACTGCAACAATGAAATGAATTGGTTGCCTAGCAACCGGAAACTCAAGCAGTACATCTCGCTAGGTTAGTTGATGATATGTTTTGTTTGTTATGAACGAAAAAATAATGTTTCCACTTGTTTAGAATTTATTGAATTGTGTAGTGTGATGAAAAATATCGTTCGTAACTCGGGCCGAAAGCGTTTTGCCAACCCTCGATCGTTTCAAGTTCTCGACTTCGTCTCGAACTTGAAACACGATCTCGGGGCCGGCAAAACGCCACTTTCGGCCCTTGTGACGAAATATACTATTATTTCCAGATTATAGTGAAATAAGATTTTTCTAGCATATCGACCTACACAAATTTCTTTTTATTCCAGAACTAAGTTATATTGCAAAGCTCGAAGGAAATAATTTGAGCCGTCTTCGATATCCCTGTGCATGAAAGATTTACCTTACTCGTAACCTATTATAGTATACCTGGGAGCCTATTAGCATTTGCTCGGTAAACTTAAAAGATCTTTACAGTCATAATAATATCAATTACAGTCTTTACGCTAAAATGCCAAGACCATGAAGCTTTTTTCTTTCAAAACGAGCTCGTTCGCTTCGCTCACTCGTCTTTCATTATGTTTTAATGTAGGAGCAAATGCGCTGCATTATCGTTTGCGTTTGTTAAATTTTAACTCACGAGTAATTTACCTCATCGTAGATTTTACCTACACCTGAATTTTACCTCTACGGTTAATAGCTGATATTATCATTGCTGTCAATTTTTGTTTTATTGCAACTCAACAAATTTCGATAGTTTGACCTTTTACTTTAGTTTTATTTGACCTATATAGATATTATTTTTATAGCAAAACTAAATTATACGCAACATTTAAAGAAAATCGTTCGAGCCGTTTTCGAGACTCATGTGCATACATACATACTGATGCTCGTATTTGAGTATAGAATATACAACGGAGTATAATTACCTGTAGGATAGGTTACTGAATCAAATAGCGAAATATTACCAAATTGTTGCGTGACTCTCGAGCAATGTCTACAAAGACATGAAAATATTCCTACCATACGTCTAGGACTACAGAACCAAGCAACTCATATCCTAACGACACAGTCTCGACGGAGTTTAGACAGACACCTATGTTATTTAAGGAACGGCTACACATAGCAGGAAAGGATACGGAAAGGACACGGACAAAATTCTGATGGGGTGGCTACACATATCGGGACACGGACAGGACATTTCTCAGTCGGAAGGCTGCGCGCGCGCGCCGTCAGACGTCGGAAGGTTCATCCGACACGGCTCATCCCGCCGGCCGCCACACTCACTACACTGAGCTACCGTTACCATTTTCTGACAGTGTCGGAAGGGGTGGCTACACATACCAGGACGGGACACGGACAGGACACAACAGTGGCGGATGAATGCTCGTCTGGCGATCCATCCGACACGGCCAATGTCCTGTCCGTGTCCTTTCCTGCTATGTGTAGCCGATCCCATTTGATAACACAGGGAGCATTCATCAGAAACTGTCCTGTCCGTGTCCTTTCCTGCTATGTGTAGCCGCTTAACTGCCCGGTGGGGGGGGGGGGGTACTCAACACCCTATCACCATCACGTGGCCAACGAGCATCTCATCTTCTGAATTAGCTTTCTCGTCGCAATTTTGACAAATCAACGCATCGCAAACTAGGAACGTGTTTCTGCTAATGTGCTTGGAAGTGTTGTCCCACCTTTCTCCCCACACATCTTGTCATTACATGTTTTTGCGCTGCAACCCGTTAATTAAGAGCTAACCAGAGGTCTTGTTCTCGCTCTCTCTCTTTGCTCTTTGACTACAGGAGTTGTCGTGCCGCGGGTCTAGGAAGTAGAAGAACAAGCAGGAAGGACACTCTTGGAAAAGTGGGCGGGTAGTCTCAGAGTCTTGTTATTGTGTAAATTAATACGGTGGACAAAAAGGGTATCAATTACCAACTGGTACTAAACTGTAGATTGAACTTTTTATGAGTATGGTTCCACAGAAGTTATACAACGTGTTATCGAATTAAAACATTGATCGATTGCAATACTGCATCGATTTATCTCACAACCGATTAGGAAATATTTACAATCGATTACAATATTGACGATATGGCATATACCATTGACATTTAAACCTTTTTTCACGCTGTGGTGTTCATCAAGCTTTTCTCCTTCATTGTGGGGATATTGCGACTTCCTTCTTATTCACGACCTTCATCTTCCATATTTTTATTATGGTGACGAGTCGATAGTCAGTATTGAAGACGGTTAAAAAAGTGTGTAGAATACAAAGGTTAATAAACTACGATAAATATTTAACTCTGAAAAATGCATGCATTTATTTGAAACTAATAACATGCTTAGATATATATCCATTCAATTAAACATGAAAATTAATACAAAATAAAACAAAGAGTTCAGAAAATAAAAACCATATAAAATCAAGCTACATTCATGCCTTAATACTAGAGAATCAATTAAGCCGAAATTAAAAGTTAAAATAACAACAATTGTTTTTACATTCACAGCCTAGGTTAATTACGCACAACACACTTCACAAGCGGACCTCCAGCACCACCACCACTCCTGACAAGGGGATGGAAAACTGTAAGCCATCCGTACAATTCAACTGGGTCCCCACCTGAAACAACAAATAATACGTGTTAAACCCGAATAAAGCTCCACATAAAATTTAATTATTTTACAGATAAATTAATTAATGCTTTAAAAATATAATTAGTATTTTTTCTGCAACATGGTTGACGAAAAAACCTAGTATTGCTAGTCACTTTCACGCACTTGTAAAAAAATGTTAATGATATTTTTAGGTACATAAACAAGTAATCGTTTCAAGTCCGTTTAACGAAACAGAACAAAAAGGTTTACACATCAAACCTACAGGTTTACACTGTGTGAACAGTATATAATTTTTATGCATGACTTCTTGTTTCGTTTGTAATGGAATTTTCAGTATTAAAATATTTTAAATGACAACAATGTGTGTGATTTCAAAATGTTTATTAGATGTTCCGGTTATTACTTGTGAGGCCTCGCAAATTTATTTTAAGCCATTTACTCTTATTACTTTTGTACAGTTGGTTGCACGAGACGTGAGCCAGCCCGCCAGGATTTGCTACACATGGGCAATTGAACAGCATGAATTTGAAATGGAGACTTTAGTAATGATTTTTTCTGTATATCATTATAATGAATAATCCACGCCATGTTGCACAAGAAGAGCCAACTTGTCCATATGTAGCACAAATTCTGGCGGGCTGTCTCACGTCTCGTGCAACCCCCTGGTGTAGCCCTCTTTAGAAAATACTGGAATTTATGATCATGGCCTACAAAAATGTATTTGTTACATTTGAAATAAATGTTTTTAGTTATTTTGGGATATAACTGCCCCCCTTCCCAACCTCTTTTGTATTACAACTTAACCTTGACAATGAAACTTTTTAAACTTTTTTATCCCAAGCAAGTTGTATCTCCGGAAACTTGAGTTATTATTGAGAATAATAAAACGAAGCAAGGAACTAAAATGAAAAAGCAAACAATAAGCGTATCGTTTACCAAAATTTTTTTCAGATTTTATTCAATATTAAACAGTTAATAAACTTTACTTTTGGACAACCTGGGAAAGCGACACTAAGATTAATGAAATATACCCATATAAAACTTCCCTTGACCCCATCATTGCAAATATCGTTGCATACATCATGGCTCGCCGCGCCGGCCGGCTGCAAGTGTATCTGCGCATGCGTTTTCCCAGCGCACGTAACACATGTTTGCGCAGCAGAAGCCACGTATCACTGCACGACTGTTGTTCATGCGCGAACCCCGACCCCAGACATGACTACTACACCCACCACACCAATTACAAGCACCACTCCACCGCATGCGCTTTGCGAAACAAGATTCATGCCGAATATCGCCCCAGCTTCCGCGTTCCCTCATGATATGTGTGGCTGGGCGAGCGCGTAAAATGGTTGTGGTTTACTGGTTTAGCACCTTGTTGATGTCAAAAGTAATCGAGAGAGGAACGGTAACAACGGAGCGGACAGTAAATTATTTACGCCGATGGTCTATAGAGATAGGCCTAATCAATTTTGGGATTCAAGATTGGGGACATCGATTTAAAATTAAGAAATCCCCACTTGGGTAAGAAAAAGCTATATTTAAATTTATACAGATCATATTTAAAATGAAAATCACTCATGTAATTTGAACAAATAAACAGGTTCCTCCTTTCTTCTGAAACTGCCATAATTTGTTATAGTCCCTAACCTTAGGGAGAAAAACAGTTAGGCTTGAACCATGATAAGCCCAGTTCGCTCATCCATATTCCTAGATTTAAACATCTCAAACAATTAAAAACTAGATAAATAAACAATTATTTCTCGACTTCGTATCTTTTTTTTCAATTCCTAATGGCAATACTGAAGCGGTGTAAGACATGCAAAAGATTTTACACAATATCACGATTGTAGATTAGAACAATTGAACAAGTAGAACAATCTTCATAGAATGTTCATGTTCCATGTAAATCAGCGTTTAATGGTGTTTGGTATGTTGATAGCAATGTTGTGCTTAACCCTATAGGGATTTTCAAGCTAACCATTTTATTTATTTATTTATTTCTGCAATCAGTTATATTATGCTAAGTACAGTATAACTAAGACTTTGTTTCAAGTGTGCTCTTAAAATTCTATAATTACAATTATTTGAAAAAAATTAACGTAAAAACCACTTTATTTTGTAATACTGTACTTGGAATCCTGAATATGAAAACCATATATTTTTCTTAACCATTTAGTCTCATCTCTAAACCCAGGGACCATCCAGCCACGACTAAAGTTCCTTCATATCCACCTCATCTCCCAGTCGTGGATCGGCCCAATCTACCATCACTGCCCGGAGTCTGGAGAGCTGCTAAGAACCACGCCACGCGTGTCTGGACCAGGTGTCTGGGCGAGTCTTTCCAATCCCTACTCAGCATTTCACCTGACAGCGCGCCGCGCCGCCGGCGCCGCCCTGCTAAACCGGATATTTACCTTCATTTCCGGCAGCTACAAAAACATCCGCTACCAACTGAGATTACATATGAGCATCGCTAATTTTGACAATTTCTACGTTTTACGATTTTATGCATTAGGCCTACCAATTTATAATGTTAGAATTTTTTATACGCACAAAGAGAATTTTAACTTCTCAACTAATTCATTCCTATTTATTTAATTGAATCGTACAACTAACACATGAGACCCTACTATCGTACTCTGTTTTATAGTCGCGTACATTTTGGGCTAGTATGCGAATATTTTGATTTGAGCGTTTGGTTGAATATATGTTTCTATTTGAGCGAACAAAATTATTCCCGGCAACCGTGAACCATAAATGAATCAAGTTTCGAGCACATGAGTTAGCAATAGCCTACATTGAAAACTATTATGAAAGGTTAAAAACTATATATGATTTATATCAAGTAGCCTAGTTTTTTTTTTTTTTTTTTTTTTTTTTTTTTTTTTTTTTAGCGAATTTCCCTATAGGGAATACGCTATTACGGTAGTAGTCATGGTAAAACCTAGGTCCGGGACCATAATACTTTTTCGTTTTGAGGTCCCCAGAAGCCAAAAACACCATTCGTTCAATTTCATGTATATGTATATATCTATATATATATATATATATATATATATATATATATATATATATATATATATATATATGTGTGTCCGTGGTCTCGATAACTTTTGACAGGAACCTCCGATTTTGATGAAATTTGGTATGAAGGTGTAAGACCAAGTCTATTTTCATGAGTTCGCAAACCAGCATGATCGAGTTATGGGAACGGGGTTTTATGGGGTTTCAAAGGGGTCAAAAATGGGTTTTTGGCATTTTTGGACCTTAATTTTCAAAATTCAACAATTTTAACTAAAACCATTTAAAAGAGCTTAAAAAACAAACAATTTAGTATTTTGAATTTTTAACTTCGCTTAACAGGTTACGGAGAAAAGTTAAAAATAGGTTTCCCATGTTAATCTTAAGGGAAATCAACAAAACCCTATATCACGCTTATTTATTGGAATAACTTGATAAAATTTGGCATGTATATTCACTAGGTAGGGTTTAACTGATATTTGCTTACAACACCCATATGGCGGCAAACCTACATACTCACCCCCATGGGGTTTATGGGGAAAATTAAAAAGTGCCGAATATTGATACAATTTGATATTTTTACCTTACCTAACTATTACATTTCCTAACAAAACTAACATTTTCTAACAACATCCCATGGCAGCAAACCTACATACTCATTCCTACTCATTCCTATTGTGTTAATGGGGAAAATACTAAATCTCAAGATTCTTTGGAAATTCGCTGAGTACGCAGGTCTGCTGCGACGGGGGTATTTTTTTTTATCAAGGCCACAGTGCCAAATTAATAATGTGTTACAAAACAAATATTGTTTAAAATTCATGAATTTTATTAATTATGTAGTAAAGCTTTGCTTTTGCTATTAAAAATAACTATAACGGAGGTAGCCAAAACTGTTTCTTTTATAAAAACATTGTCAAATTTTATCTAGTCACCTTGAACTCAAACTTGGATCTTGTACTAGTACTGGTGAGCCTCTGTCAGCGTCTGGTAAGGACAAAGGATCACTGATCGATCTCCGGGGTGCTCCCAACAATCTGAGGGGTCTGGACCGCTTTCCCTAAAAAGTTAACCTAATACCAATGGCGTTGACTCAGAAGAAAATCAACGAGTTGAAGTCTCCAAGCAGGAACAACTTCCGCATCCCAACTACTCCCACGAAACAGCCGATAGCTCGTACCCGCCCCTCTCGCTATTGTGGTTCCGATTCCGATTCCAATTAACCGGTACCGATGTGTTCCCCCAGCTTATCCCCGGTCCCGTTAACTTACCCACTAATTGTAGCTTACCACGGCCGGGACAATAGCACTCTGGGGCGCTCAGCTGATTAACCGTGTTCTAATTGCGACAAGATGCCGGTCTTGGGTTCCCATGCTCCTGGGAGTGTAAACATAACCTTAAACTTGGCCAGTTGTTCCGGTGTCACTGAGTTGCTAAGTGGCTGGGTAGAGCTACTCGTGGGAGGGATATCTAAAGAATGTTTCGAGTAAAGAATAATTTATCCTGGGAAAATCGGTGTTTTAAATTCAGTAAAGTTGTTATCACGCCTGACGTGCACAATGTGACCAACATATTGACATGTGCGTAATAGCGTACATATTAGCTTGGTAACGAAGTGGTTGAGCTGGCCTTTGAATTCAAAGATTACCGGTTCGATCCTGAGAAAAGTTGGAAGCTTTTTGATGGTTCGTTACTGGACTTATCTGTTTTTGTTCATTGAGCTATGAATTTATCATCATGACAAAACAGCTGGTCTTTGTTAATAGCAAAGCTTCACCACTTCAGATCATTATATAAAGTCGATTCATCTGATCCATCATATACACGCTTTATTCATTCAACTTAAAATTTCGCACCACATTTCGTTGGTGTCCCAAATAAATTATCAAGTAAAGTAACGCAGTGTTATGACTAACCCCGCTGATATATGTGAAACCCAAATTTCAATAGTAAATTTTAAAAGCTGATTTAAGATGTTTAAGTAACATGGTTTCGTTTTATTTATTTTAAATTGATGCACAGGAAACTTATCAGGGTATAGTTCTGCATGATTAGAGGTTTGTTAGAGTGTATCATGATTTCTTCAAGCGTGTTTCCCAACCGGGATAAGTAAAACCAAGTCAAAGTGAGCAGCAAACAGCATGATGGACTTCGGAGCCTTATGAGATGTATCCTCGTCGGTTAGAATTCTTCCTCACATTTAATAAAAGTACTTACTCCTTTACTTTTTCTCTTACGTTTCATGCATCGATTTGTAGCTATTTGGTTTATACAGAGTAAAACACGAGACAAGCGTTCAATGAAAAAATAGGCTAATTGTAACTCTTGAAAAAGTGTATTTGTTCTGGTGGGTAACATTTCTCTCAGGTACATGTACTTTTTCCACCTCGCAGGTAACCCTTCTTCGCGGTAACTGGCTATCTAAACCGCCCTTAATATTTTTATTTATTTGCCTGGTGGAGGAGGTTACCAATGAGAAAAAATACCTTCCAGAAGGCCTCTTAAAATAAACTATCATTAAGGTACAAAGTAAACAGTAGACAAAGCGCTATAAACAACTAAGTTAGTCGGACTAATGAACGATATCATGGACACATTTGCCAGGTTAGTTATCAAGGGTCGTGCAGGATCAATGGATGATTGTCAATGGTTGCAGGTAATGCGCCGGGTTGGAATGCAGCAAATTGCGATCAACAAGTTCACGGTCTGGCGACCACGGTGACGGCCGAGGCGGTATACCATGGTATACCTACTGTAGTCTGCCATGTGGTCACGTGACGGCGGAGTGTTAAGTGAGAGGGGAGAATCTCCAGTTGGGGGAATATCGCATTCAAAATAGGCCTACATTGAAGTCCTAGAGGGAGGACATTTGGTTCTTCAACATTTATTGGCCAAAAACGATTTAAGTAGTAAAGGAAGACGTAGAGGACCGCAAAACACGCCGAAGATTTGTTGGTGCATATCATGCAGTTACATTACTCTGACGTAACGGAAACTTGTATTAAGACTAACTTGGTACTCAGTGGAGTGGGAATCTCATTTTTTATTGTTTTTATTACAAGAGTTATCGCCATCATAGCTAGATAATTATCACATTGTAATTATGATGCAACCTCTAAATTATGAGAATTTCTCATAATTTAATAATTCTCAGCTGTGATTGAAAACATTGAAATCAACTAATTTATCTCTATATTTAAAATTATTATAAAATATAGTAAGTACTTTAATTCAAATCAAATTTAATGATATTTTTCAAGTTTAACATTTCAAAATTGCCTATAAGTATGAATTAACAGTAATTTTAACATAGTTGTAGTGAAAAGTCATAATAATATTTTACTAACCTCAAAGTTAGTATATAAGTGTTTACTACAGTTATTTATGCAAGATTTTTACTAATATCTAGAAATCAATTTTAAAATCATGGTCAATGAGGGAAAGCAGTTAATAACATATAACAGCCAAGAATATTTTAAAGCATTAACGCTAAGAAATGGTAACATTTGTTGGCATTGTACAACCCTCAACTGTAAAGCATGTATCAAGTCTGATAAAGATATGACCAACATCACAGTCTTGAACGAAAACCACACAGAATTTTGTTGTAATCTCTCCAAGAAAAAATGTCACCCCACGAGTTCTGAAGACGAGTCTGTGCTCATAATGAATCAAAGTTTGGATCCATCTGTAGATTGTAGTTTAAGTTGCTCTAAGACAAATTTAACCACAAGATCTATATCATGTCAAACAGATAATACTGAACTATTCACTATCAAAAGTTTGCTCGATAGAATTGAAGAACTATCAAATAAGAAAACAAGTTTGATGGGTAAGCTTGAAGAGGTATATCTCGATTTAGAGGTTGTTGAATTAAAACTTCAAGCAAAGGAAAAAGAACTGAAAGAATCCCGTTCAATGATTTTCAATGAAAGGCCGGTAAATAATCAAGATCCATCTGAAAGTCGTATAAGCCTAGATGATTCTCAAAGTGAACAAAACAAACAAAATGTTGAAAAATACAATAAAAACAAAATTACTGATGGCGATTTGGAAATTGATTATTTAATTCCAGTTTGTAATAGGTTCACCCTGCTGAATAAACTAAATCCAGATATTAATAAAGATAGTCCAAAATATGTTCCAAAGAAAAATACAAAAATAAAGAAAACAAAGGGAAAAACAGCTAATATAGTAAATTTTATTGGTAGTAGATCAGATACATTAGGAACTAATGCAAGCCAAAAGGTAAAGTCAAGTCCAATTCTTAAAGTAATGAGCGATAGCCATGGAAGAGATTTAGGGCAGATTCTCAACAAAAATCTTAATTATACTATTGTTAAAAACACGGTGAAACCTAGCGCAAGCCTGGAAGAAATAGTTAAAGATATTGAAAAGGAAACCGTAGACTTGGATAAAAATGACACTGTTGTAATTATTGGTGGCACAAATAATATCTCAAACAAAGAGTCATTTGAGAATATTTTAAAAGATATGGAAAACACTCTAATAAAAACATGTGACGTTAATTTGGTAATATGTGGAATCCCAAAAAGATTTGATAAACCCTACCTTAATCATGACATATTGAAGAAAAACGAGGAAATAGAAAAACTAACAAAAAGATTTCCGCATAGCATGTACATTTCCCTGAATTCCCTACATAGGAACTTATATACCAAACATGGCCTGCATTTAAATAAGTTTGGAAAAAAAGTATTGGTTAGTTTAATATTGAAAGCCGTAAACAAAAATGATTTGAAAATAAGCAGTGGAATATGTACTGATGTATCTAATTCAAAACATATTGATTTTTTAGATTAAATATAAGAGATGCACGTTTAAAATCACAATTTGTATTTTCCCACTTAAATATGCGTTCTTTAGGGACTGGATTTTTAGAGATGAGTTCTTTAGTGAATGATTTTACATTTGATTTATTTGGTGTCACAGAGACTTGGTTAAACCCAAATATGTCATCGGATTCTTATAATATTCCAGGTTATAAATTAATAAGATCAGATCGGGCCACATTGAATACAAAATCTGGAAAACATAAAGGAGGAGGTATAGGATTATATATCAAGGATCATGTCCAGTTTTCTATTAACGAGTTATTGGATGTAGAGGCAGGTTTAGAACATATTTCTGTCACTATAAAAAGCAAAAATTTAAGTATGGGATTTTGTGTTGTTTATAGACCGCAAACAGTGAACTGTACTGCAATTGAATCATTGTATCATGCTTTATTTGTAGAACTAGCTATGAAAGTTGATGTTGTTATATGCATCGGAGACTTAAATATAGATTTATTATCATTGGAATCTCATGAAACGAAAAGATACAAACAAATTCTTAATAAATTCAATTTAACTCAGTTAGTTAGTGAGCCAACAAGAGTCACTCCAAATTCCTCAACTTTAATTGATCACATTATTGTAAATGAAAATTTAAAACTTGAAAATATTGGGGTTATAGACACTTCTAATATTTTTGACTATAGAGGAAGAAAGATTACAGATCACAAACTTATATATGGTCAAATTAACTGTAAAAGAAACAAAAGATTCATCAAGTATATAACATACAGAGATTTTAAAAATATTGACGATGAAAAAGTGCTATCAGATATAGCGAAGATTGATTGGGACTCAGCAATCAAATTAAATAAGGTAGACGAGATAGAAAATTTTTTGACTTCTAATATTAAAAATATTTTTGATAAACATGCTCCAGTTGTAACAAAAAGAATGACACGTCAAAAAACGCCCTGGATGACAGATGGCATAAAACAGCTGACTAAACATAAGAATAAATTAAGAAGGAGGTTTTGGAAGAATAAATCTTATGAGTTTTGGGATGAATACAAAGGTGTCAGAAACCAGCTAAATAAGTTGATATGGAAAGCTAAAAAGTCTTACTTAGAAAGAAGCTTATCTGATTGCAAACAATCCAAAGAATTTTGGAACTGTTTGAAAAAATGTGACATATGGGGGAATAAAAAACAAAACTCTCATGATTTTCTCGATAAAATAACGCCAGATGACGTATTTAATTAACAAATCATTATTTAGTGGTGAATACCCATCATCATGGAAGATAAGCAAAATATATCCGTACCCTAAAATAAATAACCCTACATCAGTGGAACATTATAGACCAATAACTATTTTACCTATTTTAACTAAAATTATTGAGAAATTGATAGCTGACCAGGTAACAGATTATATTGAAACAAACAATATATTGCCAAAATTACAATCAGGTTTTAGAAAATTTCATAGTACAAATACTGCTTTGGTTAATATGTTTAACGACCTGTTTGATGCTGCTGATAAAAGCAAATGCAGTACAATAGTATCATTGGAGTATTCGCAAGCATTTGATTCAATTTGTCATAAATTACTGTTAAGGAAAATTAAATATTTTGGATTTGACCAGACAGTTATAACTTGGTTTCAGTCTTATTTAAGTAATAGAGTACAAATGGTTGAAATAGAAAACAAAATATCAAATCCCCTTTTGAAGAATAGAGGAGTACCTCAAGGGAGCTGCTTAGGACCTCTGCTTTACATTCTCTATACGGCAGATTTAGATGATCAACTTAATGGGAAATCCACTCTATATATGTATGCAGACGATTGTCATCTTTGTTATTCATACGATCCAAAACTTGTCAAAACCGCATTTAACACTATAAATCTTGATTTGCAAAATATATTAGTTTGGTCTTCTAACCATGGACTTAAATTAAACATTTATAAATGTAATGTAATTCATTTAGCAACAAAAATAATTAGGTCTTATATTAAAACAGAAAATTTTAAAATAAAAATAAGTGGAAGTGAAGTAAAAGTCAGTGAAAAGGTCAAACTTTTAGGAATTATTTTAGACTCAGAGATGAAATTCACAAACCATATAAGTAATATTTGTCAACGTGCTGTGGGAAGACTCCGTGCCCTATACAGATACAAAGACCTTCTACCTGAAAGCGCCAAAATTAAAATAGTAAAATCTCTAATTATGCCAATGTTTGAATATTGTTATCCAGCTTATGGTAATGGATTAAACAAAGAAGAGAGTAAACGAATAGAAAAAATACAAAATTCAGCTATACGATATGTCTACAGTTTAAAGAAATATGATCACATTACAAACTATAGAAAATTTGCTTAACTATTACCTACAAAAATTACATGTGAAATTTTAACTATATCCATGATACACAAAACATTAAAATTGAAAAAACCACAGTACCTTTATGAGAAATTGGCTTACAGAATTGACACATCAAATAAATCCACAAGACAAAATTATCAATTGCACATCCCAAAAATAAACAAAGAAATTGGAAGAAAGTGTTATAAATTTTATGCACCAAAGATTTATAATGCTGTACCGAAGAATATAACCGAATCAGAAACAAATTCAATAACGAAACAGTTGAAGATACACTACGCAGAGAAATATTTATAAATTATTGTATAAATCATTGTAAAATTATATTAAGTAATTTAGTAGAGTTGTTCTGAAAATCAGTTTTACTGAGAACCGCTCAAATAAAGACGATTATTATTATTATTATTTCTCTTTTATATTGATGGATTCTATATGTAGGCCTACAACGAAAAAGGTTGTAAGCATATACGGTTAAAAAACCTCCAGCGTCATATGATTAAGTTAAAACCATTAAAAAAGTTCTAGACAATTTTGAGATTAAAGCAGTCCTCAGCAAAATGAGACATTTAAATTCAGCCCTTCCCATAAAGCCAGTTTTGGAATAGTATATTTCATTACAAGTACCAAAAGTGGTATATTTTCCGGTACGCGCTCAAGTTTCACGTCCGAGGCGAAGCCTCTATGATGTGTTGGCGAAGCCTCGGACGTGAATAATCTAAAGAGGTAGCGGAAAATCACTTTCTGTACGAGTTATGACCAGTATTTTTCATCACGACGCAAAAGATACACATACAGAATAATAAACCAATATAAAACTAAAACTTTTTCACAATTCACATTAGGGCCAACCGCAATTCCTACTTCCCTTTACTAAATCGTTAAACAGTAAAAAAAGCTGATTTATATTGTAAAAATAAACGATAAAGAAACACTATAGGTCACGCCACATAAGTTGACGAATGGCCAAAAACAGCTGGGTAGGGCGAGGGGAGGAGAGGGGGTACTTTTCCAAAAACATCGAGCTTACGTTACATGCAATTTTTTATAGAACAGCTGATTATCCAATCATTTTAACTGAATAGTAGTGAAAATTCATTCGTCAAGTTACGTGGCGGGGGTTATAGCGTGCGTAGTAGGGCCTACACAAATTTGGCATCTTATAAAGAAGGATTAAGATAATAAAGAAGGAATCTTTATTAGTTAATGGAGAACTAATTGAGATGATCGGAAGCATTGACTAGTGTACATCAAGGAGGTTATATTCTAATACTGGAGGTAACACACAATGCTAAAAAAGCGAGCCGCTGATTTTGTTTGGTTGGCAATCCTGAAGTACCAATTTGAACTGTTTGCCGAAACGAACGAGTCAGCTAAGGGAGTCAAATGCATTGTGAATCAATTGCCTGGTGAATCGGTTTTAATGGGCAATTAATTATTGGTAAGCAAATATGGAAATATGCATTAAAAGGGGAAAACAAACAAAAACAGAAAATAAATTATATATAAGTATAAAAATTTATTTTGGAAATTTAGTAATCAGTTTCAAGTTATGGAAACATCTTTATTTTTATTTTTTATTTTTTTTTTTAATTAGTTAATTTACTTGATGATTTTGTACCGCATTAAAATTTGTATAATATGCAAGACAAGAGAATAAATTTTTTTCGTGGTATACCTTTGTGAGTGCAGAAATAGTAGGGAATTTTGCAAGTTAATGTAACCATTTCTAAGATCTAACATATAAGATAAGGTATAAATAAGTTATTAGTTCTAGACCTAATTATAATTCTTGAACTATTTATAAAACAACAAATATTCACATCTACAAATTAAATCAATATCTCTTATTCTGTAAAATACCTAACGAATAAAATTGTTTAAATTCAAGTTAGAATTAAAGACACACGTTATTATTATTCCAGAGTCTAGATTCCTAATTATTGGTTAGCCGTACCGTACCAATTCATCGTTCATCGTTCACTGAAGATTCGAACCTTTTCGTTGATTCGAATATCTTTTAGCTACCGTTCAAAGAACGACAAAACGGTACTTCAGGATTGCCAACCAAACAAAATCACCGGCTCGCTTTTTCGCCAAAATTAACCTATCAGTGCTACCTCCAGTATTAGAATATAACCTCCTTGGTGTACATAGTCAATGTCGGAAGTAAATTTAGAGGCCCGGAAAATCAGCTGATCGTTTTTTTGAGATGATCGGAAGTAAATTTAGAGGCCCGGAAAATCAGCTGATCGTTTTTCCTTCCTCTAAATTAGAGATCCGGAAAGAGTTATTTTCGTTGATATCAGCTGCTATTGAAAGTAGCAACTTTCGATACGGAGTGATGAAATGAAAAACAAAGGACTAACCTGAAGAAATTTTAAAATTTTTAAACTAGTATTTTATTCCAGTGCCTCAAACTCACCTTCATTTGTGGGTGGCCTCTCTTTGGGTTTGCTATTTACCATTCATTTGACGCTCTCAAATCATTACCACAAATCATTC
>CM061534.1:178931242-178978251 GCA_030545055.2 Neoaliturus tenellus | reverse complement strand
ATGCTGTTTTAACATTGAAAGACGTAAAGAAGAAAGTACATTGATCTGTGACTTAGCTATTGTACCGCATAATAATTTAACACCGTGCTCAAAAAGCAAGCAAACCTCACTTGATTTTTCTCTTGTAGAAGATAAGTTAAAATATCAGCTGAGAATAGTATATAATGGTACCAATTATAACAGTTTAGCCCGGTACAGGGGCTGTGTCAGTGGCGGGGTGCCCGATCAGTGTTGTATAAAATAGTCCGTCACTGGACTAGGACTAGGCCGAGCTAGCGAGCGTCGAATAACTAAGACACTTCTGCCACGCCACCGCTGTATTGGCATTAAACATGTATCGTTAAAAAAATTAACACCTCAGCAAAGATCGTAGGTAAACATTATTCTAACGTGATTCCCTTAAAATTATCTGTAAGAAACATAGAGGTGAGGAAACGTTTCGTTGTCATTAATGAATTAAAACATAATAGAAAATGCGTGCCTTTTGGTTGTACCACGTAATATAAATTGTCTGTAGTATTAAATAGAAAGTAAATAGTTTGACAGATAAATTTTCTTCGTCATAGGTGGTTTCTAATATGTTACTGAACTCAGAGGGGTTTTATAGAACAAAACAACTATCATTGGACATCGACAACTTTGTCACTACTTTAATATATCAGAGTTCCCGCACCAGGACTGCGGAGAACATATGAACAAAAGAAGGGCTGTTTCATTCCTTTGATGTTGGAAAGTGTCGCTTTTGAGTCAGGCCGGTGACGTACCACCAATCAATCTGATGTCCATAAGAATAACAGCTGATCAAGCTAATGACGTTTTGGGTACTAATTTTTACATCGTTTTACCCGCTAATGTAATGCCCGTGTCTATTACATTACAGCAGTTTCCCCAGTCCTGTTCCGCACACATCCAAACCTGGCCTGGTGGTGCAACTCTAAAAGGGTAAGCCGATCTGTGGTGGGGTAACGTTGGTGGGAGGCCCCACATAAATAAACGGTGAACGGCTTGCGTGGAAGTTGACGCGGTGTCGTCCACCGAGCGGCGAGTGTTTTGAGCGGCGAGTGTTCTGAGCGGCGAACCTCAGGTAGAAAAGGGTCAAAGGGAATTTGCGGGGAATTCCTTCCTTCGGCAGGGAGAACCTCGCCTCGCGGCCGCGGTCGTAGCGCTAGGCGAGTTTTATGGATGCAGAGGTTTACGGGAATCATGTTTTTAAAATAATTAATTAAGATAGATATTGGCTCTTTTTTTTCTAAAAATACAAAACGAAGAAAAAATTTAAAATTTTTAAAATAAAATTTCTTTTTAGCTATAACTGACTAAAATCATCTGTTATTCTCGATGCAAATGCAGTTGGCAAACCATATGCGATAATTCGTGACAGGCCCACCTCAAAATCTTGGGGTGCCTTACAAAAAAGTGGGCACGCAATCCTGGCTGGCGCTAACAATGAACCTTTCGCACTATTAGTCAACGCCAATTAACTTATTAATGAAGTTTAATAAATATAAGTATATATTGACTAACTTTTAATAATAAGACCCTATGCGTCTTGTTTGAATTGGAATTCACATTGTATTGCATTTACTGTATTAGTGAACTGATGTAAAGACACTGAAAATGCGAGTGTAGGCCTATATATAGGTCAGAGTCACCTGAGAGGTATTGTACTCAGAGCCTCTCACGAGTTTCTCCCTGCCGAAGGGAGGAATTCCCCGCAAAATTCCATTTGACCCTTTTCTACCTGAGGTTCGCCGCTCAGAACACTCGCCGCTCAAAACACGTAACCGTTGACGCTATCGATAGATTCTTTAAGATTTTTGCACCTTGGTCAACACTGATTTTGCCACTTTTTACTTTGTGTCTACTGTGCGTGTGTGCCTCTACTACCTTGGAATATAAAAGATTGCCATATTTATACTCCAAAACGCCAATTTTACTCGGGTCAAAACTAAATTTACATGGAATAAAATACTGCATAGATAAAAATGTCTACAGTGGTAATAACAGGTTAATATTTCAGAGCTGGATTTATTAAACTAACACCCCGTGAATGGTAAACTTTACTCTACCGCTTGTGATATAATTTATTTATTTTTAATCCGATTCTTTTAGAATAAATTGTATTTGAATCTCTATTAAAATGGCCATGCTTTTCGCAAGATCTATTCTTTAAATGATCCATTGAAAAAGTATTGGGAAAGACTTTAATGAGCTATAATCCATAATAATTTTCGGATTCAAAATAAGGAGTATAATAATTGCACGTATTTTCTAAATCTGATGGAAAGTAGGCCAAACCGGAATAGAAGCCAAAGCCCTGTTAGAACAAGGGTTAATAGATAGAGTGCTCACCAGATAGGGAAAAGTGCCCCCTACCCACGATTCCCGCCGTTTCCTTGGTAACCAGTCCTTTGTTTACACTTTCCAACAGTAATTTACCATCTTACCCACACCTATCCGACGTTTCTATGGTAACCAACTTCAATAGCCTTTTCACAGACCATCAAATCATGTTTAAAACTATCATCAGTAATTTTTGAAGCTTATAGCGACCAATCATAATAGCTAAAACTAGTAACCAAGGAAACGAGAGTAAAGTGTGGGATGGTTGCCAAGGAAACGGCGGGAATCATGGGTAAAATGGCGCAAATCAAAAAGGGACACAAAATTAACATGTGATGAGCACTCTATATATCTATTTAACCTCGTTACCCTGTTAGGTCAGCCTTAGTAACGAAGTAAAGAATTCCTCCCGCAGGATAAAGTTTGTCGAATCTGACTACATTATGTACAACATTTCGTTATCATCATTATTATTCCGTTGAGCCCGTCCGGGCCGTCCGTGACGCAATGACCTAGACGTCCCATATCCGGAGAAAACCTCAAGGAGGAAGTTAATTTCCTTTTGTTCCGTACAGCTGGGACACGACTTCCACCATTGTTACCACTCTCTGATGAAAAACATTATTACTGTTATTTTAACAAACGGCAGTAAGGTAACTAAAACAATTTGAAAATCACATGTGAATACAGTCCCTATATGTATGAAGTATGGTAGCAGGCATACGTATAACTTGTTTATGATGAAAAAGAAACAGGTCTCCCTTTTTTTAATCAACTTTGAAGTCATTTATAAGTTCCATAATTTACTATACATATCGTGTTGCGCCATACCAGGTGTGGTTTAGTAACTGTTGTTAAACCGAACCAATTAAGGTAGCTGATGTACGTTATAAACACCATCGAAGTCATATATTAAAATTTAATTGGGTCAAACCAAACAAAATTTAAGATTTGAGTTGGTAAAACACATACTTGAGGACAACATTGAGTGTTTTTAGAAATGAAGTTGACTAGAGATCGACTACTGGTCGAAATTAAACCAAAAACTCAGTTTATCTTGAGCCAACTATAGATTAGATTTTTTTAATGGATATCTTCCTGATTTGCTAGCTGTCTAATGATTCAATCAAATATCCTTCTCCCATAAGATTAACATTAAAAATCTGAGAGCCTGGAGGGCGTAGCCCTGGGGGCCGATGTGAATCATAATGGGATTTTGCTCATCTGCAGGACACAGCCTTCTAACGGTATGCAAGGATTTCTCCTACGTTCCACATGAGCTGAGGAAAAAGGAGGAAAATAAACATGCTTCCCTATTGATATATAGGAGATTAAAAACAAACTCACTTCAGTTATACATAACATCGAAAATTGTCTAAATTGTCAACTTGTGAGAGGTAAATTTTCTTAATTTCCTTGTTGACTGAATAAAAAACCCATTTTTAAAATGAAAGTATCAAGCAGTAGTACCCAGTTCGAGTAAATTTTTTGGTTTCTCACACGAGATAAACTACGCTCACCAATTGCTGGGTTGAGTGAGTGTTTAAAGCTGTGAACAAAATATTTAAGTCGTGACAAATCTGGCGGTTAGTAATTTAAAGGTTGTAACAGTTTGATGTGGCGTTCAATAACACCTTTTCAGGCGTTTCATTTGAGCCAGCGTTTAAAAAGTATAGCGTTAAGATAACGTTTAAAGGATTTTAACATAGAGGATGGACTGAAAAAATCAGAGAATAGTAGAAATCAGCTATTTTTGGTCTCCCTCTCAAAAACGCTAAGTTTATAGACATGTGCGTTTAAAGTAACTTGAAGCTTGTATCGCTTCTTGTAAACTTTTTTAACATTTTACACCAGACTCTACCATTCTCACGTTTGAGATCACATCATCACAGGAGGACTGTTTTCTCTGTTACCGTTTCTGGTTCTTTTCCTCTTGATCCGCTTTCTGAGAGGTGAGCGACTTTCAGAAAGCGGAGTTGTATAATCCTGGGAAATTGAGGCAAACGACTCCACAGGCGACAGACAGTCTGGGGCGTCTGCTGACGTTCATGTATTCCATATTTTCCACCATACTCCACGATTCTCACGTTCAATGACGTCACTTCGAGAGCGGTTCTCTGCAAGAGCTGCAGAAATGTAGAATGCCGCTGAGAGGTCGAGATGGACGTCTCCAGGCGACACGCAGTCTCGGGCGTCTGTTGAAGTCAATGTATTAAACATTTACCACCAAACTCCACCGTTCCCACGTTAGATGATGTCATCTCCGTACGCTTTTTCCTAGAGCTAATGCAGTTTTGTAGAATGTTGGGAAAACGACAGACAGTGTAGGGCGTCTGTAGTTTGCCATGAAAATTTTCCACCAGTCTTTTCCGCGGTTTCCACGTTAGATGACTAATCACGAGAGGTTGTTTTTTGCAAGGTTGTTTCAAACGAGATGCATACGGAAGCATCACACAGTCTGAGGTGTCTGTTAAACTCATGTATTTCAATTTTTTCTCAGACTTCAGCGTTATAACATCGATGACGTCATCTCGAGAGGAGTGTTTTCTACATGAGCTGCAAAATCAAACAACTCCAGGCAACAGATGCATGATGGGGCGTATGTTAAAGTTTATGCATTCAACATTTTTCACCAGACCCCACGGCGAGGAGTGGAGCGGACTTCAAGGTTCCATGGTCTATGACGTCACCACGAGTAGATCCTTTTCCTTTAAGGTCAAAGGAGAGCTACGGAGTTGAAGAATGCTGGAAATCGAGGTAAACGACTGGAGGCGAAATGTTCTAGAGCCGTTAACATTCGTGTATTCCACATAATTATGTCTGTCCACGGGGTCGAACGAATATTTCAAAAATTTTAGGTACTATATTACAAAGAATACTTGGAGATTCCTTGTTAACTCCCAGACATGAACCAATATTTTTTGCATCTTTGTTAGCCACAGTATTTTTAGTAAAAAATATTCATGAATATGAATTTTTCAAAGCACATTAAGATTGGAATTGTTTAAAAATTACAAAGATTCTTTAAATAATGCGGCTTGTGTTCTTGTGTGGAAATTACGAAACTGCTTTAGCTGGTTTTTCTTCCACGACAAGCAGTTTGAGTTATCACCCCTTACAAAGTCAAACATGGAAACCGGAATCGAGAGAATTAGTGCCAAGTACGGAGTTAAATACCAGGGCCAACGGGAAACGGCACAGCAACTGCACATATTTCATATCATGTCCGTGGGTGGTATCCGGGCTTAAATTTAATTTATCACTGATTGCTAAGTGGTTTACGCTGATTTTATCTCAGTTCTCCTGGCAAATATAGAATTCTTAGATTTCAACGGGCAAACAGCTTTAAAAATATAATAAACTGTTTCACCAACTTAGACCACCTGAACACACCCACAAGGTGTTACCTTAACCATTCAAAAACCAAAATGAGCATCTATACAAATACATTACCAGCCTTACTTATGACAGCTTCAAAAACAAACCGCCTCTAATCAATGATACATTTGCGGATGTACACTAATGAGCAAAGTATGGATACGCACCGCCAGCCAATGAAGAGGAAGGAGTGGAAACTCACCTGTGAACAAACACACGCACCTTAGCAAACACAAACACGCAAACATATCGACACCGGTGTATTGACTCTACAACCGGTGCGTTAACCTTATCTGTACACGCAAACACTAATATGTTTTCTTTCTAAAAAGGACTCGTTCTCTTTAGTATGCCTTGTAAATCGTTGAAGATTTTTTATTTCCCTTCTTTACCTGTTGTGAAACTATTTCAATGAAAATACAAATCATTTTGCATACGCAAGATAATAAGATATCACTTCTTATCAGGTTGAATATAGAGTTTCAAAAATGCTAACCGGAAGTCATCTTACAAAGAGTCAAGTGTGTCAGAATTTAATTTTGACAAATCGCCTAGAGTTTTATTATAAATAGGCTAAGGTAAGGAAATTGAAGAAAGGTTTTAACACATGGGTTTTAACAAATAAATGTTTACCAAAAAGTTGATGACAGGGTTCATTTTGATATTTTGAACGTGTGTCCCATCCCTATACAACAACATACATAATTTGGACGTGTTGAAGCCATCCACATTAGAACAATTTAAGCACAACCCCATGAACTTAGTGCTCTAAGGAATTCCATTTATTGAATTTTCAATCGGTTTGGTTGATACATTTCCCTCACAGCAGTTTCCTACACACTTCTAAGTGTGCTAAAATTTAATTTTTGAAAAAGTATTTACATTTAATAAATTACCATTGTTGCGAATTAGAACCTACCATGTTTTTTGTTTTATTTTTTAGTTTGGACGTATGAGGATGAATGAAGCCCAAATACCTACCAAACGGGACAAATATTTGGGGGGGGGGGCGCAAAACGTACGATCGTCTTTGAAGTTGAATATTTCCTTAAATTGATTAAATATGAAACAACCAAAAGGTTGGGGGCACGTGCCCCCTTCCCCGACGCTGCGCCTTACATGAAAATCAATCCACCAAGGGTTAAGGAAATATGAAGATCGTACACTTGATACAGGGAGATCCGTTATATTCCTACCTATAGGCAGTCCCGCAAACCAACACTCTCTTCAATGGAGTCAACAACACCGGCCAACCTAGCGTAAGCGATTGGTGTTCGGTGAACAATGGAAAATTATTCACCCATTGTGCATAATATTTCCATACGATCGAATGTAAACAGCGGCCGAGAGGCGATGACCGCGGTAGACGCTTGCGTTGCGCTGTCGCCGCGCAAGACAACACGATGGGACCCGGTGTGCTACCCTGCGGGTTCCCATCGCCTTCTCTCTCGCTCCACACACTCTCCATCTCACTCGCGAGGTGTCAGGTGATCTCGTACGTCATTTCCGGGCAGACAACTGACCACCTAGTCCGACCCTGTTTCGCACCTTGTCTTGACTTCATCTCACTTTCTTCCTCTCGCTTACCGGTATTGTGTTTCACTAGGAGCAGTCGAGTCGATTAAATAACTCAGTCAGTTAGTAGCCTAGTTGCATTGAATTAAAGCAGCTGTACATAAATATCGATCATGCTTGTGTATTTTATATAAGTTTAATGTTAAATGTTTCAAAATCGATTGAGGAAAATATAATTAAATAAGTTACCGAAGGGGCTGATAGAAATTTTGCCCCTACTGCCTGACTTTTTGAGATTTTCGTGTTTATTATTAGTTGTTATTACATATTGAATTTTACCGCTTTTACCACCCCGTTTTATGTGTGGGTATAGTGTGCATATATATATATATATATATATATATATATATATATACTGATTTAAACTATGAATAATTGCTCCTTTGACTTTTTTACGGAATGTCTACGGTGGAGTAGATACGTAGGCCTACTTCAGGTGATAAAACTCATGTAAACCGGTAAAATGGCTAATAATTAGCCCAAGTAATTTTTACTTGGGCTTTGGGCTTTTTTTAAGTAATGTAGCCTTGACTAACATTTTAATAAAATGT
The DNA here is from genome assembly GCA_030545055.2 of Neoaliturus tenellus. Taxonomy (NCBI): domain Eukaryota; kingdom Metazoa; phylum Arthropoda; class Insecta; order Hemiptera; family Cicadellidae; genus Neoaliturus; species Neoaliturus tenellus. The sequence goes on along the minus strand of CM061534.1, from coordinate 178,970,404 downwards.
CGTGTGTGTTAAGTGATAAGGTTTCAGAGTAAGCTACCATATCCATAACTCAGTGCTCTCTTTCAGCGATACCTTGATACCTACCTATACATTTGTTTTATAATGTAAGGCACATTACAATCTTCTGTGTGGCCGAGTAGTTTAAAAGCTACCAGACAGAAGTCAACGGGGCAGCCACAAAACACGTCGTTATCAGTAGGGTCACAGTGACACAGTGTAGCTGTTATCAGTAACCGGTCGAGTTACGACCACAACTGCTGTGTCAGCGGTCAACCTCAGTTGCTTCCTCTACACACTAGACCTCCGACAAGCAACATTATGTGGCGATGTGTTCATTGCATTAATTTTAAACTTGTATGAGTAACTATAGGTATTTTATGGCGGAGGACAGCCTCGCCATTGTACAATTTATTATGTGACATAATGGAAATTTCAATCTTTACATTCTTGACCAATACCAAATACCTATTATTTCTTTCGTTTCGCTGAATACACTGATCCGTTACAACTTGGGGCGTTGTCCTAATTTCAAGGATGGAATAGAGCAGACTGCATCAACGAAATTAAAAATTAGCAAATTGAAAGCGCATGAAAACTTTTAGAAAATATTAAGCGTACACAGGACTCTATAGCGATGTTTTACCTACATCTGGGTTGGATGAAATTTCATTTTGAAAAATTACCTCGAAATTTTGAAAGTTAAGCTTAGTCTAAAATAGAAAACATAATTTAAAAGTTTACACACGTAAAAAGGCCGGTCAACCGAGCACAATTTCACATTCTTTACAAGTTATTTGCCACCCAGTTCCGACTCCGTTGTTCCGCCAAGACGGTTCGTTCCACCTCTACCGTTCCGCCCGACATTGCCTAGCCATCTGCTGTTCCGGGATTTAAATTAGACACGGAACAAGAACTAACAATATCGTTGTTTCAATAATTCCTGGTCGCAACTTATTGCTCACACCTAATAAACTAAGCACACCTGAAATTTACGTCATAAACAATACATTCTTTCCAAGTTGAGCCGTAATTAGTTATTCAATTTAAAAGTTAATCATGATTATCAATTTTACCAAAGTAATACACGGTGCCGCTAACTCAAAAAGTAGTCTAATTTAGTTAACCTATATTGTTTGCACTAAACGACATTCCGCTATGCTTTATCACTCGATCCAATACAACAAAACTTAACTTTCACGCACAAAGTCGCTGTTATTCAACAGTCATGCATATACATGCATCCGCGGTCCCATGACTTGTGTTACCAAACTGCTGTTTACAAACAATAACAGCTGATGTGAACTGTCAGCTGATCGGCGTACTCTGCCCTTTGATCTCATCGCCCATCGTTGCACCCAGCTCCTAGCTCCAATCAATCTTTTTCGTGTGATAACTCCGTGAATTTTTCTAAAAGATTCGTTGAGTTTAAGGGGGAAAAAGGTAAATTTAACATTTTTAACGCATACGGTACAAATTATATCTGTTCATAGGTTGAATTCCACTACAATGTTCCTTGAAAAATCGCGTTTGATTACAATTAGTTAATGCAGAATATATAATTTATCGCAAAACCGGTATATAACTTTTTAAACTATTGGTAAAACAGAAGGATGTTTTAGTCAACGTTTATAAAATTTAAAATAGAACGAGTAACGCGTTTTAAAAAGTAGGTAGGTCTACTTCAAATTTTTGCAAATACGAGTCCATAGCAAAGTTTACAAAATCCCTAAAAAACAAACCCCGAGTTATTCAGTTTCTGATTGTATAACGTACAAGTATATAGGCTACTTAAACCTCTGTTGGTCGCATCCAAAAAGTTACATTACAAGTCGCACTGTATCAGATTGATAATTTTGCATTTAATTCGATATTTAATGCTATTAAGCAATTCTTACTTTAGTTATTACCTAACAACTGAAGATTTTGAAATGTGAGGATGTCATTTAATTGCTTAGTTATTAATAACAAAATTTATATATATATTTTAAAATTATATGTAAAAACTATTGCATAGCTCTGTGTAATTATCAAAAACGCGAAAGGTCGCACTGTATCAAAATGATACAAAGTTTTCAAAATTAGTGGAAATGATATTAGATACATTTAGTTATTAATAAGGTTAGTTAATAATAATTTATTGGAGACATATTAAAAAACTATACATAAAAATGATAAAAAATTATTTATAAAATGTAACAAGTACATAACTCAGTTATAAAACGGGAATGGTCGCCCCTACACTTATAGCAAAGTGATAAAATGACATTGAGAGCAGCACGTTTTGCCCGATGAAACCTGTGACATCACTGTCAGGGTTGCCAAACTTCCCGGATTTTAAGGGACAGTTCCTTATTTAGTTAATTAGTCCCGCGTCCCGGAGATAACTCATACGGGACGTTAAATGTCCCGTATTTGGCCGAAATCAGAAATTTACTCAAGACAAATTTTGTCACGAAGTGAATCATAATCTAACCTCAAAATTACAAAACTATTATGCTTATCGTGCATAAAAACAGTGAGGTAGGACCAACATGACAAGTGTGTGTTGTTATTGTTTGATAATCGTAATTTTTCGGGAATCTGCTCAGTGTGCGAACTGTATGTGAACTCATCTGATCTCGGGTCTCGCCAAGTCGTAGATTGTCGCCGAGCCATCCCACCGTGTTGATTGGCAAATGCCATTTTTTAATACCATACCCATACAACAGTCTCTAATTTACAGTAGCTTAAATGTAAGAATTACAAATGTAGATTAGTGTGATTATATTGTAATATAGCATATAGTTTTAAAATAAACCTTTTTGTTAAAACAAATCAACCTAGAATAGGAACACTGGGTTCCTAGGTCACTAGTAATGTTCAAACATCAAAAGATTTCAACCATTTTTGCTTTCAAAAATATTTTAGTTTGAAAATTGTTGATTATTATTGTACAGTATTAATAAACTTAAACCTTGCATATTAATAAATAATGCAAGATTTAATGCAATAAATAATTAGTGAAAATGTTCTTTTAGGCTATTTAGTTTTAATCCTAAGTGCCGGTGTTAGTATTTTTTACCGGGGTTTTAACAATATTTTATTTTTGAAATATTAAAACTCCGCGGTTTGGGAAACCGCGCTGTACAAAATGGCGGCAATAAAAAAGCGCTTGTATCAAAGTGCGACCACCCGAGGGATCTTTGCGAGGAGGAAATCGATTTTGATCAAATTTGTTGTTCAAAATTGAAACCCAGCAATGATATCCGGTGTAGGCCCTACTACACGCTGTTTCACAAGGTTTTATCCATCGTCACTCATTTCTCGCATCTACTTTACACGATGAAAAACGCCCAACATGTAATAACCAGGTCCGGTCCACTGAAGGGGCTATTAAACACGACTAGCGACGTTTACTATCTAAATAGCTCATCAAAAACCAGCTCCGGCTTGTCAAGACACGCTTTTACATATCAAACTAAATTACAGGATAACGCAATCATGTTCTCACCCTCAGCATCTGTTCTTGCGGCTCATCGACCAAAAAATTGATTCGGTCAATTTCTATCGACGGACGTAAAAAAACTGAATTCTCAATACAGTACTTACTTTTTAAGCCGCGTCCTCACTGGCGAACTTGTTCGGCGAACACAAAAATCAACAAACATTCTTAACGAACAATTAACCGGCCATATGATTTACGTTCTAAAAGGTTAGCAACGAACAAACAAATGTTCGGAAGAACTTTGTTCGGCGAACATGTTCAGCCAGTGCGGACGCGGCTTTACTAATACGCTAAGGATTTTGTTGTTGTTGGAACTGGAACTTATATTTTCAACCGATTTTCAAGTCGTTGGCTAGGGCTTGTTCTGTCGTTTTTTACGCCAAAATTAATGAGAACCGGACCCAAAATCAAAGCGTTTATAAATAAAATATTTTAAAACTGATTTGGTCTGGGATCAACTAAGTCTTTGGTAGAAGTTCGTAGGTGATCTCTATTATTCTATTTATTTAATTATTTATTACATTCTTTTGTAATTTATTACTATAGTGTCGAATAGCATCGGTCCAAATTGCTAACCTAACAATAAAAACATTCCACAAGTTGACCTTCTCTCCAGTTCTCCAGTAGAAAACGTCTATCGTTACCTGCAGAGTTTAATCAAGCGTCAAGTCCGAACCTGAGAGCTCCCTGGGCGGCAATTTCAACACGGTCAATTCAGTCCACCACCTCCGCAATGTTATTTGAAGCGACCGAACCGCTGGGCACGCAAGTTGTTATCTTTATCAACACTCACTTTCCCCGACAAACACAGTCATTCCGCTCCCCTTCCTCCCGTAACTCTATCTCTCTTCTCGGCCTTGGAACATGGACGAGGGTCCGGGAACTTTCGTTTCCCAGAAACAGACAAACATGTACGGATAATCCGGCTGGACTGATATTATTCAAAAACCGGGTAGTTTGGTTTCACACTGGAATTTTCCATGGAATTTTCACGCGATAAACTGCCTCGCACGTGAATTTTCATAAACCGAAAGTTGAGAACGTAGAAAACAATAATTGACAACATTGTCTGAATTGAGTAATTAAATGTAACATTGTAATTAAACTCGATAAAATACAATTTTTTCATAAAAACATTTTTTTTATAGAAAAACAATTTGAAGTCAGACAATACATCTCTTCGGTATTTATTTAACCTACACGAATGAAGCATACAGAATTTTATTAAAATTTTAATTCAAAACATGCCTTCAGCCCCTAAAATTTGATTAGTGATGGTAAATACAAAACCAATCAACCAAGTAATTTAACAATAAAATAATTCAGGTTATAAAATTCAAAGAATCAACAAATCTTTATTTTAAATAAACTACCTTCTGACACAAACCTGGTTTTATTATGATTTAAAATCAATTACCTACTGTAAGTAAATTGTGTTTTAATCCAGCAAAACTAAATACAAAAATTAATACATTTTGTATGAATCTTACAATGCTATTTTGTGGTGAGATAACAAACAAAAATGGATTAAGGGTGAAATTTGTTCAAAAACAAATAGAAAAATAAAAAAAAATTCAACTTGATCTGAAAACTAATTTGGCACGAGGCTGTTGAATTTACGAAACACCTGAGATCATTGGCCTATACACAAAATTAAGTCGCTCTCATCGAAGGAGCGAGTGAGAGGGAGACTCATAGTTTAATTAAATCGAGGCTCGAGGCTCATAGGCTTGCGGAGGCTCCTCTCATTTCGTGAAATGACTTCAGCAGAGCCGCTAAGGTTTAATTAAATGCTCCCATCTTCAAGGCTTTGGGCTTAATAAGTCATTTGCCACAAATTATAGGTGATATTTTTGGTAATGTAGGATATATTCTTTAAATTGGTGTTTTAGGTTATAATGTGTGATATATACGAGATCATAAAAGTCACTGCACTAAAATAAAGTTTTATCGTTTTATATTACTCCTTCCATTTTAACCAGCCTGCACCCTAATTTCTCTTTTAAAAAGGTTAACCTGGGTATGTCTTTAGAGTGCACTCCAGGAATATTTGTAAACAAATTAATTGACTTACCTGGCATTGTATACCTGTCCCCATAATTCAAAAGATTGACGAATGTAAGAATTAACACTGAAGCATAACGATGGTACATTTTTGAAAATGTCATTAAAACTCACTTAAGCCTAGTTATTTATAACCTACGTTTATTAAACACATACACAAAGAAAATGCCAAATTAAAAAATACTAGCCTGCAATGTAAATAGGCCTAACTAGAAACATATGACATTCATATTTATATAAAACATATGTAGCCTATATTTTTTATTACCGTACCGTATGTGGTGATTTGTTTAAAACTCATTAAAAAAATATGATACATTATACATTAAAAATTATACATTTAGATAATATTTTACACTCAAACAATAATAAAATTTGTCACATAATATTTTTTTATGGATGCTAAGTCTTATACGGAAGGTTGGTAAGTAAAACAATATACTACCTTTGAAAATATTGTTACTAAAGACAATTAGGCCTATGTAAAGTTGATAAAAATTTTATTTAACCATATTTGAAACCATGAAACAAATAAAGTAAAAAAAGTTTGCCTTGCTATTAAACTCAACTGTACAGTAAAACCATTCTCATTGATCATGCAAACAACTTTTCTAAGGATTTGGATGGATAGGTTGTTTATTGTTTATGGATAGAAGAAAGAAGAATTAAGAGTCTGCAATACCTACGGCCCAAGTCCGCCTTGGCGAGCGCCTTCAGAACGTCGTTCGCGGCACCAGGGCAAAAGCAGAACTACTTCCAACCTCCGTCCCTATACCGCACGTTGTAGTAGCTATTATTTGAGTTTTTAAGGGCAAGGGTGCTAATGAATGGAGGCAGTCAAGCGACACTGATGAGTAACTTTCTCCTCTACGTCGGAGCAAGGGAGGCCAGGCTTCAGGCACGTCTATGCGCTCTTCGATGCCTCTGCCGGCTCTGCCGCCTGGCCATGTTCTCATCCCACTGAGATGATTGTTTTGTTTAATATAGAATAGGTTATTGTAATAACTTCAAAATGAAGTTACTAAGGCTACGGCCACACGAGCGGTTTTTTTTCACGCACAAACGCAGCATGAAAATACGCCAGAAATATGAGCAGCATTAAATGTAATGGGGTATGCCGCACGAGTTTGTTTTCACGCCGTAAGCTTTTACAATTAGAATTATCTTATCTTATCTTATTATATAATAAAAGAGTGCATTTAAGGGTCTAGAGAGAAAACTACTGAACGGATCGTGGTCGTTTTGGTGTCTATGGATTTCTTATCGTCCCTATATGATAGGAAAAATATGGAATCCCTTGGAAAATGCTTTATAACCCCGTAAAACGAAAATTAGACCTTATTTAGACCAATCTAAGACATCAATTTGTCGATTTGTTTACTGCTCCAGGTGATCCAAATCTTGCAATTAAATTTTATACCACAGCTTATTTACATAGTAGTTTTTGTAAACAAAGCAGACAACTTCAATTCTCATTGACAGATAACAAATGAAACAATTAAGACACTTAAGGTTGCAGTTATTTTAAAAGCAGTAAAATAAATTTTTAACAGCTGGTGCTTGGACAAAATTTTGGTTGATATAAAGAAAGTACCTACCTATTATAACCTAGATGATTGAATTTATGTATTTATTTAAACTTATAAGTTATATTTATATTTGTTTACATATATGTTTTTATATCTAAACTATGAACTAAAGAGGTTTATTTTGAAAAATAAACAAAAACATAAGTTAATCTGTTGATTGTAAATACTCACCATGGTATTTTAATACTTTTATTTTTGTTATATAACTACGTAATTTAGATTCTTAAAATGGAAATGTAGGCTTATGCTTCTACATGTTTAACAGTTAGTTTTTTTTTCTCACTGATATACAAAATGAAGTAAAAAATGTAAAGATGAACTATAAATAAATAAGTAATAAAATATACAAGAAGGTCTCGAAGAAATACCATGAATAAAAAAGGATATGGAATAAAGTGTAAACAGAAGACAAAGAAAAAAACATTTTAAATAGTGTTTTAATGACTGTAAAAACTTACTATATGACTGATAGACTAAGAGAAAAATTCACGTCCAGTAGCACTTAGTACGCCCAGGGATGTACTTCTACCATTAGATGATAAACTACTAAAGTCAGAACTTGAAAGCAAGGTTCAATTAGATTTCATAAGTCCTGTGGAAGAGCTCAGGGTCTGGTGCTCAGCGATGGTGGTTGTACCAATACCTAATGGGGACGTTAGACTCAGCGTGGATCCACAAACTTAATGTGAGGAGGCAAAAGTGATTATTGCCAAAGATTGAAGAAGCACTTGGTCAGATTGATAAATCTGAGTGTTTAACAAATTAAATACAAAATCCAGATTTAAATTGGACCCTGAGGCAGCGAAATTAACTATACCAATAAATGGTAAAACAACTGGAATAGAATAAGTGGAAAGATGGTTGAAAAACATTATTATCTTGGGTTTTTTCAATAAATAATTCCAATAGGCCTACTATATTTTAAAATCATTTGATAGTAAACTATTTATTAACTTATAAACCATTATTGTTATATATATCTACATATTGTTTATGTTTACATTGCTAAAGAAATGGAAAAATTTAAGAATGTCGTCAGGAGTAAATTGTGTTTAGAGATTAACAGGAATTCAGCTACGTATTATGTTTCATAAATTTTGTGACCATTCTGATTTGTAAAACATATGCATGAATAATCATCATAAAAATTACCCGTCATTTTTGACGGGCTTTTTGCTAGTTATATGATAAAAGAGTGCATTTAAGGGTCTAGAGAGAGAACTACTGAACGGATCGAGGCCGTTTTGGTGTCAATGGATTTCTTATGAACCCTAGATGATAGGAAAAATATGGTATCCCTCGGAAAATGCCGCAAAATGAAAATTAGACCTTATTTAGACCAATGTAAGACGTGATTTTGTCGATTTGTTTACTGCTCCAGGTGATCCATATCTTACATTTAAATTTTGACACCACTGCTGCTTTACAAAGTGTTTTTGTAAACAAAACAGGCAACTTTTCAATTCTACGGTAATTGACAGATACAAATTAAATCAACGGCACGTAATGTTGCAGTGGGTTTTTAACAACGAGATTAAATAGATATAGAGTGCTCATCATATGTTAATTTAGTGTCCCTTTTTGATTTGCGCCATTGTACCCATACTTCCCGCCGTTTCCTTGGCAACCATCCCACACTTAACTCTCGTTTCCTTGGTTACTAGTTTTATCTATTCTGATTGGTCGCAAGTTGCTGTTTGCTAGTTGAATTATAAATTCAACCCAAAACGGGGGATTGGAGCCCCTCCGCTAATATTTGAATCAAAGAAAACGAGTGATTACCATGAGGAGATGGATCACGTGGTTTTTGAAAACTGTTTTTTTAATACGCTGCTTCCGTCGATTCCTCCAGGCAGCACAATACTCATGGACAACGCTTCCTACCACTCAAGAAAAAAGGATAAAGCCCCGACCTCGAGTTCTACAAAAGCTGCAATGATGGATTGGCTAAGAGAGAAGAATATAACATTTTAAATATGTTAAAATGTTTAGTTAAATAGACCCTTTTAGATACTAAAACAATGTATTGTTTATACTCATTTTTCTCAGAATTTTCTGCTAATGACAAAAATTATATATTTTTTGAGATTGGAAGTCATATATAAAACATTTCGCATTAATGTATTGGCTGCAGTACTGCTATACCTGCGCGTGGGCATTGGGGTGTCGGGCCCGGGCGCTTGTGAGTGCGCGTCCGAGAGTCACCCTTCTTCTAATCCGTCAGGTGCCATGACTGAGTGGACGGACTTTAGTATTGAGTTAAACTACGTTTAAGTTAAACGTGTTTGGAGAATGTGGCTCAAGAAGCACTGTTGAATCTTAGCCGAATCTTAGAAAGGGCTGCATCCTGGTTATTTACAAATTCGGTTAACATCTTGTGGACGAGTTGTTGAAATTGAAGTAGTTTGGTATTTGTATTGAAGTGGGCGTTTTTAAAAGTTCCCGCGCCGGGGCCGGTGCCGCGTCAACCGCGCGCAGACGACGCTAGCCCCGCGACGGTGGCGCAGTGTTGCACTAACGTCTCGAACTACCAGCTCGCCGTGGGGAGTCAAATTGAAGATTTGTCTCTTTGAACATAGGTATCTTTGAAACACTGTATCTCGATAATTTTGCATCGGATTCGCATGGAACCTGAGTATGTTCACCATAATAGTATGATGGTGTGCTTGACGTGAATAGATTTTCAATAAACCCAGTAAAAATGGTTTAACAAAGATGTTAATTTATATTTTTATTTTATTCATTATTAAAGTGGATAATTTTTTATATTAATTTTCTATCACGTCAAGCACAAGATACTATAGTAACATTTAAAATAACATCAAGTTTGAAATTTTCCGATGAAAAACAAACCCGCAATGGTGTTTCAAATTTAACATTGTTCTTATGGGACTAAAAATCCAAGATGGCGGAGGTATGGAAGACTCTTAAGGAATACTATGGAAAAATAATTGAAAAGACTTAGTGAAATAAAATTTGGCAATGAAATGTTTAAATTGTGAAACAAAGTAAAGGACTTGCGTAAATCCCCCAAACTATGTACATTCCCATACAATGTTAAATATTGTCAGAGGAATAAATGTTATTATTATTATTTATTAAACTTGATGTTCCTGGAGAATTTTGGGATGGGGGAGATGGGTTCCATGTATTTAAATACTGTAAGCAAAAAATTCAAAGAATATTAAAAGTGAAAAACAAAAGGTTGTGATCTAAACCTAGCTGATATGCAGTGAAAATAAAACAGAAACAACCAAGCTTTAAGGATTTAAACAAACTCTTCCATTCCCACCACCAAATGTAATGTACCGTACGGTATGTGATTTATTTTACTTTGTCTATAGGGGCAAACCCATAAATTGGGGAGGTTATTATTCCTTTGATTAAAATAGTATGGCTCCAACCATGTAGGATCAAGTTTAAAAAATGGACTATAGCTATAGTAAATGTGTTTTTATTCTGGCTGTGTGCCCCCTACATTCCAGGACCGGGAAAAACATATATTTTTATCCATGTCCAGCTACATTTGGAAAATTAGACTACCTATTTGGACAGCATTTACCAGGGCAAAAATTCCATAGGCCCAATCTGTTATTTAACAACAAAGTTTGTGATTTCTAGATTACTTCTGACCTTCTTTCCTAAGTCACTACAAAAGACCCTTTGTCTGGAGACAAATAATTTATACAAGGTATGTAGACTGCTTTTGCTTTCAATGCCTATAAAAGCTACTAGAATTAATATTGATGAAAATAGGTCTAGTTTATTTTTATCTAGGCCTACTGGCTTATCTGCAAGATGGTGATTAAGTTAGTCTGTGTCTAGTGAGTGCTCTGCTTAAAATTCAATTTACGTGGTAATAACGAAGAGATAGGCTGCCGGCTTACCTTGGGTGAGAGACCTAACCTGCTTGTTAACGTCAGTACCTTCAGCACATATTTTCAACTGTGTTTTCTCAAGATTTTATAGCTTTTCAAACTGTTTCATAAATTGTTTATTTCGTGTTCTAGCACGAAAAGTGTATTACAAGACTTTAATTCCTCAAGTTTAACTTTTTTTTTCTTCTTTAAGATCACAAAATCACTTAACTTACACTGACAATTTCAGTCTACCTGACGTCTACGCTGCTTTCATTATTGTTTGGTCCCCACATCAAGCCGTTCACATCGACATGCTCAATAGAATTCAAACCAGGTTTGTCCGGCTTCTCGGGCTTAAACTTGGTTACCGTTTCCGTGATGTTCCTGTTGAGGCTCTGGAGAAGACATTTGACTTGCAGTCACTCTCTTCAAGACGCAAGTTCACTGACATCATTTTTCTACATAAACTGGTCAATGGAAATATTGATAGTCCAGTGCTGCTGAAGGAAGTCGACTTTGCTGTGCCTCATCGAAGTACTAGATCTCGGGCTGCCTTCAATGTAAAGTTCCAGCCCACAAACTACGCTCTCAATCACGGGATTTCAAGGCTGTTGAGGACTGCAAGAGATATTTCTTCGGTAATTGATTTCTACGAGCACTCTCCAACCACCTTCAAAAGACGTCTAAGGCAGCTATTCGATGATCAAGATCAGTGAATTAGTGTGCAATTCTGTTTCTCTAGGGTAGTGCATCATAAGGCCCACGAGTGTCGCATGTCTGGTCCGTAGTATGTTTTTGGTGCTTTGCTTGTCATTTCTTATCTGAGCCAATGTAACGCAGCCATTCTGTTTTATTAATATTTGTATTTCTAGCATTAGTTGTCAATTTTTTTGGTGCTTATATTTCGCCTCGTCTCATTTTGCTTGTAACTCACAATGTCTGTCGCACTAATGTTTGCGTTTCAGCATGTAGTACCAAAATATAATATTTGTTCCTGGCATTGTTACTTAGCAAGCTAAATTGTTTTGCTTATATACTGAATTTTGCCCATTGTTGTGTAGTTAGATGCTTGTTGTATGTTCTCTGAAATTGTTTTTAGCATGTATTATTTATCAGCATGTATATTTATTCCTAGCATGTACAAATTACCATACTTAGCATTAATTATTAGTTAGGTTTCTGCCTCAATCCACTCTGTTTAGATGGTTTATTAATCTTTGCTTTACTGTGGTATTTTTTGTAAGTTTTTTCTAATATTGCATGGCACCACACATTGTAAATTGAATCCATCTTGTACTGTAAATGTTCTGTGTATCATTTGTAAATATGGCGATTGCCGTCGATAAATAAATAAATAAATAAATAAATAAATATCTTAGTCCACTCTTAGTGACTGTACTGTAATTAAATAATAAAATGCATAATTCAAGACCAAATACCGGTACTGAATGTCTTTAGTCCCTCAAGGTGGTAGGCTTTATAGTTGGTACAGATTAAAACTAGGGCATAAGTTATATCAAAGTCCGATTATTACAAAAATTTAAAACATTGGTACATTATTAACAAGAATTTATTAAACTTATTAGGATGGATCGCAAAGTTTAAGACAGTGATATGACATTTTCAGAAGCAGAAGTTAAGAAGTAAGCAAGTTAGGATCAATAATACATTCTGAAGATTAAAACCGTAAAATAATGTTATATACTGTAGACCTATTGAAGTTTTATATACACATTGTCTTAAATTTGTAAGCATATTGAATCTAGGTTTAGATCTTATTTATTATTTGGTGTTAAGTGGTATCATCCGTATCCATACAAATAAATAATGTAGGTATAGGCTATGCATTTAGCAATTATGTTTAACTTAGTAGGCTGCAGGAGTGTAAATAAAAACTTTTTAGCATGTTTTTGTATGTCATGTTGGAGAAAAATAGTGCCGCCAAGTTCTCAAGTCAGATTTGATTCCTAACCAAAGTTAAACTAGCCCTTGTCCCGACTTCGCATACCGTGTAAGCTTACGTTATTCCATTATTTCTTCTTTTTTCATCCAATTGAGTTAAAGGGAAATGTACTTGCATCTTAATTAAATTAAAAATTATAAATCCCTTAACACCATCAATTTAGTTTGGTCTAATTGTCATAGAAAATATCCCCACGGTCAAAACTCTGGTCTTGTTGCAAGTGAAACAACAAACTGTTATCATTAGAGGGATGGCATAATTAAGTGGATTAGGGATTACTCGATCTTACAAAAAAATTCGAATGTGCAGAGTAGCCTATAAGAGTACTGTATTTCACCGTTGACAATTCTCTTTGTCTTCTATAGTCTATCATTTAACTTAATACATTCATGCAACACTGCAAGTTCAAACTTGGCTTAAGTTTAAGTTACTGGTTTCAAGTTCCTAAGGTCAACATAAATTTATTAAGTATGGTATTGGTGTTCTTCAGCCTAAAACTTATATTTTCTATAAAATGAAATAACTCTTCAACGAGTATTCACAAATTAAGTTTAATTGCGGGCAAAAACAATTAAGATGTGTGATATTATCGTTTTGAGGTTAGTATAAACAAAGGGCAGAGTGAGGTTATATATCAATGACATCAGCAAAAAACTTACCAGCTATGATGTATCTGTCCATGTAGTTGATCAGATTCACGAAGCACAAAACTACGACGGTTAATATTTGTCTTTTCGTGATTCCATTTTCAACTGTGTTCCTTTTCGCGCCAGATCTAGGATCTGTTGAATTCGATGTCAACGGTGGCACTACTGTGTCAACACTATCACCATCTTCGTTCATCAGATGCTGATGAGAATTGTTTGGCGGAATTCCCGTGGGCTCCATGTTTAAGATTTTTAACGAATGTTTATCCACGAACTTTTGAGCAGGCATCGCGAACAATAAAACTGCGGAGCGCACACGATACTACACGAAATTCACCATGAGACTGAGACCAGAATCTACCTGTGCCCTCCATTTCGAACAGATGACGTAACCACGTGACTTGGAAGGCGCAGGTCAGTGGAGGCGTGGCGTTATGTCGGTTGTAGCGCTGTGTAGCGGAGATAGATATAACTAGTTGGAACAACACGATCCGACAACGCTGAACGCTACCTGGTAGCAAGACCTCAAACTACTAGATGGTGGCGGGCGGGGCTTATACAATGGTCGGGTTTCTTTTTGCAATTAATTTACATTTTTGCTATGATTTTTAGTCTTTGAAGTATTAGGCAAAAAATATATAATTGTACCTTTCCGACTTTCTTGCCACTGAAAGTTCCACCCAAAATTCCGGGGACTTTTATTATGTACATCCTATAATCACCCAAAATACAGTTATCAAATAAAAATCCATACCTCCTGCCATGCCGTCTACAAACTTTGTATTGACTGGACTATTATCCAATTTATAAGTTTAAAAAAATTGGTATTTTTCCCAGCGGAAGGTGTTTGGAATAAGCGCATTTTCGGATAAGCTGGTCTCTACTTTAGAAGCTTTCATAAAGGAAAATACAACGTTTATCTTGGCAATCAGCAAGCTAGTAGGATTATTATCCTTTTTATTCTATCTTTATTGATATTAAAAATAAAATAAAATAAAATAGATTATGTTTATGAACTATTTGTTAGTTTTATTAATTGTTTAATAAACTTTCTTCTCCTAAAAATATGCAACAAAAAATAATTTTAAGGAAATTGCAGCTTAAGAGTCATCTTCACCTTTGGGCCAGGAGCCCATTGTTGCGCAGTCGGCAATGTTAACCATACGGCTTTTCATGCAAATCATGGTATTGTATTCCCCTGTTTCGGACGCCGTGCTTCAACCGGTTTTCTTTAAACTTGGTAAGTGTTTAGTCGAATAGTTATATTAGGTCCCTCATACCTCGAAATTTCAGAAATTTAACATTAACTAATTAATCAACTAAGGAAGATCGAGTTACTTTGCATCGCCATAGAGAGTACTATTTGTAAATTTTCAAAATTTCGGGGTATGAGGGGCCTAATATAATTATTCAACTAAACACTACCAAGTTTAAAGAAAATCGATTGAAAAACGGCGTCCGAAACAGAGGAATAAAATACCATGTTTTAGCATAAAAGCCGTATGGTTAACATTGCCGACTGCGCAACAATGGGCTACTGGCCCAGGGGTGAAGATGAATCTTAAAAAGTACATTTTATACATGTCTTACACCATCCGCCTAGCGCTCCACTCACTGAATCTGTAGCCATCTAGTGTCGAAGGCCATCAAATAGTATTTCACTAATCTGATATTCTTCAAAGCCTGCAACAGTTTCACAAGTCCACTCACAGCCAATAAATATTATCTAAGTGAAGAAACGGGAAAATCAAAATCAATAATTTGAGGAAAGAGTGTATTTGTACAATCATAACAACATATCACAGATAAATACTACACACAAATGTGGATTGCATATGAAAAAACTAGACATATCTATTCAACTCTGTAATAATAAAATATGTCTGAAATCGTCAAAGTCACGTTCTTAACCCGCTATCAGTCAATTGTGTTCACAGTTTACTGCTGTACAAAATCATCTTCATCTTTGGATACACAGTTTAATCTGTATCTTACTTCTACACTAATATTTTCTTTTCTAAAATTTAAGCTCAAACTCTACCATTAAACAAAGATTATAAATCTAAACATCTATATGTTTGAAAAAAATACACATTACCACAAAACAATAATTTGACAAGAATGAACTTTCGGACATGAAAATTTTTAATACATGTTTTCGTTTTGAAATACATTTTAATTTTAGTACAGAACACTTTCTTTTTCTTTAGCACAACTCCTAATTAAAAAAGTGATCGCCCACCGATTGAAATTTGACCAAAATTTCAGTTGAACCTGGAACCAAGGTGTTAAAAATATTTTATAACTAGTCTTTACCTGCGGCATCGTTTGCATTGTAGCCAATAAATAAAATATAAAACTATAATAATTTTCATTGAATTTGCTTTTTAGCAACCAATAAAAAACATCAAAGTACAAATTTTCATGAGGATCGGTTGAATAGTTTTCGCGTGAAAGTCTAACAAACAACAGGACATTCACATTTATAATATTAGTAGGATTTAAACATCTGTTTTTTTTCTGTTTTGCTAGCTTTTTTTATTACAACAGCTATTTAATGATTCACTCAATTACCCTTCTTTCACAAGCTTAACATTGAAACTTTGAAAGCCTGTGGGGCATAGCCTTTGGGGCTAATGTGAATTATAACGGGATTCTGCTCATCTACAGGCACTAGCTTTCTGACAGAATGTGTGGATTTCTCCAAGGATGCATACAAGCTAAGAAAAAAGGGAGGAAAAAAATCATGCTTGCCAGTTAATATATCTACCAGGGATCGACCACTGGTCAAAATTCAACCAAAAGTTAAGTTAATGTTGGGACAATTTTAGCTTTAAAATGTTTAATAACTGAAACATATGTTATTTCTGATTTGCTAGCATTTGTTATTATAACAGCTGTATAATTCAATCAATTATCCTTCTCCATGTGATTAACATGGAAACTTTAAGAGGCTGTGGGATAAAACCCTATGGGCCAATGTGAATTCTAATGTGTAGGTTTTCTAAAAATTCCAAAATGTAATTTTATACTCATAATAGACCTGGTGTGCCAATACCAGAATTTTATTTGTGCTTCTGTGTCCTTTGTGTAATGTGTGTGATTGTCTGTGTATTTATTTTTGAAGATTATGAGAACCATCCACATATAGACTTTATTTTAATTTAAAAAACTGAACAGGACTGCTGCTGAAGATGTGTGGTAATTTCACCCGAAACATGTTCAGTTAAATAGTTTCAACAATTTGATACCTAGGCTGCTATGTTAGTAGATTTGATTAGTTATTAAATTTGAAATTTTCCTATTAGAATAACACTGGGCTTGTTCACAATCATTCACCGCAACTGGTATTTAGAATTTTTTCTATCTTGTGACAAATCCCAATGGTCATGTGATAAATCCTGGTGGATCCTAGTGACGTAATTTTGCCGTCGTCTTATGAATCCACCGGAATTTTGAAGGTTGACGTTCACCGCGCATCTAAGTGAAAAAACACAAAAAAAAAAACACAATCCCGTTCCACTGGTAAGGAACGTGAACTTGACCATTGGGATTGGGATGAGCATTTTAAATATCTGTTAATGTACAGTTGTAACTACATGTAGTTTTTGGTGATTACACAATATTGGATTAATTGGATGTCATTGATTTAGAACTAAATGTAACTTTTGTATTGTATCAGAATAAATTGGTCGATTTCAAACAAAAAGTACAATAGTAGATAAATAATGAACAATAATTTTTTAACTGCTCTCTATGCTGTCAAGAATTGGCTGACTATTCTTTCAACTATTTGGGGCATTTATTGATCCTGTTAACTTTTACCCTCTAAAATCGTGTTTCGTTTGAAAATTTGCTCCCTCACGACAGCATGCTATGTGCAGGACTTGTTTTGAAACTGCAAATGACTTTTCAAACTACTTCCTGGTTGGAAAATGTTCTGCAACTTCACATTGATGTATTGACCCAAATACCCAAAATTTGAGTCTTTATTTTTTCAAGCGAATCAATATTACCTGATATTTATGGAACTTTATTAAAGAATTGGAAAATCAGACAATAACATTCATGTGACTCGAAAGAATAAACATTAAGTTGAAAACATCCATTATGCTTAGGGCCAAAGAGGTGATATGTTCTTAAAAATAACTAACAAAACCTATTCTCAAACACGGTGCTGTTAAAATTGTGTTCAAATGTATGTGGGATTTTGTTAGTTCAAAACAGTCCTTAATAAAGTACAAGGTCATCAAAAAAGAATGCCGGGATTTTAATTAAATATAAAAATATATATATTTAAGATATTTTATTCATTTTATAATGTAAATGTACAGGGGAAAAAGAAAAAAACACTCAAAGGCCGGGCCTGTTGAGTGTTTTTTCTCAACGTTTCCTGTTTCTCGAAATTGGTTGAACCATAGACGAATAGCTTTGTCATCTGGGGCGATTTGTCCTACATAGGCTTGTCTAAAGCGATGCTGAACACTCACGATAGATTTTAACTCAGCAAACCAAAGAACGCACTGTGCTTCCTGCTGCACGGTCAACATCGTAATGGCCGACTCGGCGTAGGTGATTTTTCACTGTGCATCAGTTCTGCGCATGTCAAGGTCACGTGGCTGCTATTTTCCCTCCATCCAACAAAACTGTCTCAATACAGTTTACAAACAGTGAATAAATTATTCTTTTAGGTTTAGAGGCCTTGCTTCAACGTGTTTTTAAAATCCCGGCATTCTTTTTCGATGATTCTGTATAATTCCATTTGATTGGTTGAATTTTTTGTTGTGTACATTTAGGTGATGTGCCCAGTTTAGATTATATATAAAATTAAACATACTTAAACAACCATCTATCTTATTTTGAGGAGCACTGTACAAATTATTATCACTCGGAATACATGTTTTAATTTTGCACAAATAAAATAAAACAGTCTTCTTGATTAAATTTCACAAAAATAGCTTTGCCATTAACATGTTAAAAATATATAATCCTCCAATTTTGACTAAAGATAATCGAAAGATGATCTGAAAGAACCTAATGAGACCAATTTAGTTTTTTAAAGTACCGTATCTAAATAAAGACTACAATTTTATAACCTTGACACATTTTACTTAAATACATATCACAAATACAACAGGTCTCTAAACACTAACTATAATCATTAACAATAATTAATATAAAGTATCTTGAGAAAATAAATATCCTATGAATTCTGTATACAAAATTATAATTTACATTTTTCATACAGTACTTTATTTGAAGCCCTAAAATGTAACATATAAAAAGGAAAACCCATGTCAGAAACAAAATAAATAAAACCCAAGGAAATACAAACTATAACAACGCAATATAATAGGAAGACTAATAAAGTATGAAATATTAGGTAACTGAAGTTTGTTTATATTAGTTAAGAGCAGTAAACAAAGAATTTAAAACCAAGAAGAAAACTTAACTTAAATTGGTAAGTATTAAGAAATTATGTAGTTCTGAGATTTTTTTCTACCTCTCTTCCATCTTGAGTCAGCTGATTATGACAGCTCAAACCCTGTGTTGCTTGTGATAGCGTATCTAAGCTTTTCCCGTAAGGTGCTCTTGCGCTGGTAGTTTGGTAACTTCAGCAGGTTGAAACAAGTTGAAGATGTCGGAAGTCGATGTTGGGGATCTTTTTTCCGAATTGTGAAAAACCCTCGGATAACACTTCCTGTTAGGGAAGAAATTTAGATTTATTCTGTGAACTAACTAATTACACTGTCAAATCTTATAGCTAAATAATCGTTATCTTGAACTTATCTTTTAAATATTTAATATATTTAAAAATTGTTACTCTTTTTGAACATACATACATTTTAGGCTCTGTATACCTTTTAGGAAGCCAATTTCATGTTAGGGTTACCCGGGGGCTAAGTAAAGGAATTTGTAACGCAAGATAAAGAGGCTACATCATTTGGGATTGTTTTAAAATGTTAATTATAAAAGCTAGCCATCTATTGTAAATGTAGTGTTAATCAATAAACATTACTGAAAAAATATTTAACAGTCACGGCAGATTGTCAGCCAACCATTGCACGAAAAAAAACTTTTCTTTTCAAATCCTCTTGTTACCAACAAAATATTTAAAAATCAAAATTTAATAAATATTTCTGCATTAAATATTGAACAGCATTGAAACATCAAACATCGCAATACAATATACACATGGTGAGACATCGTAGTACAGAAGAGTCTCCCAAACCCGGACTTCGATGAATAGAAATTCCGACTTAGAACTTAGTGGTTGCAGAGAATAACCAGAAATGATGTTCAATAAATCCCCAAAATATTTTAATAGGTAACCAACATAACTTCCATCTTTTCTAGTTGATATTTGTTTAAATCTGTAAGTGATATACATAAATATTGCAGCAAACATACATAATTAGGCTTCAAATAGCAAAACAAGAAACATTCACGCTATGTTGGCTATTGATTGCATAAGCAGGTCTGCCCCAGCTGGAGGTGGATATTTACCGATTGTGTCTCCAGTGTCTTCGTCGTCGCCTACCTCGACACAGCGAATGGAGAACGGAGGCTCAAGATGAGCAAAGCCGAGCAACGGTGGCTTGGAGCAACTGGTGACAAACTGTAACATCAAAACAGGGATGTAACATTGTACACTTCATCATTACAATGTTCGGTTATTAGCATATTAAAAAAACAAGGATATTTTAGTTATTAAAAATTGTTAAAGTTTGTAGGTGTGTTGTTGGTCTGGTTAAACTCTATTTTTCTCAGGTAACAGAGGCTCTTTCCAAGATTAGCCGTTGTCAAATCCCCTCTATATTTGCTAAAGTCCCGGTGCAGGATGTTACAAAACCACAATATAACCCTGTGTGTGTCGTGAAAGCCTGCTGGGTACTGTGTATGCCATCTAAGGTCCAAGGGACGAGGTCTCTGGACCTTACTCAATTACTCCTCACCTTGAGGAAGAGTTTCCGCTCGTCATCGCTGAAGTCGCGGTGCAGGATGTCCCATAGCCACAGTATCACTCTGTGAGAGTCGTGGAAGCCTCCTTAGTACTGAAAGTACCATCTCAGGTCCAAGGGCCTGTTCTCTCGGACCTTACTCAATTACTCCTCACCTTGAGGAAGAGTTTCCGCTCGTCATCGCTGAAGTCGCGGTGCAGGATGTCCCCATAGCCACAGTATCACTCTGTGAGAGTCGTGGAAGCCTCCTTAGTACTGCATGTTCCGTCTCAGGTCCAAGGGCACGTTGTCTCTGGACCTTACTCAATTACTCCTCACCTTGAGGAAGAGTTTCCGCTCGTCATCGCTGAAGTCGCGGTGCAGGATGTCCCACAGCCACAGTATCACTCTGTGAGAGTCGTGGAAGCCTCCGTAATACTGCGTGTGTCGTCTCAGGTCCACCAAGTCCAGGGGAACGTTGTCTCCGGAGATGAGTCTCTGCAACTGTGGCACAACGGGGTGAGCGGAAATTTCAATGTTAAAAACCAATCTCATTTTGCGTAACGGATCAAATGCATGCATTTTTAAATAGGGGTTTTCAAAATTATTTATGTACTAGTGTGAACACAGCAAATTTGTCATTAATTTCCCTGACTTTCACTGACCATTTACCATCGACTTCCCTGACTCACAAAGTTTACTCAAAAATTATAATATAAATACACAAAATATATTACTGCCTCAGGCAAGCTAGATAAAAAATACTAGAATATGTATTAACAGATTATAATGGAGTAAATATTTTTTAAGTATGAAATTCAAAATAACATTCTTGATTAAAATATCTTGCAACTGGTTTACTTGGAAGTACTCAGGACAGCATGGTATTCTTACATTCTCTCATGATGTTGGCAACAAAAATTTTTCTTATCAAAAAGGATATTGCTGACTGGAACTTTAAGCCTGAAGGTATGATTAGGTCCTGAATAATGTGATATTACAGCTTGCTAACCCATGTTATAGAGCTTAATGGCTTGCTACACATGTTACAGTAAGCCAAAGTTATATTCACTATCCAACCTCTAAATTTAGGAAATATTTTGACATCAAGACACATTTTATTAAATTTACCCTGTTTAGTAGCCATTGTACAACCAACAACTAATCAACCCAATAGAAGAAAAAAGGAAAAGATTAATAATTGAAAATACTAGGCCTACACAACTGTACTACAATAAATTAAACTGCCATGCATTTGTGAAAAATCCCCAAAAAATGCTAAAATGGTCGTGCTCCAACCAAATAGAGCAGTGTTTCCCAACATTTTTTAGCCCGCGTACCACCTGAGGTTTTTCAATTTTTTGGCATACCACCCAAACTCATACATACCCCCCGCACACCGGTACCTTACGGATAGAGCATTATTGCTATAATCATTGCTATAATTTTTTTCAATATGTTTCATTATAGGCTCCTAATTAATGGTATGAGAAAAATAAAACACAAATTTCTAACAATTAATTGGAAAAGATATAATTTAATTGAATAATCATAAATTTTTATCAACTTTTTAGTTAGAAGCTATACGATATAAGTAAACTATGTTTTAAAGTTTGAAACTAAAAACTGCTAGTTTGAATAAATGAAATTGAAATTAATTGTTCCAGCTACACTGTTAAGGCGCAAAAAAATTATTTTGCATCCCTACAAAAGTTACTAAAACAATAAAAATACAAAATTTCCATAATCAATCAAATTCACAGTAAAGAGGTTGTTAATTGGAACCTTGCTGTTGTTTCTTGTTCAGAAAAGTATCAATGTCAAGGGACTAATTAATAATGAGGACAAATTCTACACATAATCAAATAATTTTCACGACACAAACTATTGACGAATCATTCTCTGGGCTTTACCGAACAAATACACAACATGTGTTCCAGTGTTACCAAGTGATAAACTTAAAATTCTCTGTCGATATGACCAAATAAGTTTTCCCTCTCGTTTCATTGTTTCTGGGGAGCGTGTCTCGTAACTTGATATAGTAGGCCTACAAGGTAAATACAAAACTTAGCTTGAAATTAAAATAATTCAGTACCGTAACTAGACACAAAATGATTAGTTGTTGGTATAAAGGTGCTCGGAAAACGAGAGTCTTAACCTAAAAAAAAATTAATTTGTTGGTACCAAATTGCTTTAGAAATGAAAAGGAGCTGGTACCTATTGGAGTCTCTCAAATTATGTGGAAAAGCATTGTAACACAGAACTGAGCTGACCAAAAAGGCTGTCGACATCAGAATGTTCAAAAACTTTTTTTTATTTTGTGTATTTAATTTTTTTTCCTATGTCTCTTGCGTACCACCAGTGGTACGCGTACCACCGGTTGAGAAACACTGAAATAGAGCATTGAAAAGTTCCCTAAAATTAATTGTCGAGACGGATTTCCCCGACTTTCCAGAATGTCACCACCAGGGTTACCTGAAATTACCTCCTCCGTCACCGAGACCAGCAATCGCCGGATAGGTTGTGTCAAAAAAAACTAAAACTAAACTTCCTAATACTGTTTACTGGTGGTATGGCGGTGGATTAGATCATACCTAACAAGTTGTCACTGAAGAACTCCTCCAATGAATAGTATGGGTTTTTTCTTAACCAACTCTTGAGGGTGGTCCCGAATGCCTTTTCTTCTAGATGTTTTACTTTTGATGGTAGAGCGTTGAAGAGTTTAAGAGCCAGTGTTGGAAATGAATTTTTTGTTTTTGACAGTCTGCAGAATGGGATGTTAATGTCTTCACGATGACGAGTAACATGGTTGTGAATGCTTTTTCTTGTTGGAAACAGGTGAAGGTTTGCCCTTACGTATGTGGCTGACAGAAGGATGTAGTGGCTGTATATGGTCATGATACCCGTGCTGGAAAATAGCGGTTTACAGTGTTCCAAACGCTTGCTATAAGTTATTATGCGTACGGCTTTCTTTTGAAGTTTCAGTACATCAAGGCTTGAGGTTGCATGGAAGGAGTCCGTAACTTAAGATGCTATGAAAAAGCGCATGGTAGACAATTATTAGGTAAGGCCTACTAACCAGACGAGTCAACTTCCTTAGGAGGTATAGGACCCTCGCCAACCTTTTACAAACTGAATCGATATGGGTTGTCCAATTTAATTTTTGGTCAATCATGAATCCAAGTAGTGAGACACTATTTTCGTCCTGCGTGAAATGGGTGAGGGTACACACAAGTTTCTGAGTCTTATTTTCATTTAATTTTAGCTTGTTTGTCACAAACCAGGACTTGGCCTCCTCAAACAGAACATCTGCAGCTGCCAGTGCTTCAGCAGGGTTTACGCCAGGCGAGATTATCGTTGTATCGTCCGCAAATCTGAGGGCAGTCCCCTGTAGATCCAAGTCGTTGACCGCAATCAAGAATAACACTGGCCCCATCACCGAGCCCTGCGGGACTCCGTGTGCAACGCCACGAGGCTGAGACACAGCTCCACCCAGAGAGACAACTTGTTTTCTATCTTTAAGGTAGGATTTTAGAGTTTCCAGCACCGTGCCCCTTACACCATAGCGCTCAAGTTTATCAATTAAGATTTTATGCGAGATGCATTCGAACGCTTTGCTTAAATCAACCAATGTCAGCGACAGCGATTCCGAAGATTCGAAGGCCCTTTGAACCCTTAAAATTAGCTCGCTAACGGCCGTCACTGTGGACTTGTGTTGCCTGAAACCATGTTGCAGGGTGGAGAATAGCTGGTTATTTTCAAAGAACGTCACGAGTTGTTTTTTCATTATTGATTCGAATACTTTGGCAATTACCGGGATCACCGAATCAACAATACCGGGTCATTATTACACCCTGTAATAATAATCATCAGGTAGAAAAACAGCTATTAATGCTATTGTACTTGTAAAATTGTGTACTTGTTTAATTGTAGTAATGTCAACAACTATCAAAAAACACGGCACTGAGAGTTTGTGACACAATAACAAAGCACAGTGAAGTTGAGTCACTCTACCAAGTTTAAACAGTCTCCCCAACATGGACATTAGGTCTGGTATCGGGGGGATTCAGCTGTGGGAGATAGGATATGAGAGGTTCTGCGGTATTCACACATCCCTACCTTCCCTAGCATGTAATAGATCTACACTTTTATTGGTTTGAACTAATCATCAAACAAGATGCCGATTAGACTTGATTTACCTCCGGTGTGGAAAACATAGAGAGCCACTCCATGTTGATGATGGATCGGAAGCCACGGATGAACGCAGCGGTCTGCTTCTGTATCTGCGTGTGCATGCGGAAGTGGGCCATCAGGTGGATATAGTTGATCCTGGGGACAACGACTTAGCGTAGAGGATCACTAGCAGTCAGACCTTGCGCTTACTGTGGTGTTAGTTATAAGCCTTATAAATCAATCGACAAATCATCAGCGATTGAAACTATGCTGTGGATATATAAGTGACAGTGAACTTATTCTTAAAAATCACAAGTGTATGATAAGGTAATCATTTGAACCACATTAAAACTGCTCCATCTGATTAAGTGACTGGTGTAAAAAAGAGAATGTTGGACAAAGTTATACAAAAACAGATTCTGAAAATATTACTAATAAAAAAAATTTAGAGTTCAAGGAGGCCCAAAATTATTAAAAAATTGAGTACTTGCCTTTATAGCCGCATACCCAACTGATAGGGGGGTTTAACAAAGAACACTGCCATCTTCGTTTATTTGTGATTTTCTAGTGATAAATATAAGATTGAAATTGCATTAGTAAAACCACAATATTTTAAAATTTCAATAAAATAATGGATTTGAAAATCAAATGGCAAATACACAACCAACTGAACAAAATACTTGTTTTAATGTTTAGAAATAACTGTAGCTCCGTGTTAATTACATTATCAAAATAGAGATACCTCACTGAGTAATATACTTCGATGGTTCAGAGATCTTAGCATTACGCAAAATCACCGTAGAACATACTCAGCCACTAAAAATCAAAAAAAGTTCAATTAAAAGCTTTAAATTAACTTAAAATCAATTGAACCATCAATTCAATACTCACTTGTTCTGGCTGGTAACAGGAACGGCTCTTCCTCCTGGAATCAACTCATGGGTGACCAACTTGCCGAGAACATCTTCATCCACTGAAAACGTAAGGTCCAGTTGCGACACCTGCACAATAATCGCAAATGAAACATTAATATCAATGTTTTAAGTGCTAAAAACAGGCTTAAAGACAATCTACGGCTCGGCTTCCTGTTTTGGTTATCAAAATTACTTTTAATAAATCAGAGATTCTCGATCCAGGTTTGAACTACAAAGACAGGATCTTAAAATTTAAAAAATGGAAGAAAATACACAAAAGCAAAAAGGTTTTATACTATAAAATACAGTAGAACCTCCCATGCTGTACCTCCCATGATAGGACTGGACCATGGTCGGAACAGCCAAAAAGTCGGATATGGGGAGCAGCAAATAAAATGTATTTCCTAGAAATACAGCTAAACAGTATTGTAATACAACTTTATTGCGTCTATGACACATTAATTGAAACATCAACATACGTATAACTGAAAAACTACAGTATTTATACATAAGTGTGAAATAAATCGTAGAGTGCAGAGTAAGTCTTCCACGTTTTTACAGGCTCAGCAACAACAGGAATGTGAAAATCACAGATAGACGGTCAAACTAGGTCGGATATTGGGAGGAGTCGGTTATCAAGAGGTTAGATAAGGAAAGTTCTACTGTGATACCTATGTTGAAAATATTTTTTTAATTTCACTCTATTAGCTTATTCTAAATTCTGCTAGCTGGTTACCTCTGTACCTTTCTACTTCCTATAAGTCTTGCCACATATATTGACGAATGAATTTGCACTGTCATTAAGTTTGAAGTATTGGATAATCAGCTATTCCATGAATATTAATGTAATACGTAAGCCTAATGTTTTTGGAAAAGTACCCCTTCTCCATCTATTGCCTGTTTTTAAGCTGTTTTTGGTCGTCAACTTATGTGGTGAACCTTATATTCTAGCCTGCAAAATTTAATGCTTTAACTCTTATTAAGTGTTTCCAACCAGTAGAGTTAGCTACTTAGCTTATCTATGGCCTCTAAATTAATTGTCAAAACCCTAATCTTCAATAATCTAGTTCACTTTTTTTGCAGTGTTTGCCAGTTAAAGTATTATCCAGTTAGCCTAAGAGGGCCTTTGAGCGGGTGTCATAAAGGATTGAAAGAATCACTGCAGCAAGGCATTACAGTGGCATTATGGTATATCGAACCCCAATATACAGTGTGTTCATTTTTTTTATGCTCACCATTGGGATCTCGCAAACTATAAAAGTTACAGAAAAGGTCAAATTAGCAAAGTAGTGCGGAATTATAAGCTGAACAAAATGATGTGTAAGAATACCAGATATTTGTACTGATTCGTTCGCTGTGCTCGAAAAACTGTTTTTTGCTCAAAACTTCTTTTGACTGTAACTTTGTCATTTGTTGAAATACAAAAAAACTTTTTAGGTAAAACTTGACTAAAATTTTACGTAGATTCTGAATATTAAAACTAAAATTTTTTACTTCAAACGGTTTTTGAGATATTTTAGACAAGTTGATTATTTTTAATTCAAGTATATATTTTTTTCATCATCATAAAAAAGAAATAATTTTTCTGATCACGAAAATACCAAATATGGCGTATTTATTAATCATAATTATTTAATTATAAAAAATGTGATTAATAAGCAACCCTGAAATGCTAATAATGAGGATGCTTCTAGCATGCGGTGCAACAATGGTGTAAATCAGCTGTTTTTCATTTTGTGTTTCATATTTTGTTGCTTGCATTGTTGATCAGCTGTTTACCGGCATCCGCGGTTCCCAAAAAACAATGGTGTAAATAAGCTGTTACATGAGAACCGCGGATGCCGGTAAACAGCTGATCAACAATGTAAGCAACAAAATATGAAACACAAAATGAAAAACAGCTGATTTACACCATTTTTGCACCACATGCTAGAAGCATCCTCATTATTAGCATTTCAGGGTTGCTTATTAATCACATCTATATATATATAATTCCGTAAGTGAATTTTTTTATAATTAAATAATTATTATGATAAATAAATACTCCATATTTGGTATTTTCGTGATCAGAAAAATTATTTCTTTTTTATGATGATGAAAAAATATATACTTGAATTAAAAATAATCAACTTGTCTAAAATATCTCAAAAACCGTTTGAAATAAAAAATTTTAATTTTAATATTCAGAATCTACGTAAAATTTTAGTCAAGTTTTATCTAAAAAGTTTTTTTGTATTTCAACAAATAACTAAGTTATAGGCAAAAGAAGTTTTGAGCAAAAAACAGTTTTTTGAGCACAGCGAACGAATCAGTAAAATATCTGGGATTTTTACACATCATTTTGTTCAGCTTATAATTTCGCACTACTTTGCTAATTTAACCTTTGCTGTAACTTTTATAGCTTGCGAGATCCCAATGGTGAGCATAAAAAAATTAACACACTGTATATGTCCTTAGTAAAGGACAACAAATTGATTCATCGAACTCAACCATTTTGTTTCGTGTTGCAATCAGTCACCCTACAGACGTTGACCAAGTGCCAGTGTCTATGCTCATTTGAATTCACACGCTTTTCTGGTTTCCCAAGTTTGCAGTTAAGTTATCATGTAAGTGTTGTTTCATAAATTACAAAAGAGATGGTTGGGCATCCGTTTGTTTTTTGTTCAAATACATTATATATACATTATTCGTGTGAGTACTAATTGTAGAAAAATGTAGGTTATCTAATAACAGTGAAACCGTATTTATTCCTGGATAGTGGTCGTGAATTTCAGTATATGAAAGACTTTGATATTACAAAGTTTTTACATTCCTCTTTGGGTTTTATATATCAAGGTTCCACTGTATTTTTCACCTCGGTGGGGTCCTGCAGATGTTTGATGTAGGTGAGACTCCGATACAGATCCTTGTCCAGGGACGGAAGTTCGTCCATGCAGGAGTACAGGGCTTGCTGCGTCTGCCCCGCGACTTGCGACAGGAAGAACAGGGCGAAGGGGACATCTACGACTATGCCCTGTGGACGGATATTGAGTGAGTATATCTTTTGTAGATACAAAATATTTAAGAAAAGTTTTCAAATTTGTTTCTCATATTTCCTTAAAAATCGCTCATGACTATACCCCATTCAAAATTAATGTGTGGTCAAGAGAGAGAATTGTATTTCCAACCATAAGGAAAATTCCTTCCTAAATTTACCTAATTTATTCACAATCCGATGTTACTTAATTTTTCCTTGAAATTCAGAGTAGATAATAGCACTGATGGTCATATAACTTCCCCTAGTCGTTTCTAGTGCTTTTTTTAAACATATAAAACATCAAATTAGAATATTTGTTTAGTAAAAATCAAAACATGGCATAAAGTGACAAGAGACCTTAAACAGCAGTGATATCTCCCAGCGATTAGGATTGGTTGAATTTTTGACAGTGAGAGTAATAAGGAAAAATGGGGAGTTGCAATACACATTTTAACAACATATTAATTTTGATCGGACTTAAGTAAAAAAGTTTGCTGTTGAAAAATGCTCAGTAAATGTTCCTTAGTGTGTGGCTTATTAACTGTAAAGTCTACCTCACACCAGGTTAAACAAATATTAGAAAAATAGCGAAAACTTCTTTCTCTTGGCTTGCAAGAGGCAACAGCCTCTACTAGGCTTTATTCGTATTTATAGCAAATCCGTTCTATTTGCCAACAAAAGTTTTTGTTGTAAACTCAACATCTTTTCCCTTCCATCACTCTTCATTATGGATTCAGCTCTATTAGCGCGGAAACATCCTGAAATTTTCATAACTAATAATCTAATCCACCAGTATAGTACAAGACATGCCAAAAATGTCCACGATCTACAAATTAACTCAACTCTGGCAAGCAAAAGCCCTTATTTTAGCAGGGTAAAAATTTACAACAAGCTAACACACAATATCATCGGTGAAACAAACCTGAACAAGTTCAAATCTTTATAAAAGAATTACTTGATTGAAACGGCTAATTAGAAGGTTGAGAAAATTTTACTCGGAGCATGATCCAAATGCTAAACCTGACGGCCACGTCGCGTAAGCGATTCCAGCACGTGGGAAGTTTCCAGTTGGTGGGACTACTTCAAGTATCAAGTAATCTACCATGCATGCTTGCAACCAAGAATATAATAATATCAAAGCATAACATTTTGATTCTTTCCAGATAACAAACCCAACTCGGTAAAGCAGTAGTAATAATGAATAAAACATTGTGCTAATAGTATGGTTAAGTCATGATTAAAATTCTAGCAGCTAAGCAATTCACCCAAGATCAAACATACCTCGTAAACAGCTTTGCCCAGCATGCGTCCGATGAACTCAAACAGCTGCAGGTGGTTATCTTGCAGATGTGAGGTGGGGGAGGGGTACAGCCGTTCTTCTGATGTCACTCGGAACAGATTCAGCGACGGGTCGAATACTCGCTTGATTGTCTCCTCCAGGAACTCTGTGTTTCAACAAATGTTGGAATATTATGCAGATAGAGGGACAGATAGATGTGGCTATAATACAAACAATTATTTATTGGCAGGAAAAATAGCTATAAATTTTGAAAACTTGTACACTCTTATGAAATTAAATTCAATGAAAATAGTTAATTTATTCCAAAATATACAAAAATGTTCCTAAAATAAACAAAAATATTCTATTGATCTAAGAAAATATTATGGAAAAGGCCTACTTGGGCAGATACCTGTGCCTAGGCTTTCTGTTGTTATATAAATAAAAAATAACTGCTGAATTTGCATGACCTGAATGTGTAATTATTAAGGAAAAATCATTAAGTAGAAAAATTGATATAATGACAACTTTGACATTAAGAAGATTTGATTAACTTTTACAATGAAATTAGGTGAGACAGAGGGGAGGCAAGAGGAAGGACATGGGTCATGTCTGAAATAGTTCGGTTTGATAAGAGCTTAAGCCTCCTCAATTGAAATAGTGTTCAAAACAACGTTGGTACGGCTCTTAAAAATATTTATTTAGGGTGAAATCATTGGTTCTATAAAATTGACTTACATTTCTAAATAGTAACATAAAAAGAGATTGTTGTTGAAATTGATCTATATGTATGCAATGCAGAGATATTAACATTTTACAATTGATACTTACCGTTGTCGTATTTATGACTACTGTTAGAAAAACATTTTAGTTAAGTAAATACTATGTACAATTGTCATAGTTAATCCACAGATATTGATAAGCTTCATCACAATTCACCAATGCTATTTAAAACTTCTTATATTTAAAAAAATAAAAAGGAATTGAATCTGAATTCAAATTTTACACACTAGAATCACACAAACTCAATTAAATAAGGGCTTAGATCTGTAAAGTTTAGTGTCGGGTTTCCCAGAAAAAAATTGCTCCCATCCTTTACTTTATCGAACAGTGTAATATCAGCTCGTCATGATGATTGGACTATGGCGATGTGATAGCTAGCGAAGAAAGCGTAACGAATGCCTGCACCAACGTTTGTACCATTAATAATCGACCACAACAGCTACAAAATAGGTGTAAGCAGTCTGTTAAGCGGTAGGCACGTTCGTAGATGTCAAGTTACCAGAATGGTGAGTTATAATAAATAAATAAATAATAAATAAAATTGTCTTTTATTTAGAGCGTTTTTCATATTACATGTTTTTCAAAACAACTCGAGTCATATTTGAACATAAATAAAAATTAAAAGCTAAACATTTTAATACATAAATACAAGTTTCATAAATACAAACTTATACAGTACACTCTCGTTCATCGGACTCGGTGACATCGGAACTCCGCTTCATCGGAACTGAAAATCTGGATATTATTAATTTATTTTCTTACGAAATAAATAATATTTCCGTTTTAGCGCCTTCAATTTCCATTCGTTCTATCCGCAGAACAGTGAAGTATCACATTTTGCATCAAAAGTCATCAGGCGTTTTCCATAACCTGTACCCATCGATGTGATTTACGAGGCCGTGGAGTATTCGCACAAAAATAGAAAGAGGAAGGGGGCAGGAAGTGAACATCCGCGTCGACCGCTTCCCAAACTGTCATTCAGTCTGTCTCGCGTCGCGACTGCACCTGTGTTACATGGATATGGAATATGAATATCCATCCATGGATATGAATATGGAATATGAGAATAAAGATTTTGGATCTTTATTTCCTGCGTTGTTTTTATTCCTATAGGTTCATTGTTACCATGTTCAAAGTTTGGGTGCCTTATTTTAATAAAATATCTTGTGTTATCTTAAAAACAAGAGTGAATACAATCACGATAATGGAAGGTGGAGGGGATAGCATGGTAGCCTGTTAGACGCGTGTCGTTCGTCGCTGCGCTAATTTAGTGATTAATGCGGGTTTTTGCCGTCAATTCTTTATAGTTTTGGTGCACAGATAGTTGGACATACATTGTTTAGTGACTCGTGAAACAGTTTATTGTGCATGTAAAAGTGTTTCCCTGCAAAAGTGATTTTTTGTCGCTGCTTAGACGGCAATATTTGAGGTTATTAGCGCGTGGCGACACGTGGATTTTAAGGGTCGGCTGATAGCAGCGCTATCTACGCAACGCCGCACAGTGATGGGTGGTGGAAGTAAACATAACCACAACACACGCACCAACAGCTCCAGCAGCAGCGGGGGGCAGCGGCCTTGAGACCATGTTAATTGATGATAAACTCAATATACTGTTAGGTGATGTGGGCCAAATAAAACTTGATAATAAAAAATGTTTAAATGAGGTATCTACGTTAAGAACTGAATTTAATGAGTTTAAAAGTGACATAAATACTACTATTGAACACTGTTATGAAGAAATAAAAAGTTGCAATGAACTAGTTAAAAAAAATTCTTCGAACATTAAACATTGTGAGGAGGAGATTGACAAGCTACGGAGTGAGAATTTTTTGTTAAAAAAGGAAGTTATTGCTCTTAAAAAAACGTACGGTTACTGCTGATCAATACTCACGTAATAACTGTCTGGAAATCCGAGGAGTTCCTGAGGTAAAAAATGAGAATATTGTTTTGGTTGTCAAACAAGTCGCTTCTGCACTGAACTTCAAATTGGATGGCACCATGATTGACGCTGTGCACAGACTGTCCAGGAATCCAAACAAACCTAACGATCCCCGAAGTATCATCCTGCGATTCTGTCGTCGGCTTGACATGGAGGAGATGCGAAGGAAGGCGAGGGTCAAGAGGGCTTTCAGCGCTTCTGAACTTGGGTTCCAGTCTGAAAATAGTGTCACCGTGAACCTGTCTCTTTCGAGGGACACTCGCATCCTTTGGGCTGCTGTTCAATCCTTCAAAACAAGCCGTGATTACAAGTACTCCTGGATCACCAGTGCCGGCAAGATCTTTATTCGAAAGAGTGACGGGGTAGCTGCAATTCTCATCTCGGATGTCACAGACTTGGACAGCATCAAATGAGTATGTCACCAAATCATTGTTTTATAATTTTAGTCTATTTATTCTTGTTATATTCTCTATGCATTCTATTTTTTGTTATTTTATGCAGATATTTATTGGTATAGTTATTATTGTTACGCCCGTTTAATAGTTAATGTTAAAATATTTATTATTTTTGTTAAATATTTTGATTATTTATTATTGTGTTGCTTTTTAAAATATTTTGCATGCAATAAATCGCCATGAATAATTTTGTGAATATTTATTATCAGAATGTTAGGGGGTTAAGATCTAAAACAGCACCTTTTTATTTGGGGGTGTTAGCTGGTACCTGGGATATATTAGCACTGACCGAAACGTGGCTAGTGGAATCAGTCTTGAATGGAGAGCTTTTCCCACCTCATTATCAGGTGTTCCGGCGAGACCGGAATGAGGGTCGCACGGGTCAGACCAGGGGAGGGGGGGGTCCTTCTTGCAATCTCTAATTCCATAAAAGTTTGTAGATTAGATATGTTGGAATCGGATTTAGAGGATTTATGGCTTAAAATTCAGCTTCCTAATAAATTTACAGTTGTGATCTGTGTTGTATATTTTCCTCCCAATTCTAAACTTGAAGCCTATAATAATTTCTTTGAGAAACTTGATTCATTTAGATTTAAAAACGAAAATATTATTATTTTTGGGGATTTTAATTTACCGATTACAGGAATAAATTGTGATTTAAGCTTGGGCAACGCAACTTGCAAACAATTATTGTATTTCACTAGAATGTATAGATTAGCTTTAAAAAATGATGTTAAGAATTATTTAGGTAAAACGCTTGATTTAGTACTAACGGATATTGATGATTTGCATGTTTATGAGGAGCAATGTCCAGTTGTTAATGTAGATAAGCATCATCCACCGTTAGCGATAAGCTTTGGCCATAATGAAGTCATTAACAATGTTAATAGATTAGTAAAAAATGGGTATAATTTTAAGAAAGCAAATTTTTTTCAGCTATACAATAGTATTAGATGTTTGAATTGGAATGATTTGACAGCTATTAAGGATGTTGATGATGCGGTTGATTGTTTTTATAGTAAACTGTACAATGTTATTCATCAATGTGTTCCTTTGTCCGATGTTAAAAAGTCTAAATATCCTCCTTGGTTTCATAGGGGTATAATTATTATGATAAAAAGGAAGGAAAAATTGAGAAGACAATATAATGAGTATAAAGTAAATAGATTGTTAAATGAGTATAAAATAATTAGAGCTAGGATTAAGTTAGATATAAAAATAGCTTATAATAATTTTATAAACTCTGTTGAAAACCAAATTTGTTTTGATCCACAATCTTTTTGGGGTATAATAAAAAATCTTAGAAATGTAAATAAGCTCCCACCTGTCATGACACTTGATGGTGAAGAGGTGGAGGGGGGCGAGGCTATAGCGGAGAAGTTTGCTTCATATTTTAGTTCTGTGTACGAGCCGTGTGTCCTGGACACCGGCGAACTCTGCCAACAAGCGCTCCGTGCTTCAACAATGCCTAACGTCCCATGCATGACCCTGGCCTCTTTCAGTGAGTCCGAAGTTTTAACAGCTTTAAACAATCTCAAACCAAAGAGATCGTTGGGTCCAGATGGCATACCCCCATATATCTTCAAAGCCTGCTCTGAGCTATTTGTTTACCCATTACTTCACATTTTTAATTTATCTCTAGAAAAAAGTTATTTTCCTGCACTGTGGAGAAAAGGTAAGGTCGTGCCTGTTTTCAAGAAGGGAGAACGATCAAACATTAGAAACTTTAGGCCTGTGTCCATTTCCTCAGCTCCTGTTAAAGTCTTTGAATCTATTCTCAATCATCATTTATTTTCACACGTCAAGTCATTTATCACACCTCATCAACATGGGTTTTTTCCTAATAGGTCAATCAATTCTAATCTTTTAAATTTTTCTGAGTTTTGTGTTCCTGTTTTAGACAATGGTGGTCAAGTTGACGTAATATATACAGACTTCGAAAAAGCCTTCGATAAAGTGAATCATTCTTCGCTACTTCGCAAATTAAATTATTTTGGTGTATCCAGCCCGCTCATCAAGTTTTTCTGTTCTTATTTACGTGGAAGAAAGCAACATGTGTCTTTTGAAGGTTTTACGTCATCGGAATTTGTGGTTGAGTCGGGAGTTCCTCAAGGCTCGAACCTTGGACCTTTAATTTTTTTATTGTTCATTGATGATATTAAACATTGTATCTTCAATAGCAAGTTCCTTCTTTATGCGGATGATTTGAAAATTTATAAGGAAATCAACTGTATGTCGGATTGTAAAGCTCTTCAGGAGGATTTAGATCGTCTATTTACCTGGAGTCAAAATAATTTAAAATTTCACACAAATAAATGTTCTATAATGTCCTTCACTAAGAAAAGTCAAGAAAATACTCTTCGTTTCAATTACCATTTAGGTGGCGAATTTCTTCAAATTAAATCTTCAATAAAAGATCTGGGAATAATTTTTGACTCGAAATATTCTTTTAACGACCACATAGATTCCATCTGTAAAAAGGCTTACACTCTTCTGGGTTTCATTCGTCGTTCAGGAAATTTCTTAAGAAGTGTCGGTGCCATTAAACTTCTATATTTTGCACTTGTTCGTTCTAGGCTAGAATTTGGGTCTATCATATGGAATCCTCATCTTAAAAATCAGGCTTCAGCTATAGAATGTGTTCAGAAAAAATTTCTGAGATACTTATTCTTCAAAGCGTTTGATCACTACACTGTTAGCGTTCCATATCTCGAATTACTGCGAGTGTTCGAAGTGGACTCATTAGACAAAAGGCGGCAAGTGGCTACGTTATCTTATCTGCATCGGCTGGCGAGCGGCGCGTTGGATGACATGGAGCTCTTGTCCTGTATAAACTTTACCGTTCCTCGACACAACTCGCGGTCACGATTACTTTTCACCCCCCGCTTCTCTCGCACCAATCTTGGAATGAATTCCCCAGTAAACAAAATGATTAGTTTATATAATAAAATTGTTTCAAATGATGTAGATATGTATAATACATCCAATAAGAAATTTGTAAGAAATGCCTCACAGCTAGTTAAAGATAGCTTTATGTATTAGTTTAATTACTTTGTAAATTTTGTAATATTGTAGTTATATAATTTCAGATAGTGATTGTTGCTGTGTGTGATGTGAATATGGACCATATGATTGAACGATAAACTCCACTATAATTTGTTTAACTTTGTATTTGTTTCTTAATGCTGCATTATAATTGGGCTTTGGCCTGTTATGTAAGCATTGTAAAAAATGAAATAAATGAAAAAATAAATGAAATAAATTCCACCTACGGACACACCAGACAAGGGTAGTGTTTGAAGTACTTTACTGGCAGGGAAAGTTGCGTGAGTGCATTTTACCTTGTTTAGCTGTATGCCATGGCTTATGGACCAAGCATGAACCGCATCCAAGTCTGAATTGAGATTGCAAACAGCTTCATCAGCACGGTCAGGATCGAATTGGATCGCCAACTGAGCATCATCTGCATATGAGTATAGCCTGCAATGCTGCAAGTCTTTACCCATGGTGGTGGCAAACAAGGTGAAAAGAACTGGCCCGAGGCAGCTACCTTGAGGGACCCCAAGAGATTTTTTCATGGGTTTGGAAAAGTTTAATCCCACTTTGGTTATCTGACTTCTTCCTTCCAAATAGGAATCAAACCATGATACCACCTCTGGACTAAATCTAAAGAATTTCATCATAGCCAACAATAAATTGTGGTTTATGGAGTCGAACGCTTGAGAAAAATCCAACATTGCAAGTGTACTACACTTTTTAACAGCCCTAGCTTTGAGGAGGTCATCACAGAGGAGCAACAGTGCTGAAGCAGTACTGTACCCCTTGCGAAAGCCGGACTGTGTTAAAGGAATTATTGCTTCTGACTCCAAGAAATTCACAACCTGAGTGGTAACAATAGTTTCCAAAACCTTTGAAAGGGCAGGCAGCACAGAAATGGGACGAAGATCGGCCACCGAAGAGGGGTTTTTCACCTTAGGAAGGAGAATAACAATTCCCACCTTCCAACTATCAGGAAATACACCTGAAGCCAGCGATGTATTCAACAGGTGAGTAATAGCCTCAACGCAGTATGGACTCACCATCTTTATCATGTTGATAGAAATGCCGTCTGACCCTACTGCTCCAGATGTTATTTTGTTTATGGCTGACTTAACCTCTCTCTCTGTCACACAGCTAAATCTAAATTCATTCTTGACATCTTGAGAAACATTATTCAAATAGAACCTAAGACTTTCTGACTCAACCTGGCAGCCACTTCCCATCATAGAAAAATGTTCATTAATTTCATCTGTAGATTGAAAAAAATTGGGAAGATCATAATTTTTATTTTTTGTTGCTCCACTTTGCTTAATTGTTTTCCAAAATAATTTAGAATCGGTGCAACCTTCTAATTCTTTCTGAGTTATTTGGTGTATCGGATTAGTGGTGTTTTACGCAAGATGGTTTTAGTCTTAGGACAGGTGAGCTAGATCCCATATTGCAATGGAGCCGTTTTAACGACTACCGTGGTAGACGCCACAGAATAAATCACGGTTATAGAAATGTGAAAAAATAGACATGTCAC
Source organism: Neoaliturus tenellus (assembly GCA_030545055.2). Lineage (NCBI taxonomy): Eukaryota > Metazoa > Arthropoda > Insecta > Hemiptera > Cicadellidae > Neoaliturus > Neoaliturus tenellus. The sequence goes on along the minus strand of CM061534.1, from coordinate 178,932,733 downwards.
TCTTAGTTACCCGCAAGTGTAACCAACGTTACATAATACAATAATTGTTATCATTTGTGATAGAGAGTGATACTCTTATGATAAATATCATGTTATTTCACTATTTCATACACTCATTTGTCAGCTGTCTATTGTAAACTGTAAGTAAAAATCCCACAACCTGAATTCTAGTTGAACACATCATTTCCGGAACCCAAAACAACCGGCAGACCTTTAAAAAGCAGTTATGCTTTTCAAGAAACCGATTTTGGTTTAACCACCCTTACCTTTGAAAACGCCATCTTGGTCGATGCCCGCCTCATCGAGGCCCTGCTCGTTGATGAACCGCACGCGCACGACGCCCTTGAGTGCCTGTGCCGGCAGTAGCGCCAGCTGGCGGTAACCGTCCTCCACGATGCGGCTCCTGCCATGCAACATAACACAGTGATTGATTATAACAGGTGTTCTCACTGAGGACAACTGTTTATACAGAGTGGCTTTTGGAAACTGGATGAAATTGAAGCAGTTGTGTTGCTGTTGCTTGAGTTAGGGAGGTTGAGTTTATGTTACTGTCTTGAGAGTGTCCTACAATTTAAGTAAAAATGAATATGATGTCAGTATAGCATCATAATTTTGCATATAACACTTTTAAAAAATTAATAAATAAATGTTATGATAAATAAATAAAAATGCCTTTGTTTTGAAGCGTCTTTCAATTTACAAAATTGGTTTTCAAAGCAACTTAAGTCAACAATTTACATACAGAGATTAATTAAAAAATAATTAATTAAAAAATAACAAAGACAAAAGTAAAACAAAACATATGTACAAACTTACAATTAGACATCAGTGAATTACTATTTACATTAGTGAGTTACTATTTACATCAGTGAATTTGTCAACCTTTCTTTCAGTTTGACCCTGAAAGCTGGGACCCCAAGCTGTTTAAGGTCCAAGGGGAGGTCATTGTACAACTTTGGACCAAAATAGGAGAAACCCCTCCTACCGACCTCCAAACGCACTTTTGGGTCTCACGTACGGCCATCTCCCCGCGAGGTACAAGCCTCTCCACCAGGTATTGAGGTTCCTGTTGAACCAAGGCCCGGTGGATGAGGTTGCAGGTCTGCATCCTGCACACGGCATCCATCGGCAGCAGCCTCGCGGCGTCCCGGAAAGGGGAAATTCGCTGTCGTCTATGGATGCCGTAGACGAAGCGCAAGGCTGTATTCTGCAGCTTTTGCAGCCGGGACATTTCGTCCCTGGTAAGGCTGTTACCGTATGCAGGAAAGCAGTAACTAAGCTCTGACAACACGAGCAACATGATCGCACCAAAGCGCATTTTTATTTAACAATATCAGTCGTAATGGCACCATTCCAAGCTGAAAGTTTTGGTTAAGATGTGTTCACCCATTCAGAACAAAAGGAACAGTAAAAAATAATAAGCCAAATGATCCTGTATGAATAATTAAAAACACAAAAAAAACCAGCTTAGTTTTGTGCTTGTCTCCTTGC
>CM061534.1:178852795-178931142 GCA_030545055.2 Neoaliturus tenellus | reverse complement strand
AGTGGAGATGTTCAAATTGATGGTCAATGCAGTATACGGTATGAGTCTCCAGAATGTGAGAAAACACCTAAACGTAAAACTAGTCACATCCCATAAAATGTATACTAAGCATGTAGCTAAAGCAAATTTCAATGATCGTGTTTGGTACAATGAAAACCTAGCATTGCTACATATGGCCAAAGTGCGAGTCGTACTGGACAAGCCTGTATACGCGGGAATGTGCATTCTGGACCATAGTAAACGATGGATGTACGGTTTCCACTACGACATGGTAGAGCGGTACGGTATCGAAAGGATTAGAATGGTCTACATGGACACCGATGGGATAGTCTACGCGATCCGTACCAGAGACGTCTACCGTGACATGTTGACACACCTCGACGATTTCGACACAAGTAACTATCCCAGGACACACATTTGCTATGATGGACGGAACGCTAGGGTGTTGGGAAAGTTTAAGGATGAAGCCGGAGGAGTGACCATTGAAATGTTTGTCGGATTGATGGCAAAACTCTACTGTATGACATTCGGTATGTGTACTTGTAATAATGCAATTGATGGAGATGATTGCATCGCGCCTCCCCCTATCAAACGAGCAAAGGGTGTTAATCGTGCCGTCGCTCTGCGTGATCTAACCGTACAAGATTACATTGATTGTCTTCATAACAGAACGACAAAGAGTACGGAAAATCAACGCTTTCAAAGTAAATACCATATGATTTACTCAGTGGTAGTGAGAAAAAGATCTCTGGCTCCGTTTGATGACAAACGATACGTGATGCCGGAGGACGGAATAAACACTCTTCCGTGGGGGCACTATGCAATACCACCAAGAGCACCACCGCTACCTCCAGCTCTGCCTGCACCGATGGACGTAGACGAATACACAATTTAATTTATGTCGCATGAGTGTGATCGTTTAGGCGCTGTTTGGATATTAGGAATGTTTTGGACTGTGATGAACTGTGATATGAACATTTATTCTGTTGTCTTTTTATAAATGTTATGATTTTTGGATAATGTATAAAGTTTCTATTTTGCTGATTCATTTTTCAATACACTTGATGTTAGTTTTAAGATTGTTTCAATAAATCTGACAGTTTGTATTGACATACTTGTTTTCATTTTCCAGTTTTACACATAGTGTTAAGATCATTCACTGTCAGACTCTTTGCTTTTTGAAAAATACTAAAGATATCAAACTCTTTTCAATTTGAAAGTAAAATATAAATGATGAGTCTACACAGAGGTGTACAAATACTAAACTATCAGACTCTTTTGAAAGTAAAATAGCAATCTACTAGACTCTTTTGTCTTTGAAAGTAAACATGTAATGTCGAGTCTGCACAATGGTTAAACGAAAGTGCTCTTTTCAATTTGAAGTGTAAAACTTTTACATGCTAAGTCAAAGATGTGCGATGACTAAACTAACAGACTCTTTTGACTTTGAAAGTGAATTACTAGACTCTTTTGTCTTTGATAGTAAACGTAATGTCGAGTCTGCAGAAAGGTTAAACTAACAGACTTTGAAAACTTTTACAAATGCACTTTTTACTTTGAAATAGTGAGTCCCTTCAAAAGTGAAACTTACATACGAATTAAAAGAAGAAAGATGTTTGTTAAGTTCTAATTTTTATTACAAGAAAAGAAATATCTTAACATACAAGAGAAATATTGTTTTACAATCCAACCAATAGATGTGAATAGAAAACAATAGTTGTGTTAATACAATTTAGTGAAAACTTCTGATCATCGCATCAATGTGAGCAGTAGAAGAGTCGTCGAGGAGCTGCACAGAGTCAGTTGTCTCACGAGTGGAAGTCCCAGAGACAGTAGAAGATTACTGTTAAACCTTAAAACCTTAGTTTCAGTAATGCTTGTAAGTACAGAAAAGAAAAAGCATACGTAAATTAATTTAAATGAAACAAAATCAGGAAAAAGAAAAATAGCTATGAAACACAATGTGTCATGTGCAAAAGTTAAAGTGAAAATAATGTTCAATATGAAAGTATATGCAACAAATGTTAAAAAGAGTTGCATGCTATTAAGGTAATCATATTAAAAGATTCTAGTTCTTTATTATTCAATATGAAAAGTACATGCACCAAATGTTTAAAGTTTCATTACACCTCTTGACCTATATGTCTCCAAAACACACTACTTTTTCCCCACCGTTGCCCCACCATCGTCCCCACCACCGTATGATGAAAGAGGTTCATTAGACTTTGACCTACATGTCTCCAAAACACACTACTTTTTCCCCACCGTTGCCCCACCGTTGCCCCACCGCTGCCCCACCACCGTATGATGAAAGAGGTTCATTAGACTTTTTGACCTACATGTCTCCAAAGCACACTACTTTTTCCCCACCATTGCCCCACCACTGCCCCACCACCGTCCCCACCACCGATAGATGAAAGAGGTTCATTAGACTTCTTGACCTATATGTCTCCAAAACACACTACTTTTTCCCCACCGTTGCCCCACCGTTGCCCCACCGCTGCCCCACCATCGTCCCCACCATCGGCCACGACACCGTAAATAATAATAACCGGCCAAATGCCCCTACTATTTAGAAAAAAAAAAAAAAAAAAAAAAAAAGTTGGACCAGTTGGACCAAAGTCCCCTACTGTTTCGGGGGGGGGGGGGGGGGGGGCTCGCCGTCGGTGGTCCTCGGGGGGGGGGGGGGGGGGCTCGCCGCCGGTGGTCCTCGGGGGGGGGGGGGGGGGGTCGGCTCCTCCTGCTCCTCCTGACAGTCTTCGGCCAAAGATCCCTACTCTCGGTGCTTCGGCAGTGTTCCGGTACGTTCGGGACTAGTCGGCTCCTGTAAGTAAACAACTACCGAGTTGTTCAAATGAAAGAATCAATCAAGTGAATTGAATGAATCATATGTCATTTTCTAAAAGAGTCATTTGAATCAGCGACCACAGAGAATTCTTTGTTCGCCGATTATTATCGATTGTAAAATGATAACTTTGTTACGATCGCGATCTGAGAACCAGGCAGATGTTTCATCGGTTTTGTTTACAAGGTTTCATATCCTTTTTATCATACAAAGGTTAGCGTTATTTGATGGATCTCACAAGTACCTACGTATAGGTACTCACAAGTACCTATATAGTTCCCACTTCATACTAACTTATTTATTCTCTATTTTGTTACATAAATAAAAAAAAATTATGATAAATGCTTATAACCTTGTAGAGTTTTTTTTTTATTTGTCAAGCTATTTCATCTATTTTACAATTGTGAATGAGGCTTATTAAAATGGCCAAGAAACTATAAATAGAAATTTAAACCCTCAATTTACGCCTTTACATTTGACGACACAACAAATGCACGACCCCGACACGGTATTGGTGATGGTGAGCACCTTTGACCATATAGGTTACCACGTTCGCTACCAGCCGCAGCATATATGCGGCATTCAGGCCACTCCCTCAGTCCACCAACAAAATCATGGACCTCCTGTAGACCAGCCCTAGTGGCTGTGCCTTACGCCACAGACTACGAATGGAATCAATATAATCTGTCCACAAGAGTTGCCAACTGGCCAGGAACGTCAGTGATCGTCCTAGCCACAGACCAAGCGCCGCACACCGCGGCGGACAAGGCGGACGCAATCGGTTCACAAAATGGAACAATGATGTCTGACGTAGGCCTACATTGAAAGAATTTGAAAGCCACATTTGAAAAGCGGGGCATTTTACACTTTAGAGTAGTGGGAGGACGGGTCACGTGATGGAGGGGTGGCGCCACAGTAGGGGTAAAGCCGAAAGACACCGACAGAGGTGGTCAGTCATTCGACGTCGTCTTACCTTGGTTGAAGAAACCATTACTATTTATTATTACTACGATTTATTAATAAAGGTTTTATAAATATTTTATATATGAAATATTCTACTTCAACTATTAAAATTAATAATCGACTACCTTACCTGGGTGAAGAAACAATATACCGTAACTAAATTGATTAGCTTTCATCCACTGCCTAATTATTCAATCAGTACATCACATTAGTGAGAAACCAACGTACAAAATCAAATGGTATAATTCATCAATCGTAATTCAATTGTCTTAAAAGATTATAGGCATTTACGTCACGCGAACCCTGTAATTAACCTCTTTTTCAAACTGAGTGTATCCCTGGCAACTTAATTCTTTTTTTACTGTTACGTACAAACTTAAAATTAATTAAATATTCAAGTGACCCAAAACTACGTCACAGGATATTAACGTCAAATAATCGATGAAATTCGATTTCATCGCATTAAGATGGGTGTAGAAAAACAGCTGTATCATACGGAAAAAAGAATAGGTTCAAAATTCTATTCGGGAAAAAGATCGATTCAAATGAATCAATTCGCCAGATGAGCCGAATTTTCCATTAACAGCTGATTGAAACAGCGGGTTTACCCGAGTGTTGCCGAACACTGCCGAAGCACCGCCAGTCCCAATACTCTTTTGATTTTAATTCAACAATAGTTGTATACAGTTCGCTTTGGTCTTGATACTTCAGATAGTTGTTGTTGTAAAACGGATTGTGGTGTGGATAGCTAATGATTAATGGAATGATAGTAAGGAATTAATTAATAGTTTTCACTCCGCCAAACATTAAATGAGAGGCATAAAATGTGGCCTAAAATTTCTTGAACACAGTTTTACAACACTGTGATGGTTTAACTGTCAAGGACTATCAGAAGTGAGACTAGGTTAAACTGTGTTTTGTGTTATTTTTAAGTGAGAATTTTTATTATTCTTAAATTGGGTTTTGTTTTTTCTGTTCTACAAAATTATATATCCTACCTTATGAGTGTGTGTGTGTGTATTTTTTCAGTTAACGTAACTAATCCAGCTTGTCGGAGCAAAGGATAAATAAATAAATAAGGCCTTTATTTGTTGAGCGGCGTTCAAAGAACATTCGTTTTTCAATACAACTCCTTAAAATAAACTAGAATTTTTTTAAAATTTAAAGTTGTCAATTGATAAATAATGTTTTTAATGCTATATTCAAACGCTCCATAACTTTTTTCGTCAGATGGCAGGGCAATATATACACGAGGTCCAAAGAACAAGAAAGATTTTTTCCCCAATTCAGTTCTGACCCTCGGCAATTGCGGCAAGACTTTCCTGGCGAGTAGGCCTACTGCGCATACTCACTTCATATCTGTGTAAGTTTATCCTTGATGTACGGTACTTGGGGCGTCCTGTCAGCAAAGCCTTATGCACAGTGAGAGAAGACAATCTCGCAGTACTTCTTTATAGGATCGTATGAACTTAAATTTTTTATTGTTATAGGCCTAGTTATTTGTTATTCGTGTAGGTGGAAGAAAAATATTTTGTGCACTATGATTTACTAACCCTTCCTCGGCTTCGCCTTCGGGCGACAATAGTTTCCTTCAGGGAGAAAAAGTTGTACATTAGTCCCTAAATTACAAATAACTATTTACTGTCACTCATGTTCTTCTTAATCTCTCTTTTAATGTTATTCTTATGCAACTAACTTTAGCCCCGTGGTGCAAAAAAGATAAGTTTTCCCTAGGTACTAAAATTTAGTATTCAAATCACATGGGATAAAAACTAGTACTTTAGTACTCTATTTCAAGGAATAATGTTTTAGGTATTAGGCGGAAGAAAAATACCATTTAATATTCTGAAATGAAATGAATTGAAAATAGTTTATTCCAAAATATACAAAATCAACAAATTAGATCCTTAACTAAATAAAGATTTTCTATTATCTAATTCAACTAAACAAAATTTTATGGGAAAGGTCTACATGGGCAGATGCCTGTGCCCAGATCTTCTACAATAAATTCTACAAATAGTAATTTTTTATTGGAAAATATTACAAGTCTGGTAAAATACGGCAACGAATTCTTCATGAAACCAATATGGAACAACCAAATAACTTTTTAGCGAATTTCCCATAGGGAATAAGCTATTACCGTAGGTCTCATGGTAAGACCTAAGCCCGGGACCATGTTACTTTTTTGTTTTTAGGTGCCCAGAGACCAAAAATAATAGTCATTAAAATTTATATATATATATGTATATATATATATGTATGTATATATATATATATGTATATATATATATATGTATATATATATGTGTCCCTAGACACGATAACTCTCGTAAAAATGATCCGATTGACACCAAATTTGGTAGAGATGTGTAATCCTATGTTTATTTGGATGAGTTCGTAAACCAGACATATCGACCTATCGGAAGGGGTAGTTTTGGGGGGTTTTGTACCCCAAAATGGGGTTTTTTGCATTTTTCATATGTAATTTTTAAAAATTTCAAATTTTTATTTTGACCATTGGATTTAGCTCAAAAAACACACAATTTAGCATTTTGAAGCTTTGCTCTATCTCCATTGGTTACCGAGATATTACAAAGTCTAAAGACAGTACGTTGTATTTTGAGGCTCCAATGTTAATCTTATGGAGAATAAGGATGTGTTAATATTTCACTTATTAACCAATGTTTTTGGATGAAACTTGGTATTTAGCTTCATTTGGTTGAGATTCATCCATTTATGGTAAAAAATCTTGGTTTTTGTGCTTATCATGGCAGCAAACCTGCATACTCTTTTGCAATGTTAATCATATGGAGAATAGGCAAACTCCTTTAGCAATCAATGGACAGATATTGATGAAATTTAGTGTATGGCTTAATATTGTCAAAAAAAAAATTTTTGTGCTAAAAACCTACTTTTAGTGTTCCCCATGGCAGCATACCTGCATACTCTTTCCCTACATTTATCATAAGGAGATAAACATTTATTTCCCTTTTTATGAGCTTGTGATGATTTTTGGTTTACAGGTTTATCTGGTCATAATTAAGTACCAGGGGGACCGAGCTTAAGCTCGGTAAAATTATTACTTTCGTTTCTCACACAAAGCTCGTTCGCTCCGCTCACTCGCCAGGCGGAAGGTTTGCTGCACATTGGTATGATTTTCCTAAAACCACAGGTTAAAGATGTAACACATTGGTTTATTTTATCTACAGTTATCAGCTGATTTTTGTTCAGTTAAAAAATTTCCATAAGGATAACATGGGATCTTTGAAGGGCTCTAGCGCGAAAACCGGATTTTTCCCAGCTATGGGACCAGCTCCAATCGATTTCTGGTGGCCAAAACCCCCATATTCCAAAATTTGAAGGAAATCGTCGGAGCCGTTTTTGAGATAATTGTGCAAGCAAGCAAGCAAGCAAACAAGCAAACATTGCTCGTATAAGAGTATAGGATACTACTCTACTAATTTGGAAATTCGCTGAGTACGCAGGTCTGCTGCGACGGGGGTATTTTGTCAACCAAAATGTTTTTAGATCAGAGACTTTTACAAACTAAAGTTATGCTTGTTAACTACTGAAGTACAAAAACATTTATCTTCATTTAAAGTTAAAACTTTACTAATATTAAATGAAGATAATTAATGATTAATAGTAATAAAGATTAAACTAAAAATGTGAAAAAAGGGGATCCGGAAGGTAGAGTAACAAACGGGAAGACGCGAGTGGATCAATAGGTGGCGCTGCTAGTGGCGTTTCAGCCAACTACAGACAGTTGAATGCTGGGAACCGTCAGTTTTCTTTGTGCCGTTGGGCCCAGTGCAGGCCGATCCTACATAGTTGCTCGTGTCGCGTTAGTGTCAGTGGTGGAACGTTTTTGTGTGGTGGTTGATTAAATATGATGAAGATCTACGGAATCTTGTGAGTGACTTACCTTCAAGAACCGATGGGAACGACTACCATCGGATTTAGCGGCACATCGACCATATTCAGCTGATGACAGGGAAAAGAATTTCAATCCTATTTTTACCCTTTCCAAAATTATTAGTCTACGCTCCATCAACTATTATTTTTTATTAATTAATTGCCCATTCTTGCTCTAGTTCGATAACGATTAGTATAGCCTATTTGTTTTCTTTTCCAAATATCTCCTTCCCCCTTCAAGGCCGACACTTAACTCATTGTTCTGCAAGGTCAACTCAAATTTTACGTTCCCCAAATCGCTTTATTTTCCTCCCTCGGGTAAGGGTTAGTTAATCATAGCCTAGTTTCTTCTTCAATTCTAAAAGTTGCCTGGGTAAGAAACGTCTTACCCTAAAATTTTCACAGAATCTTCATCTGACTTCCTGTTTGCTTTTCTTCTCAATTTTCCCTCGCCTAATCGCCCGATGTCCGAGGTCGGAGGGTCGTTTGTCTAGTTTGCCCCCGTGATCTGTCATGGCAGTTGTTGGCCCTAGTAGGCATTCCAGGCTGCAAGTGTCTATGAGTGTGATGCCAGGAGCGGGGGCGGCAGGCCACCAACAGGCCATTTTGGCTGCCGCTCAACCCTATTATCATCCCCAACATGCACACCAACCTTCGGCCACCCCTCAGGATGTACAACCCGACAGACCGATTGGATACGGCGCTTTTGGAGTTGTATGGTGAGTTGGAATAATGTCTAGCTAGGCCTAGGCCTACATTTTAAGTCAACTGTATTGTTCTAGGTAAAAATTAGTAGCCTAGGCCTATGTAAAGTAAAATATTATTACATAATTGGAATACACAGTAATTAGGCCTATAATATATCCCTGGGGGAAAACAACTGAAAAACCCGGAACCCTAATCAAGGGGTCGGTCTTTGGTAGGCCTACTGGGCCTTAAGTTATTAGTCGGACAGTCTCACTAGGCTAAGACTTATTGGGCTTTTATAGTGGCAAATTAGTTTGGCATTTAATACTTTTGATTTGCAGTCCCTATTCACACCTAATTTTAGTTTACTAGATTAAACTTATAGGTATATTATTAGACCTAGGAAGGCTACTTTGTAGGCCTACCTATTATTTTTAATGGTTAATACTAAGTTTAGCCAGGTCCTAGGAGGACCTATAAAAGAGGTTTCATTTTTGTTAATTTTTTTTTGACTTGGTTATATTATAGTACAACTTAATGAAGCACGTAGGCCTAAGTTTATTTCAGTTCTAATTTTTTTGTGTTAAATTTATTTTTACTTTTAACTTAAGTTTAGATAGTCTACAGGTTAAGTTAAAGTCGCCGATTCAAGGTGAAAATGTCTAAAGTTTCCGTAGCATTAGGCCTACTGTATATCGGTTGAATAATACAAAAATCCAGACCATTTTCTCAACACTTAAGTTAGTCCTAGCCTATCAGTTTATTACAACTGGAGATTTTTGTATAGGTCAAAACAAAAAATGTAAATAGCCTGGTAAAAGAGTTTTTATTTGCTATAATATTGTTTTAATATTCAAAAACCTACAGCCAATTAGGGAAAGTAATTTGAGTTCCATGCGAAAGGAAGGTAATAGATAAGGTAGGCCTATCATGAAGAATTGATGGTTATAAAATACTTTATTGTACAGTATAGGTAAGTCTACTGGTAATACAAAAATTATAAAAATTTATTCACCTTTTAATTTAATTCGTTATAAATAAATTAAGTTAATAAATCATTATAGCCTTGATTAATATAAAAAAAAGTTACTATGTAAACTAATTCATGTGCAAGCAACTTTCGTTGCCAGTTCATTTTTACAGGTTCTAACTATGCATTTTTCTATATGGTTAGAAAGCATTCATTCCCTCTCTCAGGCTAAATCCTACTAAACTTAGACCCTCATCTAAGGCAGACAAGACAGCTTTGTAACGGATAATGTCATACTATAGTGCAGCAAAGGATCTATGGTTGTTGCACATGACATACCGGATTTGACGCCTACTCACTGTGTACCCTTTCAAATGCTAATCTATTCTGGATCGTAACTGCAATGGCTATTTTACTTGTTTCCACACTTCTGTGAAAAATTATTTTTCTATTTGTAAAATTAATTTTGGAAGTTTTTATTCTAGTGAATTAAATTACAACTGGTAGGCCTAACATACTCTCCTAAAAAAACTTCTAATTTGTTAGTAATCTTGATAATTCTTATTAAAGTTAATAATTACTGATAGGCCTATGAGGAAATGCCTTCAGCTAATCAGTAGAGAGAGGGTTGAGTTGAGGCAACAACAAAAAATATGGTACATAGTCTTTTTTTTCTTTATTTATTCCAATGTTACATATCCATTTTAACCTAAAATCATGACACAATTAATTTGCATTAGCCTACACAAGATGACTTAAAGTGCTACTGAATTACATAGTAACACCCGGTACTTATATGAACAACATGTATTCATTGGTTCAGGGTTCAGGGGTGAACTTTAGGGAGAACAATGCATATAATTCGGAGTTTAAGGAATTAATGACGTTTCTCAGCTGATAATGGAATTTTTAACCCAACCACCTCTGACGTCTGGTTAAATAAAGTTCAAAATTTAACCACCTTTATTCTACACCGAGCATATGAACAAAACTATGCCATAGAATTTCCGTATGCCTCATTGAATTCGAGCGATCTTTTCCACGGCTGACAAAGATATCTAGTCGAGGGATCGCGGAAGATGAACCCGGTGAACCCAACTGAGGAGCTTAACTATCGCTTCCGGTTGAAAATGGCGGCTGAACATACGCTAGCCGGGCAGCAGCCAACCAGCGTAAGCCTGTACTACATCGTATCGCTATATCATTATCTAAGCTATATCTTGCTGCGACCGACTTTAGTTATTTCACTTAAATTTTTACTGTATTCCAAGTCTTTCGTTATTACTGTGTTGCCGACGAATAAGTTTACGTATTCCCTTTCCACCTGCCTCTTCCTGAAATCGACTTGGTTAGATCAATGAATATTTGAATTTATGGCTGACCAATTTATGACAGTGTATTTTAAAACCTCGCAGTGCCCGCAGATCAATCGTATACGCTTAAATTATACAAACTCGTGCCCGCAGACTTGAGTATCATTTAGACAAGATACCGTAGGTGGCAGTGGCTGGCAGGTGGTTGTCCAACCGACAGCTGTGAAGAAGAAAACACCTGCTGGCCAGCTGAGATAAAACAGCTGTTCTTCGTCTGGGCTATCTGGAGGCAGGTGAAGAGAAGCGGTCCACTTCTAACTTCCTTGGACCACCTCCACCGGCGAAGTAGCCCTTTGAACTGGAACGAAGACACATAATTCATGTATTCCAGTTGTAAATATTGCGCCGTGTCTTCGCCCACGACTTCCCGTTGTCGGGCAGAGGCAAAGAAAACGCTGCGGGGAGACTGGTTTGTCTGGGTTAGACAAAGGGGACATGTGGAACAGAAAGAATGGCAAAATTTTATCGCTGCACCAAAAATGTTCTCTACGTTGAATCAAACCTACGTACTTCGTGTTGAACCTAGGCTAATTGATTTTAGATAGATATAAGCCACGTGTAGGCCTAAGCCTACTCGTAGTTAATTCCTTGGTGGTTGCCAAAGGCGCTTTTGTATAATGTAATTTTATTTTAAAGATCCACTGTAACACACATATCGGCCAAAATAACTTATGTCCACCGATAGTGGTCCTTACATTACTTTGACCACTGAATAGTGTGTGTGGGCTCTACCCAGTGTCGCAAAAACAAGCAAGTGAATGTATATAATTGAACTATTTTCAAAGCCCTATGTGGTAATGGTCTCATGGCTAGTCATTAGTCAACTACGGTATCGAGAAGTCCTCCCATATCTCCAAAATGATTTGATTTATCTAGGCCTACCATGTTGTGATTTTTTGTCTGGACTGAACCACACACTCGAGAAGTAAACGAGTGGTCGAGGTTGAGAAGATTAGATAAATACCTCCATTTGTTCTTATCCCTAACTTGTTCTGTATTGTCTTGCAATAGCTAACTGCATTCCATGCACACATTGATGGTGCAGTTTTCTTTAATTGGTTGTCACGAGGCTTCACAACTTCACCACTGTTAATGTTTCCTACTTAGTTTCTTACTACCCTTCAGGCGGCGGACATAAGGTTGTAAAGTATAGAATATGTTTCACATAAAGACCCGACGTAACTCAACTATTTTACCTCCTTCTCTTGACACTTCAATCACAGTGGAGCGATTTACTGGCGATGGCCTCGGTGCCAAGCTGCCAGGTGGTATTGACTCATCCGGTGAGTCGTTAATGCCACATCAGACTTCCTGGGGACAAAGTAGCAAGCATGAATCACGCACGCGACGCAACGCCAGCTCAAGTTCGCGGCCAAGTGCACGAAATGTCAAGGAGACGCGAGTGGGGCTTGTGGAAATTGCTGTGCATTTTACTGATTGACGATTGGCATTCTTTTCGTGTCAGTTATTGTTACAGAAACAAAATAGGCTAATATAGGCTAGTAGGCCTACTACAATATTATAGTGTAACGTGGGTTTACCACCGATTTCTGGGTCGCAGACAAGCTTATCTTTCTACAGTAAAGCGGTATGAAATCACATTTACCGTTAAGAAGATTTACTTAAGGAGCATTTATTCATACTAGAGATCGCCTCCTGATCGAAATTCGATCAAAATTTCAGTTGATCTGGACCCAAGAAACTTAAAAACCTTTTAGAACTAAAACATCTGTTCTTCCTAATTTTCTAGCAATTGTTTTTACAACAGCTGTCTAATGATTCTTTCAATTCTCCTTTCTCCATAAGATTAACATTGGAACTTTGAAAGCCTGTGGGGCGTAGCCCTGGAGTCCGATGTGAATTAGAATGTGATTCTGCTCATCTACAGGACTATACCTTTCTAACGGTATGCTCGGATTTCTCCTACGATGTACACGAGCTGAGAAAAAAGGAGGAAATGAAACATGCTTGCGTATTAATATATAGATTTCTCAATTTGGAACTGCGAAAATTAGGAAGTAGGAGGGCACCTCTATTGTCCTCCCTAATTTCGGAATCACAACTTGATTTTTGGTTAACAATTATGATAAATCAAGTTGATTAATCATTTTTTCAATTAAGCGACCAGTGCGGCGCTTCGATATGTTGTCAACAGTCGATGGTAGCTTCTGGATACCAATATAAGTGTGCTTATCGCAAGGTCTGTAGAGGAAAAAGCATAAATTCTTCCTAAGGTCATCTGAATAGCTGTTTTTTTGTGTTCCGAATATAAAGCGTCAAAACTAAAACGGAAGTAAAGTTACCGTACGTTATAGTATTTACCATTTACAGCTGATTTAAAAAGAGAATGAAGCAGTCTTGCCTTGGGTACGATTTTTATCGTAAAGACACCATATTACTCTATTTTACATTTGGATTATTAGTTAATAACAAACCATTAGGTAATGACCAAATTAACAATTATCAATCAAGGTAAATCTAAAACCATAAATTCTACCCTATTTTGCTTAGAAATTCCTCATTTTAGTAATTGTTGAGACAAAAAAATTCCCAACGCAAACGAGAACGATTGTTTTTCCTGTAGCGTTGGCAACACTTGCAGGTAACAAAGAGTAATATGTTGGTTTTTTAACACTTTCTTAACCGACAAAACCTCTGTGGCGACATCCACGGATGTCGCAGAAAGTGACACCGTTGCTCTTATGGGATGTAGCTCACCTGACCGTGGCCTACAGTCACCTTGTGTTTATCGTACTATAATTTGTCCACTATTTCCTTGCTTTCCTTAAATGTAATAGAATAGGCTCACTTTCCACTTGACTGGCTTCCTTAAGGCTGTGCAAGGGCTAGTAGGGACAAACTTCTGCCGGTAGAATGCAGCACTGCCACTCAAAAAAGAGAAAGTGGTTGGCTCGTGCGCGTGCGAGTGCTCCAACCCCTCTGCATCCCATGACCACTGAAGCGTAAAGGGACTCACAACTCGCTCCCTCTATTTACATTAGTGAGTTACTATTTACATCAATGGATTCGTCAACCTTTCTTTCAGTTTCACCCTGAAAGCCGGGACCCCAAGCTGTTTAAGATCCAAGGGGAGGTCATTATACATCTTTGGGCCAAAATAGGAGAAACCTCTCCTACCGACCTCCAAACGGACTTTCGGGAAGTGGAGCTGCGCGCTGTGCCGGGGTCCCACGTACGGCCATCTCCCCGCGAGGTACAAGCCTCTCCACCAGGTATTGAGGTTCCTGTTGAACCAAGGCCCGGTGGATGAGGTTGCAGGTCTGCATCCTGCACACGGCATCCATCGGCCGTAATAACATAATGAGTATCATGGTAGTTTCGCCAGGCCCGGCTGTTTCGCCGTTGTCTTGCATTCGGACTCCCAAAATACAGCCTGCGGCTGCGAAACGGAACATCCTTCCGGGAGTTTTGCCGTCCCGTGTGTCCCCACCTTTAGCGGTGTTTAGACACACACTAACAAATTAAAGGTTACACGATTGTTAAGGCGTTATTTTTTAACTATCAAATAACACCGTCATTTTAATCAGCGCCCCTCCCAGGCCGGTGCTCCATGCGGCCGCATGGATCGCGTGACCCTTGTATTTGAACTGCTCTTACTACCTGAGTTGCGTTCCTCAACCCTTGTAAATTTTTCGTCAGGACAAAATGTTACCTCATTAGCTGATTTAACTAACTGTAAATAAGCGAGTGGGACAAAGTGTTTCATAGAAATTTGAGTTGGGACAATATGCTACTGTGACAAAGTATTTTTTTGCAGGCTACATTAAACACAATAAAGGTTGTTTTTATTACATTGGGAATGCACTTGAGCTGAGTGAAAATAGCATATTGAGTAACAATCTATGAATAATTCAGAAGTAGTATGTGCTATGCCTAATCATACGACACTATCAAATTCCATGTAAATAATAGAATGATCTAAGAGAAACCCAAATCTATTCAGTTTTAATTACAGTAATAATTTGTTTGACAATATATTTTTTAATTTGAGTTATGCACAAATAAACAAATTGAATAACATCACTCTGGATATATTAGATCTTTCCCTATATGAAATTCTTATATGGCAAAGCAAAGTATAATGAGCATATAATTTTCTTTCTAAGGTCGCCACGACGCCACGCCACAGCTCAGTTGCAAATATATTAATTTATATAGTAATAAATTAAACTCTTACATAGATTGACAAGATGCACTGGTGAGGTAGTCATTTTCCAATTCATTGTGATAGAATACTTCACTTTAGAGCTCGTTGAAGCAATTGTTGAAGCTTTCTTTCTTGCGTGAAACATTCCCTTGCTTTTAGATAGATAGTACATTTACGCGGACCGTTTTCGTAGAAATTTTGGTACTAACACTAACACTTAAACTGTAACAAAAAACAAAATATTGTCCACAAATATTAAAACTGATTAAATTAATAATAGAAGTATTAAAGTACACCACTGTCGCTTTGTATAGCCCCAAGGGTTTGTATGAGTAAATTTTTGATGGAGTATGAATTTATTTGTGTGTCTTGGATATACTTTTCGTTCGTGTATTACTGATTTATTTCTTTTAGAGAATTTACTTATGGGTTCATTTTTAGCCCGTACATCCCAATGCGTGCAGAATAAGCATATGAATTCCAGTACTAATAATGGATACTAACAAGCCTATTTTAGTTGCCCTTATATTTTCCAATGACAAATTGGAATGTTTTTCCCCAATATAGATAGTAGGAAAATTCATATAAAACCCTGACCATGAGCAAATGCGCCGAAATTCTGTAAATGATATTTGCCATGAGTCTTCCCTATCAAATAGTTTCTGAAGGGTGGATTTACTGCGTGGACCGACACAACGGTGGCGAGGGGCAGGTAGCCCGCGCGTGTGCTCGTGTGTGCGCGGCGGGCGAGTGCGCGGAGACGAGCGGGTTGCAGCTGTCAGCTATTAGGCGTAATAAAACTCAAAATTATTATATTTGGGCTTGCCTCCTGCTTACAAAAAAAATTTTTAAAGTATGATAGTTATATTTTTTTAAAGTGCATTTTTGGCCAAAGAAATTGAAACCGATTTTACTCCTATTTAAAGGATATATTCTTTTGGGTCATAAATTTAAGTCGTCATATAAAATTGAAATAATTTTGTGGATGTTTTGTAATAGTTTGTTTTAATCTACATAATTAATTATTAACATTGGCAAAATATGGGTCCTTAGACTCTAGTGGTTTTTATGAAAGGCAAGCACCAATGTGACGTAAAACCACCACTTTATATGACAATAAGTCATAAAATAATTGTGTCAATTTTTTAAAAATATTTTTCCATTATTAGAAAATATTTGTATAGTCGAATTAAACACTTAATACGGTATAATTATCAACTACGAAAAACCCCTTGCACCACCTTAACCCACCCCCCTCTTACGCGTTTTTACAGCAAACCATGCCTAAAAATCATATAATTCTAGGCACGCAGTTAAATCTTTTTCCCAAACTTTACCCCGTCTTCCACCTTAATATTATCCCCGCTATATAAACCTAATGTCCCCTCGATCCTCAAGATGCGCGTATCGTATCCCCAGCGCCACTGTTCACTCTCACTCCATCGTCGCGGCGCGGAAGGGTCCCGCTCCCGCTCCCCATGGCAGCCGTATCGACGAACTCGCTCCCCCATCTCGTCCCCTCGCTCGCAGACTTCGCTCCAATTTATTGTTTCCATCCCAGACACTCCCCGGCATAATTGGGATTGCGGGCTTTGCTTTTAGCCGGGACCATTACGATCGTTTTATTATGGTGGAAATACTGTATTTTGATTTTGTTCCTGCAGTGTTTTTATTTGTTCGAGGTGCCGTATTTTTATTTATCACTTTGAATCTGTTCTGGATGACAGTTATTACTAACGCTTAGCCAATTAACATCAATGTTTTGTGAAGATAATTACGAAAAATTATAATTCCGGATACCGTACTTTGATTTTGTTTGTACATCGTGCAATATTTACAAATTTAACATGACAAATTGACATTTGTGTTATTATTCATCGACAATTGCTTAAATTATAGTTACATTACGAAATAAATTTATGGGTCTTAAAAGGATGATTAATCCCACTCTTAGAGCACGAAATCAAACAACAGTTGTTCTCCATGATGAACTGGTGACACTGCGGAAATGAAAGGTTAAAATACCTTAACATTAAGTTAATTTAATGTTATTTTTCTCCATTGTGATCTAGACGTCTTAACGTATGCCTATTACATCCTGTAGATTATTTGGAAACCCTACCGGTATTCACTTAGTTTCGCTAGATTCAACTGTTACTTAAAATTGGTGTTCATTGTAAAATTTCGTTTTGAATTTTTTCGTTTAATTTATTTTACATTGATTTGACAGATTTTGTAATAAACTCTCCTGATGTGACATAAAAAATATCTAATGTTATTGTTTTTACCATAGCTTTTCATTACTTTTTGCTCTACACGATTAGGATTAGCCCAAACTGTATATAATCGAATTTAAGGCAGGTGTGACGTTTGGACAATGGAAGTAATGAGCTAAATTAGGCCAAGTACGGTATATCCATCGTGGACAAGTCTTTACTAAGTTACTGTAATATCATTTCAATTCATTCGGTTTTTACGTTCCATACAAATACATTTGACACAACTTGTGGTTATATGCCCTAATTAGTATTATGGATGGGTCAACCTCATTTATATCTAGGTACATTACTGTAATTTAATAGTGTCTATTTAAATAAATTTGATATATAAGTTCCAATCAGTTTTAGTCGTGGTTGCTTCCAGAACGCACAGTGTCACAAGAGTTGAGAACGGTTTGTTTCCACAGCCATTGATAAACTCGACGGCGGAAATATTTGTTTTGTGTAACCTTGAAACCTAATATTGTTGTCGAAGGTTACATAAACCAACCCCAACCCAACGTTTGTGTAACTTGAAGCTGCGTTCATTTGTGATACCTACATACCGTACCAAAATAAATCAATGCATGAGTATAGATTTTGTTGGTTTGCACATGAAGGAGTCTTTCATACAGAATCTCTCTAACAGGGTATCCTACTTTATTCATGTCGTAGTGTTATACTGATTTCAAAAATCTTTCTTCACACTTCCTCTCAAGCTTCTGAAGCTTAAATTTGCATTATATGATTTATTTCAGAAACTGGTTTTAACCAGTTTTGGGCTAGATGCTTGTGAGAGCTTGGCTATGTCAAAAAGTGTGATTTGTAACATTTTTCTCTTTTGAGGACTTCTAGATGAGTTGTAGGCTTTTACGACAGCAGTACAGCATTTTAGAAACCTCTCCAACACTAGCCAAGACTGTCTAGAGAATGTGTACAACCGCTTCGTGTGATTCAATTTGGAAAGTCCCGTCCAGGATTTGAACCCGGGACTCCCGAACGTGAGTTTTCGTCGATGTCTGGCGTGTCTGACAGGATGTGATTCCCCAGCCTTCCCGGTCCCGCACCATCGCGTCACACCGGGGTCAAGTCACGTGATCAGGGACAGGATGTGGCTGAGCTTCCTGCCACCTGTGCCAGACGGATACAGGCTCGCCAACTGCTAATCTATGGAAATTTTATATTACTAACGCCGGGGAAATTTGAATAGTTCGGTACCGGTAGGTAATAATGACTCGAGGTAACATGCCGCATTAACGTGGCAAATTTCCACTTTCATTCAACAGTTAATTCTACTTCTAAATAATGTTTACGGGGTCCCCTCTGAAAAGTAACTTTACTCATCGGTACACAATCACTTCACAATCTGTGTCGGAGGTAAATCCTGTCTGTGGTACGGTAGATCCTCTAAACTAACTAATGTACTCTAAATATTGTAAGTTTTGTTACCGTGGAGAAAGATTACCAAAGAGAAATATTACCAGTTAGAAGGCCTCCCCTTGAACTATACATTTGATGTCCACGGCGAGAACTCGGTTCTTTGTTACATCTATTGTTTTACTACAATACAATATACTATTGTACCTATTATTATTATCTACTTTACTACTCTTGTTTTATACAGGGTGTCCCGGAACTCTCTGGAACCCTTTTGTATATTTGTTCCTTGCATCGAGACAAGAAAAAAACAAACTACAAATAGTGGTCTAAGATCCATCGTTTAGCCGCTAGCAGCCATTTTGTTTTTTTTTCACGTAATAATTTTTATTTTCGTAACGGATGGTTGTATTTAGTTCATATTTGGTATAAATCTTTATCATACTAAAGTACATTAACTGGAAAAAATTAATTTTTTCTCCTGTGTATTTTCAAAATGGCGGCCATTTTAAATTTTCAAACTCAAATATCTCAAATTTGGTAAATTTCAAAAAAATTTACTTTGTACAAAAAAGTTGCCAAATTTAATTATCTAACCAACGGTATCAAGTTTGTAAGGATCTTATTACAAATAACGGAGCTATTGCGATTTTTCTGTGAAAATGGCCATAATTTGCATTAATTATAATGCAAAATCAATGTTTTTTTGGAGAAAAATCGCAATAACTCCGTTATTTGTCATCAGATCCTTACAAACTTGGTACCGTTGATTAGATAATTAAATTTAAAAACTTTTTTGTACGGTACACAGTATTTTTTTTTTTTTATTTACCAAATTTGAGATATTTGAATTTGAAAATTTAAAATGGCCGCCATTTTGAAAATACACAGTGGAAAAAATTATTTTTTTCCTGAAAATGTACATTAGTATAATAAAGATTTATACCAAATATGAACTGAATACAACCACCCTTTACAGAAATAAAAATTATTACGTGAAAAAAAAAAACAAAATAACGGCTAGCGGCTAAACGATGGGTTTTAGACCGCTATTTGTATGATGTTTTTTTTTCTTGTCTCGATGCAAGGAACAAATATACAAAAGGGTTCCAGAGAGTTCCGGAACACCCTGTATATACGGATATTAAAGACCTATCTACCAGACTGTACCCATACCATAGCCGTTTTATCACTTTTCAATTTCCAAGACATAACTTATATTTGGAATGTGAAATATTCGGAATAAATTTAATATCCCAACTGGAAAAGTGCGCACAGCCCTGTTTTACCATATCCTAAGCGTTATCACTGACCCCACCATCATCTTATCTTTGAGCTAGATAATTCTAATTTCACAACTTTGTTGATAATGATACATCAACAAATGGGGTTAATAATGAAATTATAATAGGCTGGGAAATCGGGAGCTTTCCCATCGTTAATTTACAGCCGCTTTCCTCATTGTGTGTCTGCTGTGCGTTAAAGTGGGAGGGAAGGGAGAGCTCACTAATTATAGTGTACACACTATTAGGCACAGGGCAATGGACGTTGTATATTGAGCAAAGCCAAGTTGCATTTACAGTGTTATCAAAATACTGGTACAGATTTTAAATATGTTATTCGCAAAGAACCAAGTTTTGAGGATGATTATAGATTATAAAAGTCAGTTCCTAAGTTTTTTTGTAAATTAATTACAGTTCTTATTTCACTTTTCATTGAACTAGAAGTGTTAAGGTCAAAGTTATCCCATACTATTTTTGAGCTGAGGGAGGTCCACCGCGAAGTTGTTTGGGGGCCAAATGGAGGCAATTGCTGCATTAATACTCTCATGTAGTTTTAGGAGTTTTTACTCTTTTATTTTTTGATACAAAGAACAGGTATCCATTAATGTAATGTGATAGAGAGTTCCTTGATGGCAATAGAACTTGGTCTGTTATCCTAATCCTGACAAGATTATCCTCATTGATATGAGGATAATCATATAATTGATAATGATACTGATGTATCATTGCAGACCCAGCAATCCCATGGTCCCCGAGTAGCCCCACCAGGCATTACACTACAAGTTATGTGTTCTTGGTATAGCAAAAAGAACAAAGTTACAATATCCTTGGCTCGTTTGGTTAGAACATTTACTAATTTGGAAAAATTTACTTAACAGTGCAATGAGGAATATTGGGATATGGTGCTCATATTAATCTGTGATTGATGTCGGGTAGGCGTAGTTCTTTTGTATACACACTGTAAGTATGTTAAACTGTACAACACCGGCCACTCGAAGTGTGGCGGTGGTAGTCCCACAGCCTACAGCATGCAGTGTACCGTAGTGGGCGGATCAATATGCCCACATCACAGTGAATGAGCCCGCAACTTCCCTCTCCGATAGGACTGATTACTCCTTTCATCATCCCCTTTTACATCACTCACCCCTTCACTCTCTCCTAGACTCCGCGATCAAGTTGGTTATCCCCGTCATTTTTGGGGTGATATTGAACATTGGAGTATAGCGTCTTGTATTATAGGTATACTATTCGAAAATGAAATTGTTCTTTGTTTTGGTTTTATCGCCCGTGAGCTGTCGGTATTAAGAATATATTTTTACGTTTTTGGTCTAGGCTACTACCCCAAAATAAGATTCCAATAAAACAAAAACTAGCCTATATCTGTAATACAGGTAAATAAATTGATTTCATTTCAAACGGTTGTTTAATATGTAAAATACACACTTTGTTTTATAAGCTAACCTAATAAGCTTTAAAAAATATCGTGTGTTTCCGTGAGACCTGAAATCCGACTAGACATTTCCCCTCTGATTCTGATTGTTCTGAAGTATCCAGATTAGAAAGGCCCATAGGGAGAACATACAGAAAGACACCGAGGGACTTGGGGGGTAAAACTTTGCAACTCGCATTAGAACCCCTCAATTCAAGGATGCCTCCCCCTTTCGCGATTTGTCATGAACAAATTGTTTTAGAGATTCTCATTTGCTCAACCTAGAGGAGGATAGTTGCTGTCGATTTGTAGTCTTTTGTCCGATAAACAATACGAGTTCCAATCTAACTTTATAATTAGCTAAATGCCCGAAAGAAGTTAACATTTAATGTCTTCCTGAACATTTTTAAATTGCAAAGCAACTGAAGAGCAATCAATTTAAATTACCTTTACATACATAAGGATCGCAATTATTATGGGAACAGTCGATGATATAATAGAATTTGTAAACTAGAATGCATGTCCTCCGTAAAACCGATTATTCAATAATACAATACACCATACACCTTTGTCAAAACTGTCTAACAACCAACAATGTAATTAGACCTAGTGAATAG
The DNA here is from genome assembly GCA_030545055.2 of Neoaliturus tenellus. Lineage (NCBI taxonomy): Eukaryota > Metazoa > Arthropoda > Insecta > Hemiptera > Cicadellidae > Neoaliturus > Neoaliturus tenellus. The sequence goes on along the minus strand of CM061534.1, from coordinate 178,909,257 downwards.
ACTGTAATAATGCCACTAACAAATGAATACAAATAAATATTCCAAACTATATTTATTAAGCCGTAATTTGCAGTTGTTACTAATAAATGCGTATATTTGACATTACTTGGACCTTATTCTTTTTCAGGTGAGTTGACCAAAACTGAATTGCAGCAAGGTGCACAAGATAATGTGAGTAGGCATATCTTATTCGTAAATAAGCAAATTATATTAGTTCCTAAATGAGTATAACATATTTTGTCCTATGTAAAATAGGCTTTGTAGGAGTATTGCAAATGCAAATTAATACCTCACAAGTAGGAATGCACATGAGAAAATCTTTCTCGCCCTAAGGTCTATTCCCCACGATATAAATTTCAGTCTGAATATTTTGTGGTCGAAGATAGAAGCTAAAGCAGCACAATTTATGTAACTATTTCACTCTCTCCCATTGCCAACGCTGGCTGTGTAGTGTAGCTATATAGCTATACATAGACGGGTCCTCACTTTTTGTCCAGTTACGAAGGGCCCGGCCGAGGAGGGTGGGAGGGATACAAAGAACCTGTCACATAGGTCGGGGCTCCTCAAATTATTTGGAAAGGCTTTTGTTGGTTTGGGTCCCGGCTCCCTCTATACCATGGTGTTCTTTGTTCGCCACAAGCGCGGAGTAAAATGTTCCTCGAAACGTGCACCTTTTTGAAATGCACCCACCGATGCATTAAGTAGTGCTTTGAATTCGTTTGGCCTAATTAGTTTTAAAAGAATGTCCTGTATTCAACTTTTTTTGTATAACAGCACTGTCATTCGAGGCATGTAAACCAATTATTCCCAACCCGAGTTCACAGATGTGTTATGACCTGGCCACGCCCATTTATATGACGTATCAATTCGTCTAATTAATTTAGCCTAAATGGTTTTAATCAAACCCCTACTTGGCATTTCACTTAAGTGTCCGGTTTTGCAAACTTAACTTTTATCCACGTCATTATTTACATTTCCTTGCTAGATAATAGATAAGCATATTTGACCTATTACGTATTGATTGCAATCACGACTTTTTGCTAGTCATTTCTGATCGTTGTATTGAATTATCAGTTCTTCTACCTACTAGCTAATGAGTTCATTGGTATTCATTAACGATAGTTAAACTTTGATATATTTTACTGAATCTGAAATTATGTATGATCTTTTCAGTTAAGCCATATAACAAATAACTTATAAACCTTCAAATATGAATTAATTGGTAGTGTTTAAGGGTTTTACAAATCTATGTTCTTGCAAACAAAAAAAAACTTAGCCCATTTAAAAAGTTTTTGAAGTATTCGTCAAGTACTTTTTTCTCCGACGGCCGGTTTTTGTTTGTCATGGTGCCCGCGATAAGTTTATGCGTGCTGTATTCTCGTCCCCCAACAAAACTTTGTTTTTATTTTACTTTAAATAAGTTGCTCAGTAAATATTTCCTCAAACTCCGTGCTTGACTACGGTACAGTAAGACGTAGCTGTAGCGTTTAATTCACCCTCACATAATTTCTACAGACGAATCATTAATCAGGACTTGAATATCGTTTCGGAAAGCACTCGTCTATAGCCGTGCTTTTGCCGAGAGATAGTTCCAGAACGCCATCGCAGTGCGGTGCGGGGCGAACGGTACCGCAGGCTACAGGAAGCGCAGGAAAGCCGGCCGTTCCGCTCAGCGACGACGAGAAAGTTTGACACTTTTCCACCAGAGCGCAGTTCAAACTCTGAATTGCTGCCATTTTGATTCCTCTTGTACAATACCTTATGCAATGCGACCCTTCCAACTGTGAGTTATTATTGTTTGCTCGCTTTCCTACTGATAGCGCCATTTCCTGATATCTGTGTCAAAAGGGAATTTATGACGATGCAGTCTAGACATCGGATAGAATTTACAGTATATCTGTGTTGGACGAAATAAGGCGAACTTCTGTCTAGGAGGAAAGTTAACAGTAAGTTAATCTCCTTTTGCAATCTAAAAATGTCCTTTGATTTTTCTAAGGCCTGTGCAATGTAGCGATCTAAAGTCACCGAGGTACACTTATGAACATTGGGTTAGTCATCGTGGTGAAAATCTCTCAAAGTTTTCGGTGGTGTTTTCTTTAATATTACGATTACAAAAAAAAAAAACTCGTAATCCTCAAACTCGTTTGTAGTCTACATTTTGTTACCGATGTTAAACTTTTTAACCATTTCCTGCCCTCCAATACATGGTTTGTTATTATTCTCTCTTTTTCATATTTACCTAGTGCAGTACCGTATTTGTTTAAATGTTTCCATGATACTGTAGATGAAATTTTTCAATTAATTGTTTTCATCTAGCGTTTTATTTTATTTTACTGCTTTAGTGGGTTTGTAGTCAACATTTTTTAAGGTTTTTTGAATACGGCAATTCCCAGGAAGTCTCGTACAGTGTATAGCCACAGAATCGTCTTGTTGCCTTATGTCACTACGATGATGGACCCGCGACCCTGAGCGTATGCTTGGAATGTTTTGAGTAACAACCCCGGGCAGGTGTTCAATTGGTCGCCGTTCAACAGTTGTAAGATGAATCATACAACTCGGGCTCTTTGGCTCTCTATGACACATACGCAACACAATGGGACGCCGGGGTCGGCCAAAAATCACAGGAAGTACAGTACATGGGTGTCTATACGTTCTAACGTACTGTAGTGTGAACTCAGTAATATGCTGTCATCGATGTATGCTGTAGCTATACAAACAAACGCCTACATAATAGATTACTTGTTTCGTTTGTCGATTGAGCAGTTTATGTTTCAGTCAAATAAACACAGAAATCACAACATTGCAAATTAATTTCGATGGCCATGTCCATAACTCTTATAATTTTGTTTAAAATTTCAGAAATATAATTTGAACGATAGATTTTTTTATAAAGGGTGTTTATAAAAGAATGCCATGATTTTGAACGGGTGCTACTAAAAGGTTTCAAAGATACTTGAACGATCAAAACATCAAATTGAAGAGGAAAAAAAGATTTCTTCATATCGTTATATATTTTAATGTCAGCCTTATTTGTTGCTCTGCAGACATCAAAGTGGTATTCGCGATATCTTGACAAGTTTTTGCAGCTTCTCTGATGTTACAGACGTGATTGTTGTTGAAACGCACGTATCTCAAAGTCCTGGACTCCTGAGAGACCAGGGAATAGGCGCATCCCTATGCCTATCCAACTACTATACTGTATTTGAAAATAGCGTGTCGCACACCTCAAAGTCAACGTTGGATCTCGTAGTACAATACTGTAAACAAAACAACTAGTTTTAACTTCAGATTTGTGTTTAAATTGTTTAGTTATCATTAAAATAGTAGTGTCCCGGCATTCCTTTATATGAACATCTTGTATATTGCCAAATTCAGTACCTAGTGAACGTAATTTTTGCGTATACTAATAGGCATATCACGGACCTCGTTATAAATAGTGCGCTATATTTTTGTCCGGGTTATCCTAATCTATTAATGCTGTGCCTCTATATAGGTTTTCTATGCAGGCCTATTTTTCTGGGCTGTATGTTGAAGCCGAGCCAGGAACAGTTTCCAGATCCCAAAACGTTGTTCTGTAATCCTCTCCTTCTTTAATCTCGGATTGTGAACAATGATCTTAAAAGATACAGTTGCACTTAAGAATTAGAAACTAAATACGTCTTCGCACTTTTTTAGAACTGTACAGTAATTTAGTTCAATCAGTTTTTTTCTGCAGGTCGATTGAAAACTGATTTCCAGTGCTTATATGAACATTATGGGAAAACAAGCACTTGTGTAGTTTATCAACGTTCTTAGAACATATTTCTGTATTATATTAAATCCTAAAGTAGGGCAAAAACTACTGCACTCTGTCGAAGAGTTTCTTAAATAGACGAATTTTGAATTGTTACCTATAGTTCTCATGCCATTAAATACCGTTATCTATAGACTACCATAACGCGTGCCCCTCTCCCCTATAGCCACGTGTCTATGCCCGATACCGTACCCTACTTCGACCACAAAGCCCGCCAGTATATTGTATACTGGGTGGTGCAACACGGCACTTGGGTTTCCGTCTGTCCTAGATCCACCATCACCAACGCGAACTGCTCCGTTTGTTCTACTGTTGTTTAAACTATTCCATCACGCTCTATGTGCTATTTGAGTTTACCAAATTTCCCAAATTGCTATACAGGTTTTGTTTCGTGATGCTGATTAGTAAGGATTTAATGTTTAGTTGAAAAGCAATTTAGGGATGTTAAAAACCAATCTCGAATTATTGTCGGAAATGTTTTGAGCACCTCTCTCTCCATTTTGTTTTCCTACTACCTGCACATGTGACTGTAGGCCTACAGTAGTTGGTGTTACTCAAAGGAGTTAAATCTCCATTTATCAGTCCATTATTACTAGTACCAACATAATTAAATGGAAACTGAGTCCAGGCCCAGTGGTACCAACGTTACAGACTGAGCTGAGATATTTTTAGTCCGCCTCTCCTAGAGATATCAATTCGTGGCTTAGCCGAAATCCTAAACCCATTTGGCCGTCGCTCTTCGCTTACAGTACTACCGTAATTTGAAAATATGTGTTCTGAGAAATATTTCAATACATTCACTTTGGCTCCGTAGTTAATTAGTTTAATTATTTCCTCTGGTGTGTTAAGTAGGCCTATAGTACTCTATAACAAAAATAATTGGTATGATCCTAAATTAATACATGATTTTATTTTTATCGTAAAATCTAAAAAAGCTTGACTGTGTCCTAAAGACTACCCACAGCAATATCTTACCGATACAGCCGGATATGTTCGTCAATGGTTTTCTTTTACAATTGTACAATCAAATTACGCAACGTAATTAATTTCTTTATCGGGCTTGGTTGTTTACTCTCGATGCTTTGAAGTCCATTCAAACATTTATTCGGTTCAGTTTCGTAGAATTTATTTTATTTGTTGTATGTTCAGTGTTGTAACAGTGACTAGTGTTTTTCTACATTTGCGTCACTGCCGTGAACAACTGTTCAATATAGTAGATCTACTAGTGCAATTGGAAAAATTTAAAAAGGCAATTTCAGTCTTTTGAAATATCTTTAACATGCTTTCTGAGAATAAAAGCATGTAATTTAATGTATAATTACGTTTTCATTTAATTGGATTTTCTTTTGGAAAACCGTAAGGTTCCAGTTTTACCCGCTGAAAATACGAATGGTTACTTAACAAATACATTGTAGTGATTTTCTTCATTTTAACTTTCTCAACGGAATCCAGAAATCGCTATTGTCAATGGAAATATTAATCCTGATATAATGAGGATCCATCAACTTCCTTGTGTCTCCCCTCCATTCTAATTCTCAACAATACAAGAGGCATTAGAAAGCACCATGTAGTGGTGCATGGTAATTTGTTCAATAGGCAGGGCCGGATTTAGGAATATGCCGCCTGAAGACTATCTATTTTCTGCCGACCCCCCCCCTCACCACAAAAAGGGACAGCCTCATACATAGCTTTATCATTTACTAGCTGTGTACCCGTTCTTCGCACGGGGCGTGTGTACAGTTTATTAAACGAATGATATTAGTGATCTCACAAATTCAATATATAACCTTCAGTTGGTCCATTCTAACGTATCTAAACATCAAGTTTTATGCTTAATAGCTACCAGGTACATTTGTCAAAATCTTGTTAAATCCTTTTCTCATTTAGTCTAGAAGTTATTTCTATTAATGATTTTGTTGCAGTTTGATTAAACATTTATATTCGTATGGTGATTTACTTTATAGTTCTATGAGTATAAACTCATAGACGATTTAAGAAAACTCAGACTTGTAAAAAATATTATATATTCTTATGAAATCTAATATTGAATACTTGAATGGGTGTGACGATAGCTATATGCCAAATCCAATGTATTCCACCCCTGCATCTTGTTCTACCCATGAAAGATATGTACAGACATGTACAATATTAAATCTAAATTCATAATTAGTTATAATTTTAATTCCCAAACCAAGTAAAACAACGCAACATCTGTCAGTAACGTATAGGCACCGCACCGCAGTGTAGATATTAGGTTTACTTAATTCAATTTTTTTGTCTTTAGACTTTACCTAAAACCTCATGTGTTGCCAATGTATACAAAACCAAATAAATAGTGACATCCCATGTTAAAAAGTTATGTCGAAAAACGCAGAAAAATTAAGCATTGATGGTGGGATTACTTTTCCTTATTGCCACGGGAAGTGCTCTTTTTACCTTCTAAATGTCAAAATAAGTATATTTGTTTGTTTACACAAAATAAAAAACAATAACAAACTTCTGCAAATATGTTCTTAAACCATCTGATTCCATTCAACTAATCAGCATGATCCTTGAATGAAAATTACAGTGGTACTATGAGTGTTTTTTGAGCGACTTTCTCACTTCTTCATAAGAACCCTACTCATTAAGTTCTTACACATTAATATTGCCCCGTCTATTCCCGAACTACTTGAAAGATTGAGCAATTTATAAACCTCATTGGTTTTAACTACATATTGTGTTTGATGAAATACACCTCTTTTTGTCAGAACGTGCAATGAAAGCTAAATTGGGAACTAAAATTAGTTTGTAATGATAATAAGAAACATTTTAAGATTTAAGGGTCAAAACTCGTTTTGTAATAATTTCCATAAATTATTTTAATGTTCATATTTAGAACAAAGAATTAGTTTACTTTATTCACTGTATTTAGGCCAGTGAAAAGTTAAAGGGTTTGGTATGAAAGAGTCTGTATTTAAAATTTTAAGTGTTGCCATCTGTGGTGAAAATGACAAACTGTCTAATCCAGCTGATTAAAGAGCATAGATAAAAAGGTAAAATTAAATATTCCCATAAGATTAACATTGAATATTTCTTTTACTACAAGGCAGAGCCTTTTTGACGAACGATGCTTTAGAGCAGCTAAAATCGTTCTAATTGCAACATTTAACAATAATAAAAATTTTCATATCATTTACTAAAGCCCTTGTCGTGTGAAAAGAGATTAAAGATTGGTATTTTAGCACAACTTGGCTACTTTGACATACTATGGGGCAAAGCCCTAAGGTCGCTTAGTCAATTAAAGTTGTAATGAACCTTCACATCACTCTAGTCTATGACATGAAAAAAATCTAGACAATTAGGTTAAGTCGTTATCAAGTGAAAAGAGGACAAAATAGGACCCATGAGCGTTACAGACAGAATGACAGAGAGAGAGACAGACAGACAGAGGGAAAGAAATTTAGATGACACCGATTTTGGATTCTGCGATGTATAAGAAGTAAAAATAACCAAAAATTTCAAAATTCTAAGCAACGTACAGACAAAACTCTAATTTTATTAATATAGATTTATAAATAGCAAGGACATTTTTCAATAACCCATATTCGTAAATTTACGTATCATTTAATATTTTTTCAACCTTACACACGAAGCTATTTGTTTGTTTTACGATGACAAATAAAATTAGTGTGACTAAAACAACTATTTATTCGTTTTTTTTTTTTTAGTTAAGAAACTCACGGACAACCTAAATCGCACAATCAAAGACTTATATGCCAGCAAACATTGACTCAACCTGATTCCCTGAAACGGTTTATAATCAGGTGGTAAATGTTATTAGTGTTTGCCGGCAATGGCGGAGGAAGCCTTTAAGCCATAAACGGGGGAATGACGCACGTTAAGCCCCATCACGTGTTACAGGATTTGGCTTATTGTTTCGCAACCTCGCTATTGTTTTAGTTAAGTAGAGTTGTAAACACCACGGTATGCATTGCATAAAAATTTGCTTAGCCAATAAAACCCCGCATTAATAGATTAAAGTTGTATTGGTAACGTAAAGCAGCAACGATCAATAGACGCCTCCCGCGGTCGTTGCGAGAGGTCGTCAAAGTTTGTTGAAGTAAAGATTGTAACAGGATGAGAGTGTTTAACAATCAAAGTCTACTCTTTTGGTTAGTTTACTACATTTAGTAAAGATGTTATCCTGATCGAAATGCTATAAGTTTTTTGCATCTTTTTCCTTAACAATTGTAGACTAGAGTGGATAGTATACATTCAAAGTTACTGGCTTTATCTCAAGACTTTTAGAAGTTCAAAAAATATTTAAGTAATCCTAGTAAAATTTTTGAAACCAAGAAGACCCATGGAATTTTTTCATGATGTTTTCCTTGTGATCAACGCCAAAAATACAATAAAATCTCCTTAATAATTTAATACAAATTTTCATGCAGACCTGTGTAATCTAAGTGAGTTATATTATCCATGATCATTATATTATTACAAATGTAATTAATTTTATTCATATTATCAGTAGTTTTACTGAGAAGCAAACTTAGTAAAACATGCAAATAATACTAAATATACTGTAATTTTTCTTTCATCATTATTCTGCTCCAAATAATGAAAACATGAATAACACAAGTCATTAATATGTATTACTCTCCAAAAACAGAATAGTAGAGCTGATAAATGGATCAGCGGAGGGCTGTTGTTGAGTCAAATGAGTCGCCGTCGCGTCCTCATTGCCGAGTTTTAAATTAAACTGATGCTCGTTACAGCGAATGCATTCAATATTTTAGAATAATCCTTACTCCGCTCCAATCTGACTTTGTTTGTTATCAAACAATACATTTTTTTTATTCTTGACCCTATGGATACGAAATATAATGTACAGTAGTGACTTTTATGGAACTATTTATAGCTTTATTTCCTATAATGTATCACTAATTTGACACTATTTTAATAATTATCTTGAGTGTCAACTATAAATACGATTTTCAATGTTTTCATTTATTCTATGGTTTTCACTTGATATAAGTTTTGCGATGATATTCAAAGTGTTGCCGTAAAACAATGCATTCCCATAGACACACTCCATGTACTTGTTGTGATTATGATAGGATTCCTCAATGAATGGATCAGTTATACCCTGCCATTTACACTCTAAATCCCTCTTTCAATTTTGCAGGAGCACCGCTTTTAGTAGTGATTGCATGGATTATCATTAAGAGCGTGTTCACCAACGATGCTCCCACCGAGGGGCCACTGGAGGTAAAACAACGATAACATTATTTAGAACTATTGAACCATTATTTGAACTATTTAGAATTATTTTGTTGTATGAACAAATATAGAGTGTGGGAAAAAAGTCCCAAAATGGCCTTATAATTCTGAACAAATTTATTTTAAGAAATATTCCTTGAATCATTTACACATACTTTTTCAGATACAGTAGACATAAATTTTACACAGTACTAGTACAGTAGTACTACAGTACTACAGTACTACAGTAGTACTGTAGTACAGTAGTACAGTTGTACTACAGTAGTACTAGTACAGTTTTTACTACAGTAGTAGTATATAAATTTTTTCCTCTCCATGGAGTAAGGAGAAAATCTTTAATGTATCGGTATTAAATGCCTCAATTAGAAGAGAATAATGCAACAAACTTGCCCTTGGAAGGAAAACGTGTTGAAAATTACATTTGTAATGCAAAGTGTGATATTCAGACAAGTTAAATTACCTCTAAGTAGGTCACGAGGAAATGACGTAATCAAATTGTTGCGCAATCAAACTTTGCGTTAAAATAATATTTTCGAAAAAATTCAATAAGTTTTTATAGGTGACTTTTGAGGTCGGGTTTGTGACACATTTTTCAAAATATAAAGCTCTGTAGAATGATACATGACATAACATAGGGCAATTTAATTTTCAGTACGACTTTCGATACGTACGTCTCCTAAATGAAGTCATAAAACCCTTCTGTTTTCTTTCTTATTATGTTTACTTTCTTATTTTTTTAGGGGTTTAAAATGTTAGTTTTAGATCACTAGTTACTAGATGAATTCATAAAGAGTGTTTCGATGTCACTAAATTTCGTATATGATATCAGAGTGATCCTAAGAATGTGATTTAATTCAGCATAACCATTATTATTTGGTCAAACTAATGTCGTGTGCAGGCCCGGCTGATCTCCGCTATGATGCCGCAGTGCTCTATGCTGGTGCCGGACGTCTACGACTGGATCTACCAGGGTCCGATGCTCAGCGTACTCCTACTCAACATCTTCTTCCTCTGTAGTATCATGTGGGTATGTTTCTCAAAACACAGTAGCTATGTTGCTTTAATATGTGAAGGCATACATTTTTGGGAAATATTCAGACAGCCTACTGTATACCAACAACATCAATTTATGAAAAAATAGGCCATTTAAATTTTATAATTTTTCTAATGTCGGGGGAATCCGACATATCTTCTAGTCTAACATTTTCAAGGTAAAGTGGTTAGATAGTAAAAATGTATAGGCTATTAATAGTCTACTAGTTAATAGTCTAGTAGTTGCTTTGTGGGAAATTTGACTTTGAAAATGGTTTGCATTTTTATGTTTTTATTGTCATTATTATTATTATTTTTTTTTTTTTTGTAAACATAAATCACTTCAAAGCAATCTTAAAGTATTTCCTATAGTGCCTAGCTCCTGTACTATCTAATTTATGTATGTATATAGCTGATGGGGTTCCAATTGTGAAAAATCTGGCGTTAATAACCTGACTCCACCCACATATAGAACCTTTTGATAAGAGGTGTTTATTGAGCATAACTTCATCACATTTTACTAGCAAATTGTATCAGTTTCCTCCTTATCCTGGTTACTCACGTTTTACTGTCTTCTACGAGGTATTCTAAGATTATTTCCCAGGATTTTATTATTAGTCAATGTTTAATCATAAATTCGGCCAAGATCATTTAGTTATTATTGCTGAGTTTAGTTGGTATTTATGATATCCTTTGATTCTAGTTCATAAATATTCCCTTAACCTATCTATATGTTGAAGAGTTGTCATTCTTCTTGTTATTTTTATCCACTCCTAGTGAGTTTTGTTTTAATGAAGGCATCTTTGTAGTCCATAGCCAGAATCCAGGCGAACAAAGGGAGTTGACAGCCCTTTTCATGATTGACTGTCTACTCACTGCCTACGGTTCTTTGAAATCAAGAACCCAAAGTAAAGCTATCTTCGTCCTAACTTTGTTTGCATAGGTTCGTCTTCCCAATAACTTTAGAATTTTATTTTATTTTTTGAGCCATTCCAGGGCTGATTTCAGTTCAATTGCATCAGCACTTTGATGCCGCTTGGCTTCCTGAAAATACTGTGCAGTGCTTTGTCCTGTTTCTTAAATAAATCTTCAAAATTTAACTTTCTATTCCTTCTTGTTAGCTACATGTATGTTGAATAATTAGATGATAGCGGTTCAATGGATTTAGACAGCCTAAAGTCTCTGTACTCTTGACAATAACTTTTCCATGAAGGCTAGAATACAGCATAATACAAGTTTTAGGATTATAATTATGTCTTGAAAAAATTCCTTTACTGAGTAGAAATATCGCTATTAAAGTCAAAGTTAGTTGTTCTGTGTTAATCACTAAGTGACAACGGTGGACTGCAGGTGCTCATCACCAAGCTGAGGTCGGCCACTAACGCGGAGACCCAGCAGTACCGCAAGGCCTCCAAGGCGCTGCTGGTGCTGATTCCGCTACTAGGCGTCACCTACGTGCTGTTCCTGGACGCACCCACGGAGGACCACATCGCCAGCTACTACCACAACGTGAGGGCGGTCATGCTGTCCATCCAGGTAACAGATTCCTCCTGGAGCTCCGTATTATAAATAAGTTTTCTAAGACATTCTAGCATGCTCATGCACGTTCTTTTGTGGCGGAAGTTGTGTTAGAATGCACAGAAATAATTTAAAACATAATATGCTAACAGTTATGTCCATCGGGAAAAGTTTTTTTTTTTACCTTACTTAACCACCTTCCTCTTATATATAGCTATATACTCTTTTTTTTATCACTGCAAGTTTCATTCATGGTAGTTTAGTCAAGTTGTCTAAGATCGTTGCAATAAGCAACAATAACAGTATTACAAGTAACGCCATAAAGAGGTACATTATGACCCAAATACCCCATTTGCATAATGGGCTCTTAAAAATACAGGAGATACATTAAAATTCAGTTTCTCCACCAATGAGAGCTCAGAATACGAAAGTAGTGTTGCAATAAAAAAATACGCAATTGGCACATTTCAGCTGTTAGTTCCATATTACGATTCATATTTTGGTAAGAGAATGTGATCATATGTGAGTGAGAACGACGATTAGGTCACGCAACCGCGTGTGACTATGTTTGGGATGGGTGACCACCTCAGAACTTTTTACATGTTTCTCACTGTAATTTACCAAATTTAATTTTTCTGGGATAAAGTAGTGCATGAACGATTTTTTTCTACTTAAACCTATCGCGATATATTTTGAACACTCACTTTGCATGAGTTCTAGCTTACATCTTACTCATGCTTAAAAGCCTTCATAAAACGATGTATTACTATTAACAAAGTGTGCAAAGAGAACGAATATAAATATTCTTCTATGAATCCCAAACCGTAGAGCATTACTTACGTAATATGCTCACTTGATTTTTGACTTGATCTTCCATTTTTCTATGAAGGGGTTCCTGGTGGCACTGCTGTACTGCTTCCTGAACAGCGAGGTTCAGAACACCCTGAGGCATCACCTCGCCCAGTGGAAGGAGGCCAGGGAGCTGGGCCTGGGGCCGCGGTACTCCAACAGCAAGGAGTGGTCACCGTCCACCCAACAAGAGAACATCAGGTAGGTCACGGACACTGTTTTGGTTTTTCATTATACCGGGTGTCCAGCCTAAAGTGTTACAATAGCTAACTTTTTTTATTTTATGTCTGAAAGTGTACTTCTTATGGGGGACCTCCGTTACTTTTTTATGTTACTTACAAGGGTGTATTTCAATTTTCGTAATTTCCCGCCATTTTTTCAATATGGCGGCCAACTTTTAAATTTCTTATGGAACACACTATATGTTATGGTGTTTTTCAAATTTGCATATAATTTTAAGACTTTTTTTAATCTTTGCCATTTTCTTCTAAACCTCACGGTTAGGGAGCTAGAGGCAATTAAAGTTCATTTTTAGTTCCATAAGAATAACATGGGGCAAATTTTATCTGCCCATATCTCCAAAACCATTGATTAAAATAAAAAATACTCAAGAATAAAAATGTCTTAAATTGATGTTTTAAGAACATTTCACTCATAAAAATTATCATTTACGCATAAATTATCCTCTTTCCAAGATGGCGGAGAAAAAAATAAAATTTTCAAAATTTTTTTGGTTGTTACGAAAAAAATGTTTTTAAAACATCAATTTAAGACATTTTTATTCTTAAGTATTTTTAAATTTAATCAATGGTTTCGGAGATAAGGGCAGATAAAGTTTGCCCCATGTTATTCTTATGGAACTAAAAATGAACTTTAATTGCCTTTAGCTCCCTAACCGTGAGGTTTAGAAGAATAAAAAAGTCTTAAAATTATATGCAAATTTCAAAAACACCATAACATGTAGGGTGTTCCATAAGAAATTTTAAAGTTGGCCGCCATATTGGAAAAATGGCGAGAAATTTTGACAAGTGAAATACATACCAAAAAGCAAAATAAAAAAGTAAAGGGGGTCCCCCATAAGAAGTACACTGTCAGACATAAAATAAAAAAGTTAGCTATTGTAACACTTTAGGCTGGACACCCGGTATATTATACAGGGTGTTCGGAAAAACCGTTTCAGGAATTCAGGAGGTTATTGCCCACATCAAAATAAGCAAAAAAATTCCTATAAACATGTGTCCTAAAATGCTTCGTTAACCCGCTAGCCACCATTTTGTTTTTTACACTAAATAATTTTTATTTCCGTAATGAATCAATGTATTAAGTTAATGTTTGGCATGAACCTTCATCATAGCAATGCCCATTTTCAAGAAAAAAGTTATTTTTTTCCAATATGTATTTTCAAAATGGCGGCCATTTTAAAATTTTAAACTAAAATATCTCAAAACCGGTAAATTTTATAAAATTGACACAAAAAAGTTGACAAATTTTATTATCTATCCAATGGTACCAAGTTTGTAAGGATCTGACAACAAATAACTGAGTTATTGAGATTTTTCAATTAAAATTACCTTAATTTGCATTAATTACAATGCAAAATCAATGTTTTTATGCATAAAAATCTCAATAACTCCGTTATTTGTTGTCAGATCCTTACAAACTTGGTACCATTGGTTAGATAACTAAATTCGTCAACTTTTTTGTGTTTAGTAAAATTTTTATAAAATTTACCGGTTTCGAGATATTTTAGTTTAAAATTTTAAAATGGCCGCCATTTTGAAAATACACATTGGAAAAAATAACTTTTTTCTTGAAAATGGGTATGGCTATGATAAAGGTGCATGCCAAATATTAATTTAATACAATGATCCATTACGGAAATGAAAATTATTTAGTGTAAAAAACAAAATGGTGGCTAGCGGGTTAACGAAGCATTTTAGGACATATGTTTATACGAACTTTTTTGCTGATTTTGATGTGAGCAATAACCTCCTGAATTCCTGAAACGTTTTTTTCCGAACACCCTGTATATATTCTCAAGTGTGGCGAATCGGGTGCAGATATAATAATGTAATCTTACTGCTTACCGTCAAACACGATCCAAATTATGTTCTTGTTCCGTTTCGGAGATTAGAGATTACTCCATCGACGGGTACACGTCGCAGCACACTAAATTATGTCATTAGTTAAAATTGTCTTAGTTTCGCTGCGTCAGTTCGATTAAAAATCAACACAAAACACATACTACATTTAAAACGACACGAACATGGAAAGCACGTGCACATGTTTCGTTATTCGTGTCGTTTTAAATGCTATACTATATACTATATACAAGGCGATACTATATCTTGCCACAAACCTTCAAAGTGAAATTAAGAAAAAAAATTTTGAACTGTGATTGATATTTTTATAATTAATACAAAATTCATGATAACACCCCTAATATCTTATGAAGTATATTAGCCGTAGACTAAATCAATTAAAATATTTAGTGCTAATGATTAAAGCATGTCGGGTCAACTTCCTGACTCAGTAAGACGTATAACAGAAAACTCTCAGAAATCGTTTTAGGGAGCTTATGTTTTAGGGGACATATAAAAAAATCATCAATTTATAATGTACACTATTTCATTTCAAGCATAACTTAAACACACATTACTTGCAGACTGTTCGAGCCCAGCAAGTTCTTCAAGCGCAAGCGGCAGATGAGCGTGAGCGAAGCGACCACGATGACCGTGCTGGGCAACAGCCGCACCAACGGCTCCTACAGCGACGCGCCGCCCCTGCTGCACGGCGAGAACCAGCTGTAGCTGGGGACAGCTACACCTGTAGCAGCAACTCTCCATCTGTTACCTGAGCTGCTCAGCTATAGTTCCTATAACTGAGACTTCTACGTCTATCAATAGATGAATTGCTCTGCCGTATCTTAAGTTGAGACTCTGGCTCTAACTCTCTACCTGTTGAGCTGCTCAGCTGAGTTACTCAGCTGTAGCTAACTCTGGCTGCAACAAAACCTGTAGGTATAACTAAGCTGCTCAGCTGTATTTCCAGATGTAAGTGGGACTCGGTTGAAACTCTGGCTCTAACTCTGTCAGTTGCTACAGCTGAGCTGCTCAGCAGTTACTCCAGCTGTAACTGTGGCTGCGACCCTCCACCTGTATAGCTATGGCTGACTTGCTCAGCTTCTACTACAGCTATAACTCCACCTTCAGGTAGAGATAAGTTGTTCAGCTGTAACTCTGGATCTATCTCCAGCCCAGGTGTAACTTAAGAGTTGATTGATGTGGAGGAACAATTACTCTAGTTATACTCATATTGGGTATAATCGATGAAATCATTGGAACTTTTAGGTTTTATTTAAAAATGGGATTATAAAAATCAATCTGATTGATCGATTTAAGTATTTATTACAACAAAACATTATTGTGGATAATAGTCAATGAAACGTAAAACTGACAGAATCATTGTTAAAGTGAACACAATGTTTTTATTTTATGTAGCGATAAAAGATTTGCATCTTAAACAATTTTTAAAATACAGCATTTATGCTTTGAGATTATAAAAAAGTGTGTTAGCAATTATCTATCAAATTCAAAGTTATATTAAATACAAATATCGCTGAATGACAGAAAACTGAAAGTAATACAATAATTTTGAGAGTCGAATAATAAAACTTAACAGATTTGTAATAATTTACTTGTAAAGTATTTCTTATTTTATGGAGGATTATTTTTTATGTATTTTAGTTATATTGATTTTAATGAGTTGTATTTTAGAATAAGTTTTGAAATCTGCCAATACTCATAAATGGTGCTAATTTTTATTTATTCAGTATTTATATTTATCTGTATGTAGGATTAGATATTGATGTAATTTAAATGTTGTATGTCTGTACTTTAAGTATGTGTATTTTTTTTAATAAAACGTAAGTCAATATGAGGTTTTAATTTTTAATTTGGTAGCCTATTTTTTTTATTTTACAAGTAGTTTCAAAGAAGAAAAATATTTTTTTCTACAGATAAATATACTCATGATTCGTCATACACTACACTAACTTTGTCATATATATATGTGTGTGTGTGTATATATAAACATGTGATAAAATAAGAAATATATAACAATTTTAAGTCACTATATTATTTTGAAAGTGTACAAATGTAAAAATATTTAAAATAAAAAAAATATAATTCGCAGTTTAGAGACGTATGGTCATTATATAAAGGGAGGATATAATAAATAAGATTCAGAATCCAATATAAATAAGGATATTTTGAACTGACACATTATTCCATTAATTTTAAATCAAAATATGAAGATCGAAGAGAAATTTAGTAGTTTATTGTGATGGTCGTAGCTTTGGAAACAAAGTACATTATAAAATATAAAATACTATTTTAAATACAGTATGTAACATTTATTATACAACTTATTTACACCCAGGTATAAAAAAGTTTTAGAATGTATTGTTTTGCAGTTTCAAACAAGCATTGTTTCTATTCTCTAATAGAAATAATATCACAGTGTATGCTTGATTCTACTTTTACCATTAAAAGTAAAACGAAAAAGCCCAACTGAGAAATGTGTGGCCAATGTATACAAATATTTTAACGTAAAAAAATAGTTTTGTAACAAATAAATAGCGTGAGATATTCTGCTCAAAAACAGTAATAAAAGTTTATTAAATTAATTAAGTTTATTAAATTAATTAAGTTTATTAAAGAAATTATAAATTTAATTGATTTTTCTTTAACTCACTGGTACATTTTAAAAATCTATTTAGCTTTCGCTAATTAAGTTATAAGCCCACCGGAGAGCATAAAGATGCCTGATAATTGAAGCTTCTATCAAATGAATTCTTTACAAACTCAAGTTATTGTAATTTTTATTGTTTTGTAAATCTTATTATCTTGAATTAAAAAGAGATATTTGGGGAATTAAATTTGGCATTTTAATTTTATGAATGAATTATAAATGAAAGAATGTATGGCTTAAGTGTAAGGCCCATTTATTGCTTTTTA
Organism: Neoaliturus tenellus; assembly: GCA_030545055.2. Classification (NCBI taxonomy): domain Eukaryota; kingdom Metazoa; phylum Arthropoda; class Insecta; order Hemiptera; family Cicadellidae; genus Neoaliturus; species Neoaliturus tenellus. The sequence goes on along the minus strand of CM061534.1, from coordinate 178,891,782 downwards.
ATAATGGGTAAGAATAAATTATATTTACGATTAAAAAAGGAAGTATTAAAAGCCAAATTTTTTAATGAGTGATCACAGAGCGAAGCACATTAGTATGGTTGAAACTGAAGTTAAACAGATTTTAAATATTTTAAAGTTAATCTCTTTGTTTGGTTACTTATAAACACTTAGTTTTTTAAGTATGGTACCTACATTCTCCTAAAAACCAAGATACGGGATTATAAAGACTCTCCCTACTTTCAAGAATTTGCAATATTGGGATTACACGAAGATAGTCTACTTTTTGTGCAAAGAAAGAAAGTTTAGGCTTGGTTTAGGCCAATAGTTTTAATTTTATATCCAGAAGCGTCTCCAGACAGAGGTCGGCGTCAGACGAGACGGACGTCACCCAGGGGGTTGGTGCTCTCTAGGAAGTTGCTGATGACGGTGCTGAGGATGCCATTGAACACGAGCTCCACGAACCCGAGGAAGTACGGCTCGACGGCGTCCACGATGGGCGTCAGCACGCCGCTCGAGCTGCGCCACTCGTCCTCCTCCTCATCGTCATCGTCCTCGTCATCGTCCTCAGCGTTGGAACTGAAACGTGTTATGAAACTTTAGCATCAACTCGGTACTACCCTACAATGGACATCTATTGTCCTTATCTTTTTTTTTTTTTTTTAATTTGAATTCTGGTCAAGATTACTATTGTAGCCTTATTAATTTATTGGGCCAATACTATTCGTAAGCTGATCCGATAGATAGTCAAATCGTATTGGTTCTTTATACTACGTCTCAGCTACGTGCATTGTTCTGCTAAAGTTTGTGCGCCTTGGTTGGATCTAGGCTGCAACTAGAGAGAAAAACATCAAGCATGAAGGAAGAACTTGTTGAGCGATATTGTTCAATTCTTGATTGGGGAGAAGAATCAAAGACATTTGATGAATCCATCATAAGTAATACTCACCCGTAATCTATTAACTAATAAAAATTCTTTATTATCTCAAACTATAGTTTCCTGAGAATCCTATTTAGTTTAGTATGTTATTATGACTGGTACTAAACATTTTGGACGTAAGTCAACAAAATAATTTGCATATATAATTTCCCCAATTTTACGTAGGTACGCTGTGTCTGTCTCTTCTATGAAGAGGATTAACTGCTATAATGTAAACTTAAGAATAAAATACCCCCGTCGCAGCAGACCTGCGTACTCAGCGAATTTCCAATGGAATTTTGGTATATTTTCTATTTCCCCATAAAATCCATGGGGATGAGAGTATGTAGGATTGCCGCCATATGGGTTTTGTTGGTAAATATAAGTTAAACCCTACCTAGTGATTGTACATACCAAATTTTATAAGACTATGGTGTTCTTTTTATTTTCCCAATAAACCCTATAGGGGTGAGTACGTAGGTTTGCCGCCATATGGGTTTTCTAAGCAAATATAAGTTTAACACTTCCTAATGAATGTACATACAAAATTTTATCAAGATATGTTAATAAATAAGCAAGATACATAGAAGGTTTTGTTGATTTCCCATAAGAATAACATGGAAAACATACTTTTTGGATTTTTTCCATAACCATTTAAACTAGGTAAAAAATTCAAAATACTAGATTGTTTTTTTAAGCTCTTGTAAATGTTTTAAGTTAAAATTGTTGAATTTTCTAAATAAAAGTAAAAAAAGCCAAAAACCCATTTTTAACCCTTTTGAAAACCCATAAAACCCCGTTCCCATTGTCCGATCATTCTGGTTTGCGAACTAAACCTAGTAGACGCTGGCTTACACCCCTGTACCAAATTCCATCAAAATCGGAGGTTCCGTTCAAAAGTTATCGTGTTCACGGACACACATATATGTATTAGCTCTACAAGTTTGGTCCAATGAAACTTTGCCGTATCTCACCCCCTTCACCCTTTAAAATGGGCGTACTTTCAAAATTTTGAAATCTTTTCACAAAAGTCTTGTTGATTTAATAAGTTTTTTTACCATACTGGCACATAGATGCTTGAAGTTCAGTACATATTATGACCTCAACCGTTCTTTCAATAGTATCAGCTATTTTCCGATTTCATTCAAAGTTAAGTCCAAAAACATCGTAAAAACTTGAAGTTTTTTTCATGTAAAGTGTTAGTAATTTACGTCAATCTGCTAAATATACTGCAATATCGATACATGTTTTGCCAGTGTTACGTTTTATTTTAGACACTCTGAAAATTTAGTCTTATGAAATTTAGCTGTACCTCACCCCTTCACAAGTTTATAGGGGCGTACTTTCTAAATTGTAAAGTTCTTTCACCGAAAATGGTGCTATCCTAAAACTTTAAATTTACTATTATGGTACTTAGATGTTTGAAATTTAGTATATATTATAACTTCAAATAGGTCACACTATAGTAAAAGCCATAAGTCAATTTTAATACAAGTTTAGTCATTGTCATAATTTAGTAATTATCGTATTTGTTACACCTATAGCTATTAATCCTGCCAATAATTTTCCCTAGATTAACCTTAGGGATTTTGTTAACATTAGGACCAAACCCTACATTAAGACAAAACTTGAGCTTTGATCTGTATTTTTTTGAAGTAAATTATTAGACGTTAATGAATTAGGGGGAACGAACTAGGGAGCATGGGGGCGGAGCCCCCATCGAGCCGTAGGCGAGTATATATATACAGTGTTCATTTTTTTATGCTCACCATTGGGATCTCGCAAACTATAAAAGCTACAGGAAAGGTCAAATTAGCAAAGTAGTGCGGAATTATAAGCTGAACAATATTATGTGTAAGAATCCCAGATATTTCTAGACTACTGGTTCGTTCGCTGTGCTCGAAAAACTGTTTTTTGCTCAAAACTTCTTTTGCCTTAAATAACTTTGTTATTTGTTGAAATACAAAAAAACTTTTTAGAGAAAACTTTACTAAAATTTTACGTAGATTCTGAATATTAAAAATCAAATTTTTTACTTCAAACGGTTTTCGAAATATTTTAGACAAGTTGATTATTTTTAATGCAAGTATGTATTTTTTTCATCATCATAAAAAAGAAATAATTTTTTTGGTCACGAAAATACCAAATATGGCGTATTTATTTATCATAATAATTATTTTATTATAAAAAATGTGATTAGTAAGCAACCCTGAAATGCTAATAATGAGGATGCTTCTAGCATGTGGTGCAACAATGGTGTAAATCAGCTGTTTTTTTTTTTTTAATTTTGTGTTTTATATTTTGTTGCTTACATTGTTGATCAGCTGTTTACCGGCATCCGCGGTTTTCTATAAAACAATGGTGTAAATCAGCTGTTACATGGAATATATATATATATATATATATATATATATATATATATATATATATATATATATATATCAATTTAAACGAACGGTGTTTCTGGCTTCTAGGGATGTCAAAACGAAAAAGTATCATGGTCCCGGGCTTAGGTCTTACCGTGACTACTACCGTAATAGCGTATTCCCTATAGGGAAATTCGCTAAAAGTAACCATCGTAATAAATTGACAGTTGTCGCACCTACATTATTAATCAATACAGTTATGAGAGACTACAATACAATAAGTACAATACAATAAGTATTGTAAGTATATAGAATAAATATGTTCATGGGAAACAAAATCAATTTAAATAACAACTAGACTTATGAATCTTGTATGACTAAAATTCATAATAGGGCCTACTGTAATAGCTTCTTGTTTTTGAGCTTCTTGTGTTGTTGTTTTGTGGAGAAAATTCTAGTGGTTAATCGTATGTCAATTACTGTTAATCTACAAGGGACTTGTCGCAAAATTCAAGTAAAATATTTTAAGATGTCAATTGGTTTAAACCATCAGTGTAGAAGAGTTCCTCTCTCATGGACGTCACAACCATATGCATTTGCATCGCAGCTAGATAAGTGTGTCACCTGTGGTAGGAGCGGGAGGCCTGAACCGTGAACGTGAGGGTGAGTCTTCTCTCAGGGTCGGTGATGTTCCCCTTGATGGTGACGGAGGAAGCCGTCTGCAGCAGAGACGATGTCAACTCCGACTCCGAGTCTCCCTGCGACGCAATTCAACTTTAACGTCCAAATAAAGGGGTGTTCGGTGCGTTAAATCTGGTATCTCTCATTTTTTTTATCGGTTGTATAGGATGTTGGCTTGATTATTAAACCCATTTTTTCACTCGGGCAATGAAAGCATCATTGGCACTAAAAATAGTCACTTTTTAATTTTTTGCAATTCTACCATAAAGGGCAGGTTTCACAAAAAGTGTTCACAGCATTGATTTAAAATCGCTAAAATCACGGTTTCCCGAAAAAATACTAAACTTTGAATTTACGTAAATAAAAACTATAAGCTCCACAAATATTATTTTCATCTGAAATTGTACAGAATTTCATTCAAAACAAAAATGCTGCTATCACAGTTTTCATGAAACAAGCCCTTCTTGGTAAGAATTCAAAAATGTAGAAATTGCCAATTTTTTAAGCTTTTTTAAGTTTTTTTTTTCAATTTTAGTCAAAGATACGTTCATCACCCGAATGCAAAAAATTGGTTTTATAATCAGACCAACGTCCTAAACAACTGAGCAAAGAATCAAATATATTTTAAAGACGCAAAGAAAAATGTGCAAAGATTTAATGCACCTTAAAAGTACATAATGACTGGACTAAATATAAAATTCTACTTTTTACTCCCCTTACGATTTTCATTTTTTCCCTAGAACATTAGTTTACAATGTGAGCTATTTCAAAAGTAGCTATTTTAATTGGCCAATTAGAAAATCAGCAGAAAGGAATGTTTATTAGCTTTACATTTTATATGCTGTGATAAAAGGCCGTTATGTATTTTACCTCAGACAGTTCCTTGCTGTCCTCCTGCCCCTTGCCAACCAACATGTCCATTTGTTTTATAATCATCTGTAGAAGCTCACTGTTTCCAGCTCCCAAATCCACAGTAGCTGAAAATGAAGTACTGTATTATGACATTTTTTAAGCTGAAAATCCATAGTAGTGTAAAATTGCGGCCGCTGGCCCAGTTCAAGGTCACCTGAGGGATGACGTCATCGAGGTCAATGACCTCACCGATGACGTCATCGATGACGTCATCGATGACGCAATCGATGACGTCATCACTAATGACGTCATTTCGATGACGTCACACCCATGACGTCACAGAAATGACGTGCTGATGACGTCATCACCCCTTACGTCATCAAAATGACGTCACCAACGCCACTGAGGTCAAGGTCATGCCGAAACTTAAAATTTTTTGGCACTTTTGCTGTTTCTCGCACTACGCTCCGAGTTTCAGTCAGAGTCCCCGTGACCTTGACCACTTGGAGCGAATTTTCGACGAGAAACGGCAAAAGTGCCAAGTTAAACTCGAGTTTCTGACATGACTCTGCCTAAATGGGCAATCGGTTATCCCTCAGGTGACCTTGAACCAGTACAACGCCCGCAATTTCATGTTACTGCGACCTTGAAAACTTAACAACGGAGCGCCGACACCGATGCGCACCCCACGACAGCCACCGAGTGACTGACTGTCAGGCTCTGTGTATGCTAGGTATATCGGCTTGAGAGACTAAGACTCTAAACTGTCAGGAATGGGAGTAACTAACTGAATTTTGCAAGGAAAAGTCATTTCATCCAATATTTTAAACAAATCCTCATCAGTAAAACTGACATTAGTCTGTTTTGTATAAAACTTAGGGTGTCCGCGCAACAGTTTGCGCCACTTAGCTAAAGTTGAAACTCTCTTAACTTTGAGTGGTGGACAGTGAGCAACTAATAAAGTCCTAACACGGCTAAGTTTCTTACCTAAAGTGTCCTGCGACATGGCTTCACCTCACAAAAGTCCGCACAATACTGAGAGACTGCTTGTAGCGCATGAGTCAAGGGAAAAGAGGTGGGGGAAACAGCAGGAGTGGGGGAAGGTCACAGTGGCGGGGGAAGGTGAGGTGGTACGCTGGAGTATCGCATCACTTCACCATGAGCTGTCCTACAGTCAACACACTGTTCTCTTGGCCCGAGTTGGCACTAGAAGAAACATTTCTGTACAGCTTAGGCTGTGAGAGTCGAGGAAGCAAAGTCAAAGTGGAAATTGCGTTAAACTCCAAGATGAAGAGTCTCCTAAACAAACTAATTGTATCCCTGCAATCCCCTATAACTTTAGAGAAATACCACTTTATAAAGCGACACCTTAGTCTTTGGCAAAACGAATTGGAATTGGAAAAGATTACAGTAAAATTAATTTAACTTAAAACTTGGACTGGACACTCATGGCGATACCACGTGGCGTGCAAACGCCACCCTAAACATTACAAGTTAGGTTATTGAGCACCTCTGGTACGATAACCGACGTGCTAGAGTTAAAGTGTGATGACCTTGAGTCAAAACACTGAAATACTACAAGTCGATATCGTCCCAGAGTTAAAGTGTAGTGACCTACATTCAGAACTTGTAAAATTACTTACATATAGAGAGCTAGAGAACAGCGAGACGCACCGCATGGAAGCCGGAGACATACTGGCGAAGCAGTGTTGTGCAGCCTAGGGACCCAGTTGTGGTGGGGGTATAGCCAACACTTAGAGTACAAGTGTTGTGGGTGACCTCGAGGGTGACCTTGAACCAGCTCGAGAAGTGACCCGTACTCTAGGTATATGGGAAGTGGTGGGGGAAATCTCAAGGTCATTCAAATGGAGTTTAAAAAAAGTCAAAGAGTAGAGAGACTATTCTACTCTTCAGAGTCCTCGTGACCTTGAGGATTTGGAGCCAATTTCTACGAGAAATAGCAAAAGTGCAGTAGCACCGTTTTGGTGCTACCTTAAATGTAAATGTTAATTAGTCCCTTAAATGTTAAAGTGTGATGACCTTGAGCATAAGAGTTAAAGTTTTCTTGGGGAGACAATTCGATGTTGTCCCAGAGTTAAAGTGTTAAGACCTTGAGTCAAAACACAGAAATATTACAAGTCGATGTTGTCTCATAGTTAAAGTGTGGCGACCTTGAGTAAAACTCAGAAATATTTAACCTATGTTGTTCCAAAGTTAAAGTGTGGTGACCTTGAGGAAAAAATTAGAAATATTTACCCCATGTTGGCCCAGAGTTAAAGTGTAATGACCTTGAGTCTGTCATGTGACACTGCTCGGGTGACCTTGAACTGGCCCGGCTGCCTTACTCTAACCATTACTGCAACCGCGATGTGCACCCTACGACAGACACCGAGCGACTGACTATTAGGCTCCGCGTAATCTAGGTATATGGGAAGTGGTGGGGGGGAATTGCGATGACCTTGGGAAACTTGAAAATGTCACGCCAGGTAGCACCGTTTTGGTGCTACCTTAAATGTAGATGTTAAAGTGTAATGACCTTGAGTAAAAAAACATAGAAATAATACAAGTCGATATTGTCCCAGAGTTAAAGTGTGGTGACCTTGAGTGAAAACATAGAAATATTACAAGTTGATGTCGTCCCAAAGGTAAAGTGTGGTGACCTTGAGCATAAGAACTAAAGTTTTCTTGGTATGACAAGTTTAAGTAGATTCAGAGTTAAAGTGTGGCGACCTTGAGTGAAAACATAACAACATTACAATTTGAAGTCGTCCCAGAGGTAAAGTATTATGACCTTGAGTGAAAACACAGAAAAACCACAAGTCGATGTCGTCCCAGAGTTAAAGTGTGGTGACCTTGAGGGAAAAGTTCTGAAATATTTTAGCCTATGTTGGTCCAGAGTTAAAGTGTAGTGACCTTGAGCATTTGTCTTGGTATGACAATTTGATGTTGCACCAGAGTTAAAGTGTTGGGTGAAGTCTGGGTGAACCTTGAGTGAAAACATAGAAATATTACAAGTTGATGTCGTCCCAGAGGTAAAGTGTGATGACCTTTAGTCAAAACACAGAGAAACCACAAGTCGATGTCGTCCCAGAGTTAAAGTGTGGACCTTGAGGGAAAAATTCTGAAATATTTAGCCTATGTTGGTCCAGAGTTAAAGTGTAGTGACCTTGAGCTGAAAAACTTGTAAAATACTTACATCAATAGAGACGGTAATCCCCGCTCTCACCCCTGCGCCCCAGTGGCGCCCCCAACCCTGCGCCCCTGGTAGCACCCCCACCCCTGCGCCACCGATGGCGCCCCTGGGTGTGGTAGCCCGGTGGAGATATAAGGCGGCCCCGCTCATAGCCGGCTCACAGCCCGTCCCCGTGCGTTGAGCTACCTAAAGGTTTGAGCAAACACTTAGAAATATTTACTCTTCGTACGATCAGAGTTAAAGTTTTCATCTCAACAGACGTACCCCCAGGTTTGAACCAACACTTGGAAAAATTTACTCATGGTACAACAGTTTTATGTTTTCGCCAAATAAGTGTAAGTGTGGTAAATTGAACTGGCTAAAATGTTATAATTTGCTAAGTTTGTATTGTTGTACATGATAAATCCTAAACTTTAACTTATAACCGTACAGCAGAGTGCCAAAACCAGTGTGCACCCCACGACAGTCGCAGAGCGACTGACCGTACGGCTACGGGTGGCCTAGGTATAAGGAAAGTGGTGGGGGGAATTGCGATGACCTTGGGGACTTTAACAATTGTGACTATAGGTAAAACTTAAGTTTTCGTTATTTCAACCTAAGGTCTTGGCTTTTCGCGTTTCAGAGTGTATTAAAGCGATCTAGCTATTAATTGTAAAATTGATTTCTTAAAAGATAGTCATTTTTACGCTGGGTGTTGGTAAATTTGTTAGAGTCCTGATTGCCCATACAAAACCAAACTTTTTTATTATTCAATATTTCAGTCTGGGATTTCGGATTTACATGTTTCAGCGTATTTTAGAGTGTTTAAGCTTATCTTAAAAATTTGAAAAACTTTAACATTTTTTACAGTTGACTGATAGAATATTTCTGTCAGGAGTGACTATAGGTAAAATTTAAGTTTTCGTTATTTCAACCTAAGGTCTTGGCTTTTCGCGTTTCAGAGTGTATTAAAGCGATCTAGCTATTAATTGAAAAATTGATTTCTTAAAAGATAGTCATTTTTACGCTGGGTGTTGGTAAATTTGTTAGAGTCCAGATTGCCCATACAAAACCAAACTTTTTTATTATTCAATATTTCAGTCTGGGATTTCGGATTTACATGTTTCGGCGTATTTTAGAGTGTTTAAGCTTATCTTAAAAATTTGAAAAACTTTAACATTTTTTACAGTTGACTGATAGAATATTTCTGTCAGGAGTGACTATAGGTAAAATTTAAGTTTTCGTTATTTCAACCTAAGGTCTTGGCTTTTCGCGTTTCAGAGTGTATTAAAGCGATCTAGCTATTAATTGAAAAATTGATTTCTTAAAAGATAGTCATTTTTACGCTGGGTGTTGGTAAATTTGTTAGAGTCCAGATTGCCCATACAAAACCAAACTTTTTTATTATTCAATATTTCAGTCTGGGATTTCGGATTTACATGTTTCAGCGTATTTTAGAGTGTTTAAGCTTATCTTAAAAATTTGAAAAACTTTAACATTTTTTACTAAAATTTGCGAGTTGACTGATAGAATATTTCTGTCAGGAGTGACTATAGGTAAAATTTAAGTTTTCGTTATTTCAACCTAAGGTCTTGGCTTTTCGCGTTTCAGAGTGTATTAAAGCGATCTAGCTATTAATTGAAAAATTGATTTCTTAAAAGATAGTCATTTTTACGCTGGGTGTTGGTAAATTTGTTAGAGTCCAGATTGCCCATACAAAACCAAACTTTTTTATTATTCAATATTTCAGTCTGGGATTTCGGATTTACATGTTTCAGCGTATTTTAGAGTGTTTAAGCTTATCTTAAAAATTTGAAAAACTTTAACATTTTTTACAGTTGACTGATAGAATATTTCTGTCAGGAGTGACTATAGGTAAAATTTAAGTTTTCTTTATTTCAACCTAAGGTCTTGGCTTTTCGCGTTTCAGAGTGTATTAAAGCGATCTAGCTATTAATTGAAAAATTGATTTCTTAAAAGATAGTCATTTTTACGCTGGGTGTTGGTAAATTTGTTAGAGTCCAGATTGCCCATACAAAACCAAACTTTTTTATTATTCAATATTTCAGTATGGGATTTCGGATTTACATGTTTCAGCGTATTTTAGAGTGTTTAAGCTTATCTTAAAAATTTGAAAAACTTTAACATTTTTTACTAAAATTTGCGAGTTGACTGATAGAATATTTCTGTCAGGAGTGACTATAGGTAAATTTAAGTTTTCGTTATTTCAACCTAAGGTCTTGGCTTTTCGCGTTTCAGAGTGTATTAAAGCGATCTAGCTATTAATTGTAAAATTGATTTCTTAAAAGATAGTCATTTTTACGCTGGGTGTTGGTAAATTCGTTAGAGTCCAGATTGCCCATACAAAACCAAACTTTTTTATTATTCAATATTTCAGTCTGGGATTTCGGATTTACATGTTTCAGCGTATTTTAGAGTGTTTAAGCTTATCTTAAAAATTTGAAAAACTTTAACATTTTTTACTAAAATTTGCGAATTGACTGATAGAATATTTCACTAAGTCACGAGTTTTTATTGTTGTACATGATAAATCCTAAACTTTAACTTAAAACCGTACAGCAGAGTGCCGACACCAGTGTGCACCCCACGACAGTCGCAAAGCGACTGACCGTACGGCTCCGGGTGCCCTATGTATAAGGTAAGTGGTGGGGGGAATTGCGATGACCTTGGGGACTTTAACAATTGTGACTATACGTAAAATTTCGTTGTTCATTATATCAACCTAAGGTCTTGGCTTTTCGCGTTTCAGAGTGTATTAAAGCGATTTAGCTATTAATTGTAAAATTGATTTCTTAAAAGATAGTCATTTTTACGCTGGGTGTTGGTAAATTTGTTAGAGTCCTGATTGCCCATACAAAACCAAACTTTTTTATTATTCAATATTTCAGTCTGGGATTTCGGATTTACATGTTTCAGCGTATTTTAGAGTGTTTAAGCTTATCTTAAAAATTTGAAAAACTTTAACATTTTTTACAGTTGACTGATAGAATATTTCTGTCAGGAGTGACTATAGGTAAAATTTTAGTTTTCGTTATTTCAACCTAAGGTCTTGGCTTTTCGCGTTTCAGAGTGTATTAAAGCGATCTAGCTATTAATTGAAAAATTGATTTCTTAAAAGATAGTCATTTTTACGCTGGGTGTTGGTAAATTTGTTAGAGTCCTGATTGCCCATACAAAACCAAACTTTTTTATTATTCAATATTTCAGTCTGGGATTTCGGATTTACATGTTTCAGCGTATTTTAGAGTGTTTAAGCTTATCTTAAAAATTTGAAAAACTTTAACATTTTTTACAGTTGACTGATAGAATATTTCTGTCAGGAGTGACTATAGGTAAAATTTTAGTTTTCGTTATTTCAACCTAAGGTCTTGGCTTTTCGCGTTTCAGAGTGTATTAAAGCGATCTAGCTATTAATTGTAAAATTGATTTCTTAAAAGATAGTCATTTTTACGCTGGGTGTTGGTAAATTCGTTAGAGTCCTGATTGCCCATACAAAACCAAACTTTTTTATTATTCAATATTTCAGTCTGGGATTTCGGATTTACATGTTTCAGCGTATTTTAGAGTGTTTAAGCTTATCTTAAAAATTTGAAAAACTTTAACATTTTTTACTAAAATTTGCGAGTTGACTGATAGAATATTTCTGTCAGGAGTGACTATAGGTAAAATTTAAGTTTTCGTTATTTCAACCTAAGGTCTTGGCTTTTCGCGTTTCAGAGTGTATTAAAGCGATCTAGCTATTAATTGAAAAATTGATTTCTTAAAAGATAGTCATTTTTACGCTGGGTGTTGGTAAATTTGTTAGAGTCCTGATTGCCCATACAAAACCAAACTTTTTTATTATTCAATATTTCAGTCTGGGATTTCGGATTTACATGTTTCAGCGTATTTTAGAGTGTTTAAGCTTATCTTAAAAATTTGAAAAACTTTAACATTTTTTACTAAAATTTGCGAATTGACTGATAGAATATTTCACTAAGTCACGAGTTTTTATTGTTGTACATGATAAATCCTAAACTTTAACTTAAAACCGTACAGCAGAGTGCCGACACCAGTGTGCACCCCACGACAGTCGCAAAGCGACTGACCGTACGGCTCCGGGTGCCCTATGTATAAGGTAAGTGGTGGGGGGAATTGCGATGACCTTGGGGACTTTAACAATTGTGACTATACGTAAAATTTCGTTGTTCATTATATCAACCTAAGGTCTTGGCTTTTCGCGTTTCAGAGTGTATTAAAGCGATTTAGCTATTAATTGTAAAATTGATTTCTTAAAAGATAGTCATTTTTACGCTGGGTGTTGGTAAATTTGTTAGAGTCCTGATTGCCCATACAAAACCAAACTTTTTTATTATTCAATATTTCAGTCTGGGATTTCGGATTTACATGTTTCAGCGTATTTTAGAGTGTTTAAGCTTATCTTAAAAATTTGAAAAACTTTAACATTTTTTACAGTTGACTGATAGAATATTTCTGTCAGGAGTGACTATAGGTAAAATTTTAGTTTTCGTTATTTCAACCTAAGGTCTTGGCTTTTCGCGTTTCAGAGTGTATTAAAGCGATCTAGCTATTAATTGAAAAATTGATTTCTTAAAAGATAGTCATTTTTACGCTGGGTGTTGGTAAATTTGTTAGAGTCCTGATTGCCCATACAAAACCAAACTTTTTTATTATTCAATATTTCAGTCTGGGATTTCGGATTTACATGTTTCAGCGTATTTTAGAGTGTTTAAGCTTATCTTAAAAATTTGAAAAACTTTAACATTTTTTACAGTTGACTGATAGAATATTTCTGTCAGGAGTGACTATAGGTAAAATTTTAGTTTTCGTTATTTCAACCTAAGGTCTTGGCTTTTCGCGTTTCAGAGTGTATTAAAGCGATCTAGCTATTAATTGTAAAATTGATTTCTTAAAAGATAGTCATTTTTACGCTGGGTGTTGGTAAATTTGTTAGAGTCCAGATTGCCCATACAAAACCAAACTTTTTTATTATTCAATATTTCAGTCTGGGATTTCGGATTTACATGTTTCAGCGTATTTTAGAGTGTTTAAGCTTATCTTAAAAATTTGAAAAACTTTAACATTTTTTACTAAAATTTGCGAGTTGACTGATAGAATATTTCTGTCAGGAGTGACTATAGGTAAAATTTAAGTTTTCGTTATTTCAACCTAAGGTCTTGGCTTTTCGCGTTTCAGAGTGTATTAAAGCGATCTAGCTATTAATTGTAAAATTGATTTCTTAAAAGATAGTCATTTTTACGCTGGGTGTTGGTAAATTTGTTAGAGTCCAGATTGCCCATACAAAACCAAACTTTTTTATAATTCAATATTTTAGTCTGGGATTTCGGATTTCCATGTTTCACCGTATTTTAGAGTGTTTAAGCTTATCTTAAAAATTTGAAAAACTTAAACATTTTATACTAAAATTTGCGAGTTGACTGATAGAATATTTCTATGTCAGGAGTGACTATAGGTAAAAATTTAAGTTTTCGTTATTTCAACCTAAGGTCTTGGCTTTTCGCGTTTCAGAGTGTATTAAAGCAATCTAGCTATTAATTGTAAAATTGATTTCTTAAAAGATAGTCATTTTTACGCTGGGTGTTGGTAAATTTGTTAGAGTCCAGATTGCCCATACAAAACCAAACTTTTTTATTATTCAATATTTCAGTCTGGGACTTCGGATTTACATGTTTCAGCGTATTTTAGAGTGTTTAAGCTTATCTTAAAAATTTGAAAAACTTTAACATTTTATACTAAAATTTGCGAGTTGACCGATAGAATATTTCTATGTCAGGAGTAACTATACTAAAAATTTAGTATTACATTATTTCAACCTAAGGTCTTGGCTTTTCGCGTTTCAGAGTGTATTAAAGCGATCTAACTATTAATTGAAAAATTGATTTCTTAAAAGATAGTCATTTTTACGCTGGGTGTTGGTAAATTTGTTAGAGTCCCGATTGCCCATACAAAACCAAACTTTTTTATTATTCAATATTTCAGTCTGGGATTTCGGATTTACATGTTTCAGCGTATTTTAGAGTGTTTAAGCTTATCTTAAAAATTTGAAAAACCTTGACATTTCATACTAAAATTTGCGAGCTGACCGATAGATTATTTCTAAGTCAGGAGTGACTATCCCGAGTGGATATAGGTAAAATTTAAGTTTTTATATTTCAACCTAAGGTCTTGACTTTTCGGGTTTCAGAGTTTATTAAAGCGGCTTTTGGGTGATTATTGAATTTCTATTTAGGCTTAAATGTCTTTATCTAAAGGTAGCACCGTTTTGGTGCTACCTTTGAAGTAGTATATTTATACATAAAATATTGCTTTAAGTTTTAAACAACATTATAAGCGTTTATACTGTGTTCATATCAATCTACCAAATATGTTTATATATTAAACACAATTGTGGTTTTCACTTTTAACACTAAATTGAAAAGTTCTAATTGGGCTTAACCCATAAAGATGTTGTTACTTAAAGGTAGTCTCGTTTTTGTGCTACCTTTGATGTACTAATTTTATAAATAAAATTTTGATTTAGGTTTTTAAACACTTTTAAAGGATTTTTAAGGTCAAACAACCCAATATGTTTATATATGTAAATTCCTAATAAAACCTTAAGGTTATTTTGTAACTTCCATTTCGCTTTAAACCCACATTAATGTTGCTATTTTAAGGTAGCACCATTTTGGTGCTACTCTTGATGTGCTATTTTTTATACATAAAGTTTTGTTTCAAAAATTTAAACAACACTTTAAAGAATAGATTTTAGGTCAAACTACTAGATATATTATTATGTATTTAAATTCTTAACAAACTAGTTTTCACCTTAAAGGTGACTTAGAAGTTAAACTTGGGCTTAACCCATATAAATGTTGCTACCTAAAGGTGCCACCTTGTAAAATATATCTACAAGTTTTTTAAGCAACTATTTTATGTACAGTTTTTTTTTTTAGTCAGAACTAGCATATATATATATATGCGTGTGTGCGTGTGTAAATTCTTAACCAAACATTAGTTTTAACCTTAAAAGTGATAAAGTAACCCTCTTTTGGCAGAAAGGGTAGCATCGTTTTGATGCTACCTTTAAGGTCCTATTTAATAGTGTTTTTTTTAATATGTAATATGTTTTTAAAATATGTTAGTAAAACATAAAGCATATTGTGTTGGTATATAATTCTGATATATATTTGTTTTTTTTTTTTTTACAAGAAAAGTTTTAAATGTAATGTACAATTGTGTATGTCCTTTAGTATTCCTCTACTGCGCATGCGCAGAAGGTTTTTCTCCATTCTCCGTTGGGTATAAAAGCAGCTCGTTTAACCATGTCTTTCATTATTTGGCGAACTTTTGCCGAGTGAACATCTTTTTCACAACTCCGGTTTTTTCGGATATTTAAAAGGTGTATGATAATTTTAATATTCAATTAATATTTAAATTAAATAGATAACAAATTACTTTAGCATGTCTGCACTGCAGTGTTACATGTTTGATAATAAACCTGTAGCTGTCTTATTTGATCGTGAAAACAATCCATGGTTTAAGGCTAATGATATATCAGAGATTCTAGAATACAAAAGACCACGGAAAGCAATAAATGATCTAGTTAAAGAAAAATATAAAAAGTTATTTAAGGATATAGATGGAACTAGTTCAGTGCTACCCTCTAACTTTCAAAAAAGTACCACATTCATCAATGAACCAGGATTATATTCCTTAATTTTATCGTCTAAGATGAGATTAGCTAAACGCTTTCAAGATTGGGTGTTCGAAGAAATCCTCCCATCAATTCGCAAGTATGGAGAATATAGAATTAAAAAAGAAAACCTTGAGTTGACTCACTCTTTACATAAAGTGTTGGCAAATAATCAAAAACTAATTGAAACGTTAATTAATCAAATACCTAAAGTTGCTGTTATACCTGATAATATGGATTTAAAACATATCTTTTGTGTATTGGAAAAAGACACATACTATGAAAAGTATGGAGTAATGGAGTATAAGTGCATTCGTACAGAAAGAAGACGATATAAAAGAGCGCTAAAGAGAGCTAAGAAAGATGGTTTTGTACCAAGTTTTTCAAAATATCCTGTGCCAAACAGTATAAATATCTTAAATAAAGCTAAAGAGGTTATGCATAGTTATGGTATGCATTATGAATCTTCATTAAATAACATATTGACCTCTCATAATTTTGTAAATATTGTAAAAATTGTTCTTAATGAATAAACTGTATGAGTGTATGTGTGAATGTGGAACTTATTAGATTGAGAAGTTAAAGCTATTACTTTAGCTACTCCTTTGAAAAGTCTGGGGTGAGTGAAGGTCACTGGCGCGGTTGACTAAAAGACCCGTAAACCATGTGTGTGTGTGTGTGTGTGTGTGTGTGTGTGTGTGTGTGTGTGTGTGTGTGTGTGTGTGTGTGTGTGTGTGTGTGTGTGTGTGTGTGTGTGTGTGTGTGCGTGTGTGTGTGTGTGTGTGTGTGTTTGTGTGTGTGTGTGTGAATGTGTGGAAAATGACGTACATCCACCTCCCCGTGGTATTTTCTGGGTAACGCTAAGAGGTGTACATCTAATATTTTTATAACCCACGTGGACCAGTTAAAGTAATAAAAGAAGGTTTGAAGCTAAAAATACACTAAACACTAATCTTGAGACCTATATGAACTATTATAAAAGAAACTTAGCATAAAAGTGGTTATCTTTCAAGAAATCAATTATACAAATAATAGTTAAATCGCTTTAAAACACTCTGAAACGTAAAAAGCTAGACCTTAGGTTGAAATAACAAAAAAATTAAATTATACCTATAGTCACTCGGGACTTAGAGAAGTATTCTATCAGTAAACTCACAAATTTTAGTGAAAATTGTTAAAGTTTTACAAATTTTTTATTTCGTCTTAAACACTCTAAGACACGCTGAAACATGTAAATTTGAAACCCCAGACTGAAATATTGAATAATAAGAAATTTGGTATTGTATGGGCACTCGAGACTGTCGAATTTTACAACACCCCGCAATAATCGACTATCTTTTAAAAAATCAATTTTTCAATTAATAGTTAAATCGCTTTAATACACTCTAAAAGGCAAAAAGCCAAGACCTTAGGTTGAAATAACGAAAACTTAAATTTTACCTATAGTCACTCCTGACAGAAATACTCTATCAGTCAACTCGCAAATTTTAGTATAAAATGTTAAAGTTTTTCAAATTTTTAAGATAAGCTTAAACACTCTAAAATACGCTGAAACATGTAAATCCGAAATCCCAGACTGAAATATTGAATAATAAAAAAGTTTGGTTTTGTATGGGCAATCAGGACTCTAACAAATTTACCAACACCCAGCGTAAAAATGACTATCTTTTAAGAAATCAATTTTACAATTAATAGCTAGATCGCTTTAATACACTCTGAAACGCGAAAAGCCAAGACCTTAGGTTGAAATAACGAAAACTTAAATTTTACCTATAGTCACTCCTGACAGAAATATTCTATCAGTCAACTGTAAAAAAATGTTAAAGTTTTTCAAATTTTTAGGATAAGCTTAAACACTCTAAAATACGCTAAAACATGTAAATCCGAAATCCCAGACTGAAATATTGAATAATAAAAAAGTTTGGTTTTGTATGGGCAATCAGGACTCTAACAAATTTACCAACACCCAGCGTAAAAATGACTATCTTTTAAGAAATCAATTTTACAATTAATAGCTAGATCGCTTTAATACACTCTGAAACGCGAAAGCCAAGACCTTAGGTTGAAATAACGAAAACTTAAATTTTACCTATAGTCACTCCTGACAGAAATATTCTATCAGTCAACTCGCAAATTTTAGTAAAAAATGTTAAAGTTTTTTAAATTTTTAAGATAAGCTTAAACACTCTAAAATACGCTGAAACATGTAAATCCGAAATCCCAGACTGAAATATTGAATAATAAAAAAGTTTGGTTTTGTATGGGCAATCTGGACTTTAACAAATTTACCAACACCCAGCGTAAAAATGACTATCTTTTAAGAAATCAATTTTTCAATTAATAGCTAGATCGCTTTAATACACTCTGAAACGCGAAAAGCCAAGACCTTAGGTTGAAATAACGAAAACTTAAACTTTACCTATAGTCACTCCTGACAGAAATATACTATCAGTCAACTGTAAAAAATGTTAAAGTTTTTCAAATTTTTAAAATAAGCTTAAACGATCTAAAATACGCTGAAACATGTAAATCCGAAATCCCAGACTGAAATATTGAATAATAAAAAAGTTTGGTTTTGTATGAGCAATCAGGACTCTAACAAATTTACCAACACCCAGCGTAAAAATGACTATCTTTTAAGAAATCAATTTTACAATTAATAGCTAGATCGCTTTAATACACTCTGAAACGCGAAAAGCCAAGACCTTAGGTTGAAATAACGAAAACTTAAATTTTACCTATAGTCACTCCTGACAGAAATATTCTATCAGTCAACTCGCAAATTTTAGTAAAAAGTGTTAAAGTTTTTCAAATTTTTAAGATAAGCTTAAACACTCTAAAATACGCTGAAACATGTAAATCCGAAATCCCAGACTGAAATATTGAATAATAAAAAAGTTTGGTTTTGTATGGGCAATCTGGACTCTAACAAATTTACCAACACCCAGCGTAAAAAATGACTATCTTTTAAGAAATCAATTTTACAATTAATAGCTAGATCGCTTTAATACACTCTGAAACGCGAAAAGCCAAGACCTTAGGTTGAAATAACGAAAACTTAAATTTTACCTATAGTCACTCCTGACAGAAATATTCTATCAGTCAACTCGCAAATTTTAGTAAAAAATGTTAAAGTTTTTCAAATTTTTAAGATAAGCTTAAACACTCTAAAATACGCTGAAACATGTAAATCCGAAATCCCAGACTGAAATATTGAATAATAAAAAAGTTTGGTTTTGTATGGGCAATCTGGACTCTAACAAATTTACCAACACCCAGCGTAAAAATGACTATCTTTTAAGAAATCAATTTTACAATTAATAGCTAGATCGCTTTAATACACTCTGAAACGCGAAAAGCCAAGACCTTAGGTTGAAATAACGAAAACTTAAATTTTACCTATAGTCACTCCTGACAGAAATATTCTATCAGTCAACTCGCAAACTTTAGTATAAAATGTTAAAGTTTTTCAAATTTATAGGATAAGCTTAAACATTCTAAAATACGCTGAAACATGTAAATCCGAAATCCCAGACTGAAATATTGAATAATAAAAAAGTTTGGTTTTGTATGAGCAATCAGGACTCTAACAAATTTACCAACACCCAGCGTAAAAATGACTATCTTTTAAGAAATCTTTTTTACAATTAATAGCTAGATCGCTTTAATACACTCTGAAACGCGAAAAGCCAAGACCTTAGGTTGAAATAACGAAAACTTAAATTTTACCTATAGTCACTCCTGACAGAAATATTCTATCAGTCAACTCGCAAATTTTAGTAAAAAGTGTTAAAGTTTTTCAAATTTTTAAGATAAGCTTAAACACTCTAAAATACGCTGAAACATGTAAATCCGAAATCCCAGACTGAAATATTGAATAATAAAAAAGTTTGGTTTTGTATGGGCAATCTGGACTCTAACAAATTTACCAACACCCAGCGTAAAAAATGACTATCTTTTAAGAAATCAATTTTACAATTAATAGCTAGATCGCTTTAATACACTCTGAAACGCGAAAAGCCAAGACCTTAGGTTGAAATAACGAAAACTTAAATTTTACCTATAGTCACTCCTGACAGAAATATTCTATCAGTCAACTCGCAAATTTTAGTAAAAAGTGTTAAAGTTTTTCAAATTTTTAAGATAAGCTTAAACACTCTAAAATACGCTGAAACATGTAAATCCGAAATCCCAGACTGAAATATTGAATAATAAAAAAGTTTGGTTTTGTATGGGCAATCTGGACTCTAACAAATTTACCAACACCCAGCGTAAAAAATGACTATCTTTTAAGAAATCAATTTTACAATTAATAGCTAGATCGCTTTAATACACTCTGAAACGCGAAAAGCCAAGACCTTAGGTTGAAATAACGAAAACTTAAATTTTACCTATAGTCACTCCTGACAGAAATATTCTATCAGTCAACTCGCAAATTTTAGTAAAAAATGTTAAAGTTTTTCAAATTTTTAAGATAAGCTTAAACACTCTAAAATACGCTGAAACATGTAAATCCGAAATCCCAGACTGAAATATTGAATAATAAAAAAGTTTGGTTTTGTATGGGCAATCTGGACTCTAACAAATTTACCAACACCCAGCGTAAAAATGACTCTTTTGAGAAATCAATTTTTCAATTAATAGCTAGATCGCTTTAATACACTCTGAAACGCGAAAAGCCAAGACCTTAGGTTGAAATAACGAAAACTTAAACTTTACCTATAGTCACTCCTGACAGAAATATTCTATCAGTCAACTGTAAAAAATGTTAAAGTTTTTCAAATTTTTAAGATAAGCTTAAACACTCTAAAATACGCTGAAACATGTAAATCCGAAATCCCAGACTGAAATATTGAATAATAAAAAAGTTTGGTTTTGTATGGGCAATCAGGACTCTAACAAATTTACCAACACCCAGCGTAAAAATGACTATCTTTTAAGAAATCAATTTTACAATTAATAGCTAAATCGCTTTAATACACTCTGAAACGCGAAAAGCCAAGACCTTAGGTTGATATAATGAACAACGAAATTTTACGTATAGTCACAATTGTTAAAGTCCCCAAGGTCATCGCAATTCCCCCCACCACTTACCTTATACATAGGGCACCCGGAGCCGTACGGTCAGTCGCTTTGCGACTGTCGTGGGGTGCACACTGGTGTCGGCACTCTGCTGTACGGTTTTAAGTTAAAGTTTAGGATTTATCATGTACAACAATAAAAACTCGTGACTTAGTGAAATATTCTATCAGTCAATTCGCAAATTTTAGTAAAAAATGTTAAAATTTTTCAATTTTTTAAGATAAGCTTAAACACTCTAAAATACGCTGAAACATGTAAATCCGAAATCCCAGACTGAAATATTGAATAATAAAAAAGTTTGGTTTTGTATGGGCAATCTGGACTCTAACAAATTTACCAACACCCAGCGTAAAAATGACTATCTTTTAAGAAATCAATTTTTCAATTAATAGCTAGATCGCTTTAATACACTCTGAAACGCGAAAAGCCAAGACCTTAGGTTGAAATAACGAAAACTTAAATTTTACCTATAGTCACTCCTGACAGAAATATTCTATCAGTCAACTCGCAAATTTTAGTAAAAAATGTTAAAGTTTTTCAAATTTTTAAGATAAGCTTAAACACTCTAAAATACGCTGAAACATGTAAATCCGAAATCCCAGACTGAAATATTGAATAATAAAAAAGTTTGGTTTTGTATGGGCAATCTGGACTCTAACAAATTTACCAACACCCAGCGTAAAAATGACTATCTTTTAAGAAATCAATTTTTCAATTAATAGCTAGATCGCTTTAATACACTCTGAAACGCGAAAAGCCAAGACCTTAGGTTGAAATAACGAAAACTTAAATTTTACCTATAGTCACTCCTGACAGAAATATTCTATCAGTCAACTGTAAAAAATGTTAAAGTTTTTCAAATTTTTAAGATAAGCTTAAACACTCTAAAATACGCTGAAACATGTAAATCCGAAATCCCAGACTGAAATATTGAATAATAAAAAAGTTTGGTTTTGTATGGGCAATCTGGACTCTAACAAATTTACCAACACCCAGCGTAAAAATGACTATCTTTTAAGAAATCAATTTTACAATTAATAGCTAGATCGCTTTAATACACTCTGAAACGCGAAAAGCCAAGACCTTAGGTTGAAATAACGAAAACTAAAATTTTACCTATAGTCACTCCTGACAGAAATATTCTATCAGTCAACTGTAAAAAATGTTAAAGTTTTTCAAATTTTTAAGATAAGCTTAAACACTCTAAAATACGCTGAAACATGTAAATCCGAAATCCCAGACTGAAATATTGAATAATAAAAAAGTTTGGTTTTGTATGGGCAATCAGGACTCTAACAAATTTACCAACACCCAGCGTAAAAATGACTATCTTTTAAGAAATCAATTTTTCAATTAATAGCTAGATCGCTTTAATACACTCTGAAACGCGAAAAGCCAAGACCTTAGGTTGATATAATGAACAACGAAATTTTACGTATAGTCACAATTGTTAAAGTCCCCAAGGTCATCGCAATTCCCCCCACCACTTACCTTATACATAGGGCACCCGGAGCCGTACGGTCAGTCGCTTTGCGACTGTCGTGGGGTGCACACTGGTGTCGGCACTCTGCTGTACGGTTTTAAGTTAAAGTTTAGGATTTATCATGTACAACAATAAAAACTCGTGACTTAGTGAAATATTCTATCAGTCAATTCGCAAATTTTAGTAAAAAATGTTAAAGTTTTTCAAATTTTTAAGATAAGCTTAAACACTCTAAAATACGCTGAAACATGTAAATCCGAAATCCCAGACTGAAATATTGAATAATAAAAAAGTTTGGTTTTGTATGGGCAATCTGGACTCTAACAAATTTACCAACACCCAGCGTAAAAATGACTATCTTTTAAGAAATCAATTTTACAATTAATAGCTAGATCGCTTTAATACACTCTGAAACGCGAAAAGCCAAGACCTTAGGTTGAAATAACGAAAACTTAAATTTTACCTATAGTCACTCCTGACAGAAATATTCTATCAGTCAACTCGCAAATTTTAGTAAAAAATGTTAAAGTTTTTCAAATTTTTAAGATAAGCTTAAACACTCTAAAATACGCTGAAACATGTAAATCCGAAATCCCAGACTGAAATATTGAATAATAAAAAAGTTTGGTTTTGTATGGGCAATCTGGACTCTAACAAATTTACCAACACCCAGCGTAAAAATGACTATCTTTTAAGAAATCAATTTTACAATTAATAGCTAGATCGCTTTAATACACTCTGAAACGCGAAAAGCCAAGACCTTAGGTTGAAATAACGAAAACTTAAATTTTACCTATAGTCACTCCTGACAGAAATATTCTATCAGTCAACTCGCAAACTTTAGTATAAAATGTTAAAGTTTTTCAAATTTATAGGATAAGCTTAAACATTCTAAAATACGCTGAAACATGTAAATCCGAAATCCCAGACTGAAATATTGAATAATAAAAAAGTTTGGTTTTGTATGAGCAATCAGGACTCTAACAAATTTACCAACACCCAGCGTAAAAATGACTATCTTTTAAGAAATCTTTTTTACAATTAATAGCTAGATCGCTTTAATACACTCTGAAACGCGAAAAGCCAAGACCTTAGGTTGAAATAACGAAAACTTAAATTTTACCTATAGTCACTCCTGACAGAAATATTCTATCAGTCAACTCGCAAATTTTAGTAAAAAGTGTTAAAGTTTTTCAAATTTTTAAGATAAGCTTAAACACTCTAAAATACGCTGAAACATGTAAATCCGAAATCCCAGACTGAAATATTGAATAATAAAAAAGTTTGGTTTTGTATGGGCAATCTGGACTCTAACAAATTTACCAACACCCAGCGTAAAAAATGACTATCTTTTAAGAAATCAATTTTACAATTAATAGCTAGATCGCTTTAATACACTCTGAAACGCGAAAAGCCAAGACCTTAGGTTGAAATAACGAAAACTTAAATTTTACCTATAGTCACTCCTGACAGAAATATTCTATCAGTCAACTCGCAAATTTTAGTAAAAAGTGTTAAAGTTTTTCAAATTTTTAAGATAAGCTTAAACACTCTAAAATACGCTGAAACATGTAAATCCGAAATCCCAGACTGAAATATTGAATAATAAAAAAGTTTGGTTTTGTATGGGCAATCTGGACTCTAACAAATTTACCAACACCCAGCGTAAAAAATGACTATCTTTTAAGAAATCAATTTTACAATTAATAGCTAGATCGCTTTAATACACTCTGAAACGCGAAAAGCCAAGACCTTAGGTTGAAATAACGAAAACTTAAATTTTACCTATAGTCACTCCTGACAGAAATATTCTATCAGTCAACTCGCAAATTTTAGTAAAAAATGTTAAAGTTTTTCAAATTTTTAAGATAAGCTTAAACACTCTAAAATACGCTGAAACATGTAAATCCGAAATCCCAGACTGAAATATTGAATAATAAAAAAGTTTGGTTTTGTATGGGCAATCTGGACTCTAACAAATTTACCAACACCCAGCGTAAAAATGACTCTTTTGAGAAATCAATTTTTCAATTAATAGCTAGATCGCTTTAATACACTCTGAAACGCGAAAAGCCAAGACCTTAGGTTGAAATAACGAAAACTTAAACTTTACCTATAGTCACTCCTGACAGAAATATTCTATCAGTCAACTGTAAAAAATGTTAAAGTTTTTCAAATTTTTAAGATAAGCTTAAACACTCTAAAATACGCTGAAACATGTAAATCCGAAATCCCAGACTGAAATATTGAATAATAAAAAAGTTTGGTTTTGTATGGGCAATCAGGACTCTAACAAATTTACCAACACCCAGCGTAAAAATGACTATCTTTTAAGAAATCAATTTTACAATTAATAGCTAAATCGCTTTAATACACTCTGAAACGCGAAAAGCCAAGACCTTAGGTTGATATAATGAACAACGAAATTTTACGTATAGTCACAATTGTTAAAGTCCCCAAGGTCATCGCAATTCCCCCCACCACTTACCTTATACATAGGGCACCCGGAGCCGTACGGTCAGTCGCTTTGCGACTGTCGTGGGGTGCACACTGGTGTCGGCACTCTGCTGTACGGTTTTAAGTTAAAGTTTAGGATTTATCATGTACAACAATAAAAACTCGTGACTTAGTGAAATATTCTATCAGTCAATTCGCAAATTTTAGTAAAAAATGTTAAAATTTTTCAATTTTTTAAGATAAGCTTAAACACTCTAAAATACGCTGAAACATGTAAATCCGAAATCCCAGACTGAAATATTGAATAATAAAAAAGTTTGGTTTTGTATGGGCAATCTGGACTCTAACAAATTTACCAACACCCAGCGTAAAAATGACTATCTTTTAAGAAATCAATTTTTCAATTAATAGCTAGATCGCTTTAATACACTCTGAAACGCGAAAAGCCAAGACCTTAGGTTGAAATAACGAAAACTTAAATTTTACCTATAGTCACTCCTGACAGAAATATTCTATCAGTCAACTCGCAAATTTTAGTAAAAAATGTTAAAGTTTTTCAAATTTTTAAGATAAGCTTAAACACTCTAAAATACGCTGAAACATGTAAATCCGAAATCCCAGACTGAAATATTGAATAATAAAAAAGTTTGGTTTTGTATGGGCAATCTGGACTCTAACAAATTTACCAACACCCAGCGTAAAAATGACTATCTTTTAAGAAATCAATTTTTCAATTAATAGCTAGATCGCTTTAATACACTCTGAAACGCGAAAAGCCAAGACCTTAGGTTGAAATAACGAAAACTTAAATTTTACCTATAGTCACTCCTGACAGAAATATTCTATCAGTCAACTGTAAAAAATGTTAAAGTTTTTCAAATTTTTAAGATAAGCTTAAACACTCTAAAATACGCTGAAACATGTAAATCCGAAATCCCAGACTGAAATATTGAATAATAAAAAAGTTTGGTTTTGTATGGGCAATCTGGACTCTAACAAATTTACCAACACCCAGCGTAAAAATGACTATCTTTTAAGAAATCAATTTTACAATTAATAGCTAGATCGCTTTAATACACTCTGAAACGCGAAAAGCCAAGACCTTAGGTTGAAATAACGAAAACTAAAATTTTACCTATAGTCACTCCTGACAGAAATATTCTATCAGTCAACTGTAAAAAATGTTAAAGTTTTTCAAATTTTTAAGATAAGCTTAAACACTCTAAAATACGCTGAAACATGTAAATCCGAAATCCCAGACTGAAATATTGAATAATAAAAAAGTTTGGTTTTGTATGGGCAATCAGGACTCTAACAAATTTACCAACACCCAGCGTAAAAATGACTATCTTTTAAGAAATCGATTTTTCAATTAATAGCTAGATCGCTTTAATACACTCTGAAACGCGAAAAGCCAAGACCTTAGGTTGATATAATGAACAACGAAATTTTACGTATAGTCACAATTGTTAAAGTCCCCAAGGTCATCGCAATTCCCCCCACCACTTACCTTATACATAGGGCACCCGGAGCCGTACGGTCAGTCGCTTTGCGACTGTCGTGGGGTGCACACTGGTGTCGGCACTCTGCTGTACGGTTTTAAGTTAAAGTTTAGGATTTATCATGTACAACAATAAAAACTCGTGACTTAGTGAAATATTCTATCAGTCAATTCGCAAATTTTAGTAAAAAATGTTAAAGTTTTTCAAATTTTTAAGATAAGCTTAAACACTCTAAAATACGCTGAAACATGTAAATCCGAAATCCCAGACTGAAATATTGAATAATAAAAAAGTTTGGTTTTGTATGGGCAATCTGGACTCTAACAAATTTACCAACACCCAGCGTAAAAATGACTATCTTTTAAGAAATCAATTTTACAATTAATAGCTAGATCGCTTTAATACACTCTGAAACGCGAAAAGCCAAGACCTTAGGTTGAAATAACGAAAACTTAAATTTTACCTATAGTCACTCCTGACAGAAATATTCTATCAGTCAACTCGCAAACTTTAGTATAAAATGTTAAAGTTTTTCAAATTTATAGGATAAGCTTAAACATTCTAAAATACGCTGAAACATGTAAATCCGAAATCCCAGACTGAAATATTGAATAATAAAAAGGTTTGGTTTTGTATGAGCAATCAGGACTCTAACAAATTTACCAACACCCAGCGTAAAAATGACTATCTTTTAAGAAATCAATTTTACAATTAATAGCTAGATCGCTTTAATACACTCTGAAACGCGAAAAGCCAAGACCTTAGGTTGAAATAACGAAAACTAAAATTTTACCTATAGTCACTCCTGACAGAAATATTCTATCAGTCAACTGTAAAAAATGTTAAAGTTTTTCAAATTTTTAAGATAAGCTTAAACACTCTAAAATACGCTGAAACATGTAAATCCGAAATCCCAGACTGAAATATTGAATAATAAAAAAGTTTGGTTTTGTATGGGCAATCAGGACTCTAACAAATTTACCAACACCCAGCGTAAAAATGACTATCTTTTAAGAAATCAATTTTACAATTAATAGCTAAATCGCTTTAATACACTCTGAAACGCGAAAAGCCAAGACCTTAGGTTGATATAATGAACAACGAAATTTTACGTATAGTCACAATTGTTAAAGTCCCCAAGGTCATCGCAATTCCCCCCACCACTTACCTTATACATAGGGCACCCGGAGCCGTACGGTCAGTCGCTTTGCGACTGTCGTGGGGTGCACACTGGTGTCGGCACTCTGCTGTACGGTTTTAAGTTAAAGTTTAGGATTTATCATGTACAACAATAAAAACTCGTGACTTAGTGAAATATTCTATCAGTCAATTCGCAAATTTTAGTAAAAAATGTTAAAGTTTTTCAATTTTTTAAGATAAGCTTAAACACTCTAAAATACGCTGAAACATGTAAATCCGAAATCCCAGACTGAAATATTGAATAATAAAAAAGTTTGGTTTTGTATGGGCAATCTGGACTCTAACAAATTTACCAACACCCAGCGTAAAAATGACTATCTTTTAAGAAATCAATTTTTCAATTAATAGCTAGATCGCTTTAATACACTCTGAAACGCGAAAAGCCAAGACCTTAGGTTGAAATAACGAAAACTTAAATTTTACCTATAGTCACTCCTGACAGAAATATTCTATCAGTCAACTCGCAAATTTTAGTAAAAAATGTTAAAGTTTTTCAAATTTTTAAGATAAGCTTAAACACTCTAAAATACGCTGAAACATGTAAATCCGAAATCCCAGACTGAAATATTGAATAATAAAAAAGTTTGGTTTTGTATGGGCAATCTGGACTCTAACAAATTTACCAACACCCAGCGTAAAAATGACTATCTTTTAAGAAATCAATTTTTCAATTAATAGCTAGATCGCTTTAATACACTCTGAAACGCGAAAAGCCAAGACCTTAGGTTGAAATAACGAAAACTTAAATTTTACCTATAGTCACTCCTGACAGAAATATTCTATCAGTCAACTGTAAAAAATGTTAAAGTTTTTCAAATTTTTAAGATAAGCTTAAACACTCTAAAATACGCTGAAACATGTAAATCCGAAATCCCAGACTGAAATATTGAATAATAAAAAAGTTTGGTTTTGTATGGGCAATCTGGACTCTAACAAATTTACCAACACCCAGCGTAAAAATGACTATTCTTTAAGAAATCAATTTTACAATTAATAGCTAGATCGCTTTAATACACTCTGAAACGCGAAAAGCCAAGACCTTAGGTTGAAATAACGAAAACTAAAATTTTACCTATAGTCACTCCTGACAGAAATATTCTATCAGTCAACTGTAAAAAATGTTAAAGTTTTTCAAATTTTTAAGATAAGCTTAAACACTCTAAAATACGCTGAAACATGTAAATCCGAAATCCCAGACTGAAATATTGAATAATAAAAAAGTTTGGTTTTGTATGGGCAATCAGGACTAACAAATTTACCAACACCCAGCGTAAAAATGACTATCTTTTAAGAAATCAATTTTTCAATTAATAGCTAGATCGCTTTAATACACTCTGAAACGCGAAAAGCCAAGACCTTAGGTTGAAATAACGAAAACTAAAATTTTACCTATAGTCACTCCTGACAGAAATATTCTATCAGTCAACTGTAAAAAATGTTAAAGTTTTTCAAATTTTTAAGATAAGCTTAAACACTCTAAAATACGCTGAAACATGTAAATCCGAAATCCCAGACTGAAATATTGAATAATAAAAAAGTTTGGTTTTGTATGGGCAATCAGGACTCTAACAAATTTACCAACACCCAGCGTAAAAATGACTATCTTTTAAGAAATCAATTTTACAATTAATAGCTAAATCGCTTTAATACACTCTGAAACGCGAAAAGCCAAGACCTTAGGTTGATATAATGAACAACGAAATTTTACGTATAGTCACAATTGTTAAAGTCCCCAAGGTCATCGCAATTCCCCCCACCACTTACCTTATACATAGGGCACCCGGAGCCGTACGGTCAGTCGCTTTGCGACTGTCGTGGGGTGCACACTGGTGTCGGCACTCTGCTGTACGGTTTTAAGTTAAAGTTTAGGATTTATCATGTACAACAATAAAAACTCGTGACTTAGTGAAATATTCTATCAGTCAATTCGCAAATTTTAGTAAAAAATGTTAAAGTTTTTCAAATTTTTAAGATAAGCTTAAACACTCTAAAATACGCTGAAACATGTAAATCCGAAATCCCAGACTGAAATATTGAATAATAAAAAAGTTTGGTTTTGTATGGGCAATCTGGACTCTAACGAATTTACCAACACCCAGCGTAAAAATGACTATCTTTTAAGAAATCAATTTTACAATTAATAGCTAGATCGCTTTAATACACTCTGAAACGCGAAAAGCCAAGACCTTAGGTTGAAATAACGAAAACTAAAATTTTACCTATAGTCACTCCTGACAGAAATATTCTATCAGTCAACTGTAAAAAATGTTAAAGTTTTTCAAATTTTTAAGATAAGCTTAAACACTCTAAAATACGCTGAAACATGTAAATCCGAAATCCCAGACTGAAATATTGAATAATAAAAAAGTTTGGTTTTGTATGGGCAATCAGGACTCTAACAAATTTACCAACACCCAGCGTAAAAATGACTATCTTTTAAGAAATCAATTTTTCAATTAATAGCTAGATCACTTTAATACACTCTGAAACGCGAAAAGCCAAGACCTTAGGTTGAAATAACGAAAACTTAAATTTTACCTATAGTCACTCCTGACAGAAATATTCTATCAGTCAACTCGCAAATTTTAGTAAAAAATGTTAAAGTTTTTCAAATTTTTAAGATAAGCTTAAACACTCTAAAATACGCTGAAACATGTAAATCCGAAATCCCAGACTGAAATATTGAATAATAAAAAAGTTTGGTTTTGTATGGGCAATCTGGACTCTAACAAATTTACCAACACCCAGCGTAAAAATGACTATCTTTTAAGAAATCAATTTTTCAATTAATAGCTAGATCGCTTTAATACACTCTGAAACGCGAAAAGCCAAGACCTTAGGTTGAAATAACGAAAACTAAAATTTTACCTATAGTCACTCCTGACAGAAATATTCTATCAGTCAACTGTAAAAAATGTTAAAGTTTTTCAAATTTTTAAGATAAGCTTAAACACTCTAAAATACGCTGAAACATGTAAATCCGAAATCCCAGACTGAAATATTGAATAATAAAAAAGTTTGGTTTTGTATGAGCAATCAGGACTCTAACAAATTTACCAACACCCAGCGTAAAAATGACTATCTTTTAAGAAATCAATTTTACAATTAATAGCTAAATCGCTTTAATACACTCTGAAACGCGAAAAGCCAAGACCTTAGGTTGATATAATGAACAACGAAATTTTACGTATAGTCACAATTGTTAAAGTCCCCAAGGTCATCGCAATTCCCCCCACCACTTACCTTATACATAGGGCACCCGGAGCCGTACGGTCAGTCGCTTTGCGACTGTCGTGGGGTGCACACTGGTGTCGGCACTCTGCTGTACGGTTTTAAGTTAAAGTTTAGGATTTATCATGTACAACAATAAAAACTCGTGACTTAGTGAAATATTCTATCAGTCAATTCGCAAATTTTAGTAAAAAATGTTAAA
The DNA here is from genome assembly GCA_030545055.2 of Neoaliturus tenellus. NCBI lineage: Eukaryota > Metazoa > Arthropoda > Insecta > Hemiptera > Cicadellidae > Neoaliturus > Neoaliturus tenellus. The sequence continues at coordinate 178,860,921 of CM061534.1, read as the reverse complement.
GTTTTTCAAATTTTTAAGATAAGCTTAAACACTCTAAAATACGCTGAAACATGTAAATCCGAAATCCCAGACTGAAATATTGAATAATAAAAAAGTTTGGTTTTGTATGGGCAATCTGGACTCTAACAAATTTACCAACACCCAGCGTAAAAATGACTATCTTTTAAGAAATCAATTTTACAATTAATAGCTAGATCGCTTTAATACACTCTGAAACGCGAAAAGCCAAGACCTTAGGTTGAAATAACGAAAACTTAAATTTTACCTATAGTCACTCCTGACAGAAATATTCTATCAGTCAACTCGCAAACTTTAGTATAAAATGTTAAAGTTTTTCAAATTTATAGGATAAGCTTAAACATTCTAAAATACGCTGAAACATGTAAATCCGAAATCCCAGACTGAAATATTGAATAATAAAAAAGTTTGGTTTTGTATGAGCAATCAGGACTCTAACAAATTTACCAACACCCAGCGTAAAAATGACTATCTTTTAAGAAATCAATTTTACAATTAATAGCTAGATCGCTTTAATACACTCTGAAACGCGAAAAGCCAAGACCTTAGGTTGAAATAACGAAAACTTAAATTTTACCTATAGTCACTCCTGACAGAAATATTCTATCAGTCAACTGTAAAAAATGTTAAAGTTTTTCAAATTTTTAAGATAAGCTTAAACACTCTAAAATACGCTGAAACATGTAAATCCGAAATCCCAGACTGAAATATTGAATAATAAAAAAGTTTGGTTTTGTATGGGCAATCTGGACTCTAACAAATTTACCAACACCCAGCGTAAAAATGACTATTCTTTAAGAAATCAATTTTACAATTAATAGCTAGATCGCTTTAATACACTCTGAAACGCGAAAAGCCAAGACCTTAGGTTGAAATAACGAAAACTAAAATTTTACCTATAGTCACTCCTGACAGAAATATTCTATCAGTCAACTGTAAAAAATGTTAAAGTTTTTCAAATTTTTAAGATAAGCTTAAACACTCTAAAATACGCTGAAACATGTAAATCCGAAATCCCAGACTGAAATATTGAATAATAAAAAAGTTTGGTTTTGTATGGGCAATCTGGACTCTAACGAATTTACCAACACCCAGCGTAAAAATGACTATCTTTTAAGAAATCAATTTTACAATTAATAGCTAGATCGCTTTAATACACTCTGAAACGCGAAAAGCCAAGACCTTAGGTTGAAATAACGAAAACTAAAATTTTACCTATAGTCACTCCTGACAGAAATATTCTATCAGTCAACTGTAAAAAATGTTAAAGTTTTTCAAATTTTTAAGATAAGCTTAAACACTCTAAAATACGCTGAAACATGTAAATCCGAAATCCCAGACTGAAATATTGAATAATAAAAAAGTTTGGTTTTGTATGGGCAATCAGGACTCTAACAAATTTACCAACACCCAGCGTAAAAATGACTATCTTTTAAGAAATCAATTTTTCAATTAATAGCTAGATCGCTTTAATACACTCTGAAACGCGAAAAGCCAAGACCTTAGGTTGAAATAACGAAAACTTAAATTTTACCTATAGTCACTCCTGACAGAAATATTCTATCAGTCAACTCGCAAATTTTAGTAAAAAATGTTAAAGTTTTTCAAATTTTTAAGATAAGCTTAAACACTCTAAAATACGCTGAAACATGTAAATCCGAAATCCCAGACTGAAATATTGAATAATAAAAAAGTTTGGTTTTGTATGGGCAATCTGGACTCTAACAAATTTACCAACACCCAGCGTAAAAATGACTATCTTTTAAGAAATCAATTTTTCAATTAATAGCTAGATCGCTTTAATACACTCTGAAACGCGAAAAGCCAAGACCTTAGGTTGAAATAACGAAAACTAAAATTTTACCTATAGTCACTCCTGACAGAAATATTCTATCAGTCAACTGTAAAAAATGTTAAAGTTTTTCAAATTTTTAAGATAAGCTTAAACACTCTAAAATACGCTGAAACATGTAAATCCGAAATCCCAGACTGAAATATTGAATAATAAAAAAGTTTGGTTTTGTATGAGCAATCAGGACTCTAACAAATTTACCAACACCCAGCGTAAAAATGACTATCTTTTAAGAAATCAATTTTACAATTAATAGCTAAATCGCTTTAATACACTCTGAAACGCGAAAAGCCAAGACCTTAGGTTGATATAATGAACAACGAAATTTTACGTATAGTCACAATTGTTAAAGTCCCCAAGGTCATCGCAATTCCCCCCACCACTTACCTTATACATAGGGCACCCGGAGCCGTACGGTCAGTCGCTTTGCGACTGTCGTGGGGTGCACACTGGTGTCGGCACTCTGCTGTACGGTTTTAAGTTAAAGTTTAGGATTTATCATGTACAACAATAAAAACTCGTGACTTAGTGAAATATTCTATCAGTCAATTCGCAAATTTTAGTAAAAAATGTTAAAGTTTTTCAAATTTTTAAGATAAGCTTAAACACTCTAAAATACGCTGAAACATGTAAATCCGAAATCCCAGACTGAAATATTGAATAATAAAAAAGTTTGGTTTTGTATGGGCAATCTGGACTCTAACAAATTTACCAACACCCAGCGTAAAAATGACTATCTTTTAAGAAATCAATTTTACAATTAATAGCTAGATCGCTTTAATACACTCTGAAACGCGAAAAGCCAAGACCTTAGGTTGAAATAACGAAAACTTAAATTTTACCTATAGTCACTCCTGACAGAAATATTCTATCAGTCAACTCGCAAACTTTAGTATAAAATGTTAAAGTTTTTCAAATTTATAGGATAAGCTTAAACATTCTAAAATACGCTGAAACATGTAAATCCGAAATCCCAGACTGAAATATTGAATAATAAAAAAGTTTGGTTTTGTATGAGCAATCAGGACTCTAACAAATTTACCAACACCCAGCGTAAAAATGACTATCTTTTAAGAAATCAATTTTACAATTAATAGCTAGATCGCTTTAATACACTCTGAAACGCGAAAAGCCAAGACCTTAGGTTGAAATAACGAAAACTAAAATTTTACCTATAGTCACTCCTGACAGAAATATTCTATCAGTCAACTGTAAAAAATGTTAAAGTTTTTCAAATTTTTAAGATAAGCTTAAACACTCTAAAATACGCTGAAACATGTAAATCCGAAATCCCAGACTGAAATATTGAATAATAAAAAAGTTTGGTTTTGTATGGGCAATCAGGACTCTAACAAATTTACCAACACCCAATGTAAAAATGACTATCTTTTAAGAAATCAATTTTACAATTAATAGCTAAATCGCTTTAATACACTCTGAAACGCGAAAAGCCAAGACCTTAGGTTGATATAATGAACAACGAAATTTTACGTATAGTCACAATTGTTAAAGTCCCCAAGGTCATCGCAATTCCCCCCACCACTTACCTTATACATAGGGCACCCGGAGCCGTACGGTCAGTCGCTTTGCGACTGTCGTGGGGTGCACACTGGTGTCGGCACTCTGCTGTACGGTTTTAAGTTAAAGTTTAGGATTTATCATGTACAACAATAAAAACTCGTGACTTAGTGAAATATTCTATCAGTCAATTCGCAAATTTTAGTAAAAAATGTTAAAGTTTTTCAATTTTTTAAGATAAGCTTAAACACTCTAAAATACGCTGAAACATGTAAATCCGAAATCCCAGACTGAAATATTGAATAATAAAAAAGTTTGGTTTTGTATGGGCAATCTGGACTCTAACAAATTTACCAACACCCAGCGTAAAAATGACTATCTTTTAAGAAATCAATTTTTCAATTAATAGCTAGATCGCTTTAATACACTCTGAAACGCGAAAAGCCAAGACCTTAGGTTGAAATAACGAAACTTAAATTTTACCTATAGTCACTCCTGACAGAAATATTCTATCAGTCAACTCGCAAATTTTAGTAAAAAATGTTAAAGTTTTTCAAATTTTTAAGATAAGCTTAAACACTCTAAAATACGCTGAAACATGTAAATCCGAAATCCCAGACTGAAATATTGAATAATAAAAAAGTTTGGTTTTGTATGGGCAATCTGGACTCTAACAAATTTACCAACACCCAGCGTAAAAATGACTATCTTTTAAGAAATCAATTTTACAATTAATAGCTAGATCGCTTTAATACACTCTGAAACGCGAAAAGCCAAGACCTTAGGTTGAAATAACGAAAACTAAAATTTTACCTATAGTCACTCCTGACAGAAATATTCTATCAGTCAACTGTAAAAAATGTTAAAGTTTTCAAATTTTTAAGATAAGCTTAAACACTCTAAAATACGCTGAAACATGTAAATCCGAAATCCCAGACTGAAATATTGAATAATAAAAAAGTTTGGTTTTGTATGGGCAATCAGGACTCTAACAAATTTACCAACACCCAGCGTAAAAATGACAATCTTTTAAGAAATCAATTTTTCAATTAATAGCTAGATCGCTTTAATACACTCTGAAACGCGAAAAGCCAAGACCTTAGGTTGAAATAACGAAAACTAAAATTTTACCTATAGTCACTCCTGACAGAAATATTCTATCAGTCAACTGTAAAAAATGTTAAAGTTTTTCAAATTTTTAAGATAAGCTTAAACACTCTAAAATACGCTGAAACATGTAAATCCGAAATCCCAGACTGAAATATTGAATAATAAAAAAGTTTGGTTTTGTATGGGCAATCAGGACTCTAACAAATTTACCAACACCCAGCGTAAAAATGACTATCTTTAAGAAATCAATTTTACAATTAATAGCTAAATCGCTTTAATACACTCTGAAACGCGAAAAGCCAAGACCTTAGGTTGATATAATGAACAACGAAATTTTACGTATAGTCACAATTGTTAAAGTCCCCAAGGTCATCGCAATTCCCCCCACCACTTACCTTATACATAGGGCACCCGGAGCCGTACGGTCAGTCGCTTTGCGACTGTCGTGGGGTGCACACTGGTGTCGGCACTCTGCTGTACGGTTTTAAGTTAAAGTTTAGGATTTATCATGTACAACAATAAAAACTCGTGACTTAGTGAAATATTCTATCAGTCAATTCGCAAATTTTAGTAAAAAATGTTAAAGTTTTTCAAATTTTTAAGATAAGCTTAAACACTCTAAAATACGCTGAAACATGTAAATCCGAAATCCCAGACTGAAATATTGAATAATAAAAAAGTTTGGTTTTGTATGGGCAATCTGGACTCTAACGAATTTACCAACACCCAGCGTAAAAATGACTATCTTTTAAGAAATCAATTTTACAATTAATAGCTAGATCGCTTTAATACACTCTGAAACGCGAAAAGCCAAGACCTTAGGTTGAAATAACGAAAACTAAAATTTTACCTATAGTCACTCCTGACAGAAATATTCTATCAGTCAACTGTAAAAAATGTTAAAGTTTTTCAAATTTTTAAGATAAGCTTAAACACTCTAAAATACGCTGAAACATGTAAATCCGAAATCCCAGACTGAAATATTGAATAATAAAAAAGTTTGGTTTTGTATGGGCAATCAGGACTCTAACAAATTTACCAACACCCAGCGTAAAAATGACTATCTTTTAAGAAATCAATTTTTCAATTAATAGCTAGATCGCTTTAATACACTCTGAAACGCGAAAAGCCAAGACCTTAGGTTGAAATAACGAAAACTTAAATTTTACCTATAGTCACTCCTGACAGAAATATTCTATCAGTCAACTCGCAAATTTTAGTAAAAAATGTTAAAGTTTTTCAAATTTTTAAGATAAGCTTAAACACTCTAAAATACGCTGAAACATGTAAATCCGAAATCCCAGACTGAAATATTGAATAATAAAAAAGTTTGGTTTTGTATGGGCAATCTGGACTCTAACAAATTTACCAACACCCAGCGTAAAAATGACTATCTTTTAAGAAATCAATTTTTCAATTAATAGCTAGATCGCTTTAATACACTCTGAAACGCGAAAAGCCAAGACCTTAGGTTGAAATAACGAAAACTTAAATTTTACCTATAGTCACTCCTGACAGATATATTCTATCAGTCAACTGTAAAAAATGTTAAAGTTTTTCAAATTTTTAAGATAAGCTTAAACACTCTAAAATACGCCGAAACATGTAAATCCGAAATCCCAGACTGAAATATTGAATAATAAAAAAGTTTGGTTTTGTATGGGCAATCTGGACTCTAACAAATTTACCAACACCCAGCGTAAAAATGACTATCTTTTAAGAAATCAATTTTTCAATTAATAGCTAGATCGCTTTAATACACTCTGAAACGCGAAAAGCCAAGACCTTAGGTTGAAATAACGAAAACTAAAATTTTACCTATAGTCACTCCTGACAGAAATATTCTATCAGTCAACTGTAAAAAATGTTAAAGTTTTTCAAATTTTTAAGATAAGCTTAAACACTCTAAAATACGCTGAAACATGTAAATCCGAAATCCCAGACTGAAATATTGAATAATAAAAAAGTTTGGTTTTGTATGGGCAATCAGGACTCTAACAAATTTACCAACACCCAGCGTAAAAATGACTATCTTTTAAGAAATCAATTTTTCAATTAATAGCTAGATCGCTTTAATACACTCTGAAACGCGAAAAGCCAAGACCTTAGGTTGAAATAACGAAAACTTAAATTTTACCTATAGTCACTCCTGACAGAAATATTCTATCAGTCAACTCGCAAATTTTAGTAAAAAATGTTAAAGTTTTTCAAATTTTTAAGATAAGCTTAAACACTCTAAAATACGCTGAAACATGTAAATCCGAAATCCCAGACTGAAATATTGAATAATAAAAAAGTTTGGTTTTGTATGGGCAATCTGGACTCTAACAAATTTACCAACACCCAGCGTAAAAATGACTATCTTTTAAGAAATCAATTTTTCAATTAATAGCTAGATCGCTTTAATACACTCTGAAACGCGAAAAGCCAAGACCTTAGGTTGAAATAACGAAAACTTAAATTTTACCTATAGTCACTCCTCACAGATATATTCTATCAGTCAACTGTAAAAAATGTTAAAGTTTTTCAAATTTTTAAGATAAGCTTAAACACTCTAAAATACGCTGAAACATGTAAATCCGAAATCCCAGACTGAAATATTGAATAATAAAAAAGTTTGGTTTTGTATGGGCAATCTGGACTCTAACAAATTTACCAACACCCAGCGTAAAAAATGACTATCTTTTAAGAAATCAATTTTACAATTAATAGCTAGATCGCTTTAATACACTCTGAAACGCGAAAAGCCAAGACCTTAGGTTGAAATAACGAAAACTTAAATTTTACCTATAGTCACTCCTGACAGAAATATTCTATCAGTCAACTCGCAAATTTTAGTAAAAAGTGTTAAAGTTTTTCAAATTTTTAAGATAAGCTTAAACACTCTAAAATACGCTGAAACATGTAAATCCGAAATCCCAGACTGAAATATTGAATAATAAAAAAGTTTGGTTTTGTATGGGCAATCTGGACTCTAACAAATTTACCAACACCCAGCGTAAAAAATGACTATCTTTTAAGAAATCAATTTTACAATTAATAGCTAGATCGCTTTAATACACTCTGAAACGCGAAAAGCCAAGACCTTAGGTTGAAATAACGAAAACTTAAATTTTACCTATAGTCACTCCTGACAGAAATATTCTATCAGTCAACTGTAAAAAATGTTAAAGTTTTTCAAATTTTTAAGATAAGCTTAAACACTCTAAAATACGCTGAAACATGTAAATCCGAAATCCCAGACTGAAATATTGAATAATAAAAAAGTTTGGTTTTGTATGGGCAATCAGGACTCTAACAAATTTACCAATACCCAGCGTAAAAATGACTATCTTTTAAGAAATCAATTTTACAATTAATAGCTAGATCGCTTTAATACACTCTGAAACGCGAAAAGCCAAGACCTTAGGTTGAAATAACGAAAACTTAAGTTTTACCTATAGTCACAATTGTTAAAGTCCCCAAGGTCATCGCAATTCCCCCCACCACTTTCCTTATACCTAGGCCACCCGTAGCCGTACGGTCAGTCGCTCTGCGACTGTCGTGGGGTGCACACTGGTTTTGGCACTCTGCTGTACGGTTATAAGTTAAAGTTTAGGATTTATCATGTACAACAATACAAACTTAG
>CM061534.1:178808749-178852772 GCA_030545055.2 Neoaliturus tenellus | reverse complement strand
CCCTCATGTTTTGGGAGTGGGGGTTCTTTACTACTCCCATTGAATTACATTTATATTTCTGGGAATAGAAAGTAAAAGGCCTCTATCTAAACCTAATTAAAATTTGTGTACGATTTAGGTTTGAACCATTAAGAGTAAATTGTTTACACAGATTTTTCCGACCAGTTGTCATTCTTCACATGATTGAATAAAGTACACTAATATTCGCATTCTTCTTATTTTTCTCACCCTCTAAAATGAGGTACAATGAGGTACCATTTAAGGGGTGTTGCGGTTTAAAATTTTCGACTTACAACCCAAAATCCCATTTTTTGGTAGAAGGGAAGGGGAATTTTGACAAATGATTTTTTCCTTTTTATAATCATACATATATATATATATATATATATATATATATATATATATATATATATATATATATATATATATATATATATATATATATATATATATATATATATATATATATATATAAGTAGATAGTATCATGTTACTTCTAGGACACTTTTGGAGACAATCAAAAATCAAACAAATTTCACAGTTTTTTAATACAATTATGCAATATTTTTGCCATTTTTTGGGCAATTTTCAGCTTTTGTCAAATTGTCATAAAAAATATGCAATTTTAATGAAATTTTTAACAAATATGCCTAAAATTTTCTACAAAATAAAATTTTTTTAAAAACAAGTAAAATTATTACATTTTATAAGTATTTTTTAAATAAAATTAATAGTCGACTTTTCATAAGGTAATTTAAAATTTTAGTAGTATTTTTTCAATAAATTTGACTAAAATAGTAATAATTCATTCTAATTAATTTCAGTAATATCATTTTTGATTATATTATATTCAAGTAATTTTTCAGATACAATAATAATATAACAATTTGTTTTACTAGTAGCTACTATATCATAATCAAAATCTGCATTAATAATAATATCATTTTTTGAACTTGAAATATTTGTTGGATTTTTTGTAGTATCAATTACATAAATTGGTCTATTATCTAGAAATTCTGTTGGACTATAATACATTTTACTACTAATATAATAAACTTTTTTGTAATCTTGATACATTTCATACATAATTCTAAATTTTTCATTGTTTATATCAAAATTTTCCAATTCATCAGGGTAATAATGACCATTTAGTTTTACTCTTATATTTTTTACATACATACTATCAAATTTAGAAGTATCAAATAACTGATCATTTGTTCTTGATTTTTGAAATCCAATTATAATAAATTTTGGATTATAAATATTTCTATAGATATTTGTTATATCAAAACTTAAATTCTTTCCTGTAATATTTTTTTGTTCAATGCATTGCCAATGATTAAAATGAAAATTTACTTTTTCAAATTTGCTTAGTTCATTAATTAATTGAATTTTACTTGTTGTTTTGTATTCAATTATAGGAACTCTAATAAAAAATTCATCAATTGTTATTTTACCTTCAGTTGGTAATGTAGCATTATCATAAGATCCATCAGCCTTTTTAGTTTTCCATCTAAAAATTGCATCATTATCTTCTGATCTAATAAATGTTATATTAAAACCTCCTTTGTATATTGGAATATTTACATTTTCAAAAAATCCTAATCCAAAATGAGATAAATTACCAATTGCTTCAAATTTATTTTTAAAATTTGATTCAAAACCATTATTTATCTGATTTATTTCTGATTTTGAATAAGTTATAGTACCTTTAATTGTACTTAATAGACTAGGATATTCAATTTCATCAATCAATTTATTATGTTTTCTAACTTCAATTTTTGAAAATAAAAATGGAACAAAATTATCAATTAATTTTATATTAGCACCATTATCATATGCATTTCCATCAGATTTAGTCAATTTACCAGATATATAAAATTGAAATTTAGAAGTACAAAATCCATCTCCAAAATCTATATTAAATTCAGTTTTTTTATTAGGTTCGTTTAAATGTAATTTAGATAATGGATAGAAATTTTTGTATTCAGCTCTTTCAATATCATTTACATATTTTTTGTAATCAGCCATTTATTAAGGATAAATTTTTTAAATCAAAAGCTTTTTTAAAACAAGTAAAATTTTTATAATTTTATGATGTCAAATTTTATAATTTTTATGTATCAATTTCATTTTTACTTTTAAAATATTCAATTTCAGTAGCATGATCAAGTATAAATTTTGCTGATATTTTTTGATGTTCTAAAATTAATTCCCAATTTAATGTAAATGCATAATCATGAATGAAATATTCAGTTAAATCTTGATATTTACAAATCAAATCAATATAATCTTTTAATTGATAATTTATGAATTCAGTAATAAAATCTATAGTTAAATTTTGATGTTGAGCAATTTTTTGCCAATTTAATTTATTTTGAAACAATCTCATCATATTAATACTCAACTCATATTTTTCAGAAATATCATCCCAATCATCTTTGTTTAATTGATTTTGGTTTCTGATAATGAATAAATCAAATGAACTGTATAGAGCCATTTATTAGGGAGAAAATTTTGTAAAACAACTTTTCTTTGAATTACAAATACAACATTTTGATTTAATGACATTTATATTTTTCAATTTTATTATCTGAATATCTTTAGAATTAGTTTTTTGTTTACATTTAAGACAATAAATCAACTCCATTTATATAAAATAATTATTGTAATTTATCTATATCATCTTTAATTAGTATTATTTCAGCATTTAATTCTTTTATGGATTCATTGACTCCATCAAATAGAAATTTTAGTTCTTTTTCTAATTTTTCTTCTAAATTTTCAACATATTTTCCAATATTAATTAAAAAGTCTGTAATTTTATTTAAATCTTTTTTAGTTTCTGAATGATCATTACCAATTTTAATAATTGAATCTAAAACTTCATCTAATTCTGATTTTATTACAACATCATATTTATTTATACTTGGTTTAACATTAACAATTCTTTTACCATTAATACTTATATAATTTTTTGATAAACCAATAGCATTTACTAGATTTTCAGTCTTTTTTACATGACTTTTAAAACTTTTACTAAAATTATTAAAAAATATATTTAATTTAGAATTTATATAATCTTCTTTAATATTAATTGGATGTTTTTTCTGTCTTCCAAACAGATCAAATATATTTTGTGAATCCATATTTATTAAGGATTAATTTATTTATTATATTATCAATTTTTTTATTATTATTTAATTCATTTAATATAAAAATACATAAATGACCACAAATTGGTGGATCATTATAATTTTGAATTTGATTATCATTATAAAATATATTATCTTTTCCTAGATATTTAACTAATTCTATTGGTGGTTTATTAACTATATTTCCATATGAATCAAAATAATATTTAATTTTATCTTTTTTATAATAACAAACCCAATGAGTTCCATTTCCATCAAATGAATCTAAATTTATAATTCCACATTCAAATTTATTAACTTTATTAGGTAATATATCTCTCATAAATACACCTCTAAAATATTTTATATTTTTACATAATTTTTCTAATTCACCTAATGTTAATGGTTCAAATTTTTTTTGTAATTTTGTTTCATATATTTTAATGTTTTTTTATCTAAACCAGATCCTTCTACATTTTTTAATTCATGATCTAACCAATCAACAAAATTTCTAAATTTAGGAATTATAGATTCTTTTACTACTTTTGCTCCTTTTCTAACATTTGGTGTATAATTTTTAACTATAGGTATATTATCAGCAAAATCTAAAATTTCTTTTAGTAATCCACCATTTTTTATTTCTTTTAATTGATTATATGAAAATTCAAATCTTAATCCTTTATTTAATTTTTTATGTTTATTTAGTTTATTTATTTGTCTTTTAGATAATAATATAATATCTTTTCCATTTTCATTAAATTGATCAATATTAAATTGAATTATAACTGATCTTTTATTTTTAAATGCTAATTTTATTTTTGATTTTTGATTATCTGTCAAGTTTATATTTGTTTTTTCCATTTATAAAGAAAAAAATTTATAGTTTTTTATAATATAGATTAACATAATTAATTTTATTAAAATTTTAATCCTACTTCTAAACCCATACCAAATTTTCTTTTCATCCACATAGCACCTGATGTTGGTAATGCAATTAATCTTTCACCAATTCCATGATCATTTGATGTTACTATATCCCATGCTTTATCTTGTAAAATTTTATCAGCTATTTCATTTCTAGATTTTGTATCTTTATGATCTCTATAAAATAAATCATGTTCTTTAGCAGCTTTATCTAAATCATTTATTCCAGGATCACCTCTTTTTACTCTTTTATTTAATTTAGTTCCAGGCCCTAGATATTGATAACCAGGTACATGTAATTCAAAAGGTAAATTATTTATAACATCATTTAAAATACCTGATCCATCTTTTAATAATGGTGATGAAATATTTGCCAAAATTCTTTTTAAATACTTAATTCCTTCAGGTTTTTCAATTAATTCATCTAATTTATTTGATATAAAGTCTTTAATTGCTTTCTTTTCATTTAAAAAATTATTATTACCAGCTTTTTCTTGTGCATATATATAATTAATAATATTATCTAATTTATTTAAATCATCTATAAATCTATATTCAATTTTATTTTCTGTATATTGTCTGATTCCTGAACCTTCAATTTCACCTTTTAATTCCCAAATATGTTTAATTAAATTAATATATTTATCACCTTTACTATTTTCATTAAATTGATCAATATTAATTTGAATTATAACTGATCTTTTATTTTTAAATGCTAATTTTATTTTTGATTTTTGATTATTTGTCAAGTTTATATTTGTTTTTTCCATTTAAAAAGAAAAAAAATTATAGTTTTTTATAATATAGATTAACATAATTAATTTTATTAAAATTTTAATCCTACTTCTAAACCCATACCAAATTTTCTTTTCATCCACATAGCACCTGATGTTGGTAATGCAATTAATCTTTCACCAATTCCATGATCATTTGATGTTACTATATCCCATGCTTTATCTTGTAAAATTTTATCAGCTATTTCATTTCTAGATTTTGTATCTTTATGATCTCTATAAAATAAATCATGTTCTTTAGCAGCTTTATCTAAATCATTTATTCCAGGATCACCTCTTTTTACTCTTTTATTTAATTTAGTTCCAGGCCCTAGATATTGATAACCAGGTACATGTAATTCAAAAGGTAAATTATTTATAACATCATTTAAAATACCTGATCCATCTTTTAATAATGGTGATGAAATATTTGCCAAAATTCTTTTTAAATACTTAATTCCTTCAGGTTTTTCAATTAATTCATCTAATTTATTTGATATAAAGTCTTTAATTGCTTTCTTTTCATTTAAAAAATTATTATTACCAGCTTTTTCTTGTGCATATATATATAATTAATAATATTATCTAATTTATTTAAATCATCTATAAATCTATATTCAATTTTATTTTCTGTATATTGTCTGATTCCTGAACCTTCAATTTCACTTTTTAATTCCCAAATATGTTTAATTAAATTAATATATTTATCACCTTTATTAGATTTTGGTTTCTTACTATTTGGATCATTATTTTTATAAATTGAATTAGTTTCCCATAAAATCTTTGAATAATTATTTAAATCATCTTGTGTATATAAATTATTATCTGGTTTCTTTTCATAAGTTAACAATCTCCATAATCCATGTGTTCCATTATATTTTTTATCATCAATTATTAAATCATCATTATCAATTACAGTTATTTTATCACCAATCATAAATGATTTTTTATGTTTATTCCAATATAAACCAAATTTATCATCTTTTGTTCTTGGTAAATATTTTTGTGCTAATGGACCAATAATTTTATCTAATGTTTGAGGTGAAATTAAATTTGGGTCAATAAATGTCGATTCTTCTTGAATTATTGGTTGTCTGATTGGTCTAAATGGAGTACTTGAAGGTAAATTTAATTCTTCAGTTTCTGGTATTGACATATTAGCAAAATTATTAACAACAGGTACCAATTCCAATAGGTTTTTATTTTCATTTAAGACTTCACCAATTTTATTTTCAACTTTACCAATTGCTGATGTTATAGGTTCATATGCTTTTCGTTTAATTTTTTCATAATTATCTTCAATTTTAATTTGATTTTTAAATTCTTTTATTAATTTTTTCTCAATATCATCTAATTTTTTAGCTTCATTAACAGATATTTTATCCATTTATTACAAAGAAAAATTTAGGTTCAAAACAAATCATGTTAACATAAACACAAATCATGTTAACATAAACACAAATCATATTAACACAAAACACAAATCATGTTAACAAAAACACAAATTATGTTAACATAAAAACAAATCATGTTAACACAAAACACAAATCATGTTAACACAAACACAAATCCTGTTAACATAAACACTAATTATGTTAAACACAATTCATTTTACTTTATTTCTGTAATTTTCATTAAATATATAAATACTAATGAAATAAATAATACTAATAAAATAAATATTCTATCAATTATTGAATCAAACATACAACAAGCCATTATCATTATTTAATATCAGAAAAATTTTTCATATATTTTCCATCATTTGATTTTTTCAATAAATTAATAGTTAAAAATCCATAGTCTTCTTTCCAACAATCATTACAAATAGTTTTAAATTTATTAAATTTCATATCTGATCCAACAAAATTATTATATATTTTTTTCATATAATGTTCATTTTGTTTAAAAATGCATAACATATTTAAATTATTTCTAATTAATTGCATATCAACTTTTGAATAACATTGTGATAAATAAATACATGATATATTTTTATGTCTACCCATTATAAAATATTCTTTAATTTTATCTTGTTTTTCTAAAATACAATCATCAAAAACTACTAATGAATTTGGTTTACATTTATTTAGTGGAATCATATCATCACATGAAAAATAAGAAATTTGTTTATTAATATTTAATTCTATATTTTTAAATCTTTTTTGTAATAATTTATAAGATGGTTGTTCTAATGATTTACTAAAAATATATAAATTTGAATATGGAATTAATCTTTTGTAAATAAAATTTAATAATAATGTAGTTTTACCAGATCCACTTGTTCCTATAATTAATAATCTAATAGGTTGATCATTTTTATTATTTTTATCATATGATTCTAATTTTATATTATCTTTTTTTCTAAAAATTTCTCCATTTAAATAAGATGAAATTATTTAAAATAATTGGTCATTCATCCAAACTAGAATTAAAATTAGAACATCCAATACATTTAGATGGAAAATATAGTATTGATTTAAGTGGATTTTATTCAGATAATTTTATATCAAATATACCAAATGATTATAAAAACTGTTATGGATATTCTATTAAAGATGAAGATGATAAAATTATAGATCAATATTTTGATATAAATAAAGGAAATTATACAATTGAAGAAATAAAAAATATTTTTATCAATAGTTTAAAAGAATTTAAAAAGAAAATTAATAAATTTGATGAAAATGATTTTATATTGAAAAATGATGGACCATATATTATAATAAAATCTCCTGTTAAAATTATAGTAACAACAATTATAATTGATTTATTAGGGTTAGATGATAAAATGATTGAACCAAATGTATTAACAAAAGGAATAAAACTACCAAAAATTAGACCTTTTGATGTTATTGAAATTAATTGTAATTTAGTTGATCCTAGTTTTGAAAATCATAAAGATTATTCACATTTACATAAAGAATCAGAAATTTTATATTCATTTTATCCAAATGTTGAATATGGATCAAAAATTAGTGAAAAACCAAATGAAATTGATTATATTCCTTTAAAAAATATAAATAAAATTCAAAATATTATAATATCTATTCAAGATAGTGATGGAAATCTAATAAATAATGAAAATATTAAAAGTATTATATATTTAAGATTAAAA
Organism: Neoaliturus tenellus; assembly: GCA_030545055.2. Taxonomy (NCBI): domain Eukaryota; kingdom Metazoa; phylum Arthropoda; class Insecta; order Hemiptera; family Cicadellidae; genus Neoaliturus; species Neoaliturus tenellus. Next base: position 178,844,823 of record CM061534.1, on the reverse strand, counting down.
CAAAATTTGTAATATAAAATTTATCTACATAAATAATAAAAACAATAATTGATTTAACTAACAATAATTTTATATTTAATAATAAATTAATTGTATTTAATAAACAAAATAAACCTTGGTTTAAAAAAAAAGATATTTGTTATATTTTAAAATATAAAAATTCTAGAAAAGTTTTAATTGATAATGTAAAAAAAATATATAAAACTTAAAAAATATCAAGTGTAACCAACAGTTACATTTACATAATGATGATAAATTAATTTACATAAAAATTATAGGTGTCACAAATTATGACACCCTAGAAATTGATGTACAAACTGTTTTTCAGATGCCCTAAAACAGGGCGTCAATAAAATAGATATTAAAACAATATTTATTAATGAATCTGGTTTATATTTATTAATTTTAAAATAAAAAAAGTAGAAAACAATAAGGATAGATTAAAATTTATAGATATTTTTAGAGGGGACAATTTGTTTCCCCTATCATATAATGAAAAACATACAAAACTTATTAAAATTAGGTAGGACCCAAAATGGGTCCCATATAAATTATAATATTTATTTTAAATTTTTTTAAAAGAGGTAACCTTATACAATAAAAACTTAAGGGTAACAAAATGTTACCCTTCTTAAACATTCAAAAATATTCATAAATATAATAAATTATATACAAATTTGAGGCCCGTCTTAAAGACGGGTCTTACTTATAATGATAATAAAGTAAAATTTATAGATATTTTTAGGTTAGATATTCAATAAATTATTGAATATATTTAAATTTATTAAAGAAAATATTTAAAAATATACATAAAATTATAGTATAAATTCAATATCATATGGTTATAAATTATTAATATAATTTTGATCATTTTCTTTAAAACTTTCTTTAACATAATTTTTTATTATATTTATAAATGGTTCTATTATAAAATTAAACTTATAATAATATACAAAATAATTTTTATATTTAAAAAGATATATTAAAAATTTATTTGATACTTTAGTTTTAAATAAATATAATTTTATATCAAAATCATTATTTATTAATTCTTTTGGAACAATTAAAATTTCCATTTATTTATAATTATTTTTATAACCCCAAGGTAATGTATCAATTTTATTTTCACAAATAAATCTTTCGTCATCTCTATTACTTAAAGCTAATTTATTTATTGTAATTGTATATAGTTCATGTTTAAAACTTCTAATACAAGTCATTTCTCTATATTGTTCTTGATCATCAAATAAACATTTCTTAAAATCATCCATATGTAATGTTTTATCAACAACACTTTTCTTAATTCCTTTACATTTTACAGGATTTTTATTATTAAATTCATAACTATATAATTTTGATCTTAAACCACAATATTCTTCTAATATTTCACCATTTAACTCATCTTTAAATTTACCAATTATTTTTTTATTCTTTTCACTATAGCATTCATGTTCTTTCTTATAATCACTTGTATCAAATTCGTTAATATTTTCTTTAATAATTTTATATGGATCCTTTTTAAATTCTATATAATAACTGTCTGTGTCCATATATAATAACCTTATATTTGGATCAAACTTCTTTAATTTTTCATAATAAAATTGATACATATGTAATTTTGATAAATCAAGTACTGAAAATCCTATATAGATTGGTTTATCAAACTTAACCTTCTCTTTTATCATATGTGAAGCAATACAGTCTTTATCAAATATACTAAATGTTTTAAAATTAGGTTTTTTTGCTTGTTTTAATGAAAACTTTTCGTCACCTAATTTAATATCACATCTATTTCTAACATTTTCCATAGTTTTTCCAAAAACACTATTATTCATTAATTTAAAAAAGTCTTTTTCAAAATCTGATGTTGATTTGGATCTTAATTTGGTATTTAATTCAATATATTTTTTCATATAATCATCTTGATCAAATGCTATAACTCTATTAACTTTCTTTAGTTTTAATCCTTTTTGTAGATAATATTTTAAGTTTCTTGAATGAATAACATAATCTTTTTTATCAAATAATGTTGTGCAAAGCTTATTATTATAATGTTCAGGTGCTAATGGTAAATCTTTATGGTCATCATGTAATTCAATAGGATATTCTAAATCAACATCTAATATATATCCATATTCAGCATTTTCATCTAATTCTAATATTGTTTCTACCCATTCATTTAATGTATATGTATTAGGATTCATCCATGTTATATCTTTATAAGGTAATTTTTGACTTAAAGCCCATCCATATAGATTATTTGCATCTATATATAACATATAATTTTCAGGTTTTGTTTTATCATAATTTGTTGTATATTTATTGTTTGCTTTACAATATCTAGTTATACATTGTGAAATACCACCTCTAATACCTTTTTCAATCATTAAATACATATTATAATCACTTATTAATTCTAGTTTAATTTTTGTTAATTTTAACATAGAATCCCAAGCTAGTGATGGTGATGTTAGATAATGTGCTGGATCTAATTGATAATTTTTCAAACAAACAGATCTAAAATTTTCAAATATATCAGCTAATAATAATACATCCTGAATATTATACAAATCTGAATAATTACCTAATGTTTTTATTTTTAATTTATTCCAAACTTTTATATAATGTTTATAATCATCATCACTTATATTTTCATTAGTTAAACAACTATAAAATTGATCTTTTTCTAATATTTTATCATAGTTTAATTTTTCAACATTATCAATAAATTCATATGGAAATACACCTTTAGAAGTTAATATTTTTAATGTTTCATTATCATATTCAATTATATCATTTTCTTTTATAAATCTATTTATATGTTTAAATTCTTTAAGATTTTTAGCTAATTGTTCAATTGATGTAGCCATAAATCTAAATGTATCTACAAATGAGAATTTTATAAATTTTCTAGGTTTATCACCTTCAAATTCATAACCATAACCAGAATTTACTGAATAGTTTATATATTTTTCATCTGTATTAGATAACAAATCAATTTTACCATATTTTTTAGCTAATTCTTTTATAAACAAATGTGTATCATAATTTGAACTATTATGACAGAATATAGGAATATTTTGAGGAAATTTTAGATTTAAATTACAGTTTAAATGTGCAGCACCCCTAAATTTTCCTGTTAAATGGCAATGATCTTTTACCTTTTTTCTTTCATCATCATCAAAACCACTATTTTCACAAATATGACAAATATTAGTTTTTTGATAGTTAATTTCTTCTTCATTAGTTAAATTCATAGGCTTTTTATTTTTTGAATTATATTTTTTAGCTATATATTTTGAAATTTCATCTAAATATTCAAATAATTTATTTGGTACATTTATTAATTCCTCTTCATTTTTTGCTCTATAACAAATAGGTTTATACATTTTATTAGTAGCTCTAGATACTAAATAGATTGTAAATCCATATGGTTTATGTCTTTGAATTTTATTTGTATATGAGCAATTTGGATTATTTTTACAATTATCAATCTTTTCTAATATACTTTCAAAATCCATATAAATTACATATGGATGTTCAAACTTTTTATAATAATTTTTAAAACTTACAGTTTGACCTTTAAATGGCATTATAGGTCTACAAGGTTCTAATGATTTACATATCTCTAAATGATTATTCAAGTCTTTATTTTTGTAGAAATGAGTCAAACATCTTCTACAAATATATTTTTTATTTTTATTTTTTTGTGTTAATTGCTTAGATACTAACTTACTTAAATCAGTAATCAATATATAATGAGAATTATTACCAATTTTATAATATAATAAATCAATTTCTAGTTTTGAATTATAATGTTCAGATATTTGTAATGGCACTATTTTTTCATCTTCATCAATTCTATAAATATTTATTGACATTGATGGATAGTTATATTTAGAATCAAATGATCTTTTTTCAAATAATTTAATATCTTTCAATGATATTGGATAATCAAAACCTTTAAAAATATCATCATTTATATATTTTTGATATTGTTTAACTCTTTCAGCATGTTCGTTTGGTTTATCAATAGCACATCTAATTGCATAAATAAAACAATATTCATCTTTATTTTTAAAATTTACACAACAATTTTTAATCTTAATTTCATTTGGTAATTCTATATATGATCCAGCATTTAATGAATTATTTTTAGATAATTTTAGATTTAGTTCAACACATCTTTTTAATGACCAACCAGAGCCTTTTGATGGTTGATTTAGTTGTTCTCTAACTATTAATTTCTTAAATTGATCATCAATAAAATCATCTATATTTAAAATATCTGAACTTTTTATGCAAAAATACATATTACTATTTTGAATTTCACCATTTATTAATTTTCTTTCATATTCACATTCTAAAGCCATCTGTCCTTTAATATTTTTAAATTTTTGTTTTTCTATCAATTTTTTTATTTCATTTCTTTGAGTTTCTAAATAATCATTAATATCTAAATCATCATTTGAATTTGTTAAAATATAATCTTGAAAATAACCTTTTAATGACGAAGCTTCTTGAATATTTATTATATTTTCTTTTGGAATTGGTCTATTTTTAAAATAATCATTTAATAATCCAATCAATTCTTTTCTAGTTTTATTAACAATTTTAATACTATTTTTAATTGCTAAATTTTGAATATATTTAAATGATCTATATTCTAAATTATTTGGATTTTCTTTAATTTTGTTTAATCTTTTAATTAGTTCATCTCTAGATAATTTTTCATAATTTCTGACGGATAATTTTTTTGAAATTTAATTTAATTTTACTATATTAAATAATGAATAATTTGTAAGATCAAATGTTTCTTTAATATTTGTTAATTCATCTAAAGTTTTATTTTTATAATTATATATATTATTATTTTTACACCAATGTTTTAATTCAAATATTTTATTATCATATTTTTGTTTATTTAGTAAATGTTTAGTTGAATTATAATGTCTATCATAATTTTTATATAATATATTTTTATTACAATAAGGACAATTAATATTTTTATTTGTTCGTTCCATTTATTAGATGTGAAATTCTTTATTTATTAAAAATAATTTTTACTTAGAAATAAAACTCTTAAAAATATAAGAAGTATTTCCACTTTTTACTAGGTAATTTATAGTTTAAATCATATTTTTTAAATAAAATTTGAATTTTTTAAAAACAAGTAAAATTTTGTCTTCATTTTTAATCATATTTTTAAATTTTCTAGTTTTGTTATATTTTTGTCATGAATTTTAGTTTCTAAATGTCTTAAATAATTATTAGTCCATTTAATATTTCTTCCACATTCACAAAATTGTGGTTTTAAAAACATTTCTCTAATACATTGTATACAAATTGTATTTTTTCTATCTTTACTATAATGATAATTATTAAAATTTGAAATATCTTTAATTTCTTTACATTTATGACATTGTTTTTCATTTAATTCAATAACTTTAATACTATCATATAATTTTTTATAATACACATCCTTACATTCTTTACAATAATAATATAACCCATCTTTAGTATTTTTGTCTTTATAAAATTTAGATATATCTTTATATAATTTACACCTTAAACATATCTTTTCCATTTATATAAAATAAAATTTACAAATTGGTTTTTTTCAATTCATATTCATAAAAATTTCCAATAATATCTTCATTATTTTGATCTTTTATACTATAAGTAACTGGATTTGTATTATTAATTTTAGAAATTATAAATATTTCTCTAGACCAATTATTTTTATATTTATTAGAAAATGTTGATTTTTTATTTCCAATTCTAACTCTATCATTTATTTTAAATTTTGATTTGGTTATTATTTTTGGTGGTTTATATTTAAAAACAGTATCTAATAAATCCTTTTCATTATTTTTATTTACTTCAATTGGTTTCATTTTAATTGTTGAATGATATGAGTTATTATATTCTTTAACAATTTTTGGTAAAATATTTATCCATCTATAATTTTTATTAATTTCAAACTGTATTTTCATTTTTTCATTTTGTGTTCTATTATACCTTTCTATTATACTTGATTTTTCTTCATTTTCTGTATGATACAATTTAATATTATATTTATTTAATATTTCTTTAAATTCTTCATTGATAAATTCTAATCCTTTATCTGTATGTAAAAGATTAGGTGATTTATGATTAATTTTAATTGCATCCTTAATTATTTCTTCAAATGCTCTAGAAACTGTTTTTCCATCTTTTTTCTTTAATGGTTTTGACCAAACATATTTTGAGAAAGTATCTATCACATTTAACATATATTTATAACCATCATTTTCTTTTTCATAATTTTTTATTATAATTAAATCTGCTGCCCATAAATCATCAATACCTAATGTAATTATTTTTCTTTTTAGAAATTTCTTTCTAATTGGAGCATGAATTTCATTTGCTTCAATTATTTGTTCATTTTTAGTTAATTCTTTTTTAATTGTAGGTTTAACTTCTTTTTTCAAAATTTTACTTTTATTTGTTTTACAAATTGAACATTTAGTAGCAATTCTATATAATCCATTTTTCATTTCAACGATTTGTGGATTAATATTTTTAGTTTTTTTCTTACATTTGTGACAATGAATTGGTTCATTCATTTATGTATATTTTTTTTTTTTAAATAAATGGATATGTGTTATAGATGTCATAATCAAACTAATTTTACTATTATTGGAAATTGTGTAGGATGTAATATATGTAAAAGAATTATTTATGAAAAAAAGATTAAGAGAAAAAGTAATAAGAATAAACATCTTAAACATATTTTAAGAGAATTTAACCATTTTCAACCATATAAAACACAACAATTAATTAATGAATTATATATTTTATGTATTTCCAATCATTTTGAAATAACACCTAAGAATATAAAATTATTTTTAAAACAAAGGAATTGTACAAATTGGATATTTTACTATCAATTTTTAAACAAAATATACAATATTGATTTTGAATTGAATAATGAAGATAAAGAAAAAATTACACTATTTTTTAATAAATATTTATATTTTAAGAAAAGTAATATATCATACAAAAAATTATTACCTATGATTTTTAAATACTTAAATATGGATTTTTGTATAAAACCTAATTATGATAATGCCTTTTTAACATATCTATCACAAACAAGTTTGTGATATTTTTTCCTATATAAATGGATCTGCTAGAAGAAATTAATAATGTTGGAGAATTAAGATTTAAAGAATATAAACCATTAAAAAGTTTAAATTTAAATAAAAAATATAAAATTGAAAAATTTGAAAGAATTAAAGATAAATATGGATATACAATTATTGTTGAATTAGAAAAATGTAAAGTACATTTACCAAAAAGATTTACTAATGTAATTGATGATAAATCAATTAAAGAATTAAATAAAAAAGATTTACATTTAATTGTCACTGATATTAAGACTTTTGATGATAAAGAAACTGCTTTAGTTAAATTTGAATAATTATTACAATATTATTGATACTAAACCTTAATTTTACTTGTTTTAAAAAAATTCAAATTTTATTGAAAAAATACTATTAAAATTTTAAATTACCTTATGAAAAGTCGACTATTAATTTTATTTAAAAAATACTTATAAAATGTGATAATTTTACTTGTTTTTAAAAAAATTTTATTTTGTAGAAAATTTTAGGCATATTTGTTAAAAATTTCATTAAAATTGCATATTTTTTATAACAATTTGACAAAAGCTGAAAATTGGCCAAAAAGTGGCAAAAATATTGCATAATTGTAGTAAAAAACTGTGAAATTTGTTTGATTTTTGATTGTCTCCAAAAGTGTCCTAGAAGTAACATGATACTATCTACTTATATATATATTATATATATATATATATATATATATATATATATATATATATATATATATATATATATAATATATAATATATGTATATATGTATATAATATGTAATATATAATATATACAACATATATATAATATATATATATAACATATATATATATATATATATATATATATGTTGTATGGCTTTCATAGCCAGCCACCAACTTCTGAGAAATATAAAGGATACTCTGCAGTGCATAGCACCTGCGTCAATACATTTAAAACCAAACTAAAAGAAACAATTATGATATCTCTTTATAAAGCTAAATCCAGAGCGCCAAGCCATTGCAGCCCAGCTTCATTTGCACAATGCAGACCTATTAACCCTTCAGAGTAAGCACTCAATGGGCACTCAGTGCCTATGTGAGTCATAGTCTAGAACTCCGCTCCGCAGTAGCATGACTGGTCTTCTGTCATTCCCCATTTGTATTTCCAATAATTACATCTCCCCACTCCAGTGCGGAAATCATCGAGAACAGCCCACTGCTTCCAAGAAAGATCCGTACCACCTACTGCCAAGGTCGGGTCAGCACTTAAAAAATGATTCCGTCCTTGGAAAGAGTATGAAGTCCGGTCGGTATGGATGGAAAAGTGTGTGTGTCCGTCAACTGTGATGCTGTCCGCAGTGGTGGACTTTGGGAACTCAATCGGACAATCACCAGGGTTTGGTAATTATGGATGGGTAGCTGTGGAGCAGATACGATCTTATTATATTCCCTATTAAGTGCCTCTCTTATTCTTTTTTTCAGGTGGAGCAATATTACACAGCACCGGGAGCCAGGGTACAGGGGTTGCCATGATTTTTATAACTAAGATCTTCCCAATTGTCTATATCGTTATCTGTGGTGTTAAAAAAATTACAGGGGAGGAAGTGATGCTTTATACCCGGTGTAATTATATATGCCTTTCCTCAAGATATTAACTTTCCTAAACAAAGTTCTGGTCAGAACCAAAGAATTGGTTCAGAGTTTTGCAATATAAAGTTATCGAGATGTTCTTTGCCAGACTTATTTGTTATAAGCAAACATCCTCTTAAAAGAACTTTCCTGCTGGATTCAAAATTTATTTTTCTAAACATCAATCTTACAAATATATCAGCATCACCTAAAATAGTTCATTATTTTGTAATAATACCGTTGTTGAAGGGCAATGAATAAAACCATTCATGTAATTTAACAAATAGGTAATACTTTACCTGGTATAAATGTTCATGTTAGTCTACCTGTAATCAACCGTAGTAGCTTCTCTCTCATTGGTCGGGTTCACGTTCATCCACCGCTTCCACCGCAACCGGGACTTAGATAATCATGTGGCAAATCCCAATGGTCACGTGATAAATCCCGGTGGATCCTAGTGACGTCATTTTGCTGCCGTCTTATGAACCCACCGGGATTTTGATTGTTGGCGTTCACGTGCCTTTTTTGATAACCGCAAAACAAATCCACCGAATCCCGGTTGCGGTGGATTGCGGTGGATGTAACGTGAACCCGACCATTGCATGTCCGGTGTGGTGAGACTTATTTACAACCATCCTTCTGAGTCCCAAGTGTCTTAAAAAGATATTGTGGTACATGAGTAGATAGACCGACGTTTCAGAGGGGAGTTATTTTTTGAGTAAAATAAAAAGTAAAATTTATACCTTTTAGAAACAAGTTTCGGTTTCAAGAATTATTACACGAAAAAGAGCTATAATTAATAGATCGACTCCCATTGGGTTCATCTGGCTATCGTTTTAAAATAAACCAAAACACATATTGTATGAAAAAAGCTGAGATTTAAAAATTACCACTGATATTCTTATAGGACGTTTTATGTTATTCCTCATGTCCTTGTAACATTTTGGACAAACAACTATTTCTCCGAGTCGCTGGGACCAAGACCTTTGATTTGAGACAACTCCCACCATTGTACAATTGGTAAGGCCCACCTTTTAAAAAAATTGTAAACGCTCACAATTTTGCTCTCATTTTTTCGCTTACATGTTAAAGCTTAGTCACACTGTTGACGTTAACCAGTGTAATGTGGTTAATCAGTTATCCTCCATGGTGTAACATAACCTATTTTATATCTTTCTGCACGAAATTAGCCTGTTTGTTCTCTCAATAGTACCAAAACCGTTTTTTCCCCTAGGACTGAAAAATCAGCTGGAATATTTTTTAGGTCCTGGGACTGAAAAGTCAGCTGTTCGCTAAGTATATTATTATTCATTGAAACGTACTGTTTGTATTGTAGAGCATTGTTTGTAAAAACAGAAATGTAATAACTGCATATTACTTACTTTGTAAATATAACCTCAAAAATACAACTTTATAGTTAATATGTTTAACGATTAAATGTCTAATTCCGCTTTATGATGAAAAATTTTGTTCATCACTCGGAGCAAAAAAGACTTTTTGATGCTTTATCGTTTTTAAAAACACGATGAGCACAAAAGACCCACTTTTGCTCCTCGTGATGAAAACTACTATTATGTGATAGATGCTTTTGCTAGTTTTCTGTGTTTATTCTTTACATCTGTTAAACTTGGCAGTCAATCAATTTCATATTACCAATGTCAATCAAATGGGGAAATTACAAACTTTAATTAATTGATTGCAGGGCCATTGCTTTCTGATGAATATTTACCAATTTATTTTAGAAACAACTTCTCGCCGAGCTATATCGAATGATACCAAAATCATTCAAATCTGTTGAAAATTGCAGGAGGAATGTTACTTGTGCAAAAACCATGTAGTGCATTAGATAATAAAAAATAAAAATAAAAATAAATATTACACTTGAGGCAAAAGACCGTTGATTTTTGTATATATTTTTTGCATTGAAAGCAAACCTCTTTTAATGATCTTTCAAAACTTCAGGTAGATGAACCAGTACATCTCTTTTCATCTCACACCACAAACAAATTGTATTATGTAATTTACTATTTAAAATGTACTTGAAACATGTTATAAGAACATTTCTGAGTGAAGTCTTGTGTGGCTATAAAGGGCATTAGCATGTTAACTTTTTTGACAAGTAAACCTAAGTGGTTATTTAGAAAAAAATCCTTTATAATAATTAGAATACCTATAAAATGTGTATTGTATTGTTAATGCTGATACTATACAACACAGAAACATCTAAGGTACGTTTACACTTAAATGTGAACACATTCAATCTTCTCAATATTGTTGTGAAACAATTTGAATAGATATAGTCCACCTAAATGATAAGGTTAGGCGAATTATTATTGTACTATTGGATTTTTTACTTCACTAGTCTATAATAAATAGTTGTAATTGGCTATTAATAGTTTAGTTAAGTTGTCCATCTCCTGTCTAAGCGTTTTACATCGTGTCAGAGATCGGTTACATTTGCATTGCAAATGAAGGTATGCCAACAGGAGGAGCATGGTACCAATGTCGCTTTAGAAGACCCTACATCTACATATAGTGATCTATATATTTTTGCATTTATAACTAAAAGGGCGTTTTGCTAGCCTTTAAAGTGTCTGACGACAAAGAAATGAAGAACTCAATTTAGGCGGTGCCTACACAATTGAAAGAGTTTTTACCACTTTCAATGAATGTCTTAGGAATAAATAAATCCCAAATTAAACAATAAATACAGTACCTTTTATATTTAAAAATTTTAATTTACTATAATGGACATTTAAGTGTAAATTAAATTACTCATTAGTTAAAGATAACGAATTTAATTATAAGAACGCACATGCACGACCCAATAACGATAAGTATTATGTAAACAAAGTTTTATTTGTTTATATACTAGCTTTCCTGGCATGCTTTGCAATGCCAACTAGAGAAATTTTTTGCCCTTCAAGTGAGCTCGTTCACTACGCTCACTCACCGTCAGGTATAGCTCGTTCGCTGCGCTCATTCACCATTAGGTTTAGCTTGTTTGCTACGCTCACTAGCAGCAAGTCTATAATATCCTCTAGTTTTTTATTACCAATCTTCTCTCAATATTGTCGGGAGATGACTTGTTGGCCACTGAGGGGGTTGGGGCTCGAGGGGATATTTACATTCGGTAAAGCGACAACATGTCGTCGTGGCCAATTTTACCTGCGGCCGCACCATACCTGCTCTGCGGGGGTACGACAACATGTCGTCGTTGCCGCTTGCGGCGGGCGACGACATGTTGTCGTACCCCGAGAGGGGAGGTTTAACGAGGGACTGACAGCTAGAGATCAATGACACTTCGCGTAGGAAAGGAGTGAAATTATCCCAATTGTAGTTGTTAGATGTGAATATAGACTAATTCATGCAAATTAAGGTTATATTAGTAGACAAATCACAATAACAAAATTAAACTAATTGTTTGCTTTATTCTTATTATTTTAAGATGTCATCTTATTATATTAAGATATCTTATTATTTTCTTATTATTGTAATATTTTTTATCAACGATATTAGATTTATTTCATAGAACTATGATAGTGTAATACCGGCCTGATCATTGGTGTGATAAGGTTCATGCCTAATATAAACATAATACACCCATCCGTTAAGGAAACAGATATTTATAAAAAGAAAATGTCAGCTGGCGCCTAACATTTTAGGACATGTGTTTCCATATTATTTTGATCCAATTATCTAAAAATCTATAGATAAAGGGTATCTATAGAGCGTAAATATAGAGGGTATTTAGATAAAAAATTTGAATTTAACAATATATTGGCCGAAAAATAAGTTTAGAAAAATCCTCAACCCCAGTAAAATTGTTTCTAGTTATAAAGTAGAACTTTAAAAAGCGACATTAATTTAATAATTGCCACAACACTTGGAAGGTTAAAATATCAATTTCCAAAACATGCCATTTTGATTTATGTTTGATGACCAAAACCACTAAAGTCAGGTTTTGCACTGCACTTCTGATTAAGAAAATTTATCTTTGGTGATAAAGTTTATTTGAATAATATATTATTACTATGTCGTAGCGAATATGTCGTCGCTAAGGAACACAAGTAAATTATACTCATAAACTATTTCTGTACACGTCATCTGTCCTGAAGGTACAAATTTCAGTTCCCGAAACGTCATGTTTAAAGTGTATTTGTATTTTGTAGTGCAATGTTACATAAAATATGATAATAATTATCCAATAATCTTGGACACTGGCGGAGTAGGAGAGTATAGGAGACCCGCCGCGCCGTGTTCAATTTTAAGAAGTTACATAATTTAATTATAACAAAAATAACCAATCAATATGTACTAAAATTTATTTATTTTTATTTTCAAAAATAACATTTCATTAATTTATAGTTAAGATAAAAAAACATATAAGTAGTGTAAACAAATTAATCTGTAAACCATAAGTTTAAAAAGGCCTATAGTAAATACAATAAGTAAACTCTATTTATATAGTAACCTAAATTTCACTTAATCATAGCAAACGTTAACTATTTATTTTACCACTCTCAAAGTAACTACAATGTTGAACAATCTTTTTTTGAAATTTTTATCGTCTGACAATAATGGTGGAGAATTGGAGTTGTCTGCTTTGTTTACTAAATTTATTTTTTAAATCAGCAGTGGTATGAAATATTAGTGAAGACATGGATCACCAGGAGCAGTAAACCAATCGACAAAATAACGTCTTCGATTGGTCTAAATAAAGTTTAAAATTCATTTTACAGAGTTTTAAGGCATATATTCTCAGGGGTGCCATATTTTTCCTCTCAGGGACCATAAGAAATCCATTGATATCAAAATATCCTTGATCCATCGTTTCTCTCTAGACCCTTAAATGCACTATTTTATTATATAAAAAGATTGTTTTGATTCCAATTCAATTTACTTAACACTTTAATAACATTTATACATGACGTAATCTATCATTACGAATATTAGAATGAGGTTGACTAATGCATAGTATTCTTCAAAAAAGAAATATGTAAAATTTAGACGTTTTAAAACTAAATGTAAAGTTTTAAAAAATTGAGTAAACTGAAAAGGGCAATAAAATGGATTGACGCTTTCCCAACACAGAAAAACACAACCCACACGGAGGAAGTATTAAAGGGATCAATAAAGGTAACGGTAACATTTAATAAATGTCTAGTACACTTAATTGAATTTGCTGTATATGTTGGCCTAAGAGTGTTTTTTCAGTCAGTTGATGTTGTTCAGATACAGAACAAAAAGTTCAGATTAAGTCAGTTTTTGTCAATGTTATTTAATAACATTGCCTCTATGTGAAAACCCCTCATTATATTTTAGTGTTATGCTTTTAGCGTCCAGTAAACGAATTATACTATTTCTATATCGAAAAACTACTTTATTGTAAGATTTCAGTAAGGAAAGATAAATAGCATAATCAATGTGGGGTGTCCGCCGACGCCGAGAGAGCAGACCTGTGCGCCAAAGCAAAGCCTACACCTCAGGCTATGCAGGTAGGCAAGCCGAGAGAGAGTGAGAGAGGAGATTAGCCAGGGTACGACTTTGTGTCGTCGCTGCCGCTTGAGGCGGGCGACGACACAAAGTCGTACCCCCGAAAATATTTTTACTGCGCCCCAACGGGAGCAGGTAAAATTCAGACATAAAGTCGTACAATCTTTACATTCGAAACCTACCGGTCTTTTGGTTAAAACTAAGGAAAAAAAACAAACTTAGATTGTACTATTCTACTAGAAAAAATTTTGCTAAAAAAAGTAAACAATTATCTTTGTTGACAAACCAGCTAGAATAAATAATTCAATGTAGTGAAAGACAGCTGGCTGCAAAATAAAAGAAAACATCGTAGGGAAGCTGTATGTTTTTGGTTTTGTTGATAGCTTAACATATGGCGGAATAAAAAAACCAAAAACAAAAAGCAAATTTTTTTGGCCAATGGCATGCTTCAGCTTCCCCCTCACCCCGCAACCCCCTTAACTGGCCAACAAGTCATCTCCGGACAATAATTTTTGAATGAGAACATCTGTTTACAAAATTAATATTCCTTAGTGTGATCATATGTTCCAATACAAAAATTCTGCTTCCATGGTAACTTTGAAGACCTGTGGGGTGGAGCCCTATAAAGGAATATGTTCTTCCTGGTTCTAACCTACCTTCCCACCAATTTTCAGCCAAATCATTTCGACAATTTTTTTTTATAAGTGGTGTAACTAAAACGAATTTCTTTTATGTATATACACATTTTGTATGTTTAACACGAGGTTTTATACAGTTCTTTCCATTATCCTCTAATTTACTAATTAATAATTTAAAATGAATGGTAAACCGTTTTATATATTCATTTTGATTTTAGTTAATTGTAGAAAATATTCAGAAAAGTATTGGTTGTAAAAAACAACATTTTACCGAGAATAGAAGATGGAAAACAGTAACGATAGCACAAGCAAACGTAATGTCAAGTCTGTTTGTCTAAAGCTGGAATTAATGGAAACATTACGTTGAAATGAAGCCAGAACGCGGACCAAACTATTGACCCTGTGCAGTATTCAGCTTCATAACTTTACTCACAATACATTATCAGAAAAAAAATGTGTAAAAGAATAAAAGACCTACGACGAGTATGAAAATGTTTAGGTTATTGATACATCTAAAATTTGCAACACAACCTTGAAACAACAGCAACGATTAAGCTATTAACCAAGCAATTTGTAGAGTACACATATATAATATATAATATAAATAAACCTAAATAATAAAAGAGGGCATTTACGTGTCATGAGAGAAAACTACTGAACGGATCTTGATAATCTTCATGTTTTTTAATGATTTCATAAAAATTTCAAAAATATTTGAATGTAAATGATTGTATGTAACTTGTCTTTGATTTTTTAAACATTTAATGAAATAAAATAATCTTATGGTGCTTTTGGTGCTTAAGTTGAATAAACTAAATACACTATTTAATTTTAAATCATTTGATATATTCCACTTTTGTTTCACATAATAATTGTGTAATTAAATTTAATTTCGTCACTCCATTTTAGCTACATACTCAACCCATGTATTAAATAAAATTTCCGTGTAGAGGTTAACGTTTTCTCCTCACTTTTTATACCAAAAACATTTTTTACAATATTTTGGAATATTTAGTAATGTTCAATAGCCTAGATATAATTTACGTTATTTGACTTGGACATTTTTAAAGGTAAAATAAATATAGAAAATGTTACTTTATTTCACTTTGATATTTGAATATAAAATATTTCTTTGACTTGCTTTGACAATATGAACATTGATTTGACGTAAAATAAATAAATTGCGCTATTTCGGAATGGATCGAGTCTTGAAAAGCAGGCTACTGTATAAAAATATTACTCATACAATCCTGTTTGTTTTTATCTTCACAGCATTTCATTTTAAACAGATTGGTTATTCAGCGAGAAATTTTCTTGCACTCTGGAATAACACGCCCGTGGCTAAGACGCGATCTAAGTTGATAATGCAGATTTACTGAACCAAGATAAACTTTTCCATCGCTTTGTTTACCCTGCAGCACTGCATTTTAAGTATAGTATAATACAAAATGATACACATTAAGCAACGCTTTACATTTTTATGCACTCAACTTTAATAACTTGATCACGTAGTCTTATTCAACTGTGGTAACTTTGACAGCTTATAATTACCATAATCTTTTGATTGTGTATAGCTACAGATCTTAAGAATTAAATTACTAACAAACTAGTAATTTTATAACTTAAAATTGAAATGTTCTTATAATTATTTATATATAGCCTATCTAGGGTGGTTTTTAATTAATTAAATTGTTTAGCTCTTTAGCTTTATTCTGCTTTTCATTACATAATATGTTTACTCGTAACTCTAAAGTATTTTAAAAAGTAATTTATAAT
This sequence comes from Neoaliturus tenellus, assembly GCA_030545055.2. Lineage (NCBI taxonomy): Eukaryota > Metazoa > Arthropoda > Insecta > Hemiptera > Cicadellidae > Neoaliturus > Neoaliturus tenellus. The sequence goes on along the minus strand of CM061534.1, from coordinate 178,828,145 downwards.
TAAAAGTCTATAATTAAAAGTTCCTCAACCTCAACAACAATAATAATCTACAAACAAAAATGTAAATAAAAACATGTTCGTTATATAAAAAAGGAACACCTACTAAAACGATAAGTAGTTATGCTAATGTTTGATAAAACTTTAAACCCCTATACAGTATTATAATTTTGTGATGAAAATGTTTAATGTTTTTTTTTTCAATAAATTAAAATATGGTTAAACAATAAAAAGAAATATCTCATTCGACTTCACAAAAGATGAGATATAAAAAATAAATAAAAACTGGAAGAGTTGATCAAACCTTTCAGGAATAAAATACGATTTGGCGCTGTATAGCAGTGATGTTCAGTGACCTTCGTGTACTCTGTTTTCGTTTCATATTTACTTGAAAACAACAAACCAAAGGAGCAGTTTTTGAATTATTTTTTATTTTTTATTGCTCATTCTTTCTATTGACATTTAATATTTGTTATATTCTGCGATTTATATTTTCTAATGTTATATTCTTTAAAATAAAATTTGATTAATGGTAATATTTATACTTTTGATGTGTTAATTACTATATCCCCAGTGTTTTAAATTGTATTATAAGTGTTTTCTCAGGACAACTTTAATTGTAGACGGTGGTTATAAAAGAAGAAAGGTTTTATGTTGCTCGGAAAGTTTATGCAAGTACATTTCATTAATAGAAAGGATCTTCTAGCCTCACAAAAAATCGGACCAAGATTCATTTTATTTCATCTTTAACCAAATCTCAAAGAAAATACGACGTAGCCTATCAATGACCAAGAAGTACTTAGGAATAATCCTCTACTATAATATAAGGAGTGTCTATGGCGATATATTTCCCATGGTAGCATCTAGCAGGTAGATTTCCTTAAACTTTGAATTAAAGTGTGTTTTGGCCCAAAAATAAATTTAGAAACAGCCTCAACCCCATGAAACATCTATTTTTGTCTAAAATTAAGTACGAACATTGTAAATTTTAGCATTGTTCTTATGGATTGTCATTTTGATACCGAAGTATCAACGAGATGTAAACAAAAAAAAATAACTTTTTCCTCCACCTACTATCTAAAGCCTTATTATACTCCTTAAAATAGAGTACTAAAGTACTAGTTTTTATCCCATGTGATTTGAAAACTATTATTTTAATTAGGGAAAACTTAACTTTTTGCACCATGGGGCTTAAGTTAATTACATAAGAATAACATAAAAAGAGAGATTAATGAACATGAGAATGACAGTTATGAGGGTGACAATTATTGTATTAGTGTCGTTATTCTATGTTATTAATAGCGTCTATATAGCGTCAACTGTTTTGTAAGCAGTTTATTTTATTTTTTTTTTTTTTTTACATTTCTAACAGTAAGGAATTATATAGTTTTTACTTTACCAAACATGAAATGAGAGGCAGAAAATGTGACATCAAATTTCCCGACCACGGTTTTACAACATTGTGCTGTCAAGGACTATTATCATAAGTGAGGCTGTTTTTTTTTTTTTTTTTTTTTTTTTTTTTTTGTTGTGTTGGATAAAACTTATATCCTACCTTGTGAGTGTGTATGTTTTTAAGTTAATGTGACTAATCCAGCTTGTCGGAGTAATTGATTATATGAACGTAAAATTGATATTGTTATAGGCCTAGTTATTTGTTATTCGTGTAGGTGGAGGGAAAATTTCGTGTGCATATAGGGACTAAAGTACGTTTTCTTCCTCAGGGAAATGTCGCCCGCCTTTAGGTAGAAAATGTTGTACTTAAGTCCCTAGAAGCATAAATAACTATTTCGCATGGTTTATGAAACAGTTTTCAACTGTGAAGAGGTGTATTTCTTTGCTGGTGTACTTAATATAGTGATTACCATGACAATATAACAAAATTGCATTAAAACCAATGAGCAAAGTTCGTTTAACACGGTATAATAATGCTTTGAATGGGCCACAAAGCAAAACCGATTAACACAACACGTTAGTGCTTTCAGTGATAGACTACAAAGCATCATATCATATAAGTAAAGAGAGAGTATACGATTTAAAGAAGGACTAAATTACTAAACGCTTGAAGTTGGACAGTGGAAGACCACTGTTTATCAGCCTAATACAGCGTAGTTTTTAAAACTAGATCGTATTCATACAAATCCAACTTTGTTGACGTAGCAATTTATCGCTTGTTTAGTCCTACAATCTGCATAATGATTCATCAATAAAAAGAAATCAAACATATATAGCAATTGTGAATCCAGGAAGAAAAAATAGCAAAAATACTTATGAAAAGATACTTTTTCCTTCTTTAGTTAAACTACGGTATTTTCAAAATTCCATAATTGCTGTAACTTTAGACTTATAAACAAAAAGAGTATTTGTTAGGAATTTAAAAAAAAATAAAAACATTAAACTATGGAACGTAATTTCTCACAAATAATTACTTTTACTTCAATTCATATCACGTTAAACACTGCAACACTTTGAACTTGTTGTGTTTGTTGTAATGATCGAGTTGAGGGATTTGGGGCAAAAGAGACGGCCGCTGCTGACTCAACATTTATTTAATGCTACGCGTGGAATGCTTTGGTCTCAAACGAAATAATTCCCAGAAACCTTACCACTCTCCGCATTTTTCTTTCAATTGCGTTCACGGCTTATGATAAGTGTTTATTTTATTCGCTTTATTTCTTCAGTATAGTACAAACCAATCTTATTGAAGCAAACATATATTTTATAAATAAAAGAGCCCATTCAGATCTTTAGGTCACAGAAACGAATAAAACATCTACTCACGTATTTATCACATGAAAACTGTTAAATAGAACATAATTGCACTCATAACCAAAGGTTTAGAGAATCCTAACGAGGAGTGTCTGAAGGGATGTGTGTTCCACGATCTCAAATTCTAGCAGGTGGATTTTGCTTAAATTTTGCATTTAAAAGTGTTTTGGCTCAAAAGTAATCTTAGAAACATCCTCAGCCCCAGGAAAAATCAAATTTTGTCTAAAATTAAGCTTTAAAATCGTTATTTTTAACATTGTTCTTAAGGGTTGCTATTTTGTTAACAAAATAACAACTAAAAGTAAACAAAATTAAAGGAACATTGATTTAAAGCAGTTTTTTTTAACAGCTGTTGACTGTGAAGAGTCTAGTGTAATTTTAATAGCTTTTGTAGATGTGTTAGTACATTTATTATATTTATGTAGTTAATGAAAACTCGGGTGGATAACAATTTTAATTTAATGTCAACAGTAAAAATTAGAAAACATGAACAGGCACAAAGATGTAAACAAATCCCACTTGAAAGTAAACAAACTTATTATAATAAAAAATCAATCAGCTGATAAATAAATTATATTAATTTAATAAGTTTAGGTGTAGTGGGTTGCACTACAGTACCCCCCTGCCAGTGATTTGGCCACTAATCTTGAAACCGAACAGGCAAACGCACATGACGTCCAGAGAGAGTTGTTTTCATAGCAGGCTTCTTTCTCTCCCCGGACGGGGTACTGGGCGATTGATCAGGACAGCTTGGGGCAAGAGTAGGAGCATTAGTAGGAATACGGGTTCCAGAATTCTTGGATAGGGTTCCAGGAAGGCTGCAAAGCTCCTCGCCAGGTGACAGGAAGTAAGCTGGCTTTAGCCGATCTATGGAAACCGTCACATCAGAACCACGGATCTGGACCGTGACGGTTTTACTGGTCCTGCTAATTACAGGATAAGGGCCCGAGTAGGGAGGATCAAGTGATCCCTTGGAGACATCTGTTCGGACAAAAACATGGGTAAATGTAGCCAGGTCCTAAAAGACAAAAGTAGTCCGTTGACCGTGCCGTGTCCCACTGACTGGACGAAGATTCTTGAAGTGCTGACGGAGGTCTTTGACGAAGCTTGGAGGATCGAGTTGGTGGTTGGATTTGGCAGGTGTTAAGAAATCCCCGCGCAGTCGTAGTTGTTGTCCATATACGAGTTCGGCGGAAGAAGATTGCAAATCGTCGCGCCAAGCAGCTCTAATACCCAACAGAACTATTGGTAACACTTCAGTCCAACGTTCTGTAGTAGAATGACACCTGATGGCTGCTTTCAACTGTCGATGAAGACGTTCCACTAGACCGTTTGCTGAAGGATGATAGGCTGTTGTCTGATTGGCTGATGATAAGACGAGTGGAACCCAACAACACGTTTAGCTGTTCGAAAAGATTGGACTCGAACTGACGACCTTGATCTGTGGTTATGCGTAGCGGAGTACCGAACCTTGATACCCAGTTAGTAAAAAATGCTCGTGCTACAGTCTCTGCATCTATGTTCTCGAGGGGCACGGCTTCCGGCCATCGCGTGAAACGATCCACACAGGTCAGGCAGTACCTATAACCTTCAGACACAGGCAGAGGGCCAACCAGGTCGATATGTATGTGTTCAAACCTCTGAGATGGAGGAGGAAAAGCATCGATTGGTGACCAATTGTGTCGAGTTATTTTGGACTTCTGACAGGAAATGCAGGAACGAGCCCAAGAGCGGCGGTCCGATTTCATTGAAGGCCAGACAAAACGCTGACAAACAAGTTTTGTAGATGCCTTTATGCCTGGATGAGAAAGGTTATGCAGATTGAAGAAAACTGTCTTCCGGAATGGTTTAGTGATGAAAGGTCGGGGGTTAGATTTGGACACATCACAGTAAAGTGCTATTGCAGTTCCTGGTATATGTACCTGTTTAAGGCTTAAGCTAGAGTCAGTATGCAAATAATGTTCAAGCTCTTCATCTTGACCCTGCGATTCTGCTAATGCTTCGTAATTCAAGGGAACAGCGATTTCCTCGATTCTAGAAAAAGTGTCGGCTACTGTGTTGCCTTGACCGGAAACTTGGCGGATGTCTGTTGAAAATTGTCCTATATACTCTAAGTGCCGGAATTGACGGGGTGAACACTTATCAGGCTTTTGGCGGAACGCAAAGGTGAGAGGTTTATGATCCGTAAAAATGGTGAACTGTCTGCCCTCTATCATGTGTTTGAAATGTTTAACTGCCAGGTAAACGGCAGTCAGCTCTCTGTCGTAAGCACTATATTTTTGTTCAGTCGAGCCTAACTTTTTAGAGAAGAATGACAGGGGCTGCCAAAAATCTCCTACCTTCTGTTGTAACACAGCTCCCACAGCATGATCGGATGCATCACACATGATTGCTAAGTGGGCGCCTGGCACAGGGTGGAACAATAAAACAGCTTCACTGAGACTCCGCTTACATGCCTCGAATGCCTGATCACTCTCCGGAGTCCAGTTGATGGGAGAGTTGCCTTTAAGATTAGTTTGAAGCAGGTCGTTGAGAAGGCTCTGCTGAGCTGCGGCATGAGGTAAAAATCTACGATAGAAGTTTAGCATACCTGTAAACCTTCTTAAATCCTTAGCAGTTTTGGGTTTGGGAAAGGAAGAGATCGCTTTAACCTTGTCTGGCAAAGGTTTTGTGCCCTTATCTGAAACTTCAAAGCCAAGAAATTGAACAGTTGAAGCACCTAACACACACTTACTTGGATTAACAAGAATTCCAAATGAGGACAGGCGGTCAAACAGCTGGCGTAAATGTAAGAGGTGTTGTTCTTCAGATTCTGAGGCCACGAGAATGTCATCAATGTATGCATAACAAAAGTCTAAACCTCTGAGTACGCCATCAATGAAACGTTGAAAGGTCTGAGCGGCATTACAGAGGCCAAAAGACATGAGGGGAAATTCAAAGAGACCAAAGGGAGTAGTTATAGCGGTTTTATGAACATCCTCGGCTGCAACAGGAATTTGGTGGTAAGCTCGGACAAGGTCAATAGTAGAGAATATAGTCATACCGTGCAAGTTGTGGGAAAATCCTGGATATGAGGTATGGGATATCGGTCAGGAATGGTCCTCGCATTCAGAGCCCTATAATCCCCACATGGCCTCCATTCGTCACCTTTTTTAGGAACCATATGAAGTGGGCATGATCAGCTGCTAGAAGAAGGTCTAGCTATACCCAGTTGCACCATAGCCTCAAACTCTTTTTTAGCTACCTTAAGTTTGTCTGGAGCCAGTCGGCGGGGCTTACTAAAGACCGGTGGTCCTGGAGTGGTGTGGATGTGGTGCTCAGTGTCATGTTTGGTCGTATCAGGTGGTTTACCTGCAGGTCTGATGAGGCTTGGGTACTCCTTAAGTAGCTCCGAGAATGGGGTTGGTTGGCTACCAATAATTGTTTTAATACCAATCACCAAGTTGCCACGAGCTATTTGACCTGGAGAAACAAGCGAGGTGAGCTGGTCAACGAGGTTTCCTTGTCGAACGTCCACCAGCAATCCATAGTGATGAAGGAAGTCAACGCCAATTATAGGTTTGGTGACGTCAGCAACGATGAACTGCCACACAAAAGCTCGCCGAAGTCCAATGTCCAAAGATAGCGTTATTAGGCCGTAGGTTGCGATGACAGTGTTGTTTGCCGCAAAGAGTGTATATTCTGTCTTCTGTCTCCTGCCGGGAAGTAGTTTTCGAGGATAGACGCACACATCCGCACCAGTGTCAATGAGGAACTGTTGCTTGGTGATCCTGTCAGTGACAAAGAGACGGCGAGATGATATAGGCCCGGAGTCGCTAGCCGCCATTAGTGACTCCCTTTGTCGTTTCCCGTTCCGTAGGTTCGGTAGGTACAGGGTTTGGTGCATCTATTGGCTGCCTCACCGAAACGTAGATGATACCAACATACACCATCCCCAGTGGAGCGTGAAGCCATAGAGTAGGCTACTGGCAAATAATGTAGTTATCAATTTTAGAAATATACAACATTATCCCATCCTCGTCGCCAAAAAACTATTGTGTCTTTAACTGTTGTTTATAGAAATAACGAGGTGAATACATTGAAAATTCATTTATTAAATTGACTTTTAAGTATTTACAAAACCTTGATTGGGAAACATAAACAAACATCCTATCGAAATATACAACACATATCTTTTAATTTCTCTTTATTCAAACCATTTTTGCAATTAACTTGTTATCTATACTGGAGGTAAAAACTTTTAAATGTAGTCTCTTTTAAACAGGTGTTTTAATAAGTTATGTGTAGCATTCTGCATTAAATTTGTAATTATATCACAGTAAACAGGTTATTGAATTAACACCCAACTACCCCTTTTGCTAGTTCACAATAGTTTGAAAACCCATGCCAAACATTAGGTGTTCTATTAATTTTTTTTTTTTTTTTTACTTTTGTTGTTGTTTCAATACCAATCTGATAACTCATAAGAACCACATTAAAAATTACAATTTCCAAACTTTTTTTGTATAGGAAAATGAATTTTCTTCGGTTAAATTACACTAAACTTATTTTTTGCCCAAATTAATAAACATAAATACAAAGTTGAAGCAAAAGCTACCTGCTACGTTTTAAACAAAAGGTAAAACACACAATTTTTCCACAGAGACCACACAATAGAGCATTCCTTGTATTAAGGTACGGTCATTTATACACCTTGAGGTACGGTATGGAATTGTGTTGATATTTCAGTACCAGTAGTTCAATTAATTGTTTCTTTTCAGCTAGCTTTTAACATGTGTTTGTTTGTTTTACTATCAACAGCTGTTATATTTTGTAATTAAATAAAAAAATTTCCCATGTTAATCTTATGGACAATAAACGAACTTTAAGGGCTTCCAGTGGGCTTCAGAATTAAATTAAAATATAAAAAATCTAACACCTTTATGCAAAACTAAGAACTGAGACCTTTCTTTTGACACCTAAAACATTAAAATCGGTCCAGAAATAACGGAGGAGTTTTGTTCACAAAAAAGCAGCCCTCACGTATAAGAGATGGGCATCCTCGATAGTTAGCGGGAGTCACTACAGTTGACACATTGCACCGGTCCCTCTTTCTTTTTGGGACAAGCCGAAAACAGATGATTGCCTGTACATTTTAAACATCGTGTATCAAGTTTACAATAATTTTTTGTATGCCCAAAACGTTGACAACGGAACGGGTACATTGAGGGATGGGCTTTGATTTACGTTTCATTTAAATTTGTATTTTTGAATGAAAGATAAATTTAAAATAAAATATTCGGTCTTAAATAAAGAAAAGTTTAAAGACAAATTTAATGACTTCACTATTTCTCAACATTTGCCCAAAAACCTTCAGGTTGACGAGGCCATCGTCAAGTTTGTTCATTCCATTCGTTTCTCCATAGATCGATAAACTATCCACCCTTTCAAACATCTTAGGCTACGGCCACACATGGCGACTTAGTAGCCGCGACAAAAAGCCGCGACAAAGAAAAAAAGTGTGATACATTGAATCAATTGAAGGTGGCCACACAAGGCGACCCGCAACATTCAATGTATCACACTTTTTTTCTTTGTCGCGGCGTTTGTGTCGTGGCGACTAAGTTGCCATGTGTGGCCGTAGCCTAAGATCCCTTCCTAGAACGCAATACATTCTTTCGCTCATACATCTTTGAAGAACAAGCACAGACGATTATGGCAATGGCATAGCGCATTGTTGTACTGTAAAGGCACTTCCACACCGAACGCGCAGCGCTGCGCCGCGCTGCGCAAAACATGTGCGCGCCGAGCGGCGCACTTGGTGTGGACGGCGAACTGCGCAGCTCTGCGCACTCGCGAGCGTTCGCGAACACGATCCGACTGAGGGCGGTATTTTGACGAACACCTTTGAGCCCTTGCGCGCTCAGTGTGGACGGGCATTTGCTCAGTTGTTGCTGCGCGTCGTTTCGGTTTGAACCGTCACAACCTCTGTTTCACCAAAAATGGCTTTTGAATGGATTCGTGAGTCTATCGAGACTCTGGTGACTGCGTATCGAGTGCGAAGTGAGCTATGGGACCCGAAGGACAACAATTATCATATTGAAAATAAAAAAGTGACGCATGTCGTCTCAAAATCTTCATACGACATGCGGCAAAAATTTTCGAACTGCCCACCAATACGGAGTTCATTGAGCATGGATTCCCCTCCATACGATTCCCGACGTCTCAGTATGGGCGTCACCCAATGACGACGAGGTTTTCTCCTTCTTTTTAACAAATCGTTATAAATAACAATAAAACCGAAGCAGCTGTTGCCGGGTCCATTTTCTACATCGGAGTGATTGTGTAGCCCGCGCAACACGGATCACAGCCGCGCAACTTCGAACATGGCGCACTGTTCCGCGCAGTTCCGCGCAGTTTCGCGCAGCGCAATATGCTTTGCGCAGCCCTGCGCAGCGCGGCGCACTCGGTGTGGAAGTACCTTTACATTTTTGTTTGTTTCTTTGTTGTTTCACCATCTTGTAATGCTATGTTCTTTTCATTTTTGTAATTATCATGTAAATGGTGTTTGCCGTTGAAAATAAATAAATTAATTAATTAATCAACAATTATAAACTAAGGTAAATCTAAAAACATAAATTCTAACCTAGCTTGCTTTGAAATTCCTTATTTTAGTAATATTTGAGACAGAAAATCTCCAACGCAAACGAGAACGATGATTGTTGTTTCCTGCAGCGTTTGGCAACACATTGGCAACACTTGCAGGTAACAAAGAGTAAAATGTTGGTTTTTCAACCGAAGAAAACTCTATGGCGACATCCACGGATGTCGCAGAAACTGACACCATTGCTCAATCAAGGCCTACTACACACCTTGTGTGTAGTTGGCCTTGGCTCAATGCTCTTATGGGATGTAGCTCACCTCACCTTGCACTACAGACATCTTGATCTTGATTGCTATTGCTAATGGCCGCCCCGGTGACCGGTAATTAGGCGTAGTGTATTCCATTCCATAAACTTTGTTGTTTTTCCTGTTAGAATTGTTTGCTTAGGGTGGATATTTCTTAGAATAAGTCTAAGATTGTTTTTGGACCTTTGTGAGATTAGTTCTTCATAATGTCTGTGGCTTTTGTTCAAAGAGGGAGACAGCCCCTAACTACCGTACAAATCCAGAAGGTAAGTTTAGCATCTTGGGACCAAGCCTAATTTTATGTTAGGTAGGGCCTATATATTTCTTATCAAGACCTAACTTATGCACGCTTTCTAATGGAAGTGATAGGCTGTGTTAAGGTAGGTTACATGCAAGTGTAGGCTTAGGCCTAGGCCTACTGTACTCTAACAGGAGCCAAAACTTATAGCCTTGAGCCTATTGGCCAAATAACTTCATCAAAACAACACGAAAATCAACAAAGGGGTTGTGAAGTTAATTGCCAAATTTTGCCTTCGTAGAGATGTTCGATATTTCTGTTTCGGTGACAAAGTTACTGACATTTCTCTGTCACTGATATTTAAGTTATCGGTGTCACGATAGTGATGCGATTGGCGAGAACAAATTCAGTGACAGCCACAGAACATCGCTGGTCGCCACGCAAACGAGAAATCCGTTGCTAGGCCTAATTTGAAGTTCTATTGCAGGCGTAAATTTAGGATTTTTCCCAAATTTCTTTCTTAAAAGTAGGTAAATACTAAATTTGTGTTTGTGATGTTTTACGATTTGATGCACACACCACACCACTCTACCGCAGCTCTGTCACTGATCCATCAGTGCCATGCTAGGTCGCCATCACTGTCACCGATATACATTAAACATTTGGATCAAATGCCGTAGTGCCGGCGCTGTGACTGTCACCAAGTTGAGAGAATATTGTCAAAAAAGCGGCCAATCAGAAGGTGCGCTCTGTCTATGCTGTCGTCTGTTAGCGCTTATGATATTTACAAACAACACTGATTTCGGGCTGCTTGGCTTCGTATCGTAATGGTCCAAGTGGACTAGGCTACAGGATACATCACAAGTAAACTTTAACTAGCCTAGTGAGTCAGACAGGCCTACTTTAGTGACTTAGTCACCAAAACAAAAATATCGAGCAACCATATCCAGTGCGACAGTATTGAGTGTGACTTTCTTCCCAACACTGGCATTTGGATTAGGCTACAGTAAACTTCCAGTAATTCGGCATCCTATGATCCGGCACGCTTGATTATCCGGCACGACGTTAAGAACAAAAAATAGCCTATATTGACAGAAACAAAAATAACACTCAAGCTATCGAGTTTGTTTGGGATCGAAAGTCACCGAGAAGCAACGCTGTGTCGTACAAAGCTTATTCCACAGACTAATACAGTGGAACATGGTTAATTCGAACTTCCATAGTTCGAAATCTTCTTTAATTCGAATTTTTCTCCTGGTCCCTTGAATTTTACATAAAATCAATGCTTAAAAATCGTGGTTAATTCGAAATTTATTTTGGATAATTCGAAGATTTTACTCAAAAAGGCAAACGGAAGATGAATACCTTACCTTTAATACCTTTATTGAAATGGCGACCTAACTCAATAGGTAGTTTAAAGCCAAGTATGAATGAGAGATGAGTGTAGGATGATTGTGGCGCGCTCTTGTAGTCTTGTTACTGACTAAGGCCAACATTCTCCTTAGACAGGACTGTTAATTCATAGCCCAACAGCCAATGGTATCTAGGGGCCTACATTTTAACGTGGGATCCGAACCACAATTTCAACCTCCCATATACGAATTGGTCCAATTATGAGGATGGTACTTATGGATGAACTAGTATTCACTAGTGCGGACGTTAATCCCCACCAGGGAATATCGCATCCACAAGCCATCGCTCATAACTATCCACAATTCGTGACCTCCAAGTAGCTGGATTACAGGACGACGCCACCGCGTCAATTCAGGCAATACTTATATTCCTGAGAAACGAGGTTGTCCGACTGGAATGCGGTCAATATGTATCCCTCACGACCCTTTCGCGCGAAAGGCTGTAGCTCCAAGGTCATCGCACCCACCCCTCCTCCCCCCCCCCCTGCGCCGACCGCCCTGTTCCGATGTTTGGCCTACGTGACAAATTTCGAGGTCAACACTCTACCCCTTCCACCTTCCCATTGTTTGGCAACGCTCGTCATCTTACGGGCTCTTAACAGTGACACCCTTACACCTGTCTGGTAGTGCGTGCTGTTTATTTCGGTATTCCAAACGACTTCATTAGATTGTGGTTTAAGTAAGATTTCATCTGTGATCTGAGTGTGTGTGTGTGCGATCGAAAGATGTCGTTATCAAAGCCTCGGGCTTCTTACAAGACTGACTTTAGCGGAGAAAATCGCGGCTATCAAAGAGGTGGAAAATGGAGGTAAGAAAAAATCTGAAATCGCAAAGGCTTTCGGGATTCCTCCAAACACTTTGTCGACGTACTTAAAAAACAAAGACAAAATTTTAGGAAGTGAAAGTGGCCAAAATCGAAAAAGGTTACGGGAACCGGAAAACCCAGACGTGGACCAGTGCGTTTTGAAATGGTTCAAGCAAACTAGGGACAGCAAAATTCCTGTTAGTGATCCACTTCTACGAGGCAAAGCTGAGCAGTTCGCTACGGAATTAGGAAAGCCAAATTTCAAAGCTAGCACTGGATGGTTGGATGGATTTAAGGAGAGAAATAAAATTTCGTTCAAATTTATTTGTGGTGAAAGCGGGGCTGTTAACCAGCAAGAAGCTGATCAGTGGAAAAAGGATTTAGAAGAAATGATACAAGACCGAAACCCAAAGGATATCTTCAATGTCGATGAGACGGGTCTTTTTTTTAAATGCATGCCAGACAGAACGCTTGGATTTAAAGACGAAAAGTGCCATGGAGGAAAACTCAGCAAGGAAAGAATAACGCCCTGCTAGTTGGTGCGAATATGGACGGAACGGAGAAGCTCCCTCTTTTGTTGGTTGGGAAGGCGAAAAATCCACGTTGTTTCAAAAATGCAAAAACAAAACCAGTGGAGTATGTCAACAGTCCAAGAGCGTGGATGACTGGAAGTCTGTTTGAAAACTGGCTCTTAAAATTAGACAAAAGATTCTCAAAAGAAAAACGAAAAGTCCTCCTTTTCATCGACAACTGTACGGCACACAACGCTATACCGCTCTTGGAAAATGTAAAAGTGATTTTTTCCCCCGCTAATATGACTTCCGTGATTCAACCGATGGACCAAGGAATCATCAAGAACTTCAAACACTTTTATAGGCGTTTGTTGGTAGAGAATATTCTTACTGGGGATTACGACGCTTTCAAAATTAAGCTTGACGTTCTTCAAGCATCCCGAATGTGCAAACAGGCTTGGACCAAGTGACTCCAGAAACAATAGCAAACTGTTTCAGAAAAGCAGGCTTCGTAAAGAAGGAAAACGAAAATGAAAGCTCCGTCGAGAACACAGAGGAAACTTTGCCTTCAGTTGACGGCTGGGATGACATCATCGCCGATCCTGCCATCTCCTATGAGGAATTCGTTAAGGAAGATGAAAACGTCGCAGTCTGCGGTGAACTGACCGACGCAGAAATCATCGCCGATGTACGGAGCTCCGAGACACACGATAGTGACGACGCATCTACTGATGAACTCGTGGAGGACACTTCTGAAAAATGCGTTCCAAGTGCAGCCGACGCTACACACCACATCACAGAACTTAGACGGTTTTTTGAAAGTCGGAGTGACGTAAGTGAATATGTTTTCCAGTCCTTAAATTTGTTAGATTCTTTTGTGATGACCGAAAGACTAAACTGCAGAAAACAGGTAAAGATTTCATCTTTTTTTGAGAAACTGTAAATTCCACTAAGGCTAACTTGATCTGTAAATTACTACTGTCGTTAACTGGTAAAAAAAAAAAACTGTACTGTAATTTTACTCCATTTCATTTGTTTGTGTTCTGTAACTTTGAAGTTTTGAGGTTATATTCAAGATACTGTACATTACGTTTTATACACTATACTGTATATGTATCTTGATTTATAGATTTGTCTTTGTTAAACTTGATTCATTACTTGTTACAAATTCTTTGAATGATGTTTAAGCCCCTGCTCATCTTAAAAATGTATCATGTTATTTATCAATAAAGGTTTTTTGTTAAAACTTAAAGTTTTAGTATTTTTTCCTACCCTTTTCAAAGAACTTATTTAATTCGAATTTTTGGATAATTGGAATTTTTATACTGGTCCCTTGAGGTTTGAATTATCCAAGTTCCACTGTATTGGTTATTGGGAGATAGTCATGACACTCCGTCACTTAGGTTGTCCTCCTGAACCACCCGGGGACTCCGTATTGTGGATTTACTAGCGCTTGTAATGTTTGGCCTCTGAGTTAATAACACAATCACAAGATCGCAGGCATCAGTGCAAGACAAACACAGCTGACAATAATGTCATTGACTACCGTATATAATGCTGATAACAATCACAATTGTCAAATTAAATCCCAATCGAATGATAACGGTCAAAATGTATTTCAGAACTGGTTGCCTCTTACTGGAGTTACATTTAAAGTTCCCGCCCATAGCGAGAGTGGCCGGGGACTATAGTCACCCCGGTTCCATCCGCTTAAGGCGCTAACTGCCCCGCGGACAACAGTAAACATGGAGCTCCAATACGAGTATATCGTGACTGTCTCCCAAAAACATATTAGACTGTGGCGTATATTCCGCATGGCATGCATGCTGGGTGACATCGTGTAATTTCGGAAGAGGCCTAACATCACTGTAGCTTTGTTTACATTTCGTATTTGTGTTCAGACTGCTAGCGTGAGCTTCTTTATTGTGATGCTGTTCGTACATTTCAAAAACTTTATTAAATAACAACAAAAGTCAACAAAATATCCTCAGAACTAAAAATGATTTGATTAAGTTTTTAGTTACACTTTAGTACATAACCTTCTCCCCGTGTTCAAGGTAGCCTCAGTCCCAATTACTGTACCTCGATAATCGGGAGTCTACTGTACTCTTTTTGAGTTTCATAATCATGTACTGTATTCTTCATGACAGTAGAGTACATTATAATACAATACTTTTTATGCTTTAAAAGCTGTTTTAATAATAAAATACCGGCACGTGTTTTACTGTCTTTTTTTCATTTACATTTCTCCTGATATTCATCAGACTGTAATCTGGCATATTTCGTAATTCGGCACATGTGCCGGACGTGCCAGATTAGAGGAAGTTTACTTATGATCTTATCGGTAGTGAGTAAGCTACGGTACAGTAATCACTTTTTAAAATACATTTACTGTATATAATTGTTAAAATGATGGACACTTGAATGAATAAGCTACGGTACCGTAATACAAGGGTAGGTAAAATAAGGAAATTCAACAAATAACTAGGCCTAGGACCAACAACCTTGCCAAGCCTTAGCCATATTGTCCTGACCGCGTCAGGCTAGATTGACAAGTTCAACGCCGCTTCGGTGGATTACTGAGCACTGAGGGATGTAAGATGTAAGATCTACATAAAACGATTAAGCTTAATTGTTTAAAGTTTTCAATAAACATGTCTAACTATGTGATCTGTTCTAGATGTTGGATGAAAATAGCCAGCTTATTCAAACCATACAAGAATATCAAAGCAAAGGGAAAGTACAGGAGTGCATGCAGTAAGTAATAAACTAGCCTTTGTTTTAAATTACATTGTTTATATGTAGGCTATTATGAGGCACTAAATTTTATATTATTTTGTCAGACAGCACAAATTTTGAACTGTTGTAGTTGTAGGTATCTCACAGTTGCCTTTAGTCATTAAATTACTTCCTTTTTAAAATATTGTGAAGATAGGCTAGGCTAATTATTTAGTTTTTTTGCATTTGTTAAGCTTTGTCTTGTGTGCATTTTAATTTACTCAGCAGAAACTTTTATGGGCCACTATTTTTAAGTAGGCCTAGCTACAATTTTTTTTTTTTTTTTTTTTTTTTTTTGCCTAAGAAATACTGTATGGTATTCATGTTTAATGCTAAGATAATGGTACCGGTAAGTTAGAAGTTATGAGCTAGAGGGATAACTATAACTTAGCCTACTTTATTTAGGGCTAAGATCAACTAACCCTAAAGAACAAACTTATAGCTCAGATGAAAATCATAATGTAAACTTAGTCTTCTACACCCCTTTACTTGCCTATACTAGGCAAAGACAATCCATAATGCCTATCACACTAGCACTTTCATTTCAGCACATAATATTAACTTTTCCTGTATATTTATTTTTGACATGCATTATTATGTATTTTATTGCCCATTTTTGTGTTTAGATGATTGTTGTATGTTCTTAACACTTGTATTACATCATGAAGGCCTATCTTAGTATCATTTTAACATTGTGACTGTCTAACACTCTTATTTGGTCATTTAGTTATTTAATTGATTTTACTTTAAAAAACTGTTTTCGCATAATGTAGAAAGTGGTTCTTGTGCATTGGAGGAGTTTTAATGTTGTGTCCAAGAACAATCTAGCCAGTAATAAACCTTAATTGATAGTAATGAGATCAAACATGGTTTCAAGGACTAAGTTTATCCAATCATAGGCCTACACTTTAGTAGATAGTAGGCTAATAAGATAAAACTACTCCAAGGACTGAGTTTAGCCAACAGACGTATCATTAAAGATTACGGTAGGCTACGATACCTACTTAAAATAAACACCTATAGGAAAATTTAATTTAACATTTTTTAGAACAGTTTCTTTTGAAAAAATTCTAAGTTTAACACTTTTACCGAAACTCTGATCTTATTAACACCAACCGAAACCCCAGTCTAGCTTTTCATAAGTTATAAAACCATTTTAATAATGTAAAACATCCCCCAAGTATTTCATAATAGCTTTACTCTTTAAAAATGGCTTAATCATGAGCACAATGTTGAAATACTTTTCTCTTATCGGAATCCTGCGGCCTCGTTGACACACTGCATTTTTAGTCCTCCTATTAATGATACTAGCAGTTACACCAACCAAAACCCTTGGTGCCACTCACAGACCACTAAAAACTCAGATTATCCATCAATGTCATGGCACCGAACCAAAAATATTTCCAAGGGCCTGCCAGCCAGTGGTTTTAATTAAAGTGCTACCCAAAAAATTACATAGGTAGGTATAAAAATATCATAACATGTTATTATAGAAGTAATTAGTCTTTTTCGTACAATTTTCCTGTTCGTCGGTACGATAGTGTCAAGTCTTAAGTTAACTTATTAAACCTATTGTAGACTCTTTCCGTTTTGTTTAAATTGGTTTTGGTTTTGTTACTTACTTACTCCTGTGGCCACTCAAATCCAAGGAGATTTTTGGCCTCGCCAACAACAGGGTTGCCACAGACATTAAAAGTCAGGAAAAGTCAGGAATAGTCAGGATTTTAGGGTTTTGGTCAGGAAAAGTCAGGAAAATGTTTGAAAAAATGCCGGAAGTCAGGAAAAAATAGGTAAAAAGTGCCAAAAGTCAGGAAAATTTGCAGTGGCATAATCCGACCGTCTCAATTTTCGAATGCTCCCTTAAATCGGAAGTACTAATTACTGTGTAAAATGTATTAATTTATACATTAATTGTAGTTAATGTATATTTCTATTGTGTTTTTCATTGTTATAATGTTAGTTTTTACATCATTGTTGGAACACTTTGTTTTAATTTTGCGAATTTCTCTATAGGGAATACATTAATACGGTAGTACTCATGGTAAGACCTAAGAACGGGACCATATTACTTTTTTGTTTAGAGGTCCATAGAAGCCAAATTCATATATAAGTAAACCATTTATACAATAACTTTTGAAAGAGACCTTTGGGTTCGATGAAATTTGGTATGAAGGTGTAGGACAGAGTTCATCAAGTTGAGATCGAAAACCAGACAGGGTTTAAGTTTGGACTATGGGGACAGGGTTTTATGGGGTTTCAAAAGGGTCAAAATGAGAGTTTTAGGTATTTTTCACCCTTTTTTTATCCACAAATTTTTAAAGAGACTATTCCAAAAAACTTCAAAAAACAAACAATTTAGTATTTTGAATCATTTACTTAGCTTCACTGGTTACGGAGAAAATTAAAAAACAAGTTTTCCATGTTATTTTTATGGGAAACTAATGAAACCTTGTATATTGCTTATTTTGAACATTTCTCAATAATCTCGATAGGCCTAATTAATTCCATACAATGTGTAAATAAAATATTTTATATTTTCTGGTATGTATTACCTAATAATCATAAACGTAACTCCAATGGTTTACTCATTGATATCACCATATAGTATATTTAGTTAATTAACTCAGCCATTGGACATTCGCTGAATATGCAGGTCTGCTGTGACGGAAGTATTGTAATAAAATGGAGAATTTTATTTTATTTTATTTTTAGATAGAGAAGGTTGCATTAAAAAAAAACAAAAAAACAAAAAAAAACGTGTCTTTATTTGTAAACTGCGCGGGTCCAAAAAGTCAGGAAAAATCTCTCAGATTGGTCAGGAAAAGTCAGGAAAAAAGGCCTAAAAAATTCTGTGGCAACCCTGAACAAGGTGCCTCCATCCTTCTCTGTCATCTACTTTGTCCACCTCTGCTCCCAGTTTTCTGACATCCCAAGCAACCTGGTCATCCCATCTCAATCTTGGTCTCCCCAGTGGTCGTCTTCCTTCAGGCTTTCCTTTTCACACTCTTCTTACACAGTTATCTTCTTCTCTCCTTCTAACATGTCCAAGCCATCTTATTCTCCTACCTTGAGTTAAAGGCACAATATCAGGTCTTCTAAAAAGTTCTCTTAACTCTTTATTCTTTCTAATCCTCCACACCCCATCTTCCGAAGTTGGTCCGTATATTCTCCTCAATATTTTATGTTCAAAAGTTATTAGTTTTCTTTGTATGTTTTTTGTGAGGGTCCATACTTCTGATCCATAAAGGAGAACAGGTTGAATTATTGCGAGATATATCCGAATCTTGGTGTTTCTTGACAGGAGTCGGCTTTTCAAGAGTTTCGATAGGCCCCAATAACATCTATCAGCTGCATTCAATCTAGCTTGTATTTCCTGTTCTATCTTATTCTGGCTGTTTATTAAGACACCCAGATATTTAAATTCTTCTGTAATAGAAAATTTGTGTCCCGAACATTCCAGTGTTAAGTTTACAGGCTCTGCCTGCCTTCCTATTTTTATAAACTTTGTCTTATCTTCATTCACTTGTAGCCCAACTTTTCCTGCTTCCATTATGAAGGATTCTGCTAAATACTTTTAAGTCATTTTTATTTTCGGCTAATAAGGCTACATCATCGGCAAATGCCAATACGTTGATCTTTCCTTCAATATTAGCACCCAACTGAATAGATTTTACTGCTTTCAAGGCATCTTCAAGGGCAAAGTTGAACAAAAGAGGAGACAGTCCATCCCCTTGTCTCACCCCAGTATTGATGTCAAAAGTGTCTGTAAGTTCCCTTTCTATCCTAACTTTACCTCTTGAACCCTCCACGCACATCTTCGTCAACCTTTGGTTTTGTTACATCAGCAAAATCTATTTTAGAGTGTGATTAGTGGGCTATAAATTCCATGCACTAACATATGAAATGTTATTATATTATTGCATTTATACCCTAGTAAAACTATGTTTGTTTTTTAAAACTGTATGTTTCTAAAGGTACGTCAGCTTAACCGGCCAAT
>CM061534.1:178776485-178808726 GCA_030545055.2 Neoaliturus tenellus | reverse complement strand
TGTAGGCATCTCACGTGTAGGTTACTAAGACCCAGAGTATGGAGAACCAAAGCATCTGCATTGGTTGCTCCATCACAGAGTATGAAGAATCAAGGCATCTAACATCGTGGTGCTGGTACTCCAAATCATGGTACTGTACTTTATGGCATTAAATGCTATTGTTTAAACAGAGGTCTACAAATATTATTTTATCAATTCGCATTATTTTTTTGAAAGAATTTTTATATATGCTAAGCACTTTACCAGTTTTACACACTGTACGAATACTTTTGTTCCAACGATTAAGTAACACAAAGACAAAAAATAAACACGCCAAACGCATTCTTAGAGAAATTGCAATAGAATCTTAGCTACAAACATTTATTTGTACCTAGTACCAGAGTAAGAACAGGATTGAAAAGAGAGTGACTGTTGTGTAGAATCTCAGAACATGTACTTCCAATAAAATCAGTGCTTGTACAACTACATGTATCCAAAGCAACACTATCAAAGGAAAATAACCTATTATATGGAACGGGATAAAGTTTTAATCACTGTAAATCAGACGCGTGATCGCAGTTGTTGCTTTTACACATCCTTGACATTAGCCAGGATGGAGAAATGAACAACTGGAGTCATATATACGTCTGCATTGACGCTTGCTTGTGTGATGCAGCTTGGAACGTAGCAACGTAGCAGTGTTACTCAGGGGTGTATTTACATATGGGCTAAATGGGCTATAGCCCAGGGCGGCAGAATTCGGGGGGCGGCAAATTTTGAAAAAAAACTTCATTTTTTAGAGTTCAAATTAAAAAAACTCAAATTATTGGAGGCGGAAATTTTTTGGAAGAATTGTACAGAAAAATTTGAGAACCGAGAGTGACTATTTTCTAAGCGAGACCATAATATCTTAGCGCAAGTAGTCATTAAAGAGCTTTGAAGAGGAGCTAGGAGATCTCAGCACTACGTTGATTTGTCACGGTACCGATCCCCGCGTCGGCGCAAAGGAACCATCCGCCACCTCGCCGCCCCCTCCATCACCCCCCGTATATACATACGCCACCGCCGAGCTGCACCAGTGCATTCGGGGTGGGTGAGTTGAGGTTATGTGGCAGTGAAAATTGATACTGCTATTGGCAATATTGTTACATCAAACTTTAACGGGAAAACACATAAATAGCCATAATTTAGCTATTACACTTTATCTTCATTTTTAATACTATAGTAGGCCTATATGGTTTGTATCTAGAATAAAATTGAAATAACTATGCCAATTTATTATTGCTACACTCAGACGTGTCTAACAAACCTCAAAAAATCTACTGGGACTGCGAACGAAGATCACAGTATTCCGCCCTAATTCCACCGGCCGCGAACTACGCACGCGCACAAAGGCTAGTTTTCGACTGTTTGCAACGGCACTTGTTATTGTCTCGGATTGGTCAAAGAACCGGTCAAACACTAATAGCCATGCCTTGAGCCACACTTTGGTAGTTCTTGTATCGCAACGCAAAATCTTTGATTTCAAGTTTTTAAATTTTAAGTTCCGTATAATCACTATTTTCAGCTTTTCATGTCCCCTCTCATCGAAATAGCATAGAAATTGGGGCAATAATTGTGGGTATAAATTAGGAAATTATGGCGGGGGGAGGGGGCGGCACTTTTTAAATAGCCCAGGGGCGGCAAATTTCCAAATCCGCCTCTGGTGTTACTCTCTAAGACTAGTCCATCCGGTCTACCATGGCACCTAAATATTAGTGAACTCTCTCGGTCTACGCACTCACACAAGCTGTCATCTACCTGATGAAGGGTCGTCTGCACTTGAGTTGGTGCCGTGATATAACGGACGACGTAGTAAAGTGGTATCGATCTTATGTTGGATAGTCTCCGTGGCGATTGTCCGATCGCCGTAGAAATCAACGTCCTCTAAGTGCTTTAAGAGCGATGTTGACATTTTTTTTAGTAATATCTTCGTCTAATTAATTCTAAAAAATTGTTTTATAAGTTGTTAATTAACGATCTCTGTTAATTAAGAATTATGTTAGTAATTTAAATATGAATATTTTTGTGAATAATAGTCTATGTTTGGTTTGTGTACCTATGAAAAGGTTTTATATATCTAATCTGAGATTTTCCAAAAAGCCTAAAGGAAAACATAAATTATGCAACCTCTGTCTTTAATGTGGAACATAAGTTCAAAATACAGCCAAGATATGAAACCTGCGTAACGGCTTACTAACGCGTACAAGGCAAAGTGGATAGAGACTTTCGTTTTGCTTTGCAGAAATATCATGTTGTTGAGAAATATCATGGAATCAATAGTTGTTCACTTAATCGTCAGTCGGCCTCGCTTTAACTCTGTTGCCGAAGGTTATCTTTTAATCGACGATTATTTTTAGAAATGATACTTTTAGAAAAACCAAAAATTGAACTGGAATAAACCAAAAGTTAAAATATGTATTTACTAAGATTTATTCCGTTATACATTAGTGCCCTGAACCCACTCCCATACCATGTATAAAAAATTACAAAGCAATACAAAGCCCACTTTAACAAATGCCCCAAATCTCCCAAACCGCTGCACCGGTAATGGCACCGCCAATTATAGAGGAGCCTCGTTATCCCAGGGGACTGGGGGTTCCCATGGTTACAATTGCACTTTCAAAACCAGCGATGTTGCAGACAGAGGGGGAGCTCACGCGCGACCTCTAGCGCCAACTGGAGTAACTTGCGCAACTCTGCCTACTACTACGACTGTCGCGTCGTCTGCCCCAGCTGTAGGTGGAGTTTGTAACGTTGTACAGTTGTTACCAGTCAAATCACACTCCAACATCACACACTCGCGACACTCACGTTAGAGGCGTGGGGCCCGGAAGAAATTAGCGCTCTCTGGTGGCCGGACCCGCAATCTTGTTTCACTCGTTTCCCTGTTGTTGTCTGGTGGAGGAAAACAAGGCCTGTAAAGGAAAACCCATAACTTCTTCCTAAGGTCAGCTGAATAGATATTTTTGTGTTCCGGATATGAAGCGTCAAAACTGAAACGGAAGTCAACAAGTCAAGTTACGTTATAATATTTACCATTACACAGCTGATTGAAAAAAAGAATGAAGCACTCTTGCTACGGGTACGATATTTATCGTAATGACACAATAATCCTCTATTTTACATTTGGATTATTAGTTAATAACAAACCATTAGGTAATGACAAAATTACAAATTATCAATCAATGTAAATATAAAACCAATAAATTCTTCCCTAGTTTGCTTTGAAATTCCTTATTTTAGTAATAGTTGAGACAAAAAATATTCAACGGAAACGAGAACGATTGTTGTTTCCTGCAGCGTTGGCAACACTTGCAGGTAATACTTTTCTAACCAACAAAAACTCTGTGGCGACATCCACGGATGTCAGAGAAACTAACACCATTGCTCTTATGGGATATAGCTCACCTGGCACTACAGTCATCTTGGGAGGAAAACACCTACGTCTGGCAAGTATTGCCTCAAATTGCTGTTCAATTCATAGAAAAATATCATTTTATCATGGAAAATGTCATTTTAAGAACAAAGCGTACTGTTGTTATGTACTGTTGCCAAATTTGTTCTGAAACACACTTTTATACTGCATTACACACATTGCAAACATAACCACAAATGGCAACATTGCAGGGTGAGAGGGGTAGGCCTAGAGGGGGAACACAGATGTTAAATTTTCCATCGCACTATTTTCGTGCATATCACTATAGTGTATGTTCACTTTATTCAAAATCTCATTAAAATGGTTAAAAGAATGTATACTTAGCCAACCGTATACTGAACCACATAAGTGGTGCCAGCCTTATGAGAAAGTAAGAACGCCGCTCCTAAAAACCACATATAGCAACAGCAATATTTAATTTTTATTTAAGGTTTATGCTGATTCGTTGAATGAAAACAGATGGATAGAATCACGGTAATTAGAAGCTCCTATTATAACTATCAGAACTGCGGGGAACATGTAAACAAAATAAGGGCTGTTTCATTCCTTTGATGATGGAAAATGCCGCTTTGAGTTAGGCCTAGGCCGGTGACATAATCCATCTGATGTCTATAAGAATAACATGCACCAGGTCTTTTCCTACCAGACTAGTGATATTTTGGGTACTATTTTTACATCATTTTACCCGCTAATGAAACAGCCCTCGTCTATTACATTGCAGCAATTTTACCCACTCCTGCCTAACGGTACCGGACATCTAATAGGCAAGAATGTTTCTTTTCCTCCTTTTTTCCCCCAGTTCATGTGCATCGTAGAAGAAATCCGCGCATACCGTTAGAAAGGTCCTGTAGATGAGCAAAATCTTATTCTAATTCACATTGGACTCCAACGCTACTAATACTGTACGCATTTATACGTGTTTTTACCCTGGACAGTTCGTTCCGATTGTTTCTACCTCGGGCATAAACGTTACACATGAAGCGATTCACGGACGGATTCCCGGAGACCGTGACACATTCATATATGTTATTGACATTTAATTATACTGGCCGCTATGGACCGTAAGCGGCTCATCAACATAACCTCAAACCTTGAGCAATTAGCCGGGACCTTGTGGCGGGATCGGAGCTCGCAGCGGCAGCGCGGCGTCGTCTGCACTTGTACGGAGGTTAAAGGTCGAAGTTCCGCACTCGCGGGGGGAATCTATTGACGAAAACCTTCAATGATCGAAGGCTGGGAATCGAATCGCAACCTCAAGAGGTAAGTTATTCGGTAGAGATGTCCTTTCAACGGCGATCAAGTTTGCATAGATGTTTACAAACTGGTGGTTATGGAGGGAGTTTTTGTCGGTTAGGTTAAGGAAGGTAATACAGAGTTAAAAGTATTGCACGGATTACATCTGGTAATAATTTCTTATGTAGTGTGTAAAGTGCTGACTCTTTTTTTGTGATAACGATAAATATGGATTAGCTTAAGCGTCGGAAACTTGGATTTGTAAAAGTACCGATAAAACTGACACAATACAAATCTTCTTATGAATCATAAGGTGGCACAAAAAGGTACTCATTACTTCACAGTTTTGACTATTTAGTACCGTAGCCGAAAAAAATAGCTGTATCTTAAAAACGAAATTCTTTAAATATTTTTTTACATTTTTTATTATTTACTGCAATTTGTAGAGCTGCATTTCAATTTAAAAACAAATTTTGATGATTTTTGAATTCGTCGACGTAAACCGCGAGTTACTGATGCACAGGAATAGTGTGAAATGTAAGCTACGGCAGAAGTTATTTACAAAAAGAGGTAAAGAATTCCGTGTCTTTGATTATTCTATTTATACACCTCAATTGCACGTCCATACACGGTAATGCATTCTTGACTCACGGTTATAATCATCGAGTCAATTTTCTTTATTTATCGTAATCCCTGCTACATTCCTGGGGATTCAATCAATAGTACATAACCACGAGTAGGTTACACAACGAGTACCTATCGGTTGGCAGTATCGGAGCCTGTATCGAATGGTGATATCGGAGGAAGTTATAGGCTGGTGGTATCGTCGGCGCCTGTATCGAATGGTGATATCGGAGGAAGTTATAGGCTGGTGGTATCGGCGCCTGTATCGAATGGTGATATCGGAGGAAGTTATAGGCTGGTGGTATCGTCGGCGCCTGTATCGAATGGTGATATCGGAGGAAGTTATAGGCTGGTGGTATCGGCGCCTGTATCGAATGGTGATATCGGAGGAAGTTATAGGCTGGTGGTATCGTCGGCGCCCGTATCGAATGGTGATATCGGAGGAAGTTATAGGCTGGTGGTATCGGCGCCTGTATCGACTGGTGGCATCGGAGGAAGTTATAGGCTGGTGGTATCGGCGCCTGTATCGACTGGTGGTATCGGAGGAAGTTATATTCTGGTGGTATCGGCGCCTGTATCGAATGGTGATATCGGAGGAAGTTATAGGCTGGTGGTATTGGCGCCTGTATCGACTGGTGGTATCGGAGGAAGTTATAGGCTGGTGGTATCGGAGGAAGTTATGGGCTGGTGGTATCGGCGCCTGTATCGACTGGTGGTATCGGAGGAAGTTATAGGCTGGTGGTATCGGAGCCTGTATCGACTGGTGGTATCGGAGGAAGCTATAGGCTGGTGGTATCGGAGCCTGTATCGACTGGCGATATCGGAGCCAGTATCGGCTGGCAGCAGTATCTGAGCCATCCTGTGGTGGCTCCTACTTCTCCGGCAATGCTCGTTACGTTGCCTCAGCGATCTAAAGGAGAATATTCATATCGAATTACCATGTTTCCACCATTTGGACGGCACTCGGTGTTATCTCGTGTTGTATCCATTATGGTTACTTCATCCGGAAGATCTTCAGAAGTTACGGCACTCTGGGATAAACGGCTAGATTTGCCTACTTTTTACCTGCGCAGAGTGATAATATGTCGAAATGATTTCCAAGAAAAAGCATTGAAGTGTTTAAAACTATTTTTATGCAGTGTGCAACAAGTCTCAGATAGTCTTAATTATTTTAAAACTAGTTTAGTTTGAGTGACGAAGCATTGTACATGTATATAAGCCATTAAAATATACTTTTTCAGACCTTTACAGGAATTTTAACCTCTCCAGGTGGATGGTCCATCGGAATAAGAAAAAAGTAAGTATAGGCCAATATCTACAAAAAAAGTTTTCTATAAATAAAGTAATTATTTGCATGATGACCTATGCTTACGTTTAATATTTACTTCTCACTCCCTATGGGCCGTTCCCCTTATTAAAAAAGATTGAGCTGTTCTGTGTTTTTAACACACACTGTATAAACAAATTTCAACCTGTAAAAAAATTGGATTTGCTTTTTTTAAGAATAGTTTCGAGTTTTTTACCCGCAACTATACTCAACTATGTTTATTAAAAAGTAAATATTTCTTTTTAACAACCCTGTGCATCTTACATGAGTAAATCAATTCCATCATAAATGTTTTTGATTCGCACTTTCCAGTAAAGATCGATACCTATCTCTTTATCTATGATAGTTACTTGGTTTAAGCATACTTTACCCCCTGTCAACTCATTTATTTTATTTTATTTATTTTAAGATAAGAAAAGATAGTCTTGAAACACATTGAGGAAATAGTAATAGGCGATCAAGCCGTATGTGTAAGAATGCGTGTTGTTTGGTTAGTTGTGGAAAATCTGGTCCTAGATTGCTTTATGATATCAGATTATTGATACTTACAGCCTGAAGCAATCTTGTTTTTTTTGGTTTGTGACTCGTTTCGCCGTTTATGGCATCCTCAGACTTCACAAACACACTTGAACTAATAGTACATTACACATACACAAATATCACCTTGCGGATCGTTAAGTTTATTAAAAACAGACATTGAATTATACACGCATAAAGAATCCATGGGAGCTCCCCGAATTCTTTATTTGTGCGTGTGTAATACAATGTCTATTTTTAATAAACTTAACGATCCGCAAGGTGATATTTATGTGTGTGTAATGTACTATTAGTTCAAGGTGTTTGTGAAGTCTGAGGATTCCGTAAACGGCGAAACGCGTCACAAACCAAAAAAACCAAGATTGCTTCAGGCTGTAAGTATCAATAATCTGATGTTTGGTTAGTGTTTAGACATCCATGATACGTTAGACATTTCGACATCACTCTTTAGTGTCGAAAGGATATAATCATAGATTTAGAAGACTTACAGGTTATCTAAATTCTGTCGAATTAGTATACAGTAAATAAATTGTATAAATCACTCTTATACTCCCAGTATACAGTTCACGTAGGAATGTTCTTATTGAAGAACCTACTATAATTCATGAAACTAATAAATGGCTATAGGTACTAATAATAACTTTTTCATCATACCATTGTTCTCGGTGAGACGCCCAAATTGAAAAGGAGACCACAGAGAAAGGAGGAAGTTCAAGGAAGGAAGAGTAGAATTAAAAACCAATCAAAATTAAGGAATAGGCAAACAAACCAATGTGAATAAATGTAGAGATGAAGAAAGAAGAAGGAAGAAAGAAGAAAGAAGAAGGAAGAAAGAAGAAGAAGAAGTAGAAGGAAGAAAGAAAGAAGAAACAAAAAAAAACAATTAAAAATAATTGAAAGACTAAAAAAGTTTTGAGTATAAAATGAATTAACAATGAATTATCTTGTTGAAAAATCTGGAATTGTGAGTTTTAAATTGTGAAACACATAGAAAGACTTTTGTGAATTCCCATACAATGTAAATTTGTCAGCGGAATAAAATTTATTATTATTATTATTATTATAAACGTTGTTTTCGGAACGGTCAGCTGTAATCGAAACTAGTTGATTCCCGGTAAGTTGGATAAACGTGTTGGTAAACAAAGTTTTCGGGACTAGTCCTCGAAACAGTGGTTTTCGGGACTAGGCCGGAAAAAAAACTTCCAATGTTTGACACCACTAGCGCTGCTATTCTGCTTACAGTAACTTAAACCTCGTTGACTCCAATATATAAATGTCAAACAGCTGATTGTTTAGTTGTAAATAGTTCAAATACAAGATAAACAAGTAACAACGTAAGAGGGGATATATAGGTTAAAATTTATTAATTTTTATCCAAACTGTATATTTATTAAAGGTGGTATGATGAAAAGTACTGTTCGTAACTCGTCCGAAAGTGGTATATCGGTGCTCGATCGAATTCAAGTACTCGGCTTCGCCTCGTACTTGAAACTCGAACTTGCACCGATAACAACCACTTCCCGGACTAGTGACGAAATATACTATTACCACTCTCTATCACACATGTGTCCTTTTTTTAAATATGACAAATTATTCTGAAATGATCATTTTCGTTAGTTTACCACCTTCCTAAAGACTGGAGTGAGATTACACAATTTTAATCAATATTTTTTTTTATAAAATCGTGTTATTTCACTTATTGAAATATTTCTGAACAACAACAATTTACTGTTTGATTTGTTTTAAAGCAATACGAAAGCCTCCTAGAGCCCGGCGCGAATTCGAGCAGTTCAGGGCATTAACCTAGAACTTAGCGTTGTTTTGATCCGCCCAAAATATAGCTAGCCTAGAAAGCTAGAGTCATCCCAAAACATCAAATTAGAATAATTGGATTTGAGCCTGAAGCTAACTTTCTACGTAATTTTTCGGTTTACTTCCATTGATGAACCAGTAATGAAATTAGTTTTTTTAAATCGCTTCTTTAACTTCTTTAACATGTTTGCTATATCTGTACCTTTGAGAGACATTCATAAACACTTACCTAAAGTGCAGAAAATCTTATTACTACGTGAGAAAGCAATATCCAATGTTTCTAATGTTGGTATTTTTGTGCAAATAATCAAATTTTACAGCTTTTTAGTAATTGATTGTAAATTTGTAACAATTAACGTTTTTGAAATATTTAACTTTGAAAATATTAAATGGTTACCGTTTTGGAAAATGAAAGGATATATTTTGAAATTTTTAGTGAAAATTTAACTGAACAAGTACACCGCCAAGCCAGATTTGATTTATGTATTTAAACTGACGAGTTATACATTATTATTTATTCCCACATGTTTTTGGTGTATTAACCATCAACGAATGAGCTTTATGTTTTGAATATAACATAAACATAATATTTTGATCTCACTACCGCACAAACGTCTTACAATGGTTATGTAGGTTTATACGTTTGACTGTTAGTTTATTGTTCTCACTGATATAAAAAATTGAGTACAAAAATGTGAAATGCAGAACCATAAACTATGTAGAAATAAGTAATGAAATATACAAGAAGAAATATTATACAAAAAATAAGAAATTGAGATGGAAATAAAGTGCAAACACAAGACAGAGAAAAAACATAGTGTTTTAGTGACAGTAAAACCCCTAATAGATAATTGACTTAGCGGACGGGCAACGCAATTCAAGTACCACTTGGTATACACCCAGGAATATACTCCAACCATTGTGTGATAAAGTCAAGCCAGAACTTGAAAGAATATGGTTCAATTAGATTTCATAAGTCCTGTCAAAGAGGTCACGGTCTAGTGTTCAGCGACGGTTGTGATATCAAAACCTAATGGGGACGTTCGACTCTGATTTGATCTAACAAATTTAATAACAAGAACGGAAGACGGCAAAAATTCTTTACGGAAGTAACGTTTGGCCTGACTAATAAGTAGTGTGAAATTGTTGGTGCTGGCCCAGTTCAAGGTCACCTGAGGGATGACGTCATCGAGGTCAATGACCTCACCGATGACGTCATCGATGACGTCATCGATTGCGTCATCGATGACGTCATCACAAATGACGTCACTTTCATGACGTCACACCCATGACGTCACAGAAATGACGTGCTGATGACGTCATCACCCCTTACGTCATGAAAATGACGTCACCGACGCCACTGAGGTCAAGGTCATGCCGAAACTTAAAATTTTTTGGCACTTTTGCCGTTTCTCGCACTACGCTCCGAGTTTCAGTCCGAGTCCCCGTGACCTTGACCACTTGGAGCGAATTTTCGACGAGAAACGGCAAAAGTGCCAAGTTAAACTCGAGTTTCTGACATGACTCAGCCTAAATGGGCAATCGGTTATCCCTCAGGTGACCTTGAACCAGCACAACACCAACAATTTCATATTACTGTGACCTTGAAAACCTAACAACGGAGCGCCGACACCGATGCGCACCCCACGACAGCCACCGAGTGACTGACTGTCAGACTCTGTGTACTCTAGGTATACGGGGAAGTGGAGGGGGAAATCTCAAGGTCATCCAAATAAAGTTTTAAAAAAGTTGAAGAGTAGAAAGACTACTCTTGTGCTTCTTGGGCAACTTCATCAATTTCTAACGGATCTGTAAACCAATCCGATCTGTAGCGGCAGGAGTCCAGAAAACAGGTGCACCACCCATCAGGTTGTCCGTAGCACTTCCGACAATTGGTAAGATTGGAGAAGTGAAACTTAATACACCGCTGCGGACAACAAGTATAAAAGTAGTTGGATTTGTAGATTTTAAAATTTCGTAGTACCGGTGGTGGCAGCTGTTGGTTCTTGCATCTACACCTGCAACATCCGAAGCATTCGCATTGCCGGCAGGCCAGCCCATCCACTTGCCACTTTGGTAAGAGGAAACACTTATCCTCACAGCAATAGGTTGTCCCCGTCTCTTCCTCCCAACGCTTCTTTGCACAATATGTGACGCCTTGTATCTCCAAACACCTATGCTCGCAACATGAGATGCGCTTACTTTCCATAGTTGATGTTGCTTTGACGAGGGAGCACGATGAAGTGATGCTGTGGTCAGTGGGAATGGGGTTTATATAAACTAAGGTGAGTGGAGGGGGAAAGGTCAAGGTCATCCAAATGGAGTTTTAAAAAAGAAAAGAGTAGAAAGACTACTCTTGTGTATCTATAGCGATTTCATTGATAGTGAGTGCTTCTGTATGCCAAGTTGATCTGTACTGACAGGCTCCTAAATAATGTTTGCAAAAACCTGCAAAATGATTGTTGCACAATTTGCAGCCAGTTAGCTGTTTTAGTGTGAATTCAATGCAACGTTCAGGGCAACAAGTGTACTTATGCCCTCTCATCTGGTACACATGGAATGTCTTCAACTCTGGTTTCGGCTTCTTCCAAGACTTGCACTTACACATGCATTGACCAAAAGCTTCACATTTTCTACACGCCAGGCCATCCGCAACATCAATGTCATTTGGCCATGAAAAACATTTCTGTTCGCAACAGTAGTTGAGTTGACTCTCCATGTTGCTGTGGTGAAGGTGCGCGATGAAATGATGCTGCAGTCATTGAGAGTGCACCTTAAATAAACTCAGTGGAGGGGGAAAGGTCAAGGCCATCCAAACGGAGTTTTAAAAAAGATAACTAGTCGTCCTCCTCCTCCTCGTCCGTTGTACTTAGAGAGCTGTCAGACGAAGAGCCCCGTGCAGGTGCTCCCCAGATGAAAAACAAATCAATTTTAAAACGAAGACCAGGATCTTGCATCATCAATTCCTTTAATTTGTCACATACTAAGTCGACCTTGTGTAAGGTGTCAACAACAAGCTTCCAATTTGTTGGCTCAATATAGCTTGTAGTAGAGTCTGCCTCGCTGTTAACCACATCCTCCGGCCGTATTGGAGTGTAAAGATGTGTAAAGTTCTTCGGCTGTAGCTGAGGCTCAGGCTGGCTGGAAGTGGAAGGTTGAGTGTGGACCCCTGTCGCATCGAAATCCATAGTCATTCTACATTCAATGTTGGGGTTTTCGTTTAATACATACACCAATTTCTCATGCAACATATCCATTTCTGCCGAGTCTTGCAGATGAACATTCCAGGAAAATGGCCATTCTTCATCCGTAGTGGAGTCAACTCGAGAAAGAGTGCTGTCCGCCATGATAGCTAAGCAAGGAATGATGTGAGCTACAGACTGTGGTAACAGTATTGAAAAGTAGAGGGGGTAAACCAAAAGTATGTGGAGGGGGTATTTTCAAGGTCATTTAATTTGGGTTTTAAAAAAAGGAAATAGTGGAGGGGGAATTCTCAAGGTCATCCAATTTGGGTTTTAAAAAAAGGAATGAAGGTTACTCCTCTTCAGCCTCGTTGTCCCCCACATCCTCATTAGCCTCATCTTCATCAACGTCAGACTCGCCGTAAGAATAGATCGGGGACATCGGCGAATATTGTGGAGATTGTTGACCGTTGTTATCGTCCCCTTGCATTCTAACTTGGGACCAATCATAATTTAAATTCATTTGTATTATGATCCCAGGGTTGTCCCGCAGTATTTCCTTCATCCGTTCGCAAATTGTTTCCAAATAGTGTACACTATCGATTGACAGTGTCCAACCCGTACTTGTACCAACATCAGTAGTGGAGTCAGCTTGGCTGATGGTGTTGTTGTCTGCCATGGTTGCTTGTCGGACAAGGAATGACGGTTGATGTGATGCTCATGCAGGAACATGGTGAAGTGGTGGGGGGTGTGGTGGAGTAGTGGGGGAATTTTCAAGGTCATCCAAACGGAGTTTTAAAAAAAGGAAAACCTACAAAGTAACATTGAAACTTTCCAATTGATGGTGGCGAGCGTTTTCTTCTGCAACCTTGCCGACACATGTGACTATGCCATACAGTATGAAAAGTACAACCATAATAAGGCCGAACAATAAAAGATAGCCGTTGACTATCATGATATTTTCTGAGTGTATCTGCTTTCTTCGTATCGCCCTCTCCTGCATCCTCTTCTCCAACTCATGGACGAAGTCACAGCAAACGTGAGGACATGTTTTATCCGTTGGTAGGTTTGCCATTGTTGATGTTGTCGGTTTGGCTGTTGAAGATGGAATGAGGTTTCCAATTGTGATGTGTCATGTACATTAATAGGCAGGTGGTGGGGGTAGTAAGGCAGTGGAGGGGGAAGTTTCAAGGTCATTCAAACCGTGTTTTAAAAAAACCTATCTTGTTACTGAGCTCATATGTCAGTAACAAGATAGGTGCTTTTGCTCATTTACTTCTTTAATATAATGAAAAAATAAACATATTCTACAATGGTTAGAACAAGAAATACAACTGCTAGTCAGCTGAAGTAATCTAAGTTGTCCGGCTCGGTCTTCATGGACGTCGGTGAGGAAGCTGTCGAGGAGTGTCCAGGCTCTTCCTTTGACTGCCGGGTGTTCCGTATATTGCAAGCGTAAACTTGCACGTTTATACGGTAGCCTCGTGCCACCATCAGCTGCAACTCCTTGTACAAGTCGTTTAGCTCCTGCTGAGTCTTGATGCTCACCTCCTCGTAACTTGCGCAACTGACGTTCAGAGACATCCTGATGTTGCTAGGTTGGCTGCTGGAGTAGAAATGAAGCCGAGGCACAGCGTTTGGAGGTACATGAAAGAGTAATGGGGGTAATGGTGGTGGGGGTAACGGTGGTGGGGGTATGGAAGATCCAATTAAACACTTCTAAACTTTTTCCATCGATACAATGGGATGGAGCAAATAGCACAGGTGTCCTTGTAGTTTTCAAATCTAAACATCGGTGCTAGAAATCCGAACTGTTTTCTACCACCTTCCTGTACGAACCGTCGAAGGTCTCTGACAGCGGCATCGCCACAAGGCTTACAAAACTTTTCCCCGTCTTGGAACCTATACCATGAGTATCCCGAATACCCTCTATTATCTTTCTTGTACTCTTCGATATCCTGCTTTACTGTTATAGGGATATTATCTTGTAAAGCCGTCTGGTATAAAGATGCGTCAGTTATAACTCGTTGTAAGCAAAGCTCGTACAAGGTGCTCATCGTTTGCTAGTTGGCAACAGACTGACCGTGTTACGCATCCAAGCAGGTTTGAATCCTAGTTTGGTAGTGGGGGTAATTACGGTAGTGGGGGTAATTGTGAAATGCAAAGGTCAAAGGTCAAGGTCACCCGCGAAGTTTAAAAAAAATGCAAC
This sequence comes from Neoaliturus tenellus, assembly GCA_030545055.2. Classification (NCBI taxonomy): domain Eukaryota; kingdom Metazoa; phylum Arthropoda; class Insecta; order Hemiptera; family Cicadellidae; genus Neoaliturus; species Neoaliturus tenellus. Next base: position 178,794,345 of record CM061534.1, on the reverse strand, counting down.
ATATCAATACGTGACAAACTTCACGTATTAATATGTTGCATTTTTTGTTTTCTTATTTTTTTTTGTCTTTTATGATTTATTTATAAAACATTACAATAACATATGTACAACATTAAAACTTAAATCTAACACTGCTGCTTGTCGGCAATGTGGATGGTCAACTCTGTAGAGTTGCTACCTGTGCAGCCGTGGGACACCAGGTATAGACAGCCGGGTTGAATAGAGCGAAGGTCCTCGTTTTGTAGAAGATGGACGAATCTCTTGGGCAGGTACACCTGGAACTTGGGCTCATCCCCCGGAGTAAACGGTGCCTCGCTGAGACTGCAGCAGATGGCTTCCCCAACTGTAGTCTCCATCTTCTTCATAGCATGGATTATGTAGTGCTTTTCATCTTTTAGTTCAGAGCACTTCTTCACAGGTAATATTGTTGACTTGGAGTGAGCATTGAACTGCTCGACCAAAGTTTGAAGGAACTGGTGAGATGCCATGGTCAGGTTACAGATCGTCTTCTTGCTCGGAGATGTTGTCGTCTCGGAATCTCGAGTAATACTCATGCCAGGTCCCGGTCTGCTCCTCACTTATATACTCTCCGTTACCCCCACCACTCCCCACTTCCCCACTTTGAAGGTAAGAGGCGAGTTTATAGGCATTTTTCAAAGCGCAATGTCTATCTTTATCATGTTCTGGGCTTTTTGTACAAATACATATTGTTTCCAGCATGTATTGATAATTCTTATCCAATTCCACATCACTAACCGGAACATGAGTAAATCCTTCGATCCATCTTTTCTTTTCCAGCCCCTTTGTGTAAATATTGGTAAACTTGTCTGAAAAATGATGCATAATGTGATACAAGTCCGTGTAACTTGTAAAACCATCATACCAATCAATATGATGGAAGTGTTTTGAAATCCATCTGTTGGTAGTAGCGGCTTTACTAGTCAAAGATGAATAAGAACATGGTGGTTTAAATAAAAACGAATAAGGAACACTTGTATTCATGTCCAAAAACACAAGTTCTTTTATAATGAATCTATCATCATTACCACGAAACGCTTGAAACTCAATAATACCAGGCTTGGACTTTACTTGTTCTTCTTCTCCCTTGTCCATTTTGAAGGCCACACGTCTGCTCATTACGAAGTCAGGAGGTCAACTGATTTCCACACCACGGTAGGTACTACTTTTATACCAGGCCGTACAGTTGTTGGCGCGTTGGTGTATATTTAACGTGGGCACCGTCCCCAATAGGCCTAACCCCACAAAAAGTTGGTTATTGTTTTAAAAACTAACCATTGTCATTTAAGTTTCCATCTTTATATTTTCCTTGTTTTCGTTTTCATCACTAACACTTGATTCTTCTCCTCCATCTTCCTCTTCTTCCTGTTTTACTGATTTCTTATGTAGTTGAGCGTACTTTTCCAATTGTCTCCACATTTGCACTTCATGAGGAACTCTATTAAATATAGAAGTATCCACAGGTCCGTATATTATAGGTGCGTCCGGTTGTTTGTCCAAAGTGTCTTCCAGATAATCTTTAATAATCGAACTTGAAAACACCAGTTGTCTCAAGTATCTTGTTATAGGTTCAGTAGCACAAGTTAAAATGAAAAACTCCTCTCGATTAAGTTGAATTTTGTTATCATGTCTTGTTGTGTCTCTAAACCGCAGCTGATGATCACCACGTTGTTTAATAATATCGATTTCCACATTTGAATCCAAAAGTCCTACTCTTGTCTTTCTTCCAAACATGTTACTACTTAAATAGCATTCTAGCAGATGCAAGTGTTTCATAAACGATTCCCAAGCACTGTCCGTAAACAAAATCATTTTGGGTCCGTGAGTTAAAATTACAGTAGGGGAATAATCTGTTGATTTCATAACACCGATTAAAACACTTTTGTCCAAACTGGAAGAGATTGGGTAAAATATTCGCAAAAATACCTCACTCAATATGTTTGGAGAAATATTATCTTCAGTATCCCTTTTTCTCTTTTGTATAGTCTTTCTTCTTTTAACTTTTTCTTCAACATTATTACTGGCGTGAAGTTGTCCGCAAACGTTTTGTTCACCTCCTTCCTGGTGACCTTGAGGATCTAAAAACTCAGATATCTCCTTCTCAATATCTACCACATTTTCAGGTGTACCACTAGGAGAAGCCATATTGAATACGATGCTACCCATACAACAGTAGGCAACAAACTGATGAGGAGCGGCCTGTACGCTCTGCTTTTATACTCGCGGAATGAAACAAAACCGGTTTTTACAGTACATTCTTAACAATTCCAGTTAAAGGTGTGTATGTTACAATTTTATCATGTAGAATTAAACAGTATGCAGTTGTATTAGCCGGTATAGCCGCGTTGAATTCCATTTCTATTTTTATATCCACACTTGATGATTTTACTGATTCATTTTGTTTAGAACAATCAATTACAACTATTGGGTAGGCATCGAAATATTTTGAAGGTGATAATAAAGGTGTATTTGCTTTACCATAATATGAACTTTGGAATCTTGCGTACATATCGTACAATATACTGTATTTCTTCTTAGTGAATGACACATTTAAATTGTCGTATGGAAAGAATTGTGAATTTAAATAAACTTTAATATTTTTCAAGTCACAATGATCAAATTGTCCTGCATGTTTAGTGATGTCGTCTCTTCTACCCGTTTGTAAACCAAATATAATATACCTGGCTCGTTCTACATAATTTGATGTTTTAACAGTCCAAGTGTGTCGATCCGTAGTAGGTAAACTGGGATGCTCATGGAATTCCCAACTTCTAAATGGAATAACAATATCACGATCGGCTTTTAATTTTCTTAAAAGTAGCATTCTATGCTCGTCAGCTAATTTAACATGTGGAACTCTCCATACAATTTTGTCTAATTTTAATTTCCATTCTAAAGTCGCATCAGTCGTATTATCTGCAGCTTTAATAATGTCTTTATCGTTAGAAGACCTCAACAAAACTAATTCTTGTTTAACGTTTAATATTATTTTCCTATAATCCTCAGCAAAACCAAGCAACAAACGTAATGGAATATGAAAATCAAAATATCCATCTGAATTTGGAGTGATCGTGTCAATTGTAGGTAATACCCATCCGGCAGGTTTAAGTAAATTGGTTTCATTGGGTGTTATAGATGTTAGTCCTTTTAAAGTCGTTGTAATACCTACTTTTTTAGTAGAATCAACTGTTACACCTGATATTTCATATCTAATTTCATCAAACAGGAAAGCCATAGGATTATTTATAAATGGAACTGTTGTACCAGCAGTAGTACCGTCCTTTTTAGTAACTTTCCCTTCAATATACAAGTAACTTTCACATGGTAGTGTGTAAATGTCTTGATGTTGTATGGGAATACGAATTTCATCGTTATTGTTTAATTTCGATGAAGTGTAAGGGTTGTGGGTGTGATATTCTTTTTCCCATAGGGTTTCGTCGAATGTTGGACCCTGCGCTATATCCAGTATATCCATAATCGGTTAATTTTAATCCAACTCTCTCTAAGAAACGAATGTTCTCGCGTGTTAACTCCTCCACAGCTGAAGAGCTACTAATGCGGTTTCCCGTAGGTTGTTCGCTTTTAAATGTTAAACCCATGGTTTTTGTATTGAAGTGTCGATTTTAAATGTAATCTAATCGTAATAGGCTCTTCTCTGAAGTCTACCAAGTTACCGTCTTGATCCAATACGCTCAACACGATGTCTGAAATGAACGTGGTGTTCAACGGTAGATATACCAGGTTTTGTGGCTTTTCAACAATTTTAAATCCAGGTGGTACACTTGGGTAAAATGTATGTATGATATGGGTGTTAGCCCCATCCCTGTAAGCTCCTTGTATAATGTTACAAGTTATGTCTATACTATTGACTTTTAATATTGTTACTGTTTTCTTACCGGAATGTGTTACATCTGGTTCTAAAACAGGCTCATCGTTGGAAAATCCTAATAAATCACCAATTGAGTTTGGTTGAGTAAAATCTATATAATATTTGGAAGTAATTTCAGCTTTCATCGTATTATTATTACCTTTTAATGTTATATTGTCTTTTCCCATTTTAGTTTGCAAAAATTCATTTATATGATCAATTTCATAAGAACCTGTGGGTAACCTGCACTCTTGTAAGTCTGTAAACTTCCCACTGGCATCTTTTCCCTTATAATAATGCAATACGTTATTTTTACCTTCCGTAACATTGGGAATAGAGTTGTAAGTTGTAAAATCCAATAGTGCCGCCTCCCAAAACCTTCCTTTTTGCAAGCGTAACGCTGGAAAAAGGATACTTCGTAAAGTGGACGATTTTCCTGTTAATGATACCGTATAGGAAGACATCTCAATAGTGACTGATACTTTTAGCTAGAAATTCCAAACATAAATGGCCGCATATTGAAGTATTATCAGGTTGTTCTCTTTTATAGTTATAATATATGTTTTTAGCAGATTTAAAATAATCTTGAAGTTCTTTTGGTGGTGGTAGATTACCGAAACTATCAAAATAATATACATTGTTATTTAGTTTCTTATAGCAAACCCAATGGGTGCCAGGCCCTTCAGTATTATCCAAATTTACAATTCCAGTCTCATTTTGCCACATTTTCTTTGGTAAACTGTCTTTTATGAATACACCGCGGAAAAATGGTATTTTTAAACAGGAAATACATTTAAATAATTCAACATTAGTTAACGCTTTATGTGGTATAACCAATTGATTTCTTTCATTTAATACGCACGATAAGGTCTTAGGTAAAGACCTGCCCCGTTTTTTACCATTGACCACACGGTGGGCTTCTTTCTGCCTTTTCTGCTAGATCGTCGTGTTCTTCTTATATTTCCTCCATGTTTTCTTGCGGTTGACCTCCTTTTTACCCTTCTTCTCCTCCTTCTCCCACCTCCTACTGCTGTTTTAGCCTTCATACCTGCTGTTACTGCTAAAGCTGCTGCTTTTTCTGCTATGCTAGCGTCACTTGACTTTACCCGTTGCCAAGCTATGTCCGCAAGCTTTTTGTCTGCTATCGATCTATTTTTTGAATCGGCAAACGTAGAATATGCGATATCGTGTTCTTTACAAGCCTGATCTAACTTGTTTATGCCAGGATCGCCTCTTTCCAGTCGTTTTTTCAATTTAGTTCCTGGTCCGCAATACTGATAACCTCCCGGTATATGAAATTCGTATGGTAATGCGTCTATTGCTCTGTTTACTATGGATCCTACTGGAATTCGTTTTAAAGCTTTACTTAACAGAGAAACCGCTGTGGATGTGATCCCACTTCCTTTCCTCGCAATGTCTCGATTTAGACTGATATGCTGAAATGTCATTATTGTCTTTTATAATTGCAATTCACAACTTATGTGTTTCCTCTATGAGGAGTTGAACATAAATGAAGTTATTTGTTAAGTTATTTAATTTATATCAAAAGTACCCCAATTTCCAATGTGTGAGGTTCTAAATTTTTGCGTTTTAGGATTATAAAAGTATTTATTAACAATTTCTTGTTTTATCCATGTTCCTCTTGTGTTTTCATCAAGCGGTGTATATGTTTTACCTGCAATATAATTGTGCACATCAAATAATAAATTACCTACCACTTTAATAAGGAAATTAACAGTTACAGCATGGTCTGCATGATTAGGGTCTTTAACATCTGCTAATTGTTTGTTACCACAATTCCACCATCTTTCTTTACTCGGCTCTAATTGTATTATCTGTTCAAAAGTAACAACATTACCACTTCCTGTAGCGGGTGCCACATGTATCAATTGTTTTCCTTTACCATCCCAAACATTCTTTTTTACTGTAAGACCATCAATAACATTACTCTTTTCTTCAAGTAATGTAAACTTTTCATTTCCCTGCACAAATACATCCCCTTTCCGCGTTACTACTTGGTCTTGTTTTACAAATCCAGATGTTTCTTGTTTTAAGGTTTCCATCATTTGACCCACTGTTGCACCATCTGATGGCGCCGAACCATCTTTAACATTTGCTAAACAATTACCAAAACAATCTATAACACCTACATCACGTATGATACAATGATCTTTAATATATTTTAGATTTACAGCATCGTTTTCAGTTTTCGGATAACCTATATCATTAATAACAAATTTATAAAAAGAAAATCCATCTTTTGTCTTTTCAGGTATCAAGGAATGTAAATAGCGTCTATTTACGCTGTCTTTTGCATCTTTAGGGTCATCTACGTTGGATATACGTTTATTGTTAGCACTATACGTTTTCCCATTGAATTTTAACGTATTTTTTAATTCAGATGACAAATAACCTTTGTTTATTGCATCACCGTTTTGATTTGGTTTACCAACGTTGATAATTCTATGATCTTCTGCGTCATATGTGTTATTTTGTAATCTTAATGTTGGCGATATCTTTTCCTTTAATATTTTTAAATTTATTGCATCATTTTCGTCTGTGGGATCTTTTATGTTTTTAACCTTTTATTACTAATATCATAATCTCCTTCAGGTGTTTGTGGTAAACCAGCACTTCTTTTTAAACTATTCGCATAATATAACCCATCCGAGGAGTAACGTCCGAACTTGTCGACACTCATGGTGCAACTGAATAGTATTCTAGGGAGTAACGCATTTTTATGAGATTACCCCACGGTTTCGGAGTTCATCCACTAAAGCCACCCATTCGTTTTCCAATCCAGTATGACCCGCTTCTTTAGCTTCATGTATTAGTTTCATTCTATCCACCAATTTATTGATATTATTGTAATAAATCACATTTGTGTTATATAGTTTCTTCATTAAACCTGTACTTGTAACAGATTTGTTTCTTTTTCTTGGTTCTGGAGCACTTATATCCAAAGTGAATGACACAAACCTTCGTTTTACAGGTTTTCTTGGTATTATTGGCATTGGTTGTCTTCTCGTTGTTGGTATTAACTTGGATACAAATTCTCTATATTTTAAAGACTTTGATCTAAAAACAGGTTGGTCAGCTGAATACTTCCTCCTGTATGCATTAGTTTGTTCCAAAATCTTTTTATATGCTTCCATGTCTTTTTCTTTAACTAACAATTCTAAAGGCTTATTTTCAAATAATAATTCAAATAATCCCCTTGTGCCCTTATATCTTTGATCACCAACAATAATATTATCATGTTCATCAATGTTTACCGGGCTATTACCAACCATTAAACCGTCTTCTGTTAATCTTACTCCATAACTATGGTAGTTTTTATTAGGATTTGTTCCAGCTAACATTTTTATCATGTATTTCCTTCCTAAAGGTCCTTTGTTATGAATGTTTTCACCCAACAAGCTTATGTTTGACGGACCTTCCCTTGTTTCTTCTTCTTTTTCCTCTTCACTAGCAGTTGACACAACTTCATGTCCTCTTTTGGCTTTTACTTCATATAATTCTCTTATTCCACTATAGTCCGGTGATTCTAGCTCTCTTTCGGGTTCTCCACCGGTAAAACCACTATATGTAGAGGATTCCGGGTCTTCATCACTAAAATCTTCTGATTTTACATTTTCTCTTTCAAACTTCGTAATAGGTGCAATCGCATCTCCTTCCAATACAGGTTTAGCAAATTTTTTGTTTAATTGTTTCAAGGGTTCAGTAATAGGTTAAAATGTAGATTCAAGGAACTTCTCCCTCTCGCTAATACCTAGTTTCAATGCTCTGTTTTTAGCCCGAATAGAATCACTAAGTGATTTTATTTCTTTTACTAATTTTTCTTGGTTAACCATGTTTGTAGCAAGACGTGTTGTACAACAATGAATGTTTTATACCACGTTCAATGTATTAATATAAATTTATCAAATCCTATCCTGTATCGACCATTGTTTAGCGGTTGTTCCTTCATAATTGTTAGGAACCCATACTTTTCAGCCCAAGCCTTTCCACATAACTCTTTAAATCGTTCAAATGTCATATCCGCATTTACATGATCTAAATATATATGTTTTAGGTTGGTTTCGTCCTGTTTAAATACAATTAACATGTTTGCATTGTCTCTAATGAGTTGTTTTGGTATTTTGCTGTAAGTTTGACCAATATAAATGCTATCTATGTTGTTATGTCGACCCATAGCAAAGTAATTTCTTATTGTGTTTTGGTTTTCACAAGACACATCGTCGAATATGAACACGGAGAATGGTTTAGCTTCTTGTGGTTGCATGACACTCTCGCTTACATTAAACTTTAAATATTTAACTTCAGGCACATTAGTCAGTATCTTTTCCAATAATTGATACTTTGGTTGTTGTAGTGATTTTGAAAATACATATAGATTGTTAAAACGTAATCCTTTAGGGTTTGTAATCAAATTGAATACTACATTAGTTTTTCCACAGTTGGAAGGTCCGGTAACCAGACAACGAACGGTGTTTGGTAACAAATTGCCATGTTTCCCACTATTGAAGTCTGAATTATCCACTGTGAGTTCATCTATATTATTAATAGTAAAACTCTCTTTTTGTGGTACTATCTCCATCCTTTGTAATGGTTCAACCTAAAATGATTCCCTATCGTTATATCAAATCCTTTTTAGGTATCCAAGAATCTTCCGTCTTATTAAATCCTAACCATCGTACTTTGACCTTATCTTTTTTCCGTTGCAACACCTTTTCAACTAAATATACATCGCCTACTGTTGATTTTAACATTTCATGTCCATAAAACCCTCCTTCAAGCAATTGTCCTTTATTATCTTTTAAAATATATGTCTCAGGTACTGTAGGTTGTACTTTGAATACAGTAAAAACCTCATTGGTCCAATTTGGCAGATATCTTTTACTGAATACACCTTTATATTTACTTATTCGCACTTTATCACCCACATTAAATTTTTTAGGCTTTAGTTTTTCAACTTTTGGTTTAGTATTCATTTTTATACGTTTTAATACAAAGTTTTCATTTTTACTAGTTACTTGGTTTGGTTTCATCCCGATAGTCCTATGAAATTTGTTATTGTAATCGTTTATAAGTTTTGGTAACATATCAATCCATATGTGCGATCCTCTGTTGGAAAACATTTTATACATTGCACTTTTTAAAGTTCTGTTGAATCTTTCGATTATTGAGGCTTTTACTTCTGAATTGGTTGAGTAATGGTTTATATTGTGTTTTTTCATTAAATTTGCGAATTCCTTATTAAAATATTCTTTTCCATCATCTGTTTGTAAATGTTTAATAGTATGTTTGTCTCTTTGTATAGCTGTTTCCATTGCTTTTGTAACACTTTTGCCACTTTTATCTTTTAGTGGTAAAGCATCTGCCATTTTTTTAAAACAGTTAATAACAGTCAATATGTATTTATATCCTTTATTTTGTTTGCTATAAGGAATCATTTCGATTAAATCCGCTTGATATAAATCATTAATTCCTTTTATCACCGTATTTCTTCGTGGAAACTTTCTTCTTGCAGGTTTATGAAGTTCGTTGACGATTTGTTGCTTCAAGTCCTTCATATTGCAGGTTTCAATGTTTGTTGTATCACATGTATAATCACAATGAATGTTGTTTTAAATATTCACATCATTTATATGGGTCAAGGTCATCCACACTTGTGTAAAAAAAATGGGGAACACGACGTTTGACTTGCCGTGTTCCCCATTTTTTTTACGGAAGGAGAAAGGAATAAGGTCGAAGTTGTAGAAGGACGAAGAATAGGTTACTAGTTGATAGGGTTTAGAGAGTAGTGGCCAAAAGGAAGAGTGTGGATTTTGTCGGGCATAATGTGTCTTTTATCATCCCGAGCTGACAGTGCTTTTTTAATTTCGGTGACACTGTAGACTTGATGCTTGAAGCTTCGGATATTGTTGAATGTTGCTGATATTGTAGCATCTTCAAACAAACAAGTCTTGTAGTGGTCAAATGTCACGTGTTTTTTCAAATAAGATGTCTTCACTCCTTTTGCTTTCTTCACTGTCGGCGTGTTGTTCTCGTGGTACATCTTAAATGAATACAATTTCGCCATCAGCGCCACTATTTCTTCTAAAGGCATTCCATTTGCTTCATCTTTGAATTTTCCAATTACTTTTTTATTTTTTTCATTAAAATTTGGATGGTTTTTTGGATAGTCAGAAAAGTCGAAATCTTCTTTGTATGGAAAAGTCCTTAGGTCTTCATACATGTCCAAAGTCTTTATCCAGTAGATAAACGCGTCCGTATCCATGTATGCGACTCCAATGTTTTCCCTTCCGTAATGTTTAACCATTTTGTTATAATGGAAATCATACATCAGGGTTTTACTTATGTCCAAAATCGACATACCTATGTATAACGGACGGTCCATGACTATTGTTGTTTTCTTCATACTGACAGCGACTAGATTTTCGTTTATAATCATGGATGTTCCAAAATTTGGTTTTTGCACTAATTTTTCCAATTTCCTAGGATCACTCACTAATTTTACATTTTTGTGTTTTCTTTTGTTCTCCAAGGTTTTTCCAAAGATGGCGTTGTTCATTAATTTATAGAAGTCCTTTTCAAATGCTGTTGTCGCTGCAGCTCTTCTTGTAGTGTTGGAATCAATATATGGTTTCAACCAACAAGACTGGGTGAATTCAATTGCTCTATGAATTCTCACTATACGTAGACCCAATTCAAGAGCCTGTTGAACTACCCAGTAGTGAGCCACATACCGATCTTTATTCTCCAAGGTCATCATCAATTTTGGCCATCGTCCTGTCGGTGAAACTTCAGTCTTGGCTAGGAGAGGCAAGTCGTAGTGATGGTCATGAAGGTGCTCCGGGTATTCAAAATCACAGTCCAAAATATAGCCTTTTGGACCATCCTTTGGAATCTGTGAGATGTCTCCGATGGTGGCCGGGTCGATCCATTTGAAGTCAGCGTAGGGAAGCGGATTTGACATTGCCCAACCATAAAGGTTGTTTGCGTCAAAGTAGCCAAGGTAGACCGATGACTGTTGCTCGTCGAAGCCGGGGATGTACTTGTTGTTGGCTTTGACATGACGTGTTACAGCTTGTGTCAAACCACCCCGTACACCAGATTCCATCATCAGCACCATATCTATATCTGTTAGAAGTTCCAATCGACAGTTGGTTGACTTTAGCATAGCTTGCCATGCTAATCCTGGAGATGTGTACGAGTGTAGAGGGTCCAGTCCATAGGCGGAGAAGCAGGTGTTTCTGAATTCTTCCATCACATCGCACAGCAGAGTTACGTCCAGTTTTATATAAAAGTCTGAATATTCCCCTAAAGTTTGAATGTTTAGTTGGTTCCAAACATTACAAGCATGATTGTAATCTTCAACGGAGATTTCACTTTCGTTTAATTTGCTGTTGAAGGCTTCAATCGGTGGTAGACTGGTTTCTTCAAATTTTTCTGCAGAAGTTATGTAATCGTAGGGGAACACTCCTTTACGTAATACTAAGTCCAATTTATCTTCAGGTACAATCTTGCTGGTTTCTTTTAGGTCTTCTCTTCGTAGATTCTCAGACAATCTGCTCAAACTAGATGCCATAAATCTATAAGAGTCTACAAAGCGAAGTTTAATTTTACCTACTGTTTTTGAAAAACTGATGTACTTTTCCAATGTCGTAGCAAGAACATCAATTTTACCATCATCTCTTCCTAACTCTGGAATAATGAAGTGGGAGTCGTAGCCGCTAAGATTGTATAACACGACAGGGATAAAGTAAGGCAGTTTGTAATTTATATTGCATGAATTACAAGCAGCTCCTCTGTATAAACCTGTCAAGTGATCGTGATCTCTTACTTTTGGATTTTCTTCACTGAAACTCTTCTGGCATAGATAACATCTTGATGCCAGATTATATTCTTCTTGTTGATTCTCATTTAAAGGTTCCATAGGTACGATATTACCATACAATCGTTGTACCTTTTCAGCAATGTCATACAACTGGTCTACAAAATACTTAGCGGCTTCTTCACCACGGTAGAGTATTGGAGTGGATGTTAAACCATAGTCTTGCAATTGGTTTTCAGACAAGGTTGATTTAACTAGTAAACAAAAACTGTTAGGTTGATGGAACTGATATTTTGTTCTTCTAGTCACTTCACCGTCCGGCAGCTCCTGTGGTACTAACGTTGATTCAAAATCTGCGTAGACCACTAGTGGAATTCGATATTGGTGAACCGTCTTGTTAAATTGTATTGAAGCTCGGGTAGGCGGTGGAAGACTTATCTTTACTTCATAGTTCTCGTTGCAAAGTCTTTTATGTTCCAACAACCAGTCCGATCCTCCATGTCTTGAATCTTTCCAAGAAAAGCAGAAACATCTCTTGCAAGCTGTAATCCTATTTACTCTTTTGGTCAATTGTTTTACAACTAAGGCTTCAAAGTCCTTTATCCATACATAATGGGAAATTTCACCCTTAGTTATCAATAGCAAATCCGTGTGGTTTCTTTGCTCAACCTTTACTACCCGCAAAGGATAAACGTTGTTTGAATCATCCAGACCAAAAACATTCACTGAAACGCCAGGATTTTTCTTTTCAAATTTGTCTATGTCTTTCAATGTAACTGGGTAGGTGAGGCCTTGAAAGTTGTAGCGGTGTTCATTTTCGTAATATTCTCTACCAACTCTTTCAGGATGATCTTTAACATACTTGGTTAACATTGCATACTTGAAACATTCATTACCTTCATTTTGCACATTCCTACACGATTTAGTGTTTTGAATTTTCTTTGGTAAAGGGATAAAACTACTACCCCTTAAACCATATCCATGTTTATGAACCCTAACATCCATACCTTCTATTGATGACAAAGTCCATCCAGATCCTCTTCCTTCATGTTCTTGGAGTTTAGTTATAAGTTCCTCCAAGCATTCTTCAATAATATCATCAATGTTGGAGGTGGAGGTAAGGGTTCGGTTTTTGGTAATGAACGCTCTCAATGCTATTTCACCATCAGTATTGTTAAACATAGCCTCTAACACCATTCCAAATTTAATAAAATTTAGCCTTTGTAGTTCTTCCCTCAAAGTTTGACCAACAAGTTCCTTAGCCTGGGTTATAAATGTTTCTAGTTCCAATTGAACATTATTAATTTTGAAATGTGTTACAACTCGTCCTGGCAAGGCTGTAGTGCGCAGTTGTTTCACATCTTCCAGTTCTTCTTCGGTGTCCTCTTTTTCCGTGTCCTCTTCTTCGGTGTCCTCTTCTTCATAAGATCTTCTAGCAGTAGATGGTCCAGCACCAGCAAATTGTATCACACTAGGTCTTCTTCTTTGCATTTGCTGTAGATAGCTGTCCCAGTAGTCCGTCTGCTTCTGGTGCTGTTCCAAAAACCGGTCAATTGAGTCTAAGTCTATTTCATCCATGGTAATATCTTCTTTTCTATCTTCGTCTTCATGTAATTCTCTGTGTAGGGTGAAAAGATCTTCGTCTTGAAAGATTTCCCCACAAATGTCGCAAAGAGCCATTTCAAACAGTTTGGCTTTGAATGCACACTCTGTGAATGTCCACGCAATAATGAGCAGCGCACTCCACAGGGATCCTTTATATCCGAGGCAGATAGGTGGGGAAAGTGACGTCATATAGGAACAGGTTATCAATCATGTGCTAAATTTAGCCTTTACACAACCGTTTGTGATAAATTTGATGATATTTGGTCTAGATTCAATAATTTGTACAAGTTTTTTTAAAGACGTCTGTTTGAGCATAATTTATATAGGTCAAGGCCATTTGGAATTATTATTTTGAGCGGGGGATAGAGCACTAAGCAGCATCATTTACTACAAAGTGCTCTATCCCCCGCTCACATTCTTTTTAACTTTTTGTTTACACTTTTTACAAAGGTGAAACATCACCATCAGAGTCGGAATCATTCTCATCACGAAATAGGTAGCGATGACAATACATAATTCTTCTGGCTACTAACGTCCTATCCATTGGACGATGAGGAGTGTCTTGTTCTTCTTCTTCTTCAATTTCCGACTCAGATGATGACTCTAACGTTTCGTAGGCGTGCAAGTCCATTTCATTATCCGTTAAACCAGCTTCGTCAGAGTCCGTTTCAATATCCATAATTTCTTCCTCCTCCTCTTCCTGGTCAACCGCAGGTAGTTGGTCCTCTGCTTCTATAACTTCTACAGGTATTACCTCCAGAATTGAAAGAATTCTGTCGCGATGGAACACGGTGTTGTCAAGTGGAGCCATGGTATGAAAGTGGTGTATTTATCCAATTGGTTTGCCCTTTTTATACCCCCACCTACTATACATTTTATGTGGGTCAAGGTCACGTAAAGATACCCTTTGAGCGGGGGATAGACCACTAAGCAGCATGCTAGTCCATTGCCGCAAAGTGATCTATCCCCCGCTCTATTCCGCAGACCACACTCAAGTCCAAGTCCACATCCAAGTCCACATCCATATGTTACACTTTATTATTACTGCCACCAAGTAATTGTCACTCGCACGTTTACTTGGTTTTGATAAAGGTACTGCACAAACTCCATATTGGTTGTTTGTTCGTTATACAAATGCATCATGAAATATGCAATATTATCGATTGCGGCATTGTCCAACGGTTCGCAGTTCACAAGTTCCAATGTGCCCTGGCTGGTCTTATCCTCTATAAGTTCCACCACTTCGTTGATGTCTTCTTCCAAGAGGATGAACTCAACACTGAAGCTCTCCATTGTTGTTGTTGATAGTGTCTAGACAAATGCTTGACTAAATGCTTTATTTTATTCATCAGTCCTACATATATACCAATTTCCCCCTCCTATTACCCATTCCCCCTCTACCTTTATATGGGTCAAGGCCATCCAATAATACCCTTTGAGCGGGGGATAGACCACTAAGCAGCATGCTAGTCCATTGCCGCAAAGTGATCTATCCCCCGCTCTGTATGAAATGAAATGAAATCTTTATTGATCCTTTAAAAACATTTTTACAATATTGATACAATATACATAACTTAATATACCATTCATAATTTTACAAAAAAGAATATTTACAATATAAATTAAAATTAATATTTCTGATAATAATTAGATATAAAATTACAATTAAAGGACCAATATTTGGGTCCCGAGGTCTATTACCTGTACGGGAACCTACACACGCACTTATTCTTCCCGCTCGAGCGGTAGGTATAAGTGGTCAGACGGCTTATTAAACTACAAAAATACACTTTCAGTAGATAACATATGAAGATCAAGGATTTCCTATTATAGTTAAAAATATAAAAAAATAATAATATTTACAAGTGGTAACAAGATAAACTTAGACCATATAGTAACAAGAAACAAAAAATAAAACAAATCAAAATTATAACTAACACAATATTGATTTTAAAGTGATTTAAATAAAAGAACATTTAAGAAAAATAACACAGCTTAATTAAGTATATATCTTAACCTAGAGCATAAAAATAAAACACCATACATTCTATGATATTGTATCAAAAAACATTTGGATATTATCATGGTTCAGTATATATGTCTTCACTAATTTACAAAATTTGTTTCTATTACTAATATTTTTAATATTGTCTGGCAAACGATTAAAAAATGTAGGTGCTAAATAAGAATAGAATTTTTTATAAATTGTCAAATTTGGTTTAGGTACGTCAACATTGAATTTATTTCTGAGATTGGTTCTTGGTACCATGTTATGGTTAGGCCTGTTCCCACTTTTACAGAAGAACACCCTTAGTACTTTAAAAACATATAAGTTCCTAAGAGGTAAAATTTTTAGATTTTTAAATAATGGCTCAGTGTGTTCCAGTCTTGTTTTATTTGATAGTAATCTTATAAAATGTTTCTGGATTGTTATTAAGGGTTTAATGGTAGTATAATATGAGCCTCCCCAAACAGTTAGACCGTATTCTAATTTAGAATTAATGAAAGCGAAGTAAACTGTTCTAAGAACTGAAGAATAACATAGAGATTTTAACATGTAAAACACTCTTATGTATTTTAAAAGCTTATTTTTGACTGAATTAACGTGAACTTTCCAATTCAATTGAAAATCTACATTTAGCCCTAAATATTTTATTTCATTTACCTGCTCAAGAGCCAGGCAGTTACAGTTATTTTCCGAACAACTTATCTCATGGTATTTCAGTGGACTAGTAAAATTGTAACTTCCTCGCAAGCTAAAATTAATGTACTTTGTTTTGGGACTTAAAACCATAAAGTTATCAGTGAACCATATTCTTAGTAATTTAATATCCTTTTGCATATTTATCTTAATTTCTTCAATACTACTACCTTTGTAGAACAAAGCAGTATCATCAGCGAATGCTATCAATTTGCCCTTAAATTTGCCGTTACATAAATTGTTTACATATACGAGAAACAAGGGGCCAGACAAAACTGAACCTTGTGGAATACCGTGAGAGACCTTAGCTAGATCACTTAGCTCCAATCCAACTTTAGTTCGCTGTGTGCGATCTGACAAGTAGGACGAGAACCATTGATGAGCAACGCCTCTCACCCCCGAGTCATACAACCGTCTGAGCAGCACTGCATGGTCCACCGTATCAAATGCTTTCATAACATCGATGAATAAACCCGCACAGTACTGCCCATCATTAATTCCCTCGTATACTAGTTTCATGAAGTTTAACAATGCATCATCAGTACTCATTTTCGTTCTAAAACCAAATTGGTTGGAACTAAAAAAATTGTTTTTATCCAAAAAATTAACCAATCTTACTTTAATTACTTTCTCAATTAACTTTGAAAATACTGATAACAACGCAATAGGTCTATAATTACTCGGGTTTTCTTTGTCCCCTTTTTTAAATAGTGGTTTAATAATTGCACTTTTTAGAATATCGGGAAATTCACCACACGTCATACTGAAATTAATTAAATATTCTAATATGTCTATTATGTTTCCCACACAGTTTTTTAATATTACTGGTGTTATGTTGTCATATCCTGGGGCTTTTCGATTCTCTAATGACATTATTATTATCTTAATTTCGTCTTTACTGGTGGGATATAGAAACAAAGAATCACAAACTGTGCTACTTGGAAAAAAATTTAAAACTTGTTCTCTTAAACCTATAGCTGTATTGCGATCTTTGTTTATTGTTTCCCTCAAATCATTTGCTATGGTTGCAAAAAAATTATTTAAGTGGTCTGAAACATCTTTCTGGCATGTTATACTGTTGTTTCTGTTATCTTTAAGAGTTATGCGTTCTTGACGTTGAGATACCTGACCAGTTATTTCTTTTATTGTTCTCCACTGGCATTTTGGATTGTTTCTGTTGGAATCAAATATATTATTATAATACGTATTTTTAGTTACTCTTATTTCTTTCAATAAATTATTTTTATAGTTTTTATAGTTAAGTTTGTAAATGTCATTTTGTGGTTGATTTTTATATTTTTTATACAAACTATTTTTTGTATGAATCATATTTAAAAGTTTTTGATTCATCCATGGTTTTATTCGTTGATTCTTTTTCTCCCATTTATTCTTTTGTCTACGGGACTGATTTATACACTGATGCAAAATATCCAAAAAAATTTCAAAGGCTAAAGAAACAGTTTTTGCGGAATAAACAGATTGCTAATCTGATTGTAACAGAGTGTTATTTAAAAGTTGGTAATCTATTTTGTCTACTTTGTAAGGTTCATTAGCTTTATTGGTTTCATAATTACATTTGATACATACAAACGTAGCTCGATGATCGGTCACTTGCAGTTCTGTTACAAAACCTGTATATTCTATTTTTGAGTTGACACTACTTCTACAATATATATGGTCGATCAATGAAACAGAGTTATCTGTTACTCTAGTGGGCTCATGTATTAAAGATTCTAAACCATGATAAGCCATTTTCAACGTATAGTTATCGGTCGACTTTGAATGTTTGAGAAGATTAATGTTAATATCTCCGGTCACAATCAAGTTT
>CM061534.1:178649722-178776385 GCA_030545055.2 Neoaliturus tenellus | reverse complement strand
ATATACAATCTATGTCTAAAGACAAATATATTTCCTGAAAAGTGGAAAACAACCAAGGTTACTCCTATTCACAAAGGGGGGAAAGACAACTTGATTAACAACTATCGTCCCGTTGCGGTGCTTTCAACCCCAGCTAAAGTATTTGAGATAGTTTTGCATGACAAGGTATTCAGCAATATCATCCGTAATCTTTCGCCCAATCAACATGGGTTTTGTCCTGGGAAATCCACTACCTCAAACTTAATCAACTTTACACAATACATTTCACATAATTTAGACTTAGGCTCCCAGGTTGATGCTATTTTTACTGACCTGAGCAAAGCTTTCGACCGGATAGATCATTCGGTAATTTTGTCCAAATTGAATAAACAAGGTTTGTCAAGAAATTTGTTAAAATTATTTAAATCGTACTTTTTCAATAGAAATCAGTTTGTTTGGTACAGGGGATGTCAATCTAGGCTAATGACAGTCACGTCGGGGGTTCCCCAGGGCTCGAACCTTGGTCCTCCCATTTTCAACATTGTTTTAAACGATGTAGTCTCAGTGGTGAACCACAGTCACGTCCTATTATATGCAGACGACTTAAAAATCTTCAGAGCTATATCAAGCAAATTTGATTCTGATCTTCTCCAACAGGACATGAATGTAGTCAACAACTGGATGGTAGAGCACAAATTATCTTTCAATGTATCTAAGTGTCACGTACTAACTTTTTCAAAAAATGTTAACACGCATATCTTTAATTACACTTTAAACGGAACCATGTTGAATAGGGTGAACAAAATAAAAGATTTAGGTGTTTGGTTTGATTCAAAGTTGTCATTTAACAATCATATTTCTAAGATAGTAAATTCCGCTTTGCGTAGCATGGGGTTTATTTTTAGGGAAGGGCGCAATTTTAATTCAATATCTGTTCTTAAATTGCTTTACTTTTCATTTGTTCGTTCGCAATTAGAATACGCATCTTCTGTATGGTCTCCTCATTATATTTTTAATATAAATAAAATAGAAATGGTTCAGAAAAGGTTTTTAAGATATTTGTCGTTTAGAAAATCTGGCGTTTATACTTTCGACATTCCATACGAACAACTGTTGAGCACGTTTAATATGTCTAACCTAGCTACTAGACGGGAATCACTTCAATTGATCCATTTGTACAAATTATTGAACGGAATAATAAACGACCCATTATCACTGCAACAGATTAATTTTTACGTTCCGCCTTTTAATAATCGTTCTTTTGACTGCTCAGAACCTTGTTGAGAAAATTAGTCAGTGTTTATCTTATCTGAAAATCACAGATAATGATATTATAAGAAAAAGAGCACTTCTGGCTTATTTAATCTGCAACGATCAACTTAGAATTGACACAGCATCAATGAAATCACTGATTTTTAATGAAATGAACCAAATATGCATGCAACAAAACACTCCATCACTTGGAATACCACCACCTAGCGCACCTCTAAATGATAATGAAAGTACCATTATAACATTAAACAGGTTTGCAATACTTGAAAATATGGAGAATGAAACCACCCCTAGCCTAAAATTAAAGCATGTAGGTAAACATAAGGAAGTTTCAAAGAAAGCCACAAGAAATACAAACAGTAAGTTTAAAAAATGGAGCAAAAAAATAATGATTCATTAAAAGTACCATCACAAGAATCAAATGGCAATAATGAAACAACTACTATAGATAATGAACAAAAAAATATCTGTATATTCTCGGACAGCCATGGTCGACTAATCAACCAAATTCTATCCCCAAGGCTAACAGAAAACTGCAAGCTATATGTAAATACAGCACCTGGAGCTCCTTTAGAATATGTAATGAAAAATGCAGAGGAAAATATAAAAAGAATGCAAGGAAATGATATAACAGTATTAATTGCTGGGTCTAATAGTATTGAAAAAATGCTAGAACAAAAATGTGATCCAACTGTCAAAATACCAGAAATTTTTGACCACTTTGCAGCAGTTAACAAACATACTAAGGTTTTAGTAGTTCCACTTTTTCACAGATTTGACCTCCCACCTCAACACATCATAAATAAAGTAATTAGGAGAATAAATTTTACTTTGAGGACAACAGATGTAAACATGGTTGACTGTAAACGCTTAAGAAGGGCCCACTTTACTCTGCATGGACAGCATCTGAATAAGGAAGGTAAACTTGTTTTGTGTGAAGAAATTCTCAAGGCGCTAAAACATAAGCTAAATTACACAAATCAGCTTCCTAAGGAGATAAGAGTTGTTGAGGCAAATATGAATCAGCTGTTTGATGATTTTAGTAACTGTGAGAACCTGGCCTTTTCCCACTGTATATCGGCAGATCTGACAAGTGACAGGAATATGACGGCGGGAGTCGCTGTAAAATTCAGAGAAAGATTTGGTAGACCAACCAAGAGTGACTATTGTAATGAACATTTGGTCTACCAAAAAACCAACGGATCCTCTGTCTATGGCTTAGTGACAAAACCGGAATACTACAATAAACCAAAAATAGAAGAGTACAATGCTGCCTTCCAAGAGCTAACGACTGACTTCGCCAGGCGCTCTTTTAATAAGCTGATTTGCTCGCCCATGGGCTGTGTGCGGGATGAGATACCACTGGAACAATTTGCTGCCAACATAGTCAACTTTCAACGGAAGACTAAAGCTACTGTCATAGTAGTAGCCTACTACCAATCCTCTAAAAGAACACTGTTTAATGGCTATACCTACAAGGATTTTGTACACAAACTGAGAGAAACCATCTCCGAACAATATCAGCAGAAGGTGTTCGACGAGTCATCTTACACAATCAACAGTTGTCAAGAAACCACCGAAACTCACAAAGAGGATGCAGTGAGCAAACATCAGCCTGTCTCACCTACCACAACCAGTCCCCCCACGGTTCCTGGAGTTCTTGACTACAGTGAAGTAGTGAAAATGTGTGATGGTGTCAGTGAAAAAAAGCAGAGCAACAGTGAAATTAGTAGTGTCTATAGTAAAGGTCAATCTAGTGTGACAGTGTCCTCTGATATCATGGGTCTTAGTGATAAGCATTTTTTGTCTCAGAGTCCTCACCCCTCACCCCCTCCAAATATCCTTTAACTTGTCTATCTGCAATCAATCTACCACCTAATCACATTACCTACCTACCTGGACCACCTAGTCAACCTCCTAAAAACCACCTCTCTCAAAAACCACTCCAAAACTGTAAATATAAAAATAAGTCCATAGTTAAATTATTTCATCAGAATATTGAACATTTAAAATCAAAAATTGAGGCTTTGCAAATAATTTTGAATGAAATAAAACCACATATTGTTATCTTGACGGAACATGACATGAAAGAGGAAGAAATTGAGCGTTTAAATTTAGAATACTATTCTGTGGGGTCATATTTCTCTCGAAAGGTTTCACGAAAAGGTGGAGTAATGATACTGTCTAATGATAAAGTGAAACAAAAAATAGTTACAATTCCTGACTCTTTGAAAAATAAACTAATAGAAGAAAAACAGTTTGAATTTTGTATATGTAAATATTCAATCAACAATTTCAAAATAGTAGTTGTAGCTGTTTACAGATCCCCTTTGGCTAAAGCTGAAACATTTTTAGATAGATTAACTTTACTTTTAGAATTTCTGAACAAAACGTATGAGTGTATCGTTGTTGCAGGAGATATTAATATAGATGTACTAGTTAAATCTAAGGAACACACTATGTTAAAAAATATGCTAAAAAGTGTAAATATGGAGTATTTGGTAAAGTTTCCCACTAGGATCTCTAAAATATCAAAAACAGCAATCGATAACTTCCTTGTTACAAAATCTCAAAGCAGCCTCATGAAAGTAAATGGGTTGATAACTTTACTGTCCGACCATGATGGCCAGTGCTTAGAAATAGCTTTGCCAAAATCTAATTCTGTAAGGAATAACTTTATTTTTAGGGACCAAAGAATTTTTAGTGAAGAAAACATTATTTTGTTTAAAAAATTTCTATTAGATGAGTCATGGGCTGAAGTATTTTTCTCACCGGCCAAAGATAAATACAATACTTTTCTAGACAGTTTCATGTACCACTTTAATACAGCTTTTCCTATAAAAAGAATTAAAAAGAAAACAAAACATAAAAATAATTGGATATCTATGCAACTTAAAGAAGAAAAGAGGACACTAGTTAAATTAACTCGAGAAATCAGAAATAAAAAAGATAATACTCTAACAGAAATTTTAAAACAAAGATCTTTGAATTACAAAAAAAATGTTAAAAAGGCAAAAAGAGATTTTTTTGGACAGTAAAATAAAAAAATCAAATAACATAAACAAAACAGTCTGGAATATTATAAATTCGGAAGTAGGAAACAAAAACCATAAAAACAATCAAAATATTAATTTAGTTTTTAATGGAAAACATTACTGTAATCCAACAGACGTATCAAATGCATTCAATGATTTCTTTGTAAATGTGGTAAAAAATAACATTGATTTATCGCAGGTAAACAATAGTACAGATAATAATGATGTTATACTAGATTCTGCCAAATGGGAAATGAAACCAAGGTTTAGATTAAGAGAGGTAGGAGTACTAGAAATAGAAGAAATTATCAGTTCTCTAAAAAATAAGTGTTCGAGTGGGTATGATGAAATCCCTATATTTTTGTTAAAATCCATAAAAAATGAAATCAGCTACATTTTAAGTCATCTCATAAACTCATCGTTTGTCTCAGGAGTTTTTCCAGATAAACTAAAAATTGCAAAAGTTATCCCAATACATAAAAAAATGATGTAAAAAATCCATCTAATTATCGTCCACTATCTTTATTACCAACATTTTCTAAAATTTATGAAAAAGCAGTTTACAATCAATTAACAGAATTTCTAGTAAATAACCACTTAGTAGATGACATTCAACATGGTTTCTGCTGTGGAAGATCAGTAATTACTGCAAGTATTGCTTTCATAGAATCAATAATTGACTCAATTGATGCAGGAGACCCATGCCTCGGAATATTCATGGATCTGTCAAAGGCATTTGACAGTGTAAATCACACAGTACTTATTAGTAAATTAAAATCCCTGGGTATGGTCCAATCTTCATTGGATTGGTTTTGTTCATACCTTGAAAATAGATTCCAGTTTGTACAATTAACTAGTTTTTCCGATAATAGAGTTTCAAATCATCAATCACAATTAAAAAAAGTACAATTAGGAGTTCCACAAGGATCAATTTTAGGGCCACTTCTATTCATATGCTATCTAAAAAATATATCAACTTCATTATCAAATACTGAGAAAAACAGTATCTTTTTATATGCCGATGACACTAACCTAAAAATCTCAGATAAAACAATAGAACAAGTTGAAATTTTGTCTTTTCTAGAATTAGGAAATATTGTGCAATTTTTTAAAAACCATAATTTACAGCTGAACATTGAAAAAACAAATTATATATCATTTAAAACAGCACAGTCAAAAACCACAGCAGAACCTATAGTTATGATTGATTCCGAACCTATTGAACATATTTATAGCACAAAATTTCTGGGTCTACTAATAGATGACAACCTAAATTGGAATGAACATGTAGGCAAAATCATATCAAAAATTAATTCAGGATTATACGCCTTGAGAAAAATGGCAGATTTATGCAATCAATCAACTCTCAAATTAATATACCATTCCTACATTCATTCCCACATATCATTTGGCATCTGTCTTTATGGAGCCACCAAAAAGGAAAACCTTGACAAAATTCTAAAATTACAAAAAAAAGCAATTCGAATCATCAAATATCTTCGTCAAGATGAATCCTGTAGAGAACATTTCAAAAACCTTCAAATAATAACAGTTTATGGACAATATATTTTTGATACAATTATGGTTTACAAAACTTTGAATTCAAAAAATCAATTAATAAATTATCCAATTCACCCATACAACACTAGAAATAAATCGGAAATCATACCCACTCATCACAGATTGCAAATGTACACAAAAAAACCATCATATGCGGGAGCAAAATTTTTCAGAACTTTACCTAAAGAGATAAAAAAAGAAAAAAATATAAATAGATTTAAAATTAAGTTAAAAAATTATATTACTTCAAATCCCATGTATTCAATTGAGGAGTATACCAATTTGTAAATGTGTATATATTATAAGTGTATGTATTATAAGGGTAGCTATAAGGATGACACTATTCCGTTGTATGCTTATGTACACAAAATGAATAAAGATCTATTTGATTTGATTTGATTTGACTTGCTCAAAATTCCATACTCGCGTACTAACATATTGGCCCATTCTCCATTAGTAACCATGATGAAGCTCTACAACATGGTGTCAACCCATGTTGATATTTTCAGTGACACATTGTATGTATTCAAGAGGCAGTGCCTGGCGGGTCTGTGTAGGGGACCACCTGCTGCAGGTGAGGACCCGGTGACATGAGAGGCGCTGGACCCGACGGTGACGCGGCCGTGACGGGTAACAGTGAGCGGGAGAGGGGGGGGGGCGCGTGGCGACCTTTATGACCTCTGCTCTGGTCCGTCTGTCTCTCTCGAGCCGCGCCAGCATTGTTGCGTCATTGTTGTGACCCGTAAACTAGTATTATTGTTAACTACTTTTCAGAATCGTAAATTGTCCTTTCATTGTTAGTCATGCACTCATAATAATATAGTGTAGTGTTTTGCTTTTTCTCTTGCTATGTTGTATTAAATATTATAAGATTTTATTTTTCTGAGTACAGTACTTGTTTATTTTGAGGTTGTGTCGTCCAATTAACTGATTCAATTAACTATTCTTTTATAAATTTATGTTTCCCTGCTTTAGGTACAGTTATTAAATTATTAAGTTGTTTAGTATTATTAGTTGTTTTTAAGCCAAATGCAAGTGCAATTTTTTTTTTATTATATACAGTGCTATATTTATTTCAATGTTTATTTCAAGCTTACTTCTGTAAAAATTAGGCATCTCAACCTTAATAATATGTTATTTGAACTGCTTTATTGTAATTAGGTATTTTCTACCTGTAATAAAGCATGTAAATGAATAAATAAATAAATAAATAAATAAAATAAAATCCGTAAATTTTATAAAATTTTTACAAGGCACAAAAAAGTTGCCACATTAAGTTATCTAACCAATGGTACCAAGTTTGTATGGATCTACCAACAAATAACAGAGTTACTGCGATTTATCTCCATGAAAAACATTGATTTTACATTATAATTAATGCAAATTAAAGCCTCTTGAACACAAAAATCGTTTTAACTCCATCATTTTTGTCCAATCCTTACAAACTTGGTACCATTGGTTTTAAAATTCAAAATGGCAACTTTTTTGTATCTTGTAAAATTTACCGATTTTGAGATATTTGAGTTTACCTCATTTTATTTTTGGTACGTGCCGCTAGGTTACATTAATGTTATACAATAACATTAAATATCTGATATACTTGAATCCTATAGATACTAATATACTTGAATTCTCTGCGCAAATTGG
Organism: Neoaliturus tenellus; assembly: GCA_030545055.2. Lineage (NCBI taxonomy): Eukaryota > Metazoa > Arthropoda > Insecta > Hemiptera > Cicadellidae > Neoaliturus > Neoaliturus tenellus. The sequence continues at coordinate 178,768,892 of CM061534.1, read as the reverse complement.
AAATGTTATAAAGAAATCGTTTTGTCAGCCAGGATATGGGGTGAATAAGAGTTTGGACGTCGGTGTTCCTCGGAGTCAGTAAGAAAAAGCGGAGAAAAAGGGCATATATTAGTTAGAATGTGATAAAAGTGCCAGTTGCAATAAAATGTATATAGGCTACACCAACCGCACATGAAAAGAGCGTTTTAAGGAACATTTAGTAAAAAATCACGTTAATCCATCTTCCAGGGTAGCCCAGCACCTAAAACAGCATCCCCATCACATTGTAGATTTCGACACATCGGTAAAACTCTTAAAACAGTGCAAAAACAAAACAAAAGCGCAGGTATGGGAAGAGTATTTTATTTATAAACATTTTAGGCTAGACAAAAATATAATGCTTAGTAACAAAAAAGATGAATTCTCAGAAAAAATTACATTTAAGTTACTCAGCAGGCTGGATTCAATAGGGGACGAACAGCTGATATCATATCATAGTTGACCTTAGACCAATGACGCAACGCTGGGATTCACCTGAATTCGCACAAATCAGTAGCACTACGACCTTCGGCGTGCATGGTAATAAGAACGTGCGTGATTGTATTTATGTGCTTCCCCGAAGCTGTCTTATTGTGTTCGTGTGTTTTGGGTTTTTATGTATTAGTGTAGAATTTTTATCATTCGACAACCACAAAAATGTGTGGAGTAGTATGTAAATAAGAAGAGGAGTGGCTGATAATGGACCGTCATAGGTCCGAAACCAGTACCACTGTGTACCGTAATTAGTGACACTAAATGGCGAGAACCTGGTTTTGGGTAAGTTATAAAAGGTGTCAAGGCTCTTGATTGATTCAATAATAAAAACAAATAGCTTAGCTGTAGTATGGACACCTCTGACTGTGTTACCAAGTGTAGTCTTGCAAACAATTGAATCGTTTGGTGCAAAAACCCGTCATATGCCAAAAATGTAATTTTACAGTATTAAAAAAACCTTATAATAATTTTTTTTTTATAAAAGAGGTTGGCGGATTTTCTTATTGCCTTACTTTACCCCGTCCACATAGACTATTGATCTGTGCGTGGATCGTTATTAGACAAAGTAAGGGGGTGAGCCGCTACAGTACAAGGTGAAAAGTACTGATGAAAGTCACTGGCAGAACGCGGATTCGAACCCACGACATCGCTGCCATGGTCCCGAAGCCCGGCGCGCTAACCACTATGCCACCGACTCACCCAATTGTAAATTTATTTCAATGTTTAAATCAATTTGGGTTTTGAAAGTATCCATCAAAAGAACATTTGTTGTGGTGAAATAAATATTTTTATAACCATATGTACATAAAAAAATTTTGAAAAAATTTTACATGACGGGTTTTTGCCCTAAACAATCAGTATTTAGTAATATATCCTCCCAGATGGGTGTGCCTTCCTTGTGGATAACTACCTAAGTTCTGTGGATAACTTCCTGTTGTGGATGACACAACTAACAGCGTGTACAAAAAATGGTATTTGCAATCAATCACCATTGCTGCCAATTTTCAATAGAGCAAACAAAAAAATCTCTACTATTTAGTGCAAAAACCCGCTAAGAACACTAAAACATGATCATATGGAACATGACGGGTTTTTGCACTAAACAAAGATTTCAACCTGTATTTTAGTAGCATTGTTGGAATAGAACATGACGGGTTTTCGCACCAATGAATGTGTTTATCTATTTTGTACAATAATATGGTCTTAACTCAATTTTGCCCAATTTGGCACTTAACGGATTTTTGCACTAAACGGTTCAATTAAACTCAAATACGATTGTAAATAACATGAGGCAAGGAGGATGCAATAATCCCAGTAAAACATCTCTTGGGGAACAAACCATATATTAAAACACACATTCATAAACATAATTTATATTTCAAATAAGAACAATTTTACACAGTTTACGTAATAATTAAGTGAATATTACCAGTAAAACAATAAAAGATATGGTTTTAGCCTAGTTCAAGGAAATAGTGACAGATTGTTTTTAAAACTAATTTACATTACAATAATATATCAACTGAATTAAGTTTTGCATACATACAGAAATTTTCACTGTTTTTTTTTGTTTTTTTTTTTTTAATTCCTTAAAAATAAAGTTAATCAATTATTTTTGACTCAATATAAAACTGCCATGTTAATTAAATTTTCATGAAATCAAAGTGAGAAAAAATAACTATAATCTTGCAAATTTCTTTAATTACAATTACAATATTGCTGTACTGATCAATCAATCAATCAAAATATCTTTATTTATATAAGTTTATACAGTGTATAACATAAATAGTGTCAATACTAGCTTAAAATTAGTAGAAAAAAAAACACACAATAAATCTGCTTGAATAGCCTGTTACATCACAACTGAAAAAATTAATATGACTATGAAAAATGTCAGAAAAAATTCTAAAATTAGAAGCCCCATTCAAAAAATTCATTCAGACTGTAGTATTGATTTTCTGTTAAGTACTTCTTAAGTTTATTGAAAAATGATTTATTATTTTTACTTGCAATTAGTTCACCAGGTAAGTTTGAGAAAAATTTTAACTCCATGTAAGCTCTTTTATTTTTGTACAACTCTAATCTATGGCGTTCTACTGAAAAGTGGTTTCTGGTGTTGTAGGAATGAGATTTATCTTGAAATATCTGAATCTGATTATTTTTTATGAATTTAATAGTTTCAAGAATATAAACGTTAGGAATATAATGTTCTGATTTTTTATTTTTGTATAGTAATTTAAGGCCGGTTCCTACGTGGGCGACAGATGCGACGCGACGAGAGCGACAAAATTTCAAACAAATGTATAAGCATTGGAGCGTTCTTAGTGGGCGACAGGAGCGACAACAATTTACAATGTATAACGTTATGGCGATGCAAGCTTGTCGCTGGTGTCGCTCCAGTCGCTCTCGTCGCGTCGCATCTGTCGCCCACGTAGGAACCGGCCTAAGACACAGCGATAATATTTGACCTGAAAAATAATATCTAACATTTCATCAGACATAAAACTTTATTTTATTATAATTTAGACATTTGAATTTTTGATAAAGATAAGAACACCCAAGAAACTTTTTCTTTTGAGTTTGTGATTCGTCTGATGATGCTAGCCTTGCTAGCGAAAGGCCTCACGAATAAAAATTTCAAAAATATTGGTACCTGTGTATTAATTTTTAATTTATATAATAACCAAGAAACTACTAGATATAGTTAAGTATAGTTTATGTAGATACTGAAGGTACACTTAAAAGAAAAATGTTGGAACAAAATTACCAACTTGTGGGAACACCTAAGGTTATATTTATAATATATGATTTAGCACGCTCAGAATGTAATATACTAAGTGATCACCAAAACAGGTCATGAACATGTTTTCATATTAAATATATCAACATATACCTTACAAATTATCACTCCTGAATAATTCTATCAAAATTTTATATTTGATGACAGTCAAGTTAGAGACGAACAATATCATTTACATGATGTTCTCCTGGTAGCTGACCACTGCATTACTTTACACGAGTGAAAATATACTTGTTGGAGTCAGATTCCTTGGCTGTTCTCGCCGCTGCTGTCAGTTTGTAACCTTTGTCCAACAGTTGTTTGGTGAAATGTACTAGACATGGATTGAAATAGTAGGGTCCAGGAAGGTTGTCATAAGAAATATTGCTAAGGTTGTAATGAACACTATTTCTAATAGCAGTTCCAGGCTTTAGATTTTTATACTCTGGCAGAGGCTCCTGCAGTGACAACTCGGCTGATGAGTACAGACTTATAGTATAGTATCCATTAGTATCCATAACCACCACCTCGCTGCCCCCACCAGTTTCCTCCTCCCCCTGACCAGTCACTGCCTCCTCCTCTTCTCCCCCCAGTTCCTCATTGTCTATGTCCCTCTCTCCAGTTTTCCTCCTCCTCTTTCTTCTCTGTCTCTGTTTCACATTATCCTCTTCTGTCTCACTCTCCTCGTTAGTCTCGACTTCATTTGTCAGTGCAGCCAACATTGCTGAAACAAAAACAGTTTGCTGCACCTTTTTTTTTTTTTTTTTTTTTTTTTTAGTTAGTGTTCAATAAGTGAACAAATTAAAAATAAACAATACTAGTTGTTGCCCTGAAACGCTATAATAGTGCAAACATGTAAGGTAGTCTATAAAATGTACTTGAATGAAATACTTGTACTGTTCCCAATTTTGCATTATATACGATACGACTTTAATTCTTATAAGTTTATGTTGTTCTTGATTACCAAAAAGTATGATACTGCGCGGAATAGGCAATTCCCATCGCCTACAATGGACACAATCTTTTTCGTACAGGTAGATGTCATTATAAAACTGAATAAGTCAATAAATTTAAAACTAAAAGTACTCACACTAATGCAAATGCTTTAAATAATATTTTACAATTCAAAACACTCGAATCCAAGCACGTTAAATAACTGTAATTGATTAGGCGTCACACAATTATTCCTGAAACTGCAGAAACACGGTATTTTTACTTTTTACCGGAAACCGGAAGAGATGGCTATGAGTAATGCAGTGTGGTAGCAAAAGTGTAGGCCTAGGAGAAATTATGAAGGTGCAGCATATTACTATTTAAAATTTTATAAAATACCTCTGGATGATCCAATATGCAAATTCCAGTGTGTACAATAAAGTATTTCAATAAAGTACAAAGATACCAAGAATACCAAACAAAAAATATTTAAATAAAAAATACCAAATGCTAAAACGCAAATACCAAGAACATCAATAGTATACGGACATCACAGTTAGAGTTACGGAAAAGTAGGCCTATTCCTGAAAACTAATAATGTTGCATCCTTTGTACTTATAGGCCCTACTCTTTAGTATTTTATAAACATATGAATTTGATTGTTTAGGTAGGCGCAAACCTAATTAGCCTAAGGAAACCGTTCTATTAGGTTCAACAACATCAGAAATAAATAGACTAATATCCACTTGTAGGCCTATTGGATAAATTGTTCTTAACAGTTTTTTTTTCAAGAATTAGGAAAGGCCCACAGTGTTGTAACTTAAGGTTCCCTTAACAAATATTGGTATTAAGGTAGGATAGAACATAGAAAAAACCATTTATAACCACTTTCATATCGCAATATCTATGCAGTAGTGTGCAAGTTTCAATAACTATCCATATTTAAAGAATACAAATTTATTTCACGCAAAATTACATAATTTTAGTTGGAGTGTCTGTCAAAGTAGGCCTATATAGGCATATTCCTTAAAAACAATAATGCTGCACCCTTACTATGTAACTTAGACACTCTTTAGTATTTTATAAGCATAAAAAAATCGATTGTTTACTTAGGCCTAAACCTTAGTAGCCCAATCAAAGCGTTATATTAGTTAAAAACATCAAAAAATAAGCAAGCCTAAACTATCAATTTGTAAACTTGTTAGTTTAATAAATAAGTTTTTTGAGAGTTTAAAAAGACCTATAAATATTTAATGTATCTATTTTGCTTAAAATAAATATCAGTACCATCAGTAAAACATTTATTAGAAACGCCGTTATTGGACACATTACCAAAAGTATATTTGTGAAGATCGGTCTGGAACCCAGGCCGTCTGTTTTGTAGTAAGTCACTCTACCGACTGTGCCACAAATACTGTTGATAAGGGAAGTAAATGTAAAGCAATACAACGTTGCAAACGACAAATTGATTGCACAAAGAATTTCCGATACATCCGTTTCTTTTAATACAAATGTGAGCAATTTATTTAAACTAAACCTTTACAATTTAGTCTTAATTTTAAAGCAATCTTGTAATCTTGTAAAGCAAAATGTTAGCTATTTTACATAATTAAGCAACTTTCTTTCCATTTAAAGGATAATACATTAATTGTGAACGTTTTTAGGTACGGTATTGGCTATAGTAAACAAAATCCTTCTTGAGCTTTTGCTCATCCACTCTGTATTTAGACAAAATACCTCGTGTGTTTACAATCAGCAGATTGAAAGTTTGAAAGAGTGTATAATAAATTTACTGTAAAGGTTTGAAAATGGTGATATTTTTAATTTAAGGAAGTAAGATAACATTAATTACATAATTAAGCAACTTTCTTTCCATAAATGACAATACATCATAATAATAGTAAACGTTTTTAGGTACTGGCCATAATAAACCAAATCCTTCATGAGCTTTTGCTCATCCACTGTATTTAGACTAAATACCTCGTGTGTTTACAATCAGCTGATCGAAATCGTGTAAAATAAATAAATTGTAAAGGTTTGAAAATGTCGATATTTTTAATTTAAAGAAGTAAGATAACGTTAAAGTAAATAAAATCTGCTAATATACAAAGGTTTTGTTTTATTTGGTACAAACTGCGTGTAAATTGGTCCAGTGGAAGTCTCCAACGAACTGTTCAAAGGATTGGAAATGTTGGCTTTTCCCCATGTTAAATAAGAAAAGTTTATTTTTCATTTTTGACCGATTTAACGTAAATATTTTTGAAATATGAATAATACCTGCTAATATAGAACCGAAAACGTTTATTTTGGTACAACCCGCATGTAAATCGGTCCGGTAGAAGTCACAGACGAACTGTCCAAAGGTTTTTTACCTTTGTGTTTTAAATATATAGATGTTGTAGATAGATTGGTGCATTAAAGATGAACTGATTGTAATAAACAGATTATCAATCTATATTTCCTATTTTTACTTTATTATAAAAAAAAAAATTTTTTTTTATCTTTAATTTTATATTTGCAACTGTACAAAAAAAATACAACGAGCAAATTTGCTAATAACATAAATACCCCCGTCGCAGCAGACCTGCGTACTCAGCGAATTTCCAATGGAATTTCAGATTATTTACTTTCCCCATAAAAACACCATAGGATCGAGTATGTAGGTTTGCTGCCATGGGGTGTTGTTAGAAAATCTAAGTTAATCAATAATTGGTGAATTTAAATACAAAATTGTATCAAGCTATGGCAATTTTTTAGTTTCCCCATAAACCCCATGGGGGTGAGTATGTAGGTTTGCCGCCATATGGGTTTTGAAAGCAAGTATAAGTTAAACCCTATCTAGATAATGTACATACCAAATTTGATTAAGTTATGTCAATAAATAAGCAAGACACTAGTTAAACAAACTAAAAAAAGAAAACGTTACCAGAATAAAGTTAAATCTAGAACAACTAAGAAGAATAAGTTTATTGTATCCGAGGCAAAAACTAAAAACACTTTAACTATTGGAAAGACAAGTGACAATCTCAAAAACAGTAAAGTTAGTAAACAGGCAGAAGTTTTAAAAAATGAGATAAATATTGTTAACAACAAACCTACTTTGTTTATAACAGGTGACAGCCACGCCAGGAACCTGGCAGAAATGTTGTGTCCCTTTACAGATCAATATGAAGTCACATCTATGTACTATCCCGGAGCCTCGATGCTTTATGTTGTGAAACAGCTGGAGAAAAGGAAGAATAATTTTAAATGCACTGACCGTATTGTTCTTGTTGGTGGTACAAACCAAACGGACCCTTCTCACTTCCAAGTTGTCATTTCTAAGATTAAAGCTCTTATAATGACTTGTAAAGCTGAAATCATCCTCACGGAGATGCCTTACATATATCAACAGCCCGACAATGGAATACAATTCTTTGAGATAGAACAATGCAACAAATGGCTCTTAGGCCTTTCTCTTGAAACGAACAGTAAATTTTTAATATTTAGTCATCTTTTAAACTATAAATGGCATTACAGTAGGAATGGACTCCACCTAAATCGAAGTGGGAAAAAAGTAGTTATTAAAAGTATCTCAAGTTGGCTATTATTGACTAATTTGTCCGGACAAGAACATAATGAAGTAGTCACAAATTATCCATCTAACTTGGTTACTTCTTTGGACAAAATACAAACAGAAACAGATGGGAACAGCTCTAAGAACATCTGTGTTGTCAAGGCCAACATGTCAGAAATGATAACGAAATTTTCCAGTCACACTGACACAGCATTTTCCCACTGTATATCGGCTGATATTGACCACCCAAAAAACATGTCTAAAGGTGTTGCTGTTATATTTAAAAAATACTTCGGAAAACCTAACCGAAAAGATTTTATTAATCGACATCTGACGATCCAGAAAGCCAGGGGAGGAGCTACCATCTATAGCCTTGTTACCAAGCCAAAATACTTTCATAAACCTAATAAACAAGATTATGAAGAAGCATTCCTGAGCCTTACCGAAGATTTTAAAAGTAAAAAACTTAGACAACTCATTTGCTCCCCTATGGGCTGTGTCAATGACAAAGTGAAAATTGACATCTTTGTGGAAAACCTGACAAAATTCCAAAATAATACCGGAGCGAAGATTTTGATAGCTACAGATGACAACTACCTCCACCCTTCTACATGGTCTCAACCAATTACAGTCATAGTCATAGTCATAGTCATACTCTTTATTGCACATAACATTTTTGTTTTACATTTGTAAAGTAAACAGGTGCATTGTCACAAAAGTAATAAAACTAAACTTACATATAACAACTAACGAACATCATAGTCACTTATATAAGGCTATCCTGTAGAAACTCTTCCACACTATAGTACAGTTTTTCAAATAAAATATTCTTTATGTTTTTTGCGAATTGTCCAACAGGTAGCACTTTCATAGATTGAGGGATTTTGTTATAGATTTTAAGACCCATGTACAAAGGACTTTTTTCAAATTTAGATAATCTGTGAGTTGGATATTGATATAAATGGCCGTTTCTTGTACTGTAATTATGTGTAAAAGTGTAATTAGAGAAAATTAGAGGGTTTTGATGGACGAAATTTGCAATTTCATAAATGTACAAACAGGGAAGAGGAAGCACATTTAAATTTTGAAAAAAAGATTTACAACTTGTTGTTTTTCTAATTCTACAGAGAGTTCTGATTATTGATTTTTGAGCTTTAAAAACCTTTGCAGCCCCTACTGCGATCCCCCAAATTATAATTCCATATTTCATTATTGAATGGGCATATGCATAGTATGCAGTCAAGCAGACATCTAGAGATGCTGCATCTATCAATATACTCAATGCATATCTGAAAGAACTCAACTTTTTACTTAACAAATTTGTGTGATCATTCCACTTTAGATTACAATCTATGTGAATCCCCAAGACCTTACTCACTTCAGTTGAATTTATGGTTGTTGTTTGTCTCCCAGAGACGTTTTTAGCTGTGAATTGGATTATTTGTGATTTATTTTCATTTAATAAAAGCCCATTATTTAAAAACCAGTCACTTAAGTTTTGCACTATACTAGAAATGTTGTTTATAAGAAGCGCTAAAGAGTTTCTTTTAATCAGAAGAGACGTGTCATCAGCAAAGAGAGTCATATGTTCAGAAAACTGTTGTGGTAAATCATTGATATAAATAAGAAACAGAAGAGGGCCAACTATTGAACCTTGTGGAACTCCAAAGTGTATCCCACTCCATTCAGAGAGATATTTTTTATTGTTTTTTGTAACTATTGTCCGTTGTTTGCGGTTCGTAAGATAAGACTTTAAAAGTTGGGCAACCGATCCTTGTAACCCCATATCATGCATCTTTTTGAGCAATAGATTGTGATCCACACAATCGAAAGCCTTGGACAAGTCACAGAACACACCTGCTGTATGCTGCGACTCATCCAAGGCCTCAAGTGCTGTATGCACAAATGAAGAGAGCGCTAACTGAGTATTACGCCCCCTTCGGAAGCCATATTGTTCTGGACAAATTAAATTGTTTGATTCAAGATAGTTTGAAATTCTTAAATTAATTATTTTTTCATATACTTTGGAAATGTTACTGAGCAAAGATATACAGAAAGGCTGCTTGAAGGTTTAAGAAGAAAACAAGAGGTTACAGAGGCAACGTCTGCATTGTCAATGACTACCAGCCCTCACCGCAGCAGCACTGATGTCATCCCCAACCACGACCAGCCTGAACAGCACGTCAGCCACCATAGCAGCCTCGCATCTGTGTCTTGTGTTGTGCAGAGTTTTAGTGCCAGTGATACCCCACCACATATCGCTCCTGGCCCCATCTCTTTCTCCGAGATGGTCAAGGGAGTGAATGACATCCCTTCCAAACCCTTAGCTAATAATATAGATCTAGTTAAAGATGTGTCATATAAAAATTATTTTTTAAAAGCAAGTCAGAAAATTACACCAAAGGGATAACAGATGGAGATGTATTTCAAACAAGCTCACTCACTGACAAGGATCTAAGTATTATAAAAAATATAGGTTCTTGCATTTTACATTATAATATTAGAGGTATAAAGAGGAAGTTTGAACATTTAAATGTACTTTGTACTATGTTAAGTAATATAAAAATAATCTGCTTAAATGAACATAATGTAAAAGAGTCAAATCAACTTATTTTAAATAAACTTCCCAATTACAGTTTAATAGACGGATTTTTTAGGAATGTTTCAAAAGGAGGGTCCTGTATACTGGTTCATAATTCACTGACATGCAAGGTTAGATCTGATTTTAAATTATTGAATGAAGAGCTTGTATTTGAAGGTTCATTTATAGAAATTGAATGTTATAATATCATTATAATATCGTTGTACAGAATACCTGGGCCTGCTGTAGCTAGACAGTTTTTAATTAAATTTGAAAAACTTTTAATTTTATTGCAAAAGGAACTAAGTAAGAAAAAAATTGTAATTACTGCAGATTTCAACATTAATATCTCAAAACATAACAAAAGCATTGTTAAAGAATTTGAAAGCCTGATTAAAAGGTATGGTTTTAGCATTAATTTCAGAGAGCCAACTAGGATTACTTATACAACTAAAACTTGTATTGACAACATATTGACTGGCTTGAATTATGGAAATGCAGCATGTAATACTCTTGATCTTCCTGTATCTGACCACAAAGCTCTGTTCATTGAATTGCCCATGAAAAGTAACCATTCTAAACAGCCTCCTAAATTTGTAAGTTGTAGATTATTTCCCACAAAGTCATTAGTGCCCTTTTTATATAGTATGAATGCCTGGACAAATGAATTTGAAACAAAAGAGTCTGTTGACAGCAGTTATAAAAGTTTCCTCACTCAGTTTAGATTATGTTTAGATGAAAACTTTCCTGTTAAAAAAAATAACTTTGAGAAAAAAGACTGGGAGGACAAACGATTGGATCACAGTGGGAATCAGAGTCTCTTCTATCAATAAAAGAAAATTGCATGTACAGTCAAAAACTAATAAGGATCCTTTGTTTTTAAAATATGTAAGAAATTATAAGAAAATATTCAAAAAAGTGGTCTCTGAGGCAAAAAAATTTGCAAACAGTGAATACATTATTAGTGCTAAAAATAAGTCTAAGGCTATGTGGGATGTTGTTAGAAACGAGTTAGGTATAAAAAATAATAATACAGAAATGGATATTCAACTCAGAATAGATAACAATGTTATAAAGCACCCGGTTAAAATAGCTAATATCTTTTTTTTTTTTTTTTTTTTTTTTAAAAAAAAGAGGTTGGCGGACCTCTTTTTGCCTTACTTTGCCCCGTCCACATAGACTATTGATCTGTGCGTGGATCGTATTAGACAAAGTAAGGGGGTGAGCCGCTACAGTACAAGGTGAAAGGTACTGATAAAAGTTCACTGGCAGAACGCGGATTCGAACCCACGACATCGCTGCCATGGTCCCGAAGTCCGGCGCGCTAACCACTACGCCACCGACTCACCCAAATAATAATCAATAATCATTATGTAAATATAAATGTAATAAATGTATATAAATGTGTATAAATGTATATAAATGAAATAATCTTTAATAATCATTATGTAAATATAGTGGACTCTTTGAAATTGCCAAAAATTAATCATTCCATATTTAAAGTTCTTTCTCCATTGAAACAAACCGACACTCTCAGTATATTTTCTGCAACAAACAATAAGGAAATTGAAAGAGTTATCCTAAGTCTCAACAACAGTAAAGCATGTGGCTGGGATGAGATCCCAATAAAAATTTTAAAGTGGTCAGCCACTATTATTTCAGAGCCATTGGTAAAATTAATAAATTTCTGTTTCACTGAAGGAGTTTTCCCAGACTTATTGAAAATTTCACAGGTAATACCAATTTTCAAAAAAGGTTCTCTTTATGAAGTACAAAACTTTAGACCAATATCCTTATTAAATAATCTATCAAAAGTTTTTGAGAAACTCATTCATATCAGACTGGTTAAATATTTTAATTCTAATAATCTGCTTTGTAAGGAACAATTTGGATTCAGAAAAGATTTAGGAACACAATCAGCTCTTACCTCATTTTTAAATTCCGTTCTTTTGTCCTTAGATGAGACTAAATTCACCGCAGGTGTTTTTTGTGACTTATCAAATGCTTTTGATTGTGTTGATCATAATTTATTGCTCTTTAAATTAAAGAGACTAGGAATAAATAGTTTGGCTTTAAAGCTTCTTGAATCTTATCTTTCAAATAGAAAACAAAGAACAGTAATTTCTACCAAATTAGGAAAAAATTTTTCATCTTGGGCAGCTATTAAATCTGGCGTACCACAAGGCTCCATACTGGGACCTCTTCTCTTCCTCGTTTACATCAATGATTTGCCAAATAGTATCCCAAAGCATATATGTGATTTTACACTTTATGCAGATGATACTACAGCACTAATCAAAAGCAAAAACTTTGAAAATTTGGAAAAAGACATCAAACTTTCATTAGAAGAAATAAGTAAATGGTTTATTAGTAACGGATTATTATTAAATGAAGAGAAGACCAAAATAGTACATTTCAAGCTAAGAAATATCACCCCAAATTCTGAATTTAACTATGCAGAAACAGTAAAATTCCTAGGTATTCACCTTGATAGCAAGCTTAATTGGACGAAACATATTGATTTTTTAACAAGAAAACTTAATTCAACAAGATATGCACTAAGTATACTTGTTAAGGTGTCATCTTCAGATGTTTGTAAGGCTGTATATTATGCCTATGTATACTCTCTCCTAAGTTACGGAATTGTGCTCTGGGGTACAGCAGCAGATGTACAAAGAGTACTGAAATGTCAAAAATCAATTATAAGAGTTTTAGCTCAGAGCGCACCAAAAACAAAATGTAAGCCACTTTTCCGAAAATTAGAAATTTTAACTGTCCCTTCCATTTTTATTTTAGAAACTTTGAAAACAGTTCTTAAGAATCCAACATTTTTTGAAAAATATAGTTTCAGGCATAGTTACAACACAAGAAACCAAAACTCTTTTCAATATCCCCTACATAATTTATCAAAGTATCAAAAAAGTCCACTATATATGGGGTTAAAAATATATAATAAGATTCCTGATTGCTATAAAAAGCTTTCTCCATCAAAGTTTATACCTTCTATAAAATACATCTTAATTGAAAAATCTTATTATACCTTGAATGAATTTTTACTTTCTCCCCCTATACCATAGTATATGGAGAAAGTATTGTTTTCGTCAAAATTTTCGAATTTGAGTTGTTGGTGGATTTATCCATTTTGGTTCCCCCTGAGTCCAAAAAAGTGGTTTTCGGAGTGATGTCTGTGTGTCTGTGTGTGTGTGTGTGTGTGTGTCAGGATGTAAACAGAGCTAGAGAATGCCCTAATGGTCCGATTTTAATGAAATTTGGTATATAGGTCCAAATCCACGATAATTCCAGGCGTTTTTTTCATTTTTTTGAATTTTTGATTTTTAAGGGTATTTTACCCCCAAAAACCCTCAAAAATCGTCAAAAATCAAAATTTCTCAAAAACGGCTCTAACGATTTTGATTAAAATTTTGTGGTTTATTAAGCTTAAAATGGTGGATAAAATGACACCACCCGCATCTCCGAGAAAATGCGCGTTCAAAAGTTATGGAGTAAAAAGTGTTTAAAAAATCAATTTTTTGGATTTTCAAAATAGCTGTTGTCTCGAAATAAATTTTACTTATCACCATTAAATCAAGCTCAAAAAACTAAATAATCCAGTATTTTAAATTATTGCTCTACGTCAAGTGGTTGAGGAGAAAATTCAATTTTTCGTTTAGCGGTAAACGCAGTACGTTGTTAAAAGTCACGGATGCGCTAGGGTCAAGCTCGCGCTGCTCTGCTGGTAGCTATCCGACAGAGTCATCTAGACATTAATGTTTAAAGCTTTTAACACATTTTTTTATATTGTTGGGAGAAAGTATGTGTCAGTTATCTGATACCGTTTATTTAATGATGATTTTGGTAACATTCATGACTGAACTTCTGTACTTTGCTTGTATATAGATGTACTGTAATGCCAATTAGTTTTAATTCTTGGAAAAAAAATTTCCTGATTTCTTGACATTGTACCTGTTTGTGTATTGCCTCTGTAATATGTATCAAACGTATGTACAATAAAGATTTGTCTATTGTCTATTGTCTATAGTGTTTTCTTGATTTCCCATAAGAATAACATGAAAAACATATTTTTGGATTTTCCCCGTAACCAGTTATGCTAAGATAAAAATTCAAAATACCAAATTGTTTGTTTTTTTGAGCTCTTTTAAATGGTTTTAGTTAAAATTGATAAATTTTGAAAAATGAGGTCCAAAAATGCCAAAAACCCATTTTTGACCCCTTTGAAACCCCATAAAACCCCGTTCCCATAACCCGATCAGGCTGGTTTGCGAACTCATGAAAAAAGACCTGGTCTTACACCTTTATACCAAATTTCATCAAAATCGGAGGTCGCTGTCAAAAGTTATCAGTACCACGGACACACACACACACACACATATATATATATATATATATATATATATATATATACATATATATGAAAATGAACAAACGGTGTTTTTGGCTTCTGGGGACCTCAAAATGAAAAAGTATCATGGTCCCGGGCTTAGGTCTTACCATGACTACTACCGTAATAGCGTATTCCCTATAGGGAAGTTCGCTAAAAGAACAATAACATGAAACATAAAACATGAAAGAGTAGGCTCAGAAGTCTTCCTCCTTATTATTGCAGATGTTAGGGGTAGTCCTCTTCAATATTAGGGATTCAAACTAGAAAGTCCCGACTCCAATTTCGTTTTAGCCTCCTTCGACGGATGCCTGGCAATGTTAAGGTGAAAAGGTCTTGTATCAGGGGATTCTCATGTCCATCAAGTTTGAGGAAAAATTTAAAATATTGTTCCTTTGCTGCTTCAGGTACAAATTTAAAATTGAAATCATTATGCAAAGTCCTGTTGCTTACATAGTAGGGAGCCCCAGATATTAAACGTAGTATTTTTGACTGAAAAATTTGGATTTTCTTCATATTTGTAAATTTTGCTGTGCCATAAACCTCAATGCCATATGTCCATATTGGTTTTAATAGGGTTTTGTACAAAAGTAATTTTGATTTAAGAGGCAATTTTGAATTTTGATGAAGCAGCCGATATAGTTGTTTAGATCTTGCATTGAGAGCAATTCTCTTTTTTGTGATGTGGGTTTTCCATGTTAATTTTTCGTCCAGGTAGAGTCCAAGATAAAGTGTGTCTGTACTTTGAGGGATTCTAGTGTTGTTTATATAAACCGGTGGGCACAGGCCCCGTTTTAGAGTGAAGGTGACATGTGAAGATTTTGACGCATTAACTTTCATTCGCCAATTTTTTAACCAGGTACTTAAAACATTAATATGATTTTGTAGGTGGCTACTTGCTTCAGTTGGATCTTCTGAAGTGCTGAGGATAGCGGTGTCGTCTGCATAAGTGGCTATCTTGGTATTGGGAGTTTCAGGCAAGTCAGCTGTATAAATACTGTAGAGAAGAGGGGATAACAATGACCCCTGAGGAACGCCAGCAGAGATAGGTTTACAGCCAGAGTATTCCAGTCCTTGTTTAACAGTAAAGAATCTATCTTGTAGATACGACCTGAGTATTAAATAGTAGGTGGATGGAAGAAAAGCTTTTAATTTTGATAACAGGCCAGGGTACCACACTTTATCAAAGGCGGCGCTTACGTCTAAAAACACAGCACTTGTGTACTTTTTATTTTCAAGGCCGGACGCAATTGTATCGACCACCCTATGAAGTTGCTGAATAGTCGAATGCCTGGATCGAAAGCCGAATTGATGATTTGGTAGAACATTGCTTTCTTCAACAATACTTTGCAACCGAGACAAAAGTAATTTTTCAAATAATTTAGAAATGACAGGAAGTAAGCTAATCGGCCTATAAGATGACACTTTGTGAGCAGGTTTTTCAGGTTTTTGAATCAAGATAATTTGGGACAGTTTCCATTGAATAGGGTAGTGAGTCGTTAGAATTATGGCATTAAAGATTTGTGTTAATAGAGTAATACAAGAGGAGGGGACTTCACGTAAAACTTCACTTGTGATTAAATCATATCCTGGTGATTTCCGCAGGGGTAATTTGCAAATGGCCTTTTTAACATCAGTAGCTGTAATTCGGGGAGGTGGCAGGGACATAGGTAAAGGGGAGGTAATAGAATTTTCTATTTCAGATGAAAAAGCCAGGTTCTGTTCTTCGTGCGGACTGAAAATTCCAGAAAGGTAGTCTGCAAAAACTTCAGCTTTCTCCTTATCCGATTTTGCCCAAGAATTATTAGGACATTTAATCGGGGATGTTGTAGGTATGTAGTGTAAGATTTGTTTTGTAGTTTTCCACAAAGAACCGTCTTTAGGGGTAAGATTTGTTAATTTCCTTTCAAAAGCTGAAACTTTGAAGTCTTTTATAGCATTTTTTAATTGATTAGTATATCTATTGAGGGTGGTCTTATCGGACGGTAGTCTGCTCTGATGCCATATCCGCCTGGCTATCCGCTTGTTCCTTATTAGTTCACAAATATATTGAGGGTAGGAAGGGCCAGATCGTTTCTTGAGAGGCTTGGGGGTTAAAGAAGTCCAAGCGGCTTGTTGGATAGATTTCGTCAGATGATCAACAGCTGCTCCGAGGTCGTCACCTGTTTTCAAAGGGAGATTCAAATTTAGAGTTGAGTCGAGTTTGTGTCGGAAAGATTCCCAGTCCATAATTCCAGATGTTAATGAGGGTTTTACCTCTTTTTCTAAGGGTGCCACAGATATGTGCAGAAGAATTTGAGAATGATCGGAAGGAGAATTGTCGAGACAGTGTACGGTTTTGTGAAATTGATTTACTCCTTTTGAAATAAAAATGTCAAGTAAATCGGGTATTTTATTTGCGGCAGTAGGCCAGTATGTGGGAGTGCCAGGTGAATGAATATCAAGATTGTTAGATAACACCGATTGGAGAAGCTGACGACCCCTGGGATTGTTAAGTCTTGAGCCCCATTGTATATGTTTGGCATTGAAATCGCCACCACAAATAAAATGCGTACCCAAGTTAGAAAATAACTCTGAAAACTCATTTGAATTTATTGCAAACCTTGGAGGACAGTAAACCGCTGAAAATGTTATGTCAATGTTATTAAAGACTAAGGTTGTTGATGCTGATTGAAGGGATTTTGTTGGATTAACTGACGGGTGAACAAAGTGTTTAATGTTATTCTTGACAAGCACCGCAGCTCCACCATACGCCCTGTTATCAGGCCGGTCAGCCCTGTAAATGTTATACCCTGGCATGAAAAATCTCGTATGATTTGTAAAATGTGTTTCACTTATTAAAGCAACATCGATGCGTTTTTCATGTAAAAGTAACTCCAACTCTTGAGCATGTTGATGTAAACCATTTGCATTCCAAAGCAGTACTGTAAGAAAAATATTTGATATATTATTTGTCATGTTTATTGATGAGGACTTGCATAAGTTGAGTCATCATGGTTAATAGAGGAGTGAAGAGGGCTTTAAATTCCTTGAGGATTGATGTGAAGTGAGAAATGATGTCTTCTTGGTTTAAAGTAGCAGTGGTATTTGAGTTTTGAAGACGCTTAGCGTAGTCATGTTCATCAGTTAAGTTATGAGACAAGGTCAGGATGGTCACTTGTGCTGAAGGGATGAGAATGTAGTTTATGTTTCGGAAGTTGAGGGAATGATGATGGTGAAAGGTCAGGAGGTGATTGAGGTTGGGGAACATGATTTCCTTCCTTCGAAGGTCTAGATCTAGGGGATCGCCGGTTTTGCAGTTCCCTGTGAACAATACAACCTCTATAATTAGCAGGGTGATTATCCCCGCATAGCGCGCAAGTTGCCGGTGTGTTATTCGGCTTCGTGCAGGCTGTGGATTCATGGTCTTTAGCACATTTAACACATTTTGGAGGGCGATTGCAGTATTTTTTGGTATGTCCCAGCTGTTGGCAACGCATGCACTGCGCGATCAGCCGTTTAGGTCTTGGTTCTTCAACCTGAATTTTTGAATGGAGGAGTGTAGATAGTTTATACAAATATTTAGGCAATCATCAGCTGAGTGAGAACACAATTCATACAATACTGAATTTACAGCAAATTAGTTTTGGGATTTTTTTAGAATTCAGTTTCTATTTCAATGAATTTTACCAAAAAAGCACAAACAAAATATTGTAATCCTTCTAAGTAAAAATTCTTGATTTTAACGAGTTGTATTTTTGAGTTGAATGCGTGCCCAGCCTGCTTGCAGCTGACTCGTATTTAAGACGGTCAGCCATATTTTTGAGTCAGTCGTAATTTTAGACTTGAGATTTATTGGTGCCATCGCAGACTGTGTTGTTTAAAAAGGTGTGATAAATCGGTACCTACAGTGAAAAATCGGTAAATGCGAGAAATCAGTACAGCTTGTCAATACAATATTTTAACGGCGGATGCAGACTAAAAATAGTAACGTACTGGCCTCAATTCATCCGTAGTGAGATGTTTTATGATGATTTATGATAGCCTATCAGAATATGATGCTTCTAGGGACATTATGATTTTTTTCACTTTTTTTTGTCATTACTAGGCAGATTTTAATTTTTCAACTTTTGGGAATAGAAATAATTGGTGGTGAACTTCTCAATCACACTGCTCTCAATATCAATCACTTCTTATCACAATGCTGATTATAAGTGTTTTAATTCCGTCTGCTTTATAAAACAGTTAGTGTTTAAAGCATTTTTTGTTTTGTGGAACTTTATAGTACACACACAGTAATTAAAAAATGGATTGTTAAAAAGTGGATTGTGGATCCTTGAAACGAGATAGGCTTACAGATTAAGAAGAAGATAATGCATTTGAAACTCAATGTACTGATTCACACACTCTTTGTTTCTTCAAAAAAACTGTAACTTTTAAAATACAGTATTACTGTTTACTTATTTTCAACAATAATAGTAAAGACAAAACTGAACATACTTTTTTAAGATCTGACTTTTTTCTATAAAGGGCAACTTTAATTCCTAAAACAATTCAAAACACAAACTCTTATTTTGGCTTTTTTCATGTAATTTGTACTGTGATAAGGTGAAACACCGACCATGTATTCATAACATTAGCTTAGCAGCAGCTAAGCTCATTTTAATTAAGAAGGGGGGATGAGAATATTAATAACTTTATGTTTAAGAATTAGTGGGGGTACTACTTGTCATAATAGTGCCTAGAGGAGAGGGCCCTTGGCAAAATTTTGTTGGGAATCCCTGACGCATACTATTAACATTGGAGCCCCAAAATACAATGTACTGTCTTTAGACTTTTAATATCTCGGTAACGAATGAAGATAGAGCAAAGCTTCAATTTATAAATTGTGTGTCTAAGCTAATTCCAGTAGTAGAAATAAACATTAAAATTTTTTAAACTACATATGAAAAACGCAAAATACCCCCGTCACAGCAGACCTGCGTACTCAGCGAATTTCCAAAAGAATTTGAGATTTTGTATTTTACCCACAAACACCATAGGAATGAGTATGTAGGTTTGCTGCCATGGGATGTTGTTAGAAAATGTTGGATGTTAGTAAATGCAATGGTTAGTTTAGGTAAATATTAGAGGTGTGCGGATAGTGAAATTTGACTTCGGATCGGGTAGTTTAAGTTCGGATCGGATTTGGATCGGATAGTAAGGGGTTCGGATCGGATATTATTCGGATTCGGATACTCGCACGGACAGAGTGAACTGTTATATTACTAAGAATTAAAATACAAACTAACTAAAAGTAAAATCTTAACACTTTATTCCTAGGAATGCATGAAAAATGTTAATTTTATTTTTGTTTAATATAGAAATGTAGGAATATATAGATTTTTTTGTTAAGTATTTGTTCAAAACTAGAATTATAATTTACATTTTGGACAAATACTTTACAATGACATATAAATAATTTTACTGTGAGGGTGCATGTTTGATGTTGTCCTTGAGTTGTATAGGCTATATTATGTTAAGTATAATACCATTTCATATTTGTATGATTGTGTATATTATAGGCCTATTATAATAAAATATTATAGCCTATATAATATAGTTTCATATATTCTACTAACTACAGTAACTTAGGTCTCATCCAAAATAAATTCACTACAAGGCTATCGCTATCAAACCAAGTTTTAACTTAAGGTAGTCCTATTGTTTAGCTCTAAAGTTGGTCAATCAATAGGCTACATTTGTAACTATTTGTCTTTGGTTAGAAAATCTTTTTTGATATTTATTTACAAATTTGCTTATAACCTAGATAAATTTTTCTCTCTCAGAATTAGGTATTTCTCACACTCATTTTCGTTTGAATACTACATTGATAGTAATATTTTGAGTAATAACTTAAGGGTATGACCAAAAAAGGTGTATTTCATTCATTAGGCCTAGGCTAAAAGCAAATTTCGATTTCTTTGAGTCACTGTGATGAAATTACTGTTTAACAGTAGCCTAGGCCTACACCTTAGTGTAGGCTACAGTCTTGTTTGATGTTCAAAAGTAGATTGCTAAGCTTACTTAGGTTCAATAATAATGCAGTAACATGTAATACTTTTAACCATTTAGGTTTTAAACTTACATCAGAATTTGTTTTAGGCCTATTACAATAAACTCAGATAAAATAAAAACATTCCTATTTCAAAGAATTTATGAAGTGGAAGCAAGTCACAAGTCTCAATTTCAGTAATAATAAAACGATATTATTTTATTTTTCTACAAAGAACATCTTCTGATGTCTTAGTTTTACCCTACCTTTACCTTTAGAACCAGCTTGCACAATAGGAATTCCGCCTGTTCTTGATTTTTCTCCTAATATTTCCAAATCAAACTCTTTTTCTTTCTTGGCTCCATAACTGAGTAGTTAACAACTAGCCTATCCGATTCTAGAAAATTAAGTTGATCACATGAAAAGGTACAGTTCATAACTTCAATTCAAATTTTATCTCGTACGCTGTCGGCTAGAGTCGGCTTGTCGGCTGTAGCAAGCAGTATTCCCAGACTTCAAAACATCGTACCACACGATAATAAATTATTGCACGCCACAAAAATGTCGTGTCTATCAATGTAAAATGTATAGGGTTATTGTGGTTCATCACAACATCGAATCACAAAAGTGATTGATGTTGGGAATGATTTGATTTTGTAATATTTTAGGCACGCAAAATCAATCATTTTCCAAAATAACTAGCATTAATTATCTTGAAAAATTACGGCAAATCTTTGGGAGGAAAATCAGTGTGATGTCGGAGAATGAGTACAATAACTAATTATTATCGTGTTCTTAGAAACACTGTCGTCTACTGCGCAGGACAACAGAATCGAATAACCACAGACTAAAATCGTGACACTCGGTCAATTCTGGTGTTCCCCCATCCCACTTAATTCCAAATTGGTGGCTGTGGAGTGCTAGCAAGGGTTCACTAGCGAGGGTTTGCGTTGTGATTGGAATCGGAACCTAACTATACAGCCATTCACGACCACTATTAGAATGGGTTGTTTTACTCCATCCGCTTGAGTCGCTAATATATCAGATTTGTTTTGACGACCATTGGCTCGAGTACGCTATATCTTGGGGACACCCTAATGCCTGGAGTGTCAATACTAGTGTTGACGGGACTGTCTTCAATTTTCAAGTTTTCGAGAGGGATGATAATAATTTATCGAGTCGTGTTTTAATCCAATATTGTATTCATACCTTACCTAGAACGAGTGTGATCGTCAGTATAATTCCAAATGTAGTTTTTGGGGGGTTGAAAGGTTTTTACGCTCATATACACTATCTATCTGAAAAAATCGGATATTTTTCGGATATTTTCGGAACATGGAACATGGACTAAGTTTGTTTACTTTTGGCAAGGGAAGTTATTTTAACTGTTTTCTGAGAAAGTAGCAAGTGTTAATATGTAAAACAGTGCTCAAAATTGGTGGTAAAGTACAAACTAGGTTTGGAATAATAAGATTTAATTTGTTTATGAATTTTAAAGAAGAAATTATCTGATATAAAAACTCACATTTTCCTGCAGCAAAAAGCACATGTTTTTTAGAGATGACACTTTCACTGTTTTTAAAGTTAAAACTAAGTAAACAGCTTTGAAGCACTTAAAAAAAGAAGTTACTATTGATTTTAAGTTGTGGAAAAATACTTTAGTAATTCTATATTCATATTTATATTTCATTGAAACTCTGAACAGCAGGAAGTTGAGGACTGACATTGCTAACGGCAGTTATTTTTTCCGGTTTGAATTCCACCTGATCCGTGTCTACATATCAGTGAACCATTGGAGAGATATAGCCAAGGTCAACTCAAGGTCAACTACTGATAACTGATAACAGCAACCTTTTCTCCAGCTCTGTTTACAACACTGCCAGATAAAAGCCTTGAACTTTAATACAGGCTTTCTTTCCTTATTTACATTACACTTGGAACAATTATTTAAAGGGCTGAGTTTAACTACCATTAATTTTATTTTACCCAGCTCTTAATTTATGCCTCATCTATTTAAAAACTGGTGACGTTAAATTTTTCTACAAGTAACAAGAAATAAATTGACTACAAATAAAGAAAATCAACCTATTCTTATCTATGTCTATTTTACAATTGTAACTTCTAAATAACTACAGTGTTATCCATTATTAATTTAAAAGAAATATTTTATTATTTTTTTATTTTATTTTTATATAAATGTTTTATTGTAATTAAAGAGAAATGACAAAGACTTCAA
This sequence comes from Neoaliturus tenellus, assembly GCA_030545055.2. Taxonomy (NCBI): domain Eukaryota; kingdom Metazoa; phylum Arthropoda; class Insecta; order Hemiptera; family Cicadellidae; genus Neoaliturus; species Neoaliturus tenellus. Next base: position 178,745,882 of record CM061534.1, on the reverse strand, counting down.
ATCAAGAACCAACTACATTCCTACCCAAAGGCTGGAAAAGGGAGGAAGTTACCCGTAAAACTGGTTTAAGTGCAGGAAAAACTGATATTTATGTAACTTCTCCTGGAGGCCGAGTTTTTAGATCTAAGTCAACATTAGAGAAATACATACAGGTTAAAAATTTGCCTTTCAATGTTGATGTTTTTAATTTTACAACTAAAAAAACAAAAGATGCTGGTAGTAATGTTCAGAATATTTTAGATGACTCTTACAGTAATGACACATTGACACTTGGAGACACATTAACGTCTACTGACCAAACTATTGGTGAAGTTAAGCAATCGATTCCAATCACGACAGCCAATTCTAGCCCTCAGAAGCCACATGGCAAGTCCTCAGATGCGGTCCCGCAGACCAATACCAGTAATTACACTTTGGTGTCTGACACTAATAATACTGTGAGTAAAATCAGTAATGGAACTCACAGTAAGGAAACCCAAACTGACAACACTGTGTCAATATCTCTAGACTTAATGAATAAGGAGTGGATAGCAGATGAGTGCATCCAGAAATATTTTGAAATTCTCAGTATGAACATAATAAACAAAGATACATGCCTCATTAATCCTGCTGTTAGTCATGCTGTTAAATGCTTTGATGATTTTGATTATATACTACAACCATTGGTGCTACAAAATAAGTTATTTATATTAATACCAGTAAATGACGCCCCGGCTATTGGAAACTCTGGGTCTCATTGGAGTTTGTTGTTCTACTCAAAGCCAAGAAATCAGTTTTATTATTTTGACTCTATTGGGGAGTACAATTTAAGTTCAGCTAAGCAAATTGTCTCAAGAATCTCAAAGTATATTCTACCTCAGTCTGATAATACCGAAAATGAGCAACCACCTTTGACTATTGTGGCCTGTCCTCAACAGGGGAGTAATTCAGTTGACTGTGGGGTGTTTATGGTACTGTTTATTGACTGGATTATTCAGGCTATTTTGGGAGAGCAATTAGATGAATTAGAAATGGTTTTCAAACAACGCACTATTGAAGAGTATGATTTAGTTCTGAAACGTGCAGTTATGGCGTACCTGACATGCAAAAATAATTTTATTTATATAACTTCCGAGATAGTGAAGAAAATGATTTTTCAGACCTCACATCAAGACTACCAGTCTGAAAAAAAAATTCAGGTTGATAAGGCAACTTTGACTGATAAGAGCTGTATTGCAAGTAGAGAAATAGGAATTCAAATTGGGAATGAAAAAATATCTACATCCAAAGAAACTTCAAAAAATGACTGGACCACAGTTAAATATTCACACAGACACACTAAATCTAGAAATAAGAAAAAAGACCTACAAGAGACTTTGTCAAAAATAGAAACATCAAATTCGTATAATATTTTTACAGACAGCAATAAGGAAAAAGGTTTAAACGGTGTTTCAAATATTAAAGAAACTAGTTATCAAACTAATAAACAGCAATTCAGGGAAACTATTGAAAAGAAGGGACAAAGTAATAAAAGCACAGTTAAACCAAGGAAAATACCCCCCGTCGCAGCAGACCTGCGTACTCAGCGAATTTCCAAATTAGTAATATTAATTTTGACCAGCTAAACTTGTAAACAAAATTTCATCACGTGCTCATTAATAGGGAAATAAATGTCTATTATTCTCCTAATAGGGAAAGAGTATGCAGGTATGCTGCCATGGGGGACACTAAAAGTAGGTTTTTAGCATAGAAAAAATTTAATTCGACCATATAAAGCCAAATAGTAAGTTTCATCAATATCTGTCCATAAATAAAAGAGTTTGCCTATTCTCCATATGATTAACATAGGAAAAGAGTATGCAGGTTTGCTGCCATGATAAGTACAAAAACCTAGATTTTTTACCTTAAATGGATGAATCTCAACCAAATGAAGCTAAATACCAAGTTTCATCCAAAAATATTGGTTAATAAGTGAAATATTAACACATCCTTATTCTCCATAAGATTAACATTGGAGCCTCAAAAGACAATGTATTGTCTTTAGACTTTGTAATATCTCAGTAACCAATGGAGATAGAGCAAAGCTTCAAAATACTAAATTGTGTGTTTTTTTGAGCTAAATCCAATGGTCAAAATAAAAATTTAAAATTCTTAAAATTTACATATGAAAAATGCAAAAAACCCATTTTTGGGGTACAAAACCCCCCAAAACAACCCCTTCCGGTAGGTCGATATGTCTGGTTTTCGAACTCATCCGAATAAACGTAGCATTACACATCTCTACCAAATTTGGTGTCGATCGGACCATTTTTACGAGAGTTATCGTGTCTAGGGACACATATATATATACATATATACATATATATATATATATACAGTGTGTTCATTTTTTTATGCTCACCATTGGGATCTCGCAAACTATAAAAGTTACAGCAAAGGTCAAATTAGCAAAGTAGTGCGGAATTATAAGCTGAACAAAATGATGTGTAAAAATCCCAGATATTTCTACTGGTTCGTTCGCTGTGCTCAAAAAACTGTTTTTTGCTCAAAACTTCTTTTGCATATAACTTTGTTATTTGTTGAAATACAAAAAAACTTTTTAGATGAAACTTTACTGAAATTTTACGTAGATTCTGAATATTAAAACTAAAATTTTTTACTTCAAACGGTTTTTGAGATATTTTAGACAAGTTGATTATTTTTAATACAAGTATGTATTTTTTTCATCATCATAAAAAAGAAATAATTTTTCTGATCACGAAAATACCAAATATGGCATATTTATTTATCATAATAATTATTTAATGATAAAAAATGTGATTAATAAGCAACCCTGAAATGCTATTAATGAGGATGCTTCTAACATACGGTGCAACAATGGTGTAAATCAGCTGTTTTTCATTTTGTGTTTCATATTTTGTTGCTTACATTGTTGATCAGCTGTTTAACGGCATCCCATGTAACAGCTGATTTACACGTTTTATGGGAACCGCGGATGCCGGTAAACAGCTGATCAACAATGTAAGCAACAAAATATGAAACACAAAATGAAAAACAGCTGATTTACACCATTGTAGCACCACATGTTAGAAGCATCCTCATTATTAGCATTTCAGGGTTGCTTATTAATCACATTTTTTATAATTAAATAATTATTATGATAAATAAATAAGTCATATTTGGTATTTTCGTGATCAGAAAAATTATTTCTTTTTTATGATGATGAAAAAAATACATACTTGTATTAAAAATAATCAACTTATCTAAAATATCTCAAAAACCGTTTGAAGTAAAAAATTTTAGTTTTAATATTCAGAATCTACGTAAAATTTCAGTAAAGTTTCATCTAAAAAGTTTTTTTGTACTTCAACAGATAACAAAGTTATACGCAAAAGAAGTTTTGACCAAAAAACAGTTTTTTGAGCACAGCGAACGAACCAGTAGAAATATCTGGGATTTTTACACATCATTTTGTTCAGCTTATAATTCCGCACTACTTTGCTAATTTGACCTTTGCTGTAACTTTTATAGTTTGCGAGATCCCAATGGTGAGCATAAAAAAATGAACACACTGTATATATAAAAATTTTAATGACTATTATTTTTGGTCTCTGGGCACCTCAAAACAAAAAAGTAACATGGTCCCGGGCTTAGGTCTTACCATGAGACCTACGGTAATAGCTTATTCCCTATGGGAAATTCGCTAAAAACAATAAATTTCTCTCTAGTTAGCGACAGCTTGGGCAGGGGTGTTGCTCAGGAAGTATATAACATAAGTAATTACAGTTTTGGAGCTACAGGAATTGTAATGCCAAATACAGGCCTTCTCCATGTTGTTGATGTGGCATTGAAGCAGGAAAATAAATTTATTGCTATTATTGGAGGTACTAACAACACTTTTGATGGATCGACAAAAGAAATATTTGAGAAACTTGAGGATAAATTAAATAAATTTGATAAAGCCAAAACTATTCTGCTTTGCACAGTCCCCCAGAGATATGATTCCGGACCTAATGATATGGTGCATACAGAAATTATGACGCTTAATAACTACTTTCAGGAATTGGCAGCCCGTATGAGTAACATTTATATTATTGACACACATTCACTAAAAAGACACCACCATACAGCCCACGGTTTGCATTTGAGTTACAGGGGTAAAAGAGAAATGGCTCGTTTGATGTTGCAGTGCATAAAAGACAATACAACAGAGACAGCAAACCAGTCATCCATCTTTGGTAATAAACACACCCTGTGGCAGCCATCTTTGAGTGAAGCCAAAGTACAATTAATAGAAGCGGAAATTAAGGCAATTATTGATCTGCATGCAAGTGATGCCAGTTGCGCCTTTGCTCATTGTATTTCCGCTGATTTTACCAGTCACAAACATATGAGCAGAGGAGTAGCTACAGTTTTCAGGGAAAAATTTGGTAGGCCCTGCCAGTCGGATTACTGTGGAGATAACTTGACTTACCAAAAATCTAAACAAGGTGCAACGATTTACAGCCTAGTAACAAAGGAAAAGTATTACCAGAAGTCTACAAACTTTCAAAATTACACACACTATTATGACTCTGCCTTTCAACAACTCACTAGCCATTTTAAAAAGAACAATTTGAAAACACTTATCTGCTCCCCGATGGGATGCGTTAGAGACCGGGTTTCACCTCACCATTTCATGAAAAATTTACTTAATTTCCAAAATAAGACTTCAGCTTCAATCATAATTGTTACCCTTGATGAAATTACCACAGAAACGCTCAGAAACGGAATGTCTTTTAAAGGATTTGTGGACTGCATTAAAGAACTGATTTCATCCTCGCAATCTGCAATAGCAGCCTCTGGTGTCACCTCGCCTCTGAGTGAACAACCCCTATCAAGCCAGTCTCCGACCATCATGACCAGCGAGCCTAGCGAGCAGCTGACCAGTCCACAACCTCATCTGGTACCTGGCCATTGCAGTTATGCGGAATGTGTCTCTCTCAACACTAGTGCAGATGTCAGTGTCAGTGAAAAGCAGAGTAAAAGTGATGTGTCTGTGAGTGGAGTCAGTTTAGCAGTGATCTCAGATAACATTGTTGTTCCAACTTCTTCTTTTTTACCAATAATTCAAAATTCTCCAAAGAATGTATAACTTTAGCTAAGGATGTGTATAGTTCTTCACAGCACAATTTACAAAACTTATCAAGCCACAAACCTAAACCAAACTTTGACTCCGCCAAAAACAAAATAATAATATTTCACCAAAACATAGAACATCTCGAGTCTCGGAAAAATGGATTAGAAATTATTATTGATGATATAAATCCACACTTATTAGTAATAACCGAGCATAATATGAAAGAATATGAAATTCAAAGGTTTAATATTGATGGTTACACTCTTAAAAATTATTTTTGCAGAACAAATTTTACAAAAGGAGGTGTGGCATTAATTGCTAAAAATAATTTAAATAATCTGAAAATAACAAAAATTTCACCCTCTTTAGTACAGGAAACTTGTCAGGAGAAGGTTTTTGAATGTTGTGCGGTGAAGTGCTGTACCACCAATTATCAGTTTATATTATTAGGAGTTTACCGTTCCCCAAGCGCATGTAGCAAACTATTTTTAGACAAACTTAGTTTTGTAATTGACAACCTCTTGGGAATTTGTAAAAATATAATTGTAGCTGGGGACATTAATATAAATGTTTTGGAAAAAAATCATACATATAAACAGTTTTTAAACACATTAAAAAGTCACAGCATGAGATATTTAGTGGATTTTCCCACAAGAGTTGTTAAAAATTCAAAATCATCCATTGATAATTTCTTAACAAATATTATTGATGTACAGTTGTATGTGTATGGCTTGATTACTTGTTTGTCAGATCATGATGGTCAGGTACTTGAGATAAATATCACCCTTGATCATGACCAAAACAATTCAAAAATAAAAACTTGTAGAAATTTTTGCCAAGAAAACATAAATTTGTTTAAATCAAAATTAAAAGATGAGGACTGGATGGAAATTTACATGTCTCCTGTTGAATATAAGTACTCTAAGTTCCATCAGCAATTTTTTTATTATTTTAATGAGTGCTTTCCACAAATTACTGTCAAAACAGGATCTAAAAAGAATTTCTGGATGAATACTAGGTTAAGAGAAGAGAAAGAAGCTATTGTTAGACTGAGTAAGTGTGCAAGAAATCAAGATAACGAATGCAAAGAACTTAAAATTCGTCAAAGAAAATATAAATTTAATCTTTTAAAAACAAAAAAAGAATATTATAACAAAAAAATCAAACGGTCATCAAACATTTCAAAAACAACATGGTCAATTATTAATAAGGAAGTTTTTAATGGCAAAAAACAAAAAGAATTGCAAAATATTTCATTGAAAGTTAACAATAAGATAATTAGCAAACAAAAAGAAATAACAAATCTATTTAACTCTTTTTTTACAAAACCTTTAACGTTACATTCAAATTCTCTTTCTAATACTACATTGGTTACCTCTTTAAAAAATATATGGCATCCAAAATTTTATTTTGAACCAGTAACTGATAGCGAAATAATAACTATTATACAATCTTTAAAAAATAAAACAACATCTGGCTATGATGATTTATCCGTTAAAATTTTGAAAAATGTGAAGGAGGAGATTAAATTCATTATAACGCACTTAATCAATTCATCCTTTGTAACAGGAATGTTTCCAAACGAACTTAAAATTGCTAGAGTTGTACCAGTTTATAAAAAAAACTCTAGGAAAGATATTTCAAACTAGAGGCCAGTGTCAATTCTCCCAGCAATCTCAAAGGTATATGAGAAAGCTGTTTACAACAGAATGAACAGCTTCTTAAACCAGTATGAACTAATTGACAATGAACAACATGGTTTCCGTGCTGGTAGATCGACTGTTACATCAGTGGTTACTTTCATTGAGTCAGTAATAAATTCACTAGATAAAGGTTTAAATTCAGCTGGCGTCTTCATGGACATGTCCCAGGCATTTGATAATGTAGACCACAATCAATTAATAGTAAAACTCGATAATTTAGGTATTAAAGGAGTCACTCTCAATTGGTTTAAATCATATTTAGAGGAACGCTACCAATTTGTGGAAATATCAACTTTGTCAAAAAATAATATCATCCAAAAAACAAGATCTGATTTATTAAAGACTTCATCCGGTGTCCCACAAGGATCTATTCTTGGTCCTCTTTTATTTATATGTTACCTTAAGAATCTTCCAAACTCTCTACATGACCCAGGTAGTAAGTTAAGTATATATGCAGACGATATTAATCTTAACACAACTGGGAAATCCCTAACTGATTTAGAAATTTCCGCTAAATCCGAATTAAATAGTCTGAGTCAGTTTTTAACAGATCATAATTTAACACTTAATGCTAGTAAAACAAATTTTATTCTTTTCAAATCAAAAAGAGACAAGAATAATAAAAGTATAAAGTTAACTATAGATAAAAATTCCATTGCTCAAGTTAAAACCTCAAAATTATTGGGTCTAACAGTCGATGAAAATTTAAGCTGGAATGACCATATTGAGTATTTAACAAAAAAACTTAATTCTGGTCTATTTGTCCTAAGAACAATGTCATATCTTTGTGACAAATCAGTTCTTAAAATGGTATATCATGCTCATATTGAATCGCATATTAACTATGGAATTAGTATTTATGGTGGGACATCAGCAATGAATTTAAAAAAGATTTTAACACTACAAAAAAAAGCAATCAGATTAATACATAAATTAAAATATAACCAGTCCGTCAAATCCCATTTTAAAGAGATGAGAATTTTTACGGTCCACGCCTTATATATTTTTGAAACGATTAAATATGTTTTCCAAATTGCTGATACCCAAGAATTACCTGTTCATAATTATAATACGAGGGGCAAAAATTATTTAGTTAAAGAACAACCAAGACTTGAACTTTTAAAAAATAAAACTTCATATATTGGAAACTATTTTTTTAGAAAACTCCCCACCTTTATAAAAAATGAAAAAGACAAATCTAAATTTATGAAAAAATTGAAGGCATTCTTACTTGACCTTGCACCTTACAGTTTAGAAGAATTTGTTAATTTCAATTTTTAAGTAACGTATAGTATTTTGTAAAGTAAAATAAAATGTTTCTTATTGATAATATTGGTAGTAAGTTACAATAGACTTGACACTATTCATGTATATAAACTGTATACAATTTGATGAATAAAGACTTTTTGAATCTTGAATCTTGAATCTTTTCGGATCGTATCCGACGCCTGTTGTACCTTCGGATCGGATCGGATATCCGAATCCGATCCGGTTTTCCAAATATCCACACACCTCTAGTAAATACCAAATTGTATCAATATTCGCACTTTCTAATTTTCCCCATGAATCCCATGAGGGTGAGTATGTATTTTTGCCGCCATATGGGTGTTGTAAGCAAATATCAGTTAAACCCTACCTAGTGAATGTACATACCAACTACCTAGTGGAATGTACATACCAAATTTTATCAAGTTATGAATATAAATAAACGATATACAGGGTTTAGTTGATTTCCCATAAGATTAACATGAGAATCCTATTTTTGGCTTTTCTCCGTAAACTGTTAAGCAAAGTTAAAAATTCAAAATACTAAATTGTTTTTTTAAGCTCTTTTAAATAATTTCAGTTAAAATTGAATAAATTTTAAAAATTGAGGTCCAATAATGCCAAACCTATTTTTTACCCTTTTTAAAACCCATAAAACCCCGTTGCCATAATCTAGGATTATTAACAAACTTTACCAGTTTATTCCTCACATCAAGATAAGAAAAAAGTCATATAATCATAGGTCCAAAAACTGTTTGTTTTAGAGTTACAGCCAATAATTCAATTTAGACGAATTTAAGAGTACTTATAGGGCATTTCGGCCTCTAGGTAAAAATATAACAATGATATTTCGATAAACTTTTCATCATCATATTTGAATCGACACCGCAATTGATTGACAAGTGATACACAAAACAATTCAATGCAGTCAAAGCAGACAGTGCAAGTAACTACCGGTACTTTAATTGTAACTTGCAAACATGGTTACAATGAGTTACAGAAAAATAAACAACAGACTACAAAATCATCACACTTCAATCGATACCCCAAGCGATTGAAAAGTTATACACAATACAATTCAATGCAGGCAGAGCAGACAGTGCAAGTAACTACTTTAATTTTAATTTGCAAACATGGTGTTTTAAATTGTTTTGTCTGCACTAGCTCTACGATTCTTTATAATGAGCTTTACTTACCAAAATGTTGTGGTGTCCATATTGATTGTCCATGTTGTTACAGTTTACAAATATAAGTACAACTCATGATGTTTTTGTTAATTATTTTGGACGGAATTGTTTTAACGTTTGTTTTACCATCATGTCCAGCCCCACTGATGACTGAAATCTGTCATCGTTTGTTGAGTGGTTCCTGGAAACTGGAATCCACTTTCAGCTGTCACTTGCGACGTTCTCAAATTTCCTTGTGACTAATCAAAGTCAATTTACACTAACAATTTATTTTCTTAGTCTTCATGAATTTTGAAAAAGAATGGCACTCTCGACATTTGTTGATTGCAAATTCTTCCACTGTCGTACAGAGTTTGTGACAGTTGGAATCACATAATGAACACGTTCCCATGCATCTACTGTTGTCTCGTAGTGGTCTACGGACCTATCTACGACTGAAGGGACTGAACAAAGTTGAAACAGCAGAGTACACTTCTAATCCTGAAAGATGGATTAGTCGTATTTGATACAGCGCACGCTCAATCAAATTTCGAATCAACAAAACACACACGAACATGAATGGTATTCATCCGAGACAATACGTGTGACAATCTCAATGCTTGGAAAGGTTGAGATTTTGGTTTTGTAGAAAGAACATTCAAAATGAATGCAATTGCAAATTGGCAAGGAGTTCGCCCCACTTACCTTCTAAAAGATTAAAGTGAAATGTAGCACTTGTCATATCATCCCTACAGTTACGCGTTTCCGGGTTAGGGCAGCAGATCTTAATTACAGCTTCAACCACAAAAGCTATAAGCTGTGGGAGCCCTCAAAATTGCAGGAAAGGCACATGCTGCTTAACACGAATTGTGTAGAAGAGCCTAAACCGAGCTGCTGCGTGATACCAGTGATCCTAGAAATACATCCTGATTGAAAAGATGACCACCACCTAGTGGATTTGGAACTACATCACCTGCCACAAGTAAACCTTTTGATAATTTTGAATATCTTGTAGATGCAAGTACTCAGCTTCCCAACCATCTAAATTCTAAATTAATTTAGCAGGTTAGGTCGAAATGGTCATGAAACTCGTTTTGTGATTATACGTGCGAAAGAACGCCCTAGTGGCAGGATCACTCTTGCAACGTAAAAGTGATTATATATACACGCAACGGTATCAGCTGTTTTGGTCTCAGAGCTAAACAGCCCATATCTCATCAGGTGTACACTTTGAAACAGCTGAAAGTGGATTCCAGATTCCAGGAACCACTCAGCAAACGATGACAGATTTCACTCATCAGTGGGGCTGGACGTGAAGGTAAACAAACTTAAATATAAGTACAAGATAGAAATAAGTTAATACTGCAATTCACAACCATTGTGATATCTAGGTGATTGTTTTAGTTCACTTATAACAACTTTTAACATTTGTTGAACAGAAGAGGACATAAGGACTATATAATAGCAAGTAAAAGTATAGCTTTAGTTGATCTTGAGCATTATGGGAACAGAGAATTAACTTATATATTGATAATTCATGTTTTTATCTCCTTCTCATTACACGGACGTTATAAAATAACTTTGATGATTAAAATCATACATTTTTTTTTAAGTTGAGCTTTATTAAAGAATAGAAGAGTGGTGATACTTTGTGAAGACAGTTTCCGAACTTAAATTGATCAATGTAAAGAAAGCAAAAATGTCACAAACCTCCAAGTTCAAAGAACTCAACTTGCTGCTTCAAGAGGGGTAGCTGGTTGAAGTCGTCGGGCAGCACAAGTTTCTCGTAACGTAGGAAGTTCAATATGTGAGTGAAGACGCTGCCGTCGACATCAAGGAAGTAGTGTCGGTTGATTGGGTCCAGGGTGATGGCAAGAGTTCCGTTAAATAACTTGGCCAGCTTCGAGTCCGGAAACCTTGCAAGACAAAAAAGTCAACATTAGTAATTTATGACACTTCTTCTATGTTACACTAATTCTTTGTGTTTAAATGTATTTAAAGTAAATTTTCATCATTAAAATGAGTAATAGCAGTTCAAGTGAAAGTGAAAATTAGTAGGTGATGTGGAAATAACTGAACTTTCTGATCGGTCTTTGAAAGAAAGAAACATAGGTTATCGAAAGTTAAAAAATGATCCTTTATTGAAGAGAAATGTTACCAAGAAGAAAAAAGACAAGGGTGAGTCCTATCAAAATACAAAGGGTTTCATAGAAGATGCAATAAAAGTTAAATCCACACAAACGTGTTCTGTTAAAAACTATTTTCAAAATGTACCTATTGCTGAACGAGGCAAATTTTTTCAATCATTCTAGGATAATGATGATAAAAATATGCAAGGCCAAATCGTTGTTAACTCGTATAAAAGTTTTGGTTTGGTTGTCAAAGGTTTTTGAATGTTTTTTATTTTGTTGCTTGGTTTGTCTTTGAAATTTGTTTAGAAGGGTTAGTCCCAGCTCAATAATTTAGCTACAGTAGACTCCCTCTTAACGGGCACCTCGGGACCAGGCCGCGGCCGGATAATAAATTGGCCGGTTAAACCGATGAACATTTAAACATGCCAACCTACAAATTTATATGGCCTAAATACAATTATGACTTAAAAAATCTTTAAATAAATCTTTAAATACATCACTGTATATGATTTTTCATCACACTACATCGATATCACCTGTTTTCGACCCTCACTTCTACCAACGAAACACCTGTTTTGCCGGCCTAGGCCGGCAAAATTTTCCGGCCTAGGGCGGTAATGGAAACGGTAGAAGAGAAATCTATAATATTAGAAGGTATTTAACAACAACTACAACAAATAACAAATCAGAGACGTAGTTAGTAATTCAGCCGATAGCAACTGTTAAATATGTATGACGTACATGGGAAAATAGTGTTTTTCCATTGGAATCAGCTGTAGTCACTTACCGTTAGAGTATTAGTTTTGGTGGCCTTAGCTGATGTGAAGTCGTTGCCTAGCAACCGGAAATTCAAGCAGTACATCTCGCTAGGTTAGTTGAAGTTGAGGTTATGTTTTGTTTGTTATGAACGAAAAAGTAATTTTTTTAATTATTTAGAATTTATTGAATTGTGTAGTGTGATGAAAAATATCGTTCATAACTCAGGCCGAAAGCGTTTTGCCAACCCTCGATCGTTTCAAGTTCTCGACTTCGTCTCGAGTGGAGAGTTTCCGGAAGAAGAGTTTCCGGTGGCATTCACTTCAGTCGAGAACAGTTAATTTAAATGGGTTATTTGAGAACGTCATTAGGATATAACGTGTTGAACTGAATGAAACAGTAGATAAGAAAACATGTTATGAAAACATGGTATGAAAACATGTTTCCGGCGTAATACAGCCGGTTAAGCGATGATGAGATAAAAAATGAACGGTTAAAAAGATGTTGTTTTTGTGCTAGGGTGGTCCGGTTAAAGCGGAGACCGGTTAAAAGGTGGCCGGTTAAGAGGGAGTCTACTGTATATTATTTGATGTTTTAGTCTAAATTTGACTTAAATAAAAGTGTTTACTGTACTTTTGTAAGTGTTTTATTATTTTTAACCCTGTTCAATAAAATTAGGGTACATTTTAGTATTTTTATTTTCAATAATATCAGTGAATAATTCAATATTCTGCTCGGATAGCCAAGGTAGTTGGGTATCAACCAAAGTAAATAAACTGAGTAAAAATAAGATCAATGTTTTCGGATATGTTCGAGCGAATACAACTCTAAGTCAGGTAATTGAATCATCATCTATTAACAACGACACAAGTCCTGCAGTAATTCTAGGAGGAAGCAATGATAGCCTCAATAACAACTTCAAAGATATTTATTCTAATTTAGAGAAGATTCTTACTTCAACCAGCAAAAATAGACCCATTTTTCTTTGTACCATTCCACCAAGGCATGATAAACCACTTAACCATACAGTTAACCAGGAATTGACTAATGTAAACAATTATATTATTGAACTAACAACCAGGCTTAAGAATGTCTTTTTAATAAATCTTAACTGTTTAAAGAGTTACCACTTCACTAAACACGGGCTTCACTTGAATGAACAGGGTAAAACTAAACTAGCTTATCTCATAATAAAAGTGTTATCCCGCTGGTCAAGAAATATTAACACAACAAATGACATTTTACGCAGCAGTGATGGAATTCAAGTGATGGAAGCGCACATGGGGGACATAATCAGCAACCTCAAATCCAACAGTGACATTGCATTTGCTAACTGTATCTCTGGTGATTTCAAAGACACCAGACATATGTCTGCAGGTGTTGCAGTACCTTTTAGGCAACAATTTGGTAGGCCAAAACATTCTGAAATCCTAAATAGTTACTTATCCTTACAAACTTCACACAACCAGGCAGCTGCCTATGGCCTTATTACTAAGAAAAGGTTTTATGATAAGCCTACAACGAATGATTATGACAACGCCTTCAAAAACCTGACCAACATTTTTGAAACGAAGCAACATAAAAGATTGATTTGTCCACCTATGGGGTGCATAAGAGATCGGATTTCGATAGAACAGTTTACATCAAATATTGTTAAATTTCAACGTCATACTGGTGTTCCTGTCACCATCCTAACTTACAATGAAAAACCATATGGTTTACTAAAAAATGGTATGTTCTACAAAGATTTCATTGCAAAACTACATAAACAAGTTAAAAAGTCCATAGAGAGAATAAATAATCAGGAAACTGCACCCTGCACAACAACACCATGCAACGAGCAATCATTGACGGGCAGTGGGGAGTCATCATGTGAACGGCCAACTACGATTGACCTCTCGATTGCGACCCAACCCAGCGAGCAGCCGGCCAGCCCCTCACCAGTGTTGGTACCTGGTAATCTCACCTACGCCGAGAGTGTTTCAAGTGGAGATCAAGTTTGTAATAGTCTTCCTGAATTAAATAAAGTTATGAATGTAACTGCTGCGACTTTAAACTTAAAAAATCTGACAAGAAACTTGATTTTGCTTATGATGTTAATGACAAAGAGGAAATTAGTAAATATAATATTTTAATGCATTTGAATATTCAAGGAATGAATAAAAAGATCAGCGAATTAAACCTTTTTTTAAAAGATATAAAGAATATAAAAATTGTATGCCTAAATGAACATAAAATTTGCCAAGACCGTAAACAATTGTTAAATAATATTACAAATTTCAATATGGCTGATGGTTTTTTTAGAGAGAAGTCCAGTGGAGGGTCTTGTATTTTAGTTCATAAATCAGTATGTTTTAAGGTTAGAAGTGATTTATCAGTATTTAACAATGAATTTTACTTTGAGGGTTCATATATAGAGATTTGTGATTTAAATTTAATTGTCATTTCAGTGTATAGAATTCCTGATAAAAAACTGTCAAAAGTATTTTTAGATACCTTTTATGAATTACTACAGAAATTAGAACGTAATAAAGAATTGCAGAATAAAAGAGTTTTAGTTGCATCAGACTTTAATATTGATATTAATGAAGATAACAACATAACAAATTCTTTTGAAGCATATTTAAGAAACTTTGGTTTTAGGTTAAATTTTAGAGAATTTACAAGAATTACTGGGCACTCTGCAACAACTATTGATAATATTGTAGTAAATGTCAATTATGGGAATTGTACGTTCTCATCAAATAGTTGCTCTGATTTATCCGACCATAATATCTTAATGATAAATTTACCTAACTTGGTGAGTTTACCAAACAAATGTTTTCCAGTTAAAAAAAGGCTGTTTCCAACAAAAAAATTTCCGGCATTTGTAAAAGCATTGTCTGATAGATTGTCTAACTTTAAGTTATCATTAACTGTTGATAGTAGCTATAATAGTTTTTTGGAGATTTTTTACTATACCATGATTGAGATTTTTCCAGTTAGGAGTATTCAAAAATCTACAGTAAATACTGTTAAGTGGATTACCCCAGGTATTATTATCTCATCTAGGAGAAAGCGTGAGCTCCATGCTGCTGCTAAGTTTAGTTCAAATCCTGTTTTTATAAATTATGTTCATCAATATAAAAAAATCTTCAAAAAAGTTGTGAATAAAGCTAAACAAATTGCAAATAACAAATACATAGAGAAATCAATTGATAAATCAAAAGCAACCTGGAATGTTGTAAGAAATGAGCTAGGTATTCCTAAGAAACTCAATAATAATATTAGTTTGAATATTAAAAATAAACTTGTTTCGAATCCAAAAGAAATTGTAGAAATTTTTAACAATCATTTTGGAAACATCGTTCAAAATTTAAATGTGCCTAAAGTTAGGGATGAATTCATAAATCTTTGTTCTACCCTTATACCAGAGCATTGTTCTATGTGCAAATTTGATCCTGTTAATATTAAAGAAATAAAGCAAATAATAAATCAATTAAATAACTCACCAGCTTGTGGTTGGGACGAGATCCCAACAAAATTGTTAAAACTTACAGTTGATATAATTGCTCCAGCTATAACCCTAATTATAAATCAGGCAATGGCTCAATCTACATTTCCAAAAAAATTAAAGCTTTCAGAAATCAAACCTATCTTCAAGTCAGGAGTTTTCTCAGACATTAACAACTACAGGCCTGTGTCAGTACTTTGTACCATATCAAAAATTATTGAAAAAGTAATAAATCTTAGACTAATGAATTATTTAGAATCAAACATTTTGCTTTCCAACAGTCAGTTTGGCTTCAGAAAAAATAGAAATTGTGAAGGAGCATTAGCAAGGCTTATCAACCAAATTTCGGGGGCTTTGGATGAGTCGCAGTATACTGCTGGAATTTTCTGTGACTTGTCTAGAGCTTTCGATTGTGTTGATTTAACCCTTCTTATTAGTAAATTGCAACAGCTTGGAGTTTGCGGGGATGCACTATCTTTAATAAAGTCTTATTTAAAGGATAGGGAAAATAGAACAGTATATTATGAAAATGACTCAAAGTACGTTTCTAAGTGGTATTCTGTTATGTTTGGCGTGCCACAGGGGTCTGTTTTGGGGCCCACACTGTTTTTAGTGTATATAAATTCACTATCAACTAATCTGAATTATGAATTCACAATTTTTGCAGATGATACCTCACTTGTTCTTAGGCATATTTCTTCTCATGGCCTGTCAAATTTGATAAATGAATCTTTAAGTAATTTAAAAAATTGGTTTCAAAATCATGGGTTACTTTTAAATTTTAATAAAACAGCAAAAATTGTCTTTAGGGCATCATATCGACAGGTAGATGTTTTAGAAAATTCTGGGCTTGATTTTTGTGAACACCATAAAGTGCTAGGTATAAATATAGATCAAAATTTGAATTGGAAAAATCACACTAATAATCTTTCAAAAAAATTAAATTCACTCAGATTTGCCCTTTCAATTTTAGCAGATTCCACCTCAATGGATACCGTTAAAGTTGTCTATTTTGCATACGTTAATTCAATACTAAAATATGGTATTATACTCTGGGGTTCTGCCTCAGGTTCAAAAAATGTTTTTAAAGCCCAAAAAAGTATCATTCGTGCTATGGTAAAGGGGAAAAGGCGTCAGAGTTGTAAACCTTTATTCAAAGATTTGCAAATCTTGACAGTTCCTTGTATTTATATCTTTGAATTAGTCAATTATGTTTTAAAAAATCCCGATATTTTTGATAAATTTAGAGCTAAAAATAATTTTAATACCAGGGCTAAATTTGTTTTTAACTATCCCATCCACAAATTAACACTTTTTGAAAAAAGCCCCTGTATATGGCCCTTAAAGTTTTTAATAATATTCCAAATGAAATTAAGAATCTAGATTCTAATTTATTGTTATCTAAATTCAAACAATTTCTCGTAGAAAAAGCTTATTATAAGGTGACAGACTTTTTTGAAGAGGGATCTGGTATTGCTTGATTGACTTGTTTTATTAGCTTACAGACCTCTGGGCCGCAAACAAGCTTTTGTATTAGAAGGAAATTCTTTTTTAATTAATTAATTTTTAATTAGGTATTTTTTTTTTCTCATTGTATCTTATTAACATGCTTAGATTAAGTTTCATTATATGACAAAGCACCTGTTTTTCTATGTCCTTGTGATGTAATGTAAAATGTATATGTGCTAATAAAGAATTTGAATTTGAATTGAATTTGAATTTGAACAAGAAAAAAAGGTAAAACTTACATATAATGATACTAGCTGTTGTCCAACACGGCTTCCCCCGTGATTGAATTTATTTTATATGTAATAAAATCTCTTTAAAGAGCAATGAAACCTTCATCCTTAAGAATTATATTAAAACATTGAAAAAGTGTAAGCAGAGTATTGGATTTTGCAAAACCTTTTCTTAGTAAGCACCTGCGAGAAAAGAGGAACGAACGTGTCTAATTTCAACACCGTAGGCCATATAGTAATTTTGAAGACCTGTCGGGAGGGGGGCCCTAAAGGACTTCAAAAACTATATTTGCAAGACCGTTTCTAAGTGAGCTCTCCTATATGAGCATAGAGGAATCAAATCAAATCGAATGAAATCAAGGTTGGAAATATTGTAATGTTAGACAATGAAAACCTGAAACAGCTTGATTAGCCTCTATCTAAACTCATTGAACTATTACCAGGAATTGATGGTGTTATAAGACTGGTAAAAGTAAGAACAGCGAGTGGTGCAGTGTAAGCAGTCTGAGTGTCTTTCTAAAACTAAAACAAGATGTGGAAGAACAGTGAAAATCCGACAAAGATATATACAATAGCGATGAAGTTAACCACACCTGGTTGACCTTGGTGGGAGAATGTGAAGAACACAGACATCTCACTCAGAGCTGTAAACAGTTAACTACTTTAAATTGTAAAACATGTTATAAAAATGTAACAGTCGATACTCCACCCCACTCGGGCTTCGTTGGGATCGGCATTCACGGTACCCTGACCTATACTTGGGCATAGGTTCAATGTGTTGAGAAGAGTAGAACCGATTTACATACCACAGTCACTTACTTCATGCCCGTCGGAGGAAATCATGCCACTGTAAAACAGATTTAAATAAACCTAGTTGTGAGATGACGTATATTTACATTAGTTTATACTGTATAGCCTTGTCAATATCTGTAATCAGTGGCGGTTTTACCACTAGGCCGACTAGGCCCTGGCCAAGGGCCGCGGGCTGCAGGGGGGCCGCACGGAGTCCCAAATATACAGAGTATATACAGGGTTTCTATAAAATAATGGTGCGGTTTTAACATCCTGTAAAACTGTTATGAGACAAATCAAATAACTGGTGTTGGTATCCCTGTATCCGGTAGCTCAAACAGTTTTGTTCACATTAGTTAAAACAGCTGTTTTGATTGTTGTGCTATTCAAAACACTTCTTATTCAATAAATTGAGTTTTTTTCGACCAATTGAAAAAAACTATCAATGGAAATGTTTACTCGGACATGTTAGAAAACTATTGTTTTCCTCAACTTGACGACATGGAAAATGCAAACAGCCTTTATTTTCAGGAGGATGGAGCACCTCCACATTATAAAACAATTGTTCGAGATGCTTTAGATGTTAAGTTTCCAAACAGGTGGATTGGAAGAGGCGGCCCTATAGCATGGCCCCCCAGGAGCCCGGACCTGACTCCATGCGATTTTTTTCTTTGGGGTCATGTAAAAAACATAGTATTTGCTCAAAAAATTCGCAATTTTGACCACCTAAGGGAAAGAATCATTCATGCAGTTTCAACGGTAACAAAAGAAATGTTGCAAAATGTGTGGGCTGAAGTAGATTATCGTTTGGACGTCTGCAGGGCAAGGAATGGTAGCCATGTTGAGCTTTATTAGATATGTATAAAATCTTTTTAATGTAAGGTATCCAATAAAATAAATAGTTTTTTTGTACCTCTTCTCGTTATCTTTTTATTTCATAGTTAAACCGCACCATTATTTTATGGAAACCCTGTATTTTTAAGGATGTACTTGCATGGTAAAGATGAACATCAGCTTTGAGCCCTGATTTTTTAGCAGACTAATTTAGTTGAAAACCCGTAAATTCACAACACAACAGAGAGATTTTGGTGAAGTCATTGTGGCGTCTGCCGTTTTCCATGCCAATTTCGGGTGATCATCAGCTACCTGTAGGTTAAGTCACATTCATATTGGTGGCAACTCTGGGCGACGACGCGGCGGCCCCTTTGGGTTTTTATTATGACTAACTAAAGTTACCTCTCTGTGTCTAAAAAGTGCACCACTTTCCAATTGATATTCTTTTGGGTGCCAGTTTGCTATTGGTGAGACGCTGTCAAAATTCAAAATCTGGGTGACATTAAAACTAATGTTAGTTTAATTTAAAGATTTTCTAAAACCATTACCATTTTGTGTATCAAAATTGTATATAGAAATTTTGTGTACCATAAGTATCAAAATTCAGAAAGCAACACATTTATACCAATATAGTAATATTAACAAAGTAATTCAGATCAATAAGGACCCCATTGCATAACTACAGTTTGGTAAAATTGAGTACGGATAGCCATCTTGACTATTTTGATAGCCTCCCACCAACAGCAATTTGACCAACGTAACGGACATAACATCCCTAAAATACAGCGGCGCGCTTTTCACAAACGTATGAACAGAGAGTAGTGACTCCAGTTAGTTATAGCATAGATCCATTGACTGTAGATAATCAATGATAAAGCATAATGGACCCCATGCCCCACCCCCATTTAACAGCTGGATAATCCATTATCTTTTCAAGACGAGCTCGTTCTCAGAGATCAGAGTGTACACAAACAATTACACTTTACTGGTACCAGAGCATAGGATAAAAAATTAAAGACGATTTTAGCTTAATTTGATGACTTTAGATACACTCATACTTCAGTCGTTGAAGAGGAGGGGGGGAGGAGGGCCCCACAGAAAAGTTGGCCTAGGGCCCCAACCTTCGTAAATCCGCCACTGTCTGTAATAAATAACTCTGTTAAGTAGTTAGTAAAATTTTTTTTCATAAGAAAACCTTAATTTCAAACTCTTCATGGAATATTGTCTGACTGTGTGTCAACAGCTTTGCTGTGATTACATCTTGGGTATTTTTGATACTTAAAATTTAAACAAAACCAATGTCAACATACAATGCATAACAAGACACTTAACATACTTTAATCTTGAACTTCGAGAACAGAATAGGTGACAAAAATGTGTAAATATATATATGTGCATGTTACACAGTTTCAAAGGCCCTTCAAGATTAACAATTTTTAAGCAAACCGTTTGCCTGATTTCCATTGCTACAAAATTTATAGCTAAAATTCTAACATTGCCTAAGAGGTTGATTGATTTTAAATGGAATGGGTTTAATTCAATAGGGTTCATTATCAACTGATTGAAGTGTAGAGTACCGTAGATATTATGAACTCACTTAGTAAGCGTGGTGAGAGTGGTGGTGTAGGTTGTCCCACCGACGTTCAGATGGACAGGAGCCAAGTAAACGTCATCCACAACAGCGCGGGGCAAACCTCTAGCTCCCAGTGATTCTGCCATGACCTACAATACATCAAATCCACCAATATACCAGAATTTTTTAAAAAGGTCATGTAATGTAAAAAGAATTGCACAAAATACAAAAACAAACGTGATTGGGGACTTAATTGACTAATGCTGTAATATCTTAAAATTTTATTATATACGGCACCGTATATAATTATTAAACGGTATCAGTTAACTGACACATACTTTCTCCCAACAATATAAAAAAGGTGTTAAAAGGTTAAAACATTAATGTCTTGATGACTCGGTCGGATAGCCACCAGCTGAGCGGCGCTCGTTTGACCTTAAGCGCGTCTGTGACTTTTAACAACGTACTTCGTTTATCGCGAAACGAAAAATTTAATTTTCTCCGCAACCACTTGACGTAGAGCAATAATTTAAAATACTGGATTATTTAGTTTTTTGAGCTTGATTTAATGGTGATAAGAAAAATTAATTTCAAGATAACAGCTATTTTGAAAATCCAAAAAATTGATTTTTTAACCACTTTTTACTCTATAACTTTTGAACGCGCATTTTCTCGGAGATGCGGGTAGTGTCATTTTATTCAGGATTTTAATCTTAATAAACCACAAAATTTTAATCAAAATCGTTAGAGCCGTTTTAAAGAAATTTTGATTTTTCACGATTTTTGAGGGTTTTTGGGGGTAAAATACCCTTAAAAATAAAAAATTCAAAAATACCCCCCGTTGCAGCAGACCTGCGTACTCAGCGAATTTCCAAATTAGTAATATTAATTTTGACCAGATAAACCTGTAAACCAAATATCATCATAAATAGAGAAATAAATGTCTATTCTCCTTATGATAAATATAGGGAAAGAGTATGCAGGTATGCTGCCATGGTGAACACTAAAAGTAGGTTTTTAGCACAAAAAAAATTTTTCGATCATATAAAGCCATATACTAAGTTTAATCAATATCTGTCCATTGCTAAAGGAGTTTGCCTATTCTCCATATGATTAACATGGGAAAAGAGCATGCAGGTTTGCTGCCATGATAAGCAAAAAAAAAACAAGATTTTTTTACCATAAATGGATGAATCTCAACTAAATGAAGCTGAATACCAAGTTTCATCCAAAAATATTGGTTAATAAGTGAAATATTAACACATCCTTACTCTCCATAAGATTAACATTGGAGCCTCAAAATACAATGTACTGTCTTTAGACTTTTTAATATCTTGGTAACGAATGGAGATAGAGCAAAGCTTCAAAATACTAAATTGTGTGTTTTTTTGAGCTAAATCCAATGGTCAAAATAAAAATTTAAAATTCTTAAAATTTACATATGAAAAATGCAAAAAACCCATTTTTGGGGTACAAAACCCCCCAAAACAACCCCTTCCGGTAGGTCGATATGTCTGGTTTACGAACTCGTCCGAATAAAAGTACGATTACACATCTCTACCAAATTTGGTCTCGATCGGACCATTTTTACGAGAGTTATCGTGTCTAGGGACACATATATACATATATATATATATATATATATATATATACAGGGTGTCCAAAAAAAACGTTTACAGACTTTGGGATGTGATTCCTGATACAAAAGTAAAGAAAAAAGTTCCTATGAAGGTATGTCCGAAAATGCATATTTACCCAGATATCCGCAATTTTGTTTTTTCCACTTAATAATTTTTATTTCGGTGACGGATTGATCTAGGAACTTCATATTTGGCATGGATCTTTATAATACTAATGTCCATTTCCACAATAAAAATTATTTTTTTCCGATGCATATTTTCAAAATGGCGGCCATTTTAAATTTTTAAACTCAAATATCTCAAAATAGGTAAAATTTATAAAAATATTACAAGACACAAAAAAGTTGACAAATTAAATTATCTAAACAGTGATACCAAGTTTGTAAGGAACCGGCAACAAATAACGGAGTTATTGTGGTTTTTCTGCAGAAAAACACTGATTTTCCACTATGATTACAGTACACTCTCGTTCATCGGACTCGGCAATATCGGAACTCCGCTTCATCGGAACTGAAAATCTGGATATTATTAATATTTTTTTCTTACGAAATAAATAAATTTTCCGTTTTAGCGCCTTCAATTTCCATTCGTTCTATCCGCACAACAGTGAAGTATCACATTTTGCGTCTAACGTCATCAGGCGTTTTTCATAATCTGTACGTATCGATGTGATTTACGAGGCCGTGGAGTATTCGCACAAAAATAGAAAGAGGAAGGGGGCAGGAAGTGAACATTCGTTTCGAACGCTTCCCAAACTGTCATTCAGTCTGTCTCGCGTAGCGACTGCACCTGTGTTACGTGGAAGTCAGTTGACTGCTGGAATATGAGTGGAATATAAGTATGGAAAATGAGAATAACGATTTTTGATCTCTATTTCCTGCGTTGTTTTTATTCCTATAGGTTCATTTGTTACCATGTTCAAAGTTTAAGTGCCTTATTTTCATAAAATTTCTAGTGTTGCCTTATAAACAAGAGTGAATACAATCACGATAGGTCACCGTACGGGCGGAAATGATGACTCACAACGGCCTCCGCTTCATCGGAATTTTTTGACATCCGAACCGGCCGTCCGCCACATTAGTTCCGATGAACGAGAGTGTACTGTAATGCCAATTTAGGTTATTTTAAGAGAAAAATCTTAATAACTCCGTTATTTGTTAGCGGATCCTTACAAACTTGGTTTTGTTGTTTAGATAATTTAATTTGTCAACTTTTTTGTGTCTTGTAATATTTTTATAAATTTTACCGTTTTTGAGATATTTGAGTTTAAAAATTTAAAATGGCCGCCATTTTGAAAATATGCATCGGAAAAAAATAATTTTTATTGTGGAAATGGACATTAGTATTATAAAGATCCATGCCAAATATGAAGTACCTAGATCAATCCGTCACCGAAATAAAAATTATTAAGTGGAAAAAACAAAATGGCGGATATCTGGGTAAATATGCATTTTCGGATATACCTTCATAGGAACTTTTTTCTTTACTTTTGTATCAGGAATCACATCCCAAAGTCTGTAAAGGTTTTTTTTGGACACCCTGTATATATATATATATATATATATATATTTATATATTTAATGACTATAATTTTTGGTCTCTGGGCACCTCAAAACGAAAAAGTAACATGCTCCCGGGCTTAGGTCTTACCATGAGACCTACGGTAATAGCATTGACTATGTACACTACCGTGAATAGACCTCTCATCCAATGCATTTAGTTTGAGGCAAAAATTTTTAAGTTTCGTGTTCGCCGGCACCAGAGTCGCTGTCATCGATGTTATTATTATTTAGCTGAATTTACAGTGCTGCAAAAACATTTATCACAACATAAACAAAAATCTCCATTATAAAATGTTTAATCCTTGATTGAGAATAGTGGTAACACTGACTTGCCTATCATATGACCCTTGTACTTCCATGTACGCCCGCGCGAGATTACACCACCGTCAATATGTTTCAAACACACCTATGCTATGAGAAGTCTACTCACGGCAGTGTACATAGTCAATGGTAATAGCTTATTCCCTATGAGAAATTCGCTAAAATGAAAAAAAAACACCTGGAATTATCGTGATTTTGGACCTACATACCAAATTTCACCAAAATTGGACCATTGGGGCATTCTCTAGCTCTGTTTGCATCCAGACACACGGACACACACACAGACATCACTCTGAAAACCACTTTTTTGGACTCAGGGGGCACCAAAATGGATAAATCCACAAACAACTCAAATTTGAAAATTTTGACGAAAACAATACTTTTTCCATATACTATGTTAAGGGGGAGAAAGTAAAAATTAAAGCAATATTGCAGTGGTACAAATTATCATTAAATCAACTCTAAGCATATTGGGTAAATATGTGTGCGGTGCGGGAAGACAAAATGTCCAAAATGTCTACTTTTAGATGATCTTAAATAATATTTAAAGAGTTTTCTCAGGTCTCAGGACTCTGAGTGGCGTGATGGTTTGCCCGATGTAGTCTTTAGTGCAGTGCTTGCATGTTAGCTGGTAAATAACATTACTTGTATTACAGTTCATATTGCCTTTGATGGGATAGGTCTTTCCTGTTGTATTGCTTTTGAATGAGTCAGAGTCAAAAATAGTTTTTTGCAGGGTTGACATGCATTCATTTTTGTTCTGTCAGAGCCATCTTATCTTTTTACCTCATCAATTTAATTAAATTTGGGTTTAGACAAAATATTTTCTAGATTGGGAGGTTTTATAATAACTTTAGGGATTTTTGAAAATAAATTTTGAGTATCTGGGGAGTTATGGCAATAAATACAAAAACGTAAAGAAGGTCACATCCCATGTTAAAAATTGGAAAACCATTTTTTTTGCTAGGAGCGCTGTAAACTGAACTTGAGCACTCCAAATAGAGATAGCGCCAGAGGAATAGGACTAAGCATGGTTTGAGAGAGAGGGAGATATTACATTTCTTATTTAGTATTGTGTCTTTAAAACACAATTTAAAACAATATTAGTTACTTAGCATATTTGGTATCATTCAAAAGCTTTTTTTTCAAGACGAATCGTTATTTTCAGTTATTCAATCCTTTTATTGTTAAGACTGTGTCGTGCGGGCTTTCAAACTTTAATGTTATTCTAATGAAGATATTTTATTGAATCATAGGCCTATGTTTACAAAAATAAACTGAGTTATAAACGTTGTCATGGTATCCTGCTATTTTAAAATTTGTTTACTTGGGTTCCAAAATGAGCACCGCACTAAAGTAGGCGGACGGAAAAGTGATCCTACCTAAATTGTGAGAATTGGTCCAGTAATGGAAAACTGTCATAGGTTATGTGAGAGCAGTGTGAGGACGACAGAGATTCCTTGCTGGTGACCAGCTGCCATAATGTAATCTGACTGATAGCTTATTGTCTCGTGCACGCTCTCATGGTCGAGTGCGCTACTACGTCAACAGAAACTTTCTTAATAATTTCTTCCATAAGATGTGACCTTCTTTAAACGTTTTTGTACTCATTGGTTCTGGAGAACTCCCAGAAGCTGTTGTTTCTAAATTCAAGCAATTATTCTCAGTCTTTGGTGTAGGGCCTATAACTTATGCCTTCATTCACACTGTTAGAAATGGCTCACAGAACAAAACTTTTGGAAGGTCCTACTGTAGGCTAGTATGCTTGGGTGAAACCATTAGTTGTAAAAACAAGCAGCCTCGGCCTATGTCCAATAAGAGTTGGCTTCAACAATAGGATTCACTGGATAAATCAGCACATCCCTGATAAAACCGGGCATGACCCAAATTGAGGAAAACAATTTTATTAAGGTCTAGTTTCTGTTGCAAATGTGTGGACCTCTCAATCAACCAAATTATAGTTGAAACTTACGATAAATTTACGATTAAGGCCTGAAAGCATTGTTAATTTAACTACTTACCAATAAATAGGTAAGTTAGGCCTATAAAATAATACTCAAATGGGTAACATACAGGACGAACAATAAATTGATGCTAGAAACGCGGTTTAAACTTATCAATACGTTTTACAGTAAGACTTGACTTGAGATTACGCGGAACAGTATTATGAACTAAACTTAAATGTTTACAATATGATTAAAAATCAATCTTCACTTGAATAATGGATATCGGAATCGCTTTATCACAACAGTAAGGGAAACAACCTACCGTAGATAGATAAAGAATCGCCAAGCCAAGCCACAAGTCTATAGTCAAGAAGCCAATAGGGATGTGCACTGCAATCTGCAATGCATCGATGGATGGCCGATGGCCGATGTTTTCGAAACATCGATGTTTTCCTTTCGATGTTCGATGTTTTTGCCATCGATGGTGAGTTACCGATGTTTATCGTACATCGATGTTTTACATCGATGTTTTTCAAAATTTGCAATAGTACACGATGTTTGTTTTCTGTTTGATATTTCTAGTCGTAGAAACGAATAAAATTGTTAGTTTTATTTTTACCAAGTTTGAAAAAAACCCTACTATCAAAATAAAAACTATATAATTTTGTTATTACACTACCAGAGTGGAGATTCTCCTAGGACGCGACTGTATTACTGGCATTGACTTTAGATCAATAGTCAATGGTACGATGCTCAGCGATCAAGTGAGAGGTGAGTTATGATATAACAAACAAAAGTCAGTCTGTTACAAAAGCCCGTAACAGATTAGAGGGTAAAATGATTTCAAAAGTGGTATCTCTTCACTCAGTTGACATTGACGATACCCTGTGGAACTGGGAGAGAGAGTAGGCAGCAATAAGTTAATCCATTCATTGTAATTTGTAACCATTAAAACTGACAAAATAAATATATTTTTAATAAAGTTTGATTTAAATTTGTTGTGTGTCATTGTGATTATGTATCCTTTTATACAAAAATACGGAATTTTAACTAAAATATTGATGTTTTTATCCGAACAAAAATTCGGGATTTTCATAAAAACATCGATGTTTAGGTTCGATGTTCATCGATGTTTAGGGGTCGATGTTTTCCACACATCGATGTTTTGGTTCGATGTTAACATCGATGGTCAACCGATGTTTTTCTATCGATGCTCTTCCCTAGAAGTAGTGATGGCAAAATAAAATCGATTTTTGGGTAAAATCGATTTTTACTATTCGATACATCGATTTTTTGACATCGATTTTTCCAAAACGATATTTTTCTGAGATCGATTTTTCCCCTAAAAATATCGATTTTAAAATCGGTTTGGTAAAAGACAAAGCGTTGCGGTTTTTACTTATTTAAAACAGTATATTTTAAGATCCTAACCTTAGTTTGGATTAAAAATTTCAAAATATTTTGCATTACAACCCATTTTCACAGTCAAATAACTTAGTACAGTATTAGTATTGGCTGTATCGTTGGTGCAAGTAGGCCTTCTCTAGTACCGGTAACAGACAAGTTAGGCCTACTAGAAATGGACGTGATTGTTGCGCTGAGTCAAGGCCCGTAGAGGAAGAAGCATAACTTCTTCATAAGGTTAGCTGAAAAGCTATTTTTGTGTTCCGGATATGAATCGTCAAAACTAAAACGGAAGTCAAGTTACGTTATAATATTTACCATTACGCAGCTGATGGAAAAGAGAATAAAGCAGTCTTGCCACGGGTACGATATTTATCGTAACGACACCATATTACTCTATTTTACATTTGGATTATTAGTTAATAACAAACCATTAGATGATGACCAAATTAACAATTATCACTCAAGTTAAACAGATTCCATAAATTCTACCCTAGTTTGCTTTGAAATTCCTTATTTTAGCAATAATTGAGACAAAGAATCTACAGCGCAAACGAGAATGATTATTGTTTCATGCATCGTTGACAACACTTGCAGGTAATAAAGAGTAAAATGTTGGTTTTAAACACTTTTTTAACCAACAAAACCTCTGTGGCGACATCAGAAAGTGACACCATTGCTCTTATGGTATGTAGCTCACCTCGCCCTGGCTTACAGTCATCTTGGCTCTGAGTAGCTACAGCACGCATTTCGCACCGGCAAAAATATCATGTAAGTAAACGATATGTACTCTATCATACCCTCTTTTACAAATCAGTTAAAAATACTGTTTATCCTTTTATTTTGTTAGAATTTTCTACTATTAAAATGTAATTGAAACATTAAGGCTTGTTTACTAAAGGTTGGACGGTTAAGTTTCTGTTTAAAATCGGCAACTAACAATATTAAAATCATTTTTGTTAATTTATATAAAATAAAATATTTTAATAGTCCTTGAATGAAGTTAAAACGTGCTTAAACTTCCGACTCCATTGACCTTATATGAATTTGTGTTGATCTAGCTTTCCAATAAATGTCGATTCTATAGTTAAAATAAACCAAAACTGCGTTAAAAATACATTCAAGGCTTGCGATATTATACGCAACATCAGTCATAAAGCTTTTGAAGCAATTTAAATAATTTGGTTTTAGTCTACGATCTAATATACCTTCTTAATAAACAGATAATTATTTATTTTCGCAATTCTATTCTATTTTATTTTAAACCAAATGATATGGTGTATTATTTACATGTACGTAGGATATTAGTCATTGATTTTATATAAAAATTCAATGATATAATCAAAGGTGTGACTATTGACTATAAATAGTATTAGTTTTAATGTTTGTTGGTTATTATTTTTTCTGGTACAACTTACTATATATTCAATTTCATAGCGTCGATAAAAAAATCGATTTTCTTAAAACATCGATTTTTTGTCCACGATTTTTTATCGAAATCGATTTTACTCTTTCGATACATCGATATATTGAAAATCGATTTTTCAAGAAATTTTGCCATCACTACCTAGAAGCCAAGCGATTAAGCGAAGCAGAGGAAGCCGGGTAGGCGGGAAGAACCCAAGGTGACTGTAGGCCAGGGCCAGGTGAGCCGCATCCCATGAGAGCAATGGTGTCACTTTCTGCGACATCCATGGATGTCGCCTACCGGCAAGTGTTGCCAACAAAACAGCAAACAACAATCGTTCTCGTTTGTGTTGGGAATTTTTTGTCTTAACAATTACTAAGGTAAGGAATTTCAAGGCAAAATAGGGTAGAATTTATGGTTTTAGATTTACCTTGATTGATAATTTGTAATTTGGTCATTACCTAATGGTTTGTTATCAACTAATAATCCAAATTTAAAATAGAGTAATATGGTGTCGTTTAGATAAATATCGTACCCATGGCAAGACTGCTTCATTCTCTTTTTCAATCAGCTGTGTAATGGTAAATATTATAACGTAACCTTGACTTCCGTTTTAGTATAGACGTTTCATATCCGGAACACAAAAAAAGCTATTCGGCTGACCTGGGAAGAAGTTATGCTTCTTCCTTTACAGACCTTGTTAGAATGTAACCACCTTGGTTCTTCCCAAGGTCTGTAAAGGAAGAAGCATAACTTCTTCCCAGGTCAGCCGAATAGCTTTTTTTTGTGTTCCGGATATGAAACGTCTAAACTAAAACGGAAGTCAAGGTTACGTTATAATATTTACCATTACACAGCTGATTGAAAAAGAGAATGAAGCAGTCTTGCCATGGGTACGATATTTATCTAAACGACACCATATTACTCTATTTTAAATTTGGATTATTAGTTGATAACAAACCATTAGGTAATGACCAAATTACAAATTATCAATCAAGGTAAATCTAAAACCATAAATTCTACCCTATTTTGCCTTGAAATTCCTTACCTTAGTAATTGTTAAGACAAAAAATTCCCAACACAAACGAGAACGATTGTTGTTGTTGTTTGCTGTTTTGTTGGCAACACTTGCCGGTAGGCGACCTCCATGGATGTCGCAGAAAGTGACACCATTGCTCTCATGGGATGCGGCTCACCTGGCCCTGGCCTACAGTCACCTTGCTTGGGTGTCACTTTCTGCGACATCCGTGGATGTCACCACAGAGGTTTTGTCTGTTACAAAAACAAAAGTGTTAAAAATTCAACATTTTACTCTTTGTTACCTGCAAGTGTTGCCAACCCTGCAGGAAACAACAATCGTTCTCGTTTGTTTGGAGATTTTTTGTCTCAACTATTACTAAAATTAGGAATTTCAAAGTAATCTATTGTAAAATTTATCATCGTATATGTGCCTTGAATGATAATTTTTAATTTTACAACTATCTGATGGTTTGTTATTAACATATAATTAAAATATAAAGTAAATTAATATGGTGTCATTACGATAAATATCGTAGCCATATCAACACTGCTTTGTTCGCTTATTCAGTCAGCTGTGTAAAGGTAAATATTATAACTTACTTGACTTCCGTTTTACTTTTAACGCTTCGTATCCGGAACACAAAACAGCTATTCCGCAGACCTTAGGAAGCAGTTGTGCTTTTCCTCTATCGACCTTGGTGTCCCAGACACTTCCTGCTTCCTGCTAAAGGCCTTTTCACACCCAAGGTCTGTAAACACTGTATTTACACTTATACTGTAATTATTTACAAGACGGTCTCGGATTAGGCCTGATGATGACCGGTGTGACTGGTCGAAATCGATCGCCATTATAAGATCTTTTATATATATATACCGTCTTGTAAACAATTACAGTATAAGCATTGACTAAGGATACAAATTTGTATCCTTAGTCAATGGTATAAGTGTAAAAATATATCGAGTAGTGTTGGAAGACGTTTTATTATTTCAACCTGAAAAAATATAATGGCATCATATCAAATTTAAAATTTCTATAACATGAGTAAAAAAAGTTATTAAACATAACATATTTCCCAATACACGGGCCCGTCCGCGGGCAATCTTCGCTGCGCCCCCCCCTCCCGCACCACGGGTTCTGCGGGCCCCTCTGTTACGCCCCTGAGCACCTGCCCGCAGTCATGCGCGAGCAAGTGGACGTCTTGGAACGTCGCTGGGTGGTGTAGGGGTGCGTCTGCGGCGTCCGCGGACGCCGCAGTCTCCGCGGTAAGTTGCTCCACAAAAAAAGTTTGATGTCCCGGAATGCAAATAACAATTGTTACTGCCAAGTAGTGCGTGGTTATTTCTGCAGGGTATCATAGCAAATATGCACGTAATAACGACAAAGTGATATTACACGTTGCAACTAAAATTGAATTTTCTCATAGCGACTACAAAAAGGCGGAAAATCGAAAGTTTAAATATTTTATTAGCACCGACACATTTCGTTATCATATACAATATCATAGTCACTAAACTGTGATTGCTATTATAGACAGTTTCGTTTTTACTTAATTGTTAAACTGATTTTTGATATCTTAAACTCTCGATAGCTCAGAAAATTTCAGTTTCTCGATAGCGCCGACAGTAATAATGAACGGTAGGAAAAATAACGAATTTTTTAACGACTCGTTCATTATCTAAAAATCAATTGTAGTAAACAATAAGTTACTCAATGTTCATTGTGTGGATATAATCCAAATTAGGGATGTTTGTTGTGCTGACTGCTGAGGATTCATAGTAGATTAATGAGAAATTTTTTGCTTTTATTTTTACACGTTTTCTAATCTATTACATAGGAAAAAATAATTTACTAAACGTTTGGTATAAATGCTTGTGGGGTTACAGACTTATTAAAAGTATTTTTGAGAAAATTGACGCTAAAATTCTGTAAATAGTTGTGGATTAGATATAGTTACAAACGTTAGAGGGAAAAACGGGATTTTCAAGCTCAACCAATAGGTTTATGATCTGTTATGATTTTGTTTGAGTCGGTTAGATTATCTTAATCTACTGTAAATAGCATTCTCGTCAGTTTCGTCATATTTAAATTGTATACTCATTTCATTTCAGTTCATCTTACGCATCAAAATCCCATAAAACCTCCTGAGTAAACTTTCCCCGCTTTTCCCAGCAAGCCCCATAAATTCCCCAAAACGCGTTAAAATACTACCTTTATGTACCTCTGTGGTGGCCTCAGAACTCATGGCAAGGAAGTCGTTCAAAAGAACTATTCTATAAACAATATCTGATCAATCCGAACGATTCTGTAAATAACCCTATGATACAAATTAGATTTTAGTGGCTATGTGGAGTAGTTACTTAGTAGGATTCATGAAAATAGTCCGATGAGAGTCGACACATTGTTTTCAAATTTATTCTGAAACACATTTTTATACTATACTAGATAGCAGCTCTTCATAAAAGACGGATAACTTTTATATGATGATTTTCCA
Organism: Neoaliturus tenellus; assembly: GCA_030545055.2. Classification (NCBI taxonomy): domain Eukaryota; kingdom Metazoa; phylum Arthropoda; class Insecta; order Hemiptera; family Cicadellidae; genus Neoaliturus; species Neoaliturus tenellus. The sequence continues at coordinate 178,713,537 of CM061534.1, read as the reverse complement.
AAAGAGGTGTAATGATTTAAACGTTTCAGTTGTAAAAAAATCTATGAAAACCAGAACAACATAAATTAAAACTAAAAATTTGCCATTACTTCAGCAATGAGAACAGTTATACAGTATAACAATAATAGTTCATTCTTAGATGTGGTTTTAAAATGTAGTCAAGGAATTACAAACTCCAGAGGTAAAGGGACATATTTTAAAGAATATTTCAGTTCATCCCATTCCAGTTGGCTTTCCTATTGGTATTATCTAAGGTACTGGTATTAAAAATGTTTTTGTCTTAAATTTTTTATTTATTTAACTTTACAATATGTTCTAAACCAATAAGTAAATATCATACGAGAAAGAGTAAGTAACAGTGAAACCTGAACTAGCCGCTAACCGAAAAGTTAACAACAATTAATTAATTTATATTCAATCTTTATATCTAAAAGGGAAGTCCAAAATTAAAGATCTTTTTAGCCTGTATACAAAATTCGTATTGTCGAGCAGATTTAGCGCCAGATGATTCGGATGGTCTTCCGATTCTGTAATATAATTTTCGCTTAATCTTGAGATTTCTTCTTTTATTGTAGCTACCTTTAAGTCATCATGTAGGGCTCTGTTGGAGACGTACCAAGGTGCGTTAGCAATTTAACGTAACAATTTTGATTGATACCTTTGAATAATTTCAATGTTGGAAACACTCACAGAACCCCGAAGCTGTACACCGTATGTCCAGATTGGGTTTAAAATAGTTTTATACAGAAGTATTTTATTTTCCAAACTAAGTTTTGATTTTGATCCTATGAGCCAATTCATTCTATTAGTTTTCAAATTAAGTTGTTGTCTTTTATACCAAATGTGGGTTTTCCAAGTTAATTTACTGTCTACTAAGTAAACGTGTTGCTCGAAATCGAGCAATTTATTTTAATACAATACAAATGTTACTTTTAGCTCTAAATCAATGACATAAGACCAAGCCAATATTGTGAATCTCTTTAATCACCAAAAACTATGTATTTACAGCTGATTATTAACAGATGTTTAAAATGCTTGATTGAATCCCAATGTTATTTAAATGGGAAATTTTGAGATTTCAATGGTGGATAGCGCCTTTATTTTCAATCCAATTCTTATCAGTTTTTGGCGGAAACAACTACAGGCCAAGCCCTATCCAACGACACCAAAAACTTGAAAATCGGTTGAAAACTGTAGGAGGAGTTCTCAAGACAAAAAAACCCTTAGCGTATTAAATAAGTATAGATATGAATGCCTAAATCTTTGATTTCTGAAATTTCAGAAAGTTGAAGACAAATAATCATTTGATTGTCCTGATTTGCAGAGTGGGCCGGGAATCGTGGAGACGCTGGAACGCATCGGACTGGAGCAGCTGTTGGCTACGACGACTGCCCCAACCGCATCGACAGACTCTGGGACCCTGGGAGTGCCCGCGGCGCCGGGTAGTGGGGCTGTTACAATTAAACATTTAGCAGAGTAAATGATAAACATTTCTAGATACAACCGGCATTTTATTATTCAAATCACAATTAAAAAATTAACATAACAACTACTAGAACCATCCACACAACAACTAACAATGTAAACAAAAGATCATATGATTAAAAATTAATTACAGTAAGTAAAGCAGCAGTTTTGTTCCAATGTTACAGATCAATAGAAATTTCATATATTCAACAGGGGCCCTGGCGTCGCGGCTGTCGCAGGTGACCCCCACCACGCCGCGGACCAGACAGCCCCGTCAGAGGGCCGACTTGGGCACGGTACCGGGCCAGACCACCAACTCGCCCGGGACGTCCACGCTCGGAACTCTCAGCTCTATGCTGTTCGGCCGCAAGGGGGGACTGCTGTAGGCCGGGGGCCGACTGAGTCAAGGCACTCACTTGTGATTGGTTTTGGTAGCTTTGATTTGCTAATCTAATAGCAAGAATTTATATTCAAAATTTCCATTTTTTTTGTTAATTTTATTGTGTGTTTTATAAAAATTGAATCAAAGTTTTTTTATTTTATTGTGGCCAATTAATCCATAAAGTGCCTTGACTTAAGTATCAGGTTATAACCTAAAGAGTTGTGAACAGCACTGCAAGTTTCCTAGAAGTAATTTTTTACTCGACCAGTGTTTTTTAAAATGATTTCTATTTATTCATCTGAGTGAATTTTACAATCTTTCATGTTGAATTTCCATTATACTCTTATCATTCCAGGCCGATGTCGCCTACTCATTTTTACGGAGGGACAAATATGCTAGTTTTTGTAAAATTTCCAAGATTCTTTTGGGATTACATTATTTTTGAAGAAATAAGTTTGTATTTTTCAGCAGTAGTACTGAATTTTTCATCAATTTTGTTGCACTTATTATTTATTTAAAGAATCAATACTACACTATAACATTCCCAATCTGATCTAGGGCTCATGCAGTGCTGTCCTGCTTCGGTTTCTTAGCTAGGCTGTGTCTCACTGTTAGGTTTGAAGTGTAATATTTTTTGTAGTTGTAAGTTGTAGTCGATAAGCGTTATTTGTCTAATTTATGAACTCATTACTATTAGAATTATAATTATTTATTGTTGCGCAATTCCTGGGCTCTAGACGATGAAAGCTATGAAAACAAATGAGCAAATATTAAATCTTTTTTAAACTGTAGGAAACTAGACTTGACAAATAAGTTATAGTATGTCATACTTATTTATTTTTGTTTTTTATATTTTTTATCTATAACAAAATGCGGTAAATATCCATAGATTTAAAATATTTTGCACAAAAAAGGTCTTCTTTGTCAATACAAAATCATTAATGAATACCAAATCATTAATCAGTGCATTTACCATTTTACTTTTTTCCAAGAGTGTGCAATGCCAAACGAGAAAGCTTCCTCTTAAAAGTAGTTATAAATCGCAATACTTATTTACCTTGTAATTTTCTAGTCATTTTGATTTTTTTTATACAGTATTAAGAATAATTTTAATGCAAACATCCTAAACGTAAAATGTCGTGCCTTTCAGCATCAGTATTAAACGGTGACTATTTTTTACGTTTTCAATTGTTTGGCAAAAGTCCGGAAGCCGCAATATTATTTTTAGCCAAACAGTTGTTGAGTGAATTGTTACAAGTGGTGCGACACTAGTGTACATAGTGTGTAAATAGTCGGACCGATTGTTGCTGCTCCGCCTGCACTGACAATGTCGTTCACTGGCGCTTGTGCCGATCTTTGCAGATCGCGCATTGAAGTGTCAGCTGAATTCTGTACATTGCCTGTAAATATTGTTAACTGGTCAGGCCTATACAAGTATTATTTTATTTTAATTATTTTCCTATCGGTTATATTTCGGTGCTCATTTTTGTTATAGTCCTTTTTTTGTGAAATAAGTTTTATTTTCTACATTAAAATTATTGTTTAGTCAAATTTTGCAAATTAATGATTATTGAAACCCTTAGCTGAAGGTATTTTTTAATTAATTTTATGCCACATAAATTTGTAATTGATTACTCAGATTACTTGCATCTGTTATACCGATGTCATTGTTATTTATTAGTAAGAATATTACCTATACATTATAAGTTGTTTCAACTCTAATATGTATTGTTCTATAACACAAGATGGAACTGACTGCTGAAGTTTGAGGCAGGTCAAATAACCCTCTAAAAAATTAAAACTTTATTTACTATTCCTCAGAAAGTTGTTGCAATATACAGAATTAAAAGCAAACATTTGCCTTTATTTTATTTTTTAATTCATTAAGTATTATCTTAATCTCAGTTATAAATGTCTAAAATAATAAATACCTCAAATATTTTAACAAATGTTTGTTATGTGTTTTGAATTATGATGTCTGTTAAGTTTCTTTTGGTTTTGTTGCCAAAGCCAAAGAGAAGCAATTGACTGAGGCTTTGAGAGTTGCACAAACTTGCCTGGTCCCGCTTGCATTACACTGGTTAAACGGTTATTTTTTAATTAAACCACTATTGTAAGTATATGTTTGTTTCAATCACCTCCTCTTCACTTTTTATAGACTGTGAATACATCTCCTTCGTTTAATTTTATAGACTGTGTTTAAAAAAGTCTCTTCCCCTCCCAATTTAATTTCTTCATTTGTTAAAGTAAATAAATATCCTTTGGGGAGTGATAAAACTCAACAAAAATCGTCTATTGACATTATCAACTGTTTTGTGTCATGCCAGGTGAGAGGCCCACCAGGGTTCAGAAGAAAATCTTAAATTTAAACATAGGACAATGCCGCACTCTAGACTTCAAATGGACGACCCAGACGGAAATGGTAGGAATGAGTTCGGTTTTTACTCGAGTTGACTTGATGCATTGGCACAAGTCAGCAAATTTTAGACAATTTCATGTCCGACTCAAGTTGAATTTTCAACTACCGTGTCTGTTTTTAGCGAGTCAGCGGAATCAATGTAAAACCTTACGGGTAACAAGAACAAGTCAGTTAAAATCTTCATTCTCTGAACTTGTTCAGTTCTGACTCATGTAAAGAGATGAGTTAATGCATAACTCGAGTTGACTTTATGCTACACAAATGATGGGTTTCCCTGTCTTCAAGTCTTGGGTAAGAAAAGTAAAGAACCAATTTATTTATCCGTCACAGGTGATTAATTTATTCAACCGAGGCCAACTACACACCAGGACAGAGTGTTCAGAGAGAGATGGAAGTGGTGTTCCAGTTGATCCGTGTTGCCAAAAGCGGGTGATTAACCCAATTTTCGGGGTTTGTTTATTTCAGGGGATTTCCAGGTAATTATTAGGGGAGTTGCATCAACATCGCACCATTTCAGATCAGCTGGTGCACTAGTAGTGTGACGTTTTAACACGAGTGGTGAAGGGCATTCCGGCCTGGTGTGTAGTTGGCCTTGATCGGACACCATACACTGGATCTTGTTTACTGTAAACAGACAGTTAAACTAAAAATTGTCAATATGGGTTGGATAAAAATAAGCATTTCATGCCAGAAAGGGGTGGGCTAATCTGATCAATGGAGTTAACGTAACCGGTTATGAAGAGCGAGTGTGACCATACAAATTGCGGTTATGACAGCCTCATAAAGGATGAACAGTGAGATTTGACAGTTGAGCAGTGACAGTTGAGATAAAGGATGGTGAGGTAAACAAACCAGTTAGCTGTATTCTGAACCCCTCTGAATATGTTACAATATGCAACCTGTCAAACAACTGAACTCAAACACGACTGCAATGCATGACAATGCGGAAACAAAGATTAAGTAAAGAATTTATTGGGAATAAGGCATATAGAAAATACATTCATAACTAAGAATAATTGTATTTCAATATGTTCAATCACACAAGTTAAGTATACTAATATAGTGAATACTATAACATAATAAAAGAAATGTTTGTTCAAGGAAAAAACTCATAATGACACAAATCATCAGAATTCAAGTTTACAACATTATTTTTTTACCAACTTAAATTGTAATTTTTCAAACAAAACCTTCACTAACCTAGTACAACATTACTCAAAATTATTGTATGTGTAAGGCAACAAAAACTATTACTGGTAAAGCCGCGTCCGCACTGGCCGAACATGTTCGCCGAACAAAGTTCTTCCGAACATTTGTTTGTTCGTTGCTAACCTTTTAGAATGTAAATCATATGGCCGGTTAATTGTTCGTAAAGAATGTTGGTTGATATTTGTGTTCGCCGAACAAGTTCGCCACGAATGTTCGCCCAGTGCGGACGCGGCTTAAGAGTTACACAAACTTCAACATTAATTTACAGATGGATACAAACTTAAAATTTGTTCTCAAAACAAAACAACAAAAGATTTATAAACAGAAGTTATAAAAAGTATAAAAATGGATAAGAAGGAATTGTTTCAGATGTTTTCTACATATTTGTAATCTAGTACATGCTTTGAATCAAGTACAATTTTATCGGTATCACATGATTCAATATATTTTATTGTACCTAATAGCTGCCTAACATTTTTGCTGTCTTTTTGTTTCAAATTATAAATTTTACTTTGATCAAATGTAGAGGTGTGCGAATATTTCAACTCTGAATAATTTTGCATTGAATATCGCGATATTCAATTTGATTTAAAGTTTCAGAAAATATTGTACACACGATGGACTTTCCTGGTAACCGGACATCACATTACTTTACACGAGTGAACAGATATGTGTTGTAGTCATTTTCCTTGTGTGTTCTGACTGCAGCTATCAGTTGGTAGCCCATGTCTAACAGTTGTTTGGTGAAATGTACTAGACAGGGATTGAAATATCTGAGTCTAGGAAGTTTGTCATAAGAATTGCTAAAGTCGTAATGAACACTATGTATACCAACAGTTCTAGGCTTTAGATTTTTATAATGTGGCAGAGGCTCCTGCAGTGACAACTCAGCTGATGAGTACAGACTTATACCTGCTCTGTAACCACCACAATATGTAGCCATAACCACGACCTCGCTGCCACCTCCAGTTTCCCCCTCTCCCTGTCTAATCGCTGCACCCTCCCCACCACCTCGCCCCTGTTCTCCCTGTCTAATCGCTGCACCCTCCCCACCACCTCGCCCCTGTTCTGCCTGTCTAATCGCTGCACCCTCCCCACCACCCTGCCCCTGTTCCTTCATGGCTTTGTTCCTCTCGAATGTTTCTCCCTTCTCCTGTCCTGTCACTGCCTCCTCTTCGCCCTCCAGTTCCTCATTATCTCTGTCCCTCTTTCCAGTTTTTCTTCTTCTTCTTCTCCGTCTCACATTATCCTCTTCTGTCTCACTCTCCTCATCAATCTGGTCTTGGTTTGTCAGGACAGCCAACATTGCTGAAACATAGACTGTTCACTTTTCATTTCATTTCATAATATCTTTATTCACAAAAGTACAAGTGTACAAGAATGGCGTCAAAGTACAATACAAAATTGCAATAATTGCACTATGAATAAAACATAGTTGGCTAGTGTAGATAAAACAAATAAAAATCCTTATATTATTACAGAATTATAAAAACGTTTATTATTTATTTCTTTTTTTTTCAACTGAAAAACAATGAAAAGTGGAGTGAAAGAGAGATAAAAAGTCGTTAGGCCTATCTACCCTATGTATTATTAAAGAATTCTTCCAATGAGTATAAAGCTTTTGTAATCAGAAAATGTTTAAGTTTCTTTTTAAAAATTTTTAAGTTGTCTATTTCCTTCAATTCTACTGGCAAATAATTAAAAAATTTTATTCCTGCATAAATTGGTTTTTTCTTTAATAATTCCAACCGATGCCTGTCAAAAGCCAGAAGATTGTTATTTCTAGTATTATAATTATGTGAGGTCCCTAATACTGGCAGTTGTTCCAGATTTATTTTAACGTGCAATATTAGTTGATAAATGTATAGCCCATGGACAGTTAAAAATCCCAGAGACTGAAAATGATCTTGCACGGAATCCAGGTAGCCTAATCTCAATATTATCCTAATAGCTTTTTTTTGCAAAAATAGAATTTGATTTAAATTGTTTGCAGAAGTTGCACCATATAAACATAAGCCAAAGGCTATATGTGATTCTATGAAAGCAAAGTAAATTTGTTTTAGTGTTTCAATGCTAGTTAGTTTGACCATTTGCCTCAGAGCGTATAAACCAGAGGATATCTTTGAAATAACAAGGTGGACATGTTCATTCCAGTTTAATTGTTTATCAATGGTCAGACCTAAAAATTTGAAAGCATTCACTTCTTCTAATAAGTTAGTATCCATAAAAATGTTATAATTTTTATTTGAAGGATTTTGGAACTCGAAAACTGAATGTATTTAGTTTTCTGGGGATTAGGAAGCAGATTGATGTCTTGCAAGAATTGTGAGGTTTGAGATAAGTTAATGTAAGAGGTTATTTCAACCTCTGGCACTGATTTACCTGCAATTTTAAAATTTAAGTCATCTGCATATAGGCATACTTTATTGGGGGTATCCACCATATTTGGTAACCCTGTCAAGTAAACTAAAAACAATAAAGGACCCAGGATAGAACCTTGGGGGACTCCATATTTAATTATGTTTGTGTTTGACTTTGCTGAGGTTAGACAGTTAAAATTGTTAGTATTGGTGATATCTACAAGCTGCTTTCTGCCAATAAGATATGATTTGAACCAATTCATACCTAGGTCACTAACACCAATGTTTGAAAGTTTCTCAAGTAACGTATTATGAGAGACACTATCGAAAGCTTTGGTCATGTCCATGAAGACACCAACAACCAATTCTTTTTTGTCTATTGAATTGATAACCGACTCAATAAAATCAATCCCTGCTGTTACAACTGATTTTTCACGCCTAAAACCAAACTGTTCGTTATCAAGAATATTGTTATCCTCAAGAAATTTGGTAAGTTGTAGGCTCATTACTCTTTCATAAATTTTTGCAAAGGAGGATATTAATGAAATGGGTCTGTAGTTTGCAAATTCTTTTTGATTTCCACTTTTAAAGTAAGGTTTTACTTTTGAAAGTTTTAATTTCTCTGGGAATATGCCAGTAATCAGAGAGGAATTTATTACATGGAGCAAAGGTTTGAGTAACTGTCTGCAAGAGAATTTAATAACTGTGATTGGAACTTCATCCCATCCACAGGATAACTTATTTTCAAATTGCATTATAATTTTTTCTAATTCCTCATAATTAATTTGCTTAGGAGAAAATGAATTTCTTGTGATGCCTACCTTTTGTTCTTGATTGTTCCCGTTATGGCTGACAGACACCTTTGGAACAATATTTTGTTCCACAACATTTGTAAAATAGTTGTTAATATTTTGACATACTGTGTTTGGATCTTCATTGTCATTTGCTAAAAGTTTAATTATATTTTCTTCTGTTTTATTTTTACTACCTACTTCTTTATTAATTATTTGCCATGTAGTTTTACATACATTTTTTGAATTCTCGATTAAATTACTGTAATAATTAGTTTTGGCCTCTTGAACTTTTTGCTTATAATCTACTTTTAAACCATTTAACATCTGTCTATCAAAAATTTGGTTTTGATCTCTAACTGATTTACTAACATAATTCATATCTTTCTTCCTATCAATCAAATCTTTAGATACCCAATTCATGCTATTATATTTTACCCTACTTTTAACTTTGGGAAAACACAGATCAAAATAATATTTGAAAATATTGTAAAAAACATCAAATTTGGTTGTTATTTGAGCATTCATTACATCAATCCAAGATTCCTTTTCCAACATTTTAGAAAATAATTCATTATTATACAGATTAAACTTCCGTGAGTAAGTTACTAAATTCTTTTTCATATGGCAATGTTTAGGTTTAGTAGAGTTTATTTGTATTTCCATTGTTTGAGCATCATGATCTGAAATGTTAGTTATTAATCCTGAAACTTTTAGCTTTTCGTTTTCTATATTAGTGAAAATGTTATCTATGCCACTGCTTCTAGTATCACAAACCCTTGTGGGAAAGTCAACCATGGCTGTCATTTTGTAAGAACTAAAATATTTTTCAACCTAAAGTGACTTAACTGTGGATTATTGATTTTAATAAAAAAAAATAAATAAATAAAAATAAAAAAAATATGCAAGTTAGAGTATATGTATTTTATATCCAGTGGGAGGTGAATAATGGTTTTTTTTTAACTATTGACTAACATATGACCTATGTAGAAGTGTTAAAGAAGATTGAGGTGAAATCTCTGTTGAAGCACAAACTATAGTAAGATGCACGAAAATAGTCCGATGGAAATTTTAACAGCTGTGTCCCCCCTCACCCCCTCTCGCCCTGCAATGTTGTCATTTTTTGTTATGTTTACCATGTGTAATAGAGTATAAAAATGTGTTTCGGAATAAATTTGGCAACAATGTTTCGACTCTCATCGGACTATTTTCGTGAATCTTACTATAATCAGATAGCTGTATTTAGTGCTAATCTTTTAGCTGTATTTACAGCCAAGTAAGTGTAAAAAACAAAATGGCGGCTAGCAGGTTAACAAAGCATTTTAGGACATATGTTTATATAAACTTTTTTGTTTCTTTTGGCTTGCTGAACAGCATGGAAAAGTTTCGGACAGTCGAAGCTGGACACCCTGTATATATTCAGGGTGTCCTGGATCTTTCTGGAACCCATTTATTTGTTCCTTGCAACAAGAAAAGAAAAAAACCATCATACAAATAGGGTCCATCGATACGCCGCAAGCCGTAATTTAGTTTTTAACATAATCTATATATTAATACGCAAGCATGTTTCGTTTCCTCCTTTTTTCTCAGCTTGTGTGCAACTTAGGAGAAATCCACGCATACCGTTAGAAAGGTATAGTCCTGTAGATGAGCAGAATCACATTCTAATTCACATTGGACTTCAGGGCTACGCCCCACAGGTTTTCAAAGTTCCAATGTTAATCTTATGGAGAAAGGAGAATTGAATGAATCATTAGACATCTGTTGTAAAAACAACTGCTAGATAAACAGGAAAAACAGATGTTTTGATTCTAAAATGTTTTTAAGCTTCTTGGGTCCAGATCAACTGAAATTTTGATCGAATTTCGATCAGGAGGCGATCTCTAGTAATTTTAAATCCGTTATGGATGGTTGTATTCAGTTCATATTTGGTATAAATCTTTATCATACCAATGTAAATATTCAGGAATGAAATTAAATGTTTTGACTGTATATTTTCAAAATGGCGGTCATTTTAAATTTTAAACTAAAATATCTCAAAATACATAAATTTTATAAAATGTTTACAAGGCACAAAAAAGTTGCCACATTAAGTCATCTAACCAATGGTACCAAGTTTGTATGGATCTACTAACAGATAACGGAGTTACTGCGACTTATCTCCGTAAAAACATTGATTTTGCATTGTTATTAATGTATTTAAAGCCATTTTAACAGAAAAAATTGTGATAAAAATCCATTATTTTTGTCCAATCCTTACAAACTTTGTACCATTGGTTTTAAAATTCAAATTGGCAACTTTTTGTAAAATTTTTATGAAATTTACCGATTTTGTGATATTTGAGTTTACTTCATTTTATTTTTGGTACGTGCCACTAGGTTACATTAATGAATACTCTGCGCAAATTGGAAATGTTTAAAAGAAATCGTTTTGTCAGCCAGGATATTATGAATAAGAGTTTGGACGTAGATGTTCCTCAGAGTCAGTTAAATAAAGTGGAGAAAAAGGGCATATATTTGGTAGAATGTGATAATAATGCCAGTTGCGATAAAATGTATATAGGCTACACCAACCGCACATGAAAAGAGCGTTTTAAGGGAACATTTGGTAAAAAATCACGCTAATCCATCTTCCAAGGTCGTCCAGCACTTAAAACAGCATCCAAATCACATTGTAGATTTCGACACCTCGGTCAAACTCTTAAAGCAGTGCAATAACAAAAAAAACGCAGGTATGGGAAGAGTATTTTATCTATAAACATTTTAGGCTAGACAAAAATAGTAACAATAAAGATGAATTCTCAGAAAAAATTATATTTAAGTTACTCAGCAGGCTGGATTCAATAGGGACGAACAGCTGATATCATATCATAGTTGACCTTAGACCAATGACGCAACGCTGGGATTCACCTGAATTCGCACAAATCAGTAGCACTACGACCTTCGGCGTGCATGGTAATAAGAACGGTGCGTGATTGTATTTATGTGCTTTCCCGAAGCTGTCTTATTGTGTTCGTGTGTTTTGGGTTTTTATGTATAAGTGTAGAATTTTTATCATTTGACAACCACAAAAATGTGTGCAGTTAGAAGAGTGCCTGATGATGGACCATCATAGGTCCAACCGGTACCACTGTGTACCGTAATCAGTGACACAAAAAGGCGAGAACCTGGTTCTCGGTAAGTTGTAAAATACTTTAGGTGTCAAGGCTCTTGATTGATTCAATAATAAAAACAAATAGTTTAGCTGTAGTATGGACACATCTGACTGTGTTACCAAAAGTGTAGTCTTGCAAACAATTTAACTCATATACGATTGTAAACATAAGACAAGGAGGATGCAATGATCCAAGTAAAACATCTCTTGGGGAACAAACCATATATTAAAACACACATTCATAAACATAATTTATATTTCAAATAAGTACAATTACACAGTTTACGTAATAATTAAGTGAATAGTACCAGTAAAAAAAGATGGTTTTAGCCTAGTTCAAGGAAATGGTGACAGATTGTTTTTAAAATTAATTTATATTACAATAACGTATGAACTGACTTAAATTTTGTTTACATACAGCAATTTTTACTAGGGTTTTTTTTTACTTCCTTAAAAATAAAGTTACCCAATTATTTTCAAGGCATTATTAACAAACTGTTATATTTATTAAATTTGCATGATATCAAAGTGAGAAAAAATAACCATAACCTTGTCAATTTCTTTAATTACTTGGAAAGTCATAAACTTTATGTAGTAATTTACAGATACAAACTAATAAATCATTCTGTGACTGTCAAAAGATTTCACAGATTTTATAAAACTTAAAATTAATAATAGTTGTTTTCTTATATATTTGTAATTAATATAAAACTATGCTAGGAATATGATATTCTGATTTTTCTTTTGATATGTAGTAACTTAAGACACAGCAATAATAATTTGACCAGAAAAATAATATCTAACATTTCATCAGCCGTTAAGTTTTATTTTATTATAATTTATAAATTTTAATTTTTAATAAAGATAAGAAACACAAGAAACTGTTACATATAGTTTAGTTTAATTTATTTAAATACTGAATGTGCACTTTAAACAATAATGTTGGAACAAAATTAGCAATTTATGAGAATACCTAAGGTTATATTTATAATATGTGATTTAGCACACTTAGAATGTAATGTACTGAGTGATTACCAAAACAGGTCATGAATATGTTCCTATTAAATACATCAACATGTAAATTACAAATCATCACTCCTGCATGATTCTATCAAAATTGATATTTGATGGCAGTCAAGTTAGAGACAACAATATCATTTACATGATGTTCTCCTGGTAGCTGACCACTGCATTACTTTACACGAGTGAAAATGTACTTGTTGCATTCATTTTGGTCTGCTTTCGCCACAGCTGTCAGTTTGTAACCTTTGTCCAACAGTTGTTTTGTAAAATGTACTACACAGGGATTGAGTATACTGGGACTAGCAAATTGGTACCATTTTCTATGTCCCACATCAACAGTTACAGAAGTGAGATTTTTATACCTAGGCAGAGGCTCCTGCAATGACAACTCAGCTGATGAGTACAATGTTATACCACTGCTATTAGTACTCATAACCACCGCCTCGCTGCCCCCTCTAGTTTCCCCCTCCCCCTGACCAGTCACGGCCTCCTCCTCTTCTCCCCCCTGTTCCTCATTTTCTATGTTCCTCTCTCCAATTTTCCTCCTCCTCCTCCTTCTCTGTCTCACATTATCCTCTTCTGTCTCACTCTCCTCATCAGTATGGACTTCGTTTGTCAGTGCAGCCAACATTGCTGAAACAAAAACTGTTTGATGCACCATTTTTTTTTTTTTTTTTTTTTTTTTAGTTAGTGTTCAATAAGTAAACAAATTAAAAATAAACAATAGATTTTAGATTGGTGTATGAACCCTCCGAGCGTTCAATATAGCACCCCTGGAGCGTTACGCATTTTTTGGAGGTTTTGCATACTTTCAAATAAAAATTAATAAAAAATATATTTTATGACCTAGCACTATAAATGTATGTATTATATAAAAGTAGATAAAATGGACTATCTAAAAATACAAAAATTATTACCCTTACTTATTGTTACCAAAATTAGGCTATAGGTTAAAAATTAAAAAAAATACAAAAAAAATATTTTACGTAACTTTGCTCTTCCCTAAAATAATTTTAGAAACACATGATCAAAATTCCAAGATATACATTTTGTTTAGAATTTTATGCTGTTCAAGAAAATATATAATTTATATAGGCTAGAAGCATTTTGAAAAAATGTATGTTGAATAAAACCAAATATGTCCTATGGTACTTACCTTAATCCCATAAGAACACATGTAAAATCAAACTAGGAATATTACACTAATTCCTACTCATAATAATGGTTGTAAACTCGATAAAACATATTAGTTTATTCCAATAATGTAAATGAACAGTATTAGTAACACTTTTATTCATTTATAACCTTAAAACAAATGGTAAAATACGTATTTTATTGTTTACAAAGTTAGCAGTGGTAACAGTTTTTTTCCATTTGTTTCATTGCATATTACAAACAACCAATCAGGTTCAGCCATTTGAAATGGGTGTGTTCACGTAGCTTGAAATCTCGCAAAAACAGTGGTCGCGTTCACGAGTGCATTTCTGTCATTGACTATAAAGTTATACCTCATTTTCTAATTATCGAAATATCGATGCAAACGCTCGGAGGCCGAAAAGCTGGGCCGAAAAATCGACGAATAACGCTCGGAGGGTTAAAGATGAACTAATTGTAATAAAGATTATCAATCTATATATATTTTTAAACTTTATTCTTAAAAATTGGTTTGATTAAGCTATACAAATATTTAGGTAATTATCAGCTGAGTGAGAACACAATTCATACAATACTAAATTTACAGCAAATTAGTTTTGGGATTTTTTTTTTTTTAGAATTCAGTTTCTATTAATTTTTAAAAAAAAGCACAAACAAAATATTGTAATCCTTCTAAGTAAAAATTCTTGATTTTAACGAGTTGTATTTTGATATATTTTATATGATATTTCTATACAACTATAGATTGGCCAAAATTCACCTCAGACTCAAAATGGCACAAACCAGAGGTCGATATCTCATCTCTAATCAAAATGGCAGCCATTTTAAAATTCGAGAAGGGTAAATTGACATTTGTTAAAATTAAATCGGAAAAGAGCTTTTTTAGAATCTAGAATATCTGGAATTATTTTAGAATTGAACCTACTAGTTCATTTCTGCTACTAGGTTCAATTCTAAAATATTTTCAGAAATTATCGATTCTAAAAAGCTATTTTACGATTTAATTTTAACGAATTTCAATTAACCCTTCTTCTTGAATTTTAAAATGGCTGCCATTTTGGTTAAAGATGAGATATCGACATCCGGTTTGTGGTATTTAATTTCTCTTGATAAACCGTTTAAAATGAGGGGTCACTCAATAGGGGTTTACATTTGAAAATTCGGGGCTGCCCCCAAAATACCCCAATTTGGGGGTCGGGGCAAAGTTGTGTCTTTGATGAAAAATTGCATTTGTTGTGTTGATAACATATGCCGAGTTTGGTTTTCCTACTGCAACGTGTTAAAAAATTAATTAGGGGTGTCCAGACTTATACTTGCTTGCCCATCTCAAATTTTGAAATGGCTGCCATTTTGGTTAGGGGTAAGATATCAACCTCCGGTTTGTGCCATTTAAATTTCTCTTGATAAACCGTTTAAAATGAGGGGTCACTCAATAGGGGTTTACATTTGAAATTTGTGGCTGCCCCCAAAATACCCCATTTTGGGGGCAGGGGCAAAAATGTGTAGTTGATGAAAAAGTGCAGTTTTTCAAGTTGTTAACATGTGCCGAGTTTGGTTTTCCTACTGCAACGCGTTAAAAAGTTAACTGGGGGTATCCAGACTTTTGCCTAACCCTGTATAATAGTACAGTTTAAAAATATAATTTATATCGTATCACTCATTTAGCCAGCCACCATGGTTTACGAATAATAAAAAAATATTCTGCGGTGCAGAGCACCTGAGTCAGTATGAGTAAAAACCTAAACACTAAAATAAAAATTAGATCTCTCTTTATAGAGCTAAATCCAGGGCGCTAAGCCATTGCAGCCCAGCTTCACTTGAGCTATGCAGACCGGCCAATCCTTCGGGGAAGGCACTCAGTGGGCACTCTTCGACTATGTGTTTCATAGTTTGATACTCTGCTCCGCAGTCGCATGACTGGTCTTGTGTCATTCCCCATTTGTACTTCCAATAATTACATCTTCCCACTCCAGTGCGGAAACGATTGAGTATAGTCCACTGCTTCCGAGGAAGATTCATACCACCTACCGCTACGGTCGGGTCATCTATCAAGAATTGGTTCCGACCTTGAAAAGCGTCCCAGGAGGAAGTCCAGTTTGTATGGATGGTGAAGTTAGAGTCCATCAACTGGAAGGCTGTTCGTAGAGGTGGTTTTCGGGACCTCAATCGGCCCGCATTCTGGGGTAGGTAATCATGGATGGGCAGCTGTGGAGCAGATAAGATCTTTGTGTATTCCCTAATGAGTGCATCCCTTTGTCTTATTTCAGGAGGAGCGATATTACACAGCACCGGGAGCCAGGGTACAGGAGTTGCCATGAGTGTACCACTAATGGCTCTCATGGTCCTGTTTAGCTGGACGTCGATCTCTCTAACGTGCACACTATTTAACCACACGGGAGCACAGTACTCAGCAGTTGAATATACCAATGATAGAGCAGTTGTTTGCAGAACTTGTGCGTTAGCTCCCCATGTGGAGCCAGCAAGGTGATGGACAATGTTAGTCCTGGTTCTCACCTTAGCTGCCGTTTTTTGTAAGTGGCTTTTAAACGTGAGAGACCGATCTAAAGTGACCCCCAGATACTGTGGGTGGTCATTATGTGTCAACTCAACACCGTTGAATACGATTTTAAGCTTTTGGTTGGCCAGTCTATTATTCAAGTGGAAGCAAGCAACCTCAGTTTTTGTTGGGTTTGGATTTAGCTTCCAGGCTTCAAAATATTCACCGAGGGTCGTGAGGTCATTTGTTAGTGTTTCCTCAGCTTGTCGAAAATGCTGGTGTTGATATGCCAATGCAATATAAGTAAAAATATATAAGTATAAAAAAATATAAGTAAAACTCATGATGTTGCTGTTAATTATTTGGGACGGAATTGTTATAACGTTTCTTTACTTTCATGTCCAGCCCCACTGATGACTGAAATCTGTCATCGTTTGCTGAGTGGTTCCTGGAATCTGGAATCCACTTTCAGCTGTTCCACTTTCAGACGTTCTCGAATTTTTTTGTCACTAGTCAAAGTCAATTTACACTAATGATTTATTTTCTTAGTCTTCATGAATTTTGAAAAAGATGGGCACTCTCGACATTTGTGGATTTCAAATTCTTTCACTGTTGTACAGAGTTTGTACGATAATTGAGTCGAACGCTCGTACCGTCCATGAATCCTGGAATCACATAATGAACATGTTCCATGCGAATCATATCTACTGTTGTCTCGTAGTGGTCTTCGGATCTATGTACGACTGAAGACACTGAACAAAGTCAAAACAGCTGAGCACACTTCTAATCCTGAAAGATGCATTAGTTGTTTTTGATATAATGCACGCTCAATCAAATTTCCAATCTACAAACCACATTCGAACATGAATGTTACACACCCGAGACGGTACTTGTGACGATCTCAAGCTCAAAAAGGTTGAGATTTTGGTTTTGTAGTTCGAAAGAACATTAAAAATGAATGCAATTGCAAATTGGCAAGGAGTTCGCCCCACTTACCTTCTAAAAGATTAAAATGAAATGTAGCGTTTGTCATATTCTCCCTACAATTACGCATAACTGGGTTAGGGCAGCAGATCTTAATTGCAGCTTCAACCAAAAAAGCTATAAGCTATGGGAGCCCTCACGATTGCTGGAAAGGCACATGCTGCTTAGCACAAATTGTGTAGAAGAGCCTAAACCGAGCTACTGTGTGATGATACCAGTGATCCTAGAAATACATACTGATAGAAAAGGTTGACCACCACCAAGTGGATTTGGAACTACATTACCTGCCACAAGTACTTTAACCAATTGATAATTTTGAATATCTTGTAACATTAGATTCAAGTATTCAGCTTCTCAACCTTGTAAATTAATTTAGCAGGTTATGTGGAAATGGTCATGAAACTCGTTTTGAGATTATACGTCCGAAAGAATGCCCTAGTGACAAACCTTGACAAACTGAAGGATTTCCTTAATCTACAAAATTGCGAACACGTATATTCCTCACCCAATCTTGAAACTTCCTACAACATTTTTGATAATATCCTACAGATTGCATTGGATTCCACATGACCTCTTAAGAAAACTAAAATAAACACAAATATAAAACCGATTAAGTACTATGACCCTGAAGCAAAAACCCATAAAGAAAACTTTTTAAAAGCTTTGCATAAATTTGAATTAACAAGCAAAAATGAAAACAAAGAAGAAATGATCAATAGAAAAAGGATTTATGACATGAAACTGATGCACCTAAAACTGTCCTCCACAGCTAACTTCATAAAACAAGCTGATAATAAATCTAAGGCCCTATGGCAAGTCATAAATAAGAAAAGGAAAGGAAAATGTGAACAAAAACCCCTTACGGAACTAGAAATAAATGGCGAACTCAGAAATAACACAAAAGAAATAGCTGAACATTTCAACACATTCTTCTAAAAGATAGCCAAAAATACTCTAGATCAAAACAGAGCAATAGCAACAGACCCAGGAACGACACTGAGTGGAGAGGAACCCCCTTGTCTAACATCTCTCACCTTAACCTCAACATCATATGAAGAAGTAAAAACAATAATAAACTCCCTCAAAACTAAAACATCAAGTGGAGTACATGAGTTTTCCTCAAAGATGATAAAGCACTGCTCTCAAGAACTCATCCCACCTCTAGTTAGCCTTATAAATAAATCATTTAGAGAAGACAAATTCCCGTCTGTCATAAAAGTCAGTAAGGTATGCCCCAAACATAAAAAAGGACCCACTAAATATGCTCAAAACTACAGGCCTATCTCTCTCATCTCCACCTTCTCCAAAATCGTAGAAAATATTGTTCTGGCTAGATTAATGGCGCATCTCACTCATTATAATCTCTTAACCGCCTACCAGCATGGCTTTCAAATGATTCAAATGGTTTTCAAGTCCACATCCACAGCTATAATAGCACTAACTGAGCATGTCTTAGACCAGATATAAAACAAACAATACACTTCTGCCATCTTCTTAGACTACAGCAAGGCTTTTGACTGCCTGGGTCACGACCTGATATGCAGGAAACTTGAAAGACTAGGAATAAGGAACTCAGCCCTAGAATGGTTTAAAAGTTACCTAACAGGCCACTCCCAAGTTATGGAACTACAAGACTTATCAAACAAAGTTACAACAAACTGTAGATCTACAAAAAATGAGCTGATAAGAGGAGTCCCACAAGGCTCTGTATTAGACCCAGTTCTGTTCATCATACTCACTAGCGACTTCCCTAATTGCCTAATTCCCTAAATTGCGAAAGAAAATGCCATTGCAATCATGTACGCAGACGATACAACAATTCTACTCAACGACAACACACCACAGGAACTCTAACTTAATTCAAAATCAGTCTTAAACAAAGCAATTCTTTATTCAAAGAACAATGACCTAGCAATCAACCCCTCCAAAACCACATCTCTAAATTTCAGTAAGAAAAAAGACATAGTCCCTCAAATAAAGGATGTAACAATAGGAACCAATACAAAATTCCTGGGTGTTATACAATACTTGACAATAAAAGTCAGTGCTGGAATCTATATTGTCCGAAGAATAAACTACATAGGTGGACTCTCTTCAGCTAAGGCAGCTTACTTCGCTGGTAGAATGACATATTAGATATGGCCTGACAGCATGGGGAGGAACCTCAGCGCACAAAATGAATCGAATCCTTTTTTCTTCAGAAGAAAGCCATAAGAACTCTTGCTAACCTTGACCCTCTACAGACTTGCAGACCAGCTTTCACCAACCTGGGAATATTCACAGTGGTGGCTCTCTACCAGGGCCGGATTTACCGCATGGGCAACATGGGCACATGCCCAGGGCGGCAAAATTTTGGAGAAATTAAAATTTATATCTGTATGCACGGCGCGTTGTTATCGTCATGGTCGCAGGCCACATAGCCGTATCGTGGTGAGGCGGCAAAGGGCAGACTGCAGTCTGCCTGCGCGTAAGCCGCGGATGCGTGGACGGGTGGACGAGCGTCTATTTATTTGCGTGCGGCAGACGATGTGCTAGTGGCGGGGCGCCGTGAGGGAGGGGGGAGCCGTATTCGTATTCCTCGCCGTCGTCAGCCCGGTGGGGCATACGGGAGACATTCGGAGCAGCTTAATGACGTTGCTTCACTGTGTGACGGCTATGATGCTGACGTCATAACATTAAAGTTTCTATATTTTGCCGCTACTCGGCTAGTCTCGCTTGCCCTCTTTCTTTCTTTGTTTTTGAGTATTGAATTGAGAAATCGTTGTTAGTGTAGTAATATCTTGATAAAGATGACAAAATAAGTAAAACCTAAGCCTAAAAATCTCAAAAGCATTTTATTTACTAATAAATATACTGGTATTCATGTGTAAGATTAGAAATAGATACAGTATCCTTATAGTAGTATCCTTAACAATTTTGGGATTGGCACTCTTAAATGTAGTGTTAAGTTAAATTGTGTGTGTGATAGATTGGTGTAGGATTCTGCAATCCAAACCTTACACCTAAGTTTTGGTTCAAAAAAAAAAACTCTATCAAATTTAAACTTTACTACCGGTAATTACTGTAAATACACCTTACCGAATCCAACTAGGATTCGTTTATGGAGAATTAAGGAATAGGCTGACTGTTAAGACAGTTGAACTTAGTTGCATAAAATTACGTTTCATGCTAACCAAAAATATAGTCTATCTAGGCCTAAAACGTTGAACGCTTTGAATCTTTTCTATTAAAACTAAAGCAGGCCCGAGTTATTTATGTAAGCCTAAGCTAGGCCTGATAAAAACAAAACAAAAAATACCTACAGTACACTCTCGTTCATCGGAACTAATGTGGCGGACGGCCGGTTCGGATGTCAAAAAATTCCGAAGAAGCGGAGTCCGTCGTGAGTCATCATTTCCGCCCGTACGGTGACCTATCATGATTGTATTCACTCTTGTTTTTAAGATAACACAAGAGATTTGATGAAAATAAGGCACTCAAACTTGAACATGGTAACAATGAACCTATAGGAATAAAAACAAAGCAGGAAATAAAGATCGAAAATCTTTATTCTCATATTCCATATTCATATTCCAGCAGTCAACTGACTTCCACGTACACAGGTGCAGTCGCGACGCGAGACAGACTGAATGACAGTTTGAGTAGCGGTCAAAGCGGATGTATTGTTTGTTCACTTCCTGCCCCCTCCACGGCCTCGTAAATCAAATCGATGGGTACAGATTATGGAAAACGCCTGATGACTTTTGATGCAAAATGTAATACTTCACTGTTGTGCGGATATAATGAATGAAAATTGAAGGCGCTAAAACGGAAAAATTATTTATTTTGTAAGAAAAAAAAAATTAATAATGTCCAGATTTTCAGTTCCGATGAAGCGGAGTTCCGATGTCGCCGAGTCCGATGAACGAGAGTGTACTGTATAACAAAAATAAACATTTTTATTTTGTAAAAGAGTTTTCAAATTCTCCTTAAAAAGAGGACCATGATAGAATTTATCCATTTCCATTCATCATCATCTCATCCTATAGAGGTTAGGCCTAGTGTAAACAATATTATTCAGTTGTTGCAGACGACAACTCTGAAATGAAGCATATTCGTAGCGAACTCAAGGAACTAATTCAATGACGTCATAGTTTGCTCCGAATGTCTCCCGTATGCCCCACCGGTCATCAGCCATCCCGCCAAGTCGCCATTTCGCTTCCGCTTGGGCGGTCAGTGTACAAACGTCATTCGTCAGTGTTGTGTTGCGTTGTTATGTCGCATTACAACTGACAGCCTGTACGAGTACGCTTGCGGCTTGCTTGTTAAGCAGTAGTGTGTGTGCGACTGTGTGTTGTTGATTTGCTTTTAACTCTTAATGCTACGTGTTTTGTGTGAGATTTCATTTGAATTTGATATACGCAATAATTTTCGTTATATTTTTAAAACATAGGCCTAATGGATGGGCAAAAAGACTTAGTGGCGCGGAATACCGGAAATTAGCTGAAGTGAGAAGAATAAGGAAAATGAAGTGCATGTCCAAACTTTAAAGTTAGATTCCTTCTTTAAAAAAAAGCAATGTCGCCGCAATGTGGCTCCTTGGAGGGTACAAAGGGAGCCGGTGTGGGGGGGGGGGTGAAGGGGCGGCATATTATTATATGCCCATGGGCGAAGAAAACGTAAATCCGGCCCTGCTCTCTACATACTTCAAACCATAATGTATGTAAATGAAATAAACCCTCCAAGAAACTACAATCTACACCACTATACCACTCGTCATGGCTCCAAGCTCGTCCTCCCAGTACACCGTACTACTCTGTGGGGAAAAAAAAACCTTCCTATGCCGGCTGTAAACTGAAGAACCACCATCTGGACCGCCTGAGAAACTTGACAGGCAATAAGCTGCACAAGGACTAAAGAAGTGGCTAGTTGAAAGACCCTACTACTCACTAAAGGAATTTTTTGAAGACACTAAAAAATAACTTGTATTTTATGTATTTCTGACACTATTGTAATTCTTAATGAATGCTCAATAAAGAAAATTGTATTGTATTGTAGTACCATGATCACTTTTGCAACATAAAAGGCGTGATTATACACGCAACGGTATCATTTGTTTCGGTCTCAGGGCTAAACAGCCCATACCTCTTCAGGTGTACACTTTGAAACAGCTGAAAGTGGATTCCAGATATCACTCAACAAACAATAACAGATTTCAGTCATCAGTAGGGCTGGACATGAAGGTAAACAAACGTTAAATTTAGAGGTGTGCGGATAGTGAATTTTTTTTCGGATCGGATTCGGTTCGGATAGTTAAGATTCGGATCGGTTCGGATCGGATAGTAACAGGATCGGATCGGATAGTTTTCGGATTCGGATTTTTGCGCAGTAAACCGAAAGACAAACAGGTAACCGATTTGAAGCCACAATTTTTAGGTTAGATCTAGGCCTTGATTATAAAAAGTTTAGGAATATCAAAATCAATTAATTTAACAAAAATTCAACTATTTTTAAGTTTTAAAACAAAGTCAATTTATAATTTGTCATGATCACCGTAAACATTAATTATTGGCCCTAGGCCTAAATGAACATGTCAACATTATTTTGAACTAGCCCTAACCTAAGCTCTAATTAGAGTTGCTATAGGTCTAGGCCAAAACTACTCACCAGGCAAATATCCCAGTGTAGGAATATGACAAAGTAGGACTTTTAGCAAAATATAATTTTATTTGAAACCAAAATGATGGTAGGAAAACATAACCTAGCTTCATCTTGCATACAGATCATTCTGTCAAACAGTCAATGTCAGTTTTGGCAAAAGACTTCCACACAACACTCATTTTCTCTTCTTTTTTCTTTCCAGATAGACATCAATAATTAAGAGACAATAAAAATGTTTAAATCAGTTTAAAACACGATCAGAGGTATAAAGACATAACCTTTCAACATCAAAGAGCAAATAATTAATTACAGACGACATCGACAACAGACCGTACGGTTGAATCGCGATCCAATGCCTTCACAAGTTCATAGTCAAACCCGATCGTAATCTTCATTAGATTAAATCTTATATTTAGTCACGAAACTACGAATGATGAATTGTCCCCCAACAACTAGCGGTCAAAACACCACGACACTAGCGATTCAGGCGGGTGGAATAAAAACTAAAGCTTTTCGTGTTGCCGTGATTGGCCGAGACTTGAATCTTTACTGCTAGCGCTCCAAGCGAGAGGGTTCAGAATATTGACACTTTGTCAATTAATTGTGCCGTTGAATGTTAAACACTTAACCTTGGTCGTTGGTGTCTTGATTATTTCCTGTTATTCTATTATCTGACTTCTGACTTATTAGTCTGCTTCAGTACATTGGACTCATTTTAGACGTTCCGTCGCATAGTCACCATTTTATGCAGAATGGCCATCGCCCAAAACAATATTTGTGCATTGATCTTGTCTTTAACACCAGATATACAGTCTATCCGGAAAAGTCGGATATCCGAACCGAATTTTCGGATATCCGCACACCTCTAGTTAAATTGATACAATATATAAAAAAGTTAATATTGCAATTCACAGCCATTGGGATATCTAGGTGAAATTCTAACATTTGTTGAACAGAAGAAGACATAAGGACGATATAGTAGCAAGTTAAAGTATACTTTTAGTGGAACTTGAGCATTACGGGAACAGAGAATTAACTTATATTGATAATTCATGTTTTTATCTCCTTCTCATTACAGGGACGTTATAAAATAACTTAGATGATTAAAATCTTACATTTTTTTAAAGTTGAGCTTTATTAAAGAATAGAAGAGTGGTGATCCTTTGAGAAGACAATTCACGATCTTAAATTGACCAATGTAAAGAAAGCAAAAATGTCACAAACCTCCAAGTTCAAAGAACTCAACTTGCTGTTTCAAGAGGGGTAGCTGGTTGAAGTCGTCGGGCAGCACAAGTTTCTCGTAACGTAGGAAGTTCAATATGTGAGTGAAGACGCTGCCGTCGACATCGAGGAAGTAGTGTGGTTGACTGGGTCCAGGGTGATAGCAAGAGTTCCGTTAAATAACTTGGCCAGCTTCGAGTCCGGAAACCTTGCAAGACAAAAAAAGTCAAATCAAATGAAATGTTTCTTATTCACATTTTTGTACATAC
Organism: Neoaliturus tenellus; assembly: GCA_030545055.2. Lineage (NCBI taxonomy): Eukaryota > Metazoa > Arthropoda > Insecta > Hemiptera > Cicadellidae > Neoaliturus > Neoaliturus tenellus. The sequence continues at coordinate 178,688,966 of CM061534.1, read as the reverse complement.
ATACAGGAATAGTGTCAAAAATGTAGCAGAGACATGAAAAACTCACATTCCAAATGCAAGAAATATACTTTGATACTGTATTTTCTTTGAAACACCAACCTATGGTGCGTATTTTAAGGTGAGTGTGACTGAAGGGCAAGTGTGATGGATCAGATGAGATGTAGGTTTGTTATTGACTAATAGCACCTGGTTCATTTGTCAGAATTCATTAATTAATAGCCAAAAGACCAAAGGCAGCTGAGTTCAATATTGAACCATCAAAAAGCGCTAACTTTTCTCAGGATCGAACTGGCAGCCTTCAGATTCAAAGGTGAGCTCTATAATCACTCAACAGACTTCCAAGTAATACCCATAACTAAAACTAATAATTTAGAAAAAAATTAACATTTTGCAAATAATTCTTGAATAGAACACAATTTTAAATTTACTATACACTGTTTTAATATTTTTTTAAAAATGTTATGATTGTTATGATTAACTGAAACATCTGTTCTTCCCGTTTTTCTAGCAGTTGTTTTTACAACAGCTGTCTAATGATTCAATTAGTATCATTAGTATCTTCTATATATTAATAGGCAAGCATGTTTCGTTTCCTACTTTTTTCTCAGCTCGTGTGCATCTTAGGAGAAATACACGCATACCGTTATAAACGTATAGTCCTGAAAATGAGCAGAATCCTATTCCAATTCACATTGGACTCAAGGGCTACGCCCCACAGGCTTTCAAAGTTCCAATGTTAATCTTATGGAGGAAGGATAATTGATTGAATCATTAGACAGCTGTTGTAAAAACAACTGCTAGAAAAACAGGAAGAACAAATGTTTCAGTTGATGTTTTCAAACTTCTTGGATCAACTGAAATTTTTGTCGAATTTTGAAGAGGCGATTTCTAGTTTAACTTAAAAGACATAATTGTCCAAAAATGTACAAGCCATATACTGTAAATATTCTTAAATTGAGGAGCTGGGTGGAAGAAGGGCACTTAGTCCAAAGTGCCCTATTTCCAGAGATTGCTTTATTTGATAGCTTATTCTCAAATCTATTGGATACTGCAGGAACAACATTGATATCTGCAACATCAGCTGATCTGCACGTATCTTGTGAAGAAACTTAAGTGCCCTTCTTCCAGTGAATCACACAGGTGGTTGAGTTGTCCAGTGGTTAAAATCTACTGGTTTTTAGTTAATTATTTGTGTTTAAATGTATTTAAAGTAAATTTTAATCATCAAAATGAGTAATAGCAGTTCAAGTGAAAGTGAAAAATTAGTAGCTGAAACTGAACTTTCTGATCGGTCTTTGAAAGAAAGAAACATAGGTTATCGAAAGTTAAAAAATGAGTCTTTGTTGAAGAGAAATGTTACCAAGAAGAAAAAAGACAAGGGTGAGTCCTATCAAAATACAAAGGGTTTCGTAGTAGATGCAATAAACTTTAAATCCACACAAACGTTTTCTGTTAAAAGCTGCTTTCAAATTGTACCTATTGCTGAACAGGGCAAATTTTTTCAATCATTCTGGGATAATGATGATAAAAATATGCAAGACCAAATCATTGTTGATTCGTACAAAATTTTGGTTTGGTTGTCAAAGGCTTTTTTTTTTTTTTTTTTTTTTTTTTTGTTTAGAAGGGTTAGTCCCAGCTCAATGATTTAGCTTTTCTCTTTTTAATAATCTTTATTATTTTTAAGTTTTTTTTTAACATTTTTATATTATTTTATGTTTTAGTCTAAATTTGACTTAAATAAAAGTGTTTACTATACTTTTCTAAGCGTTCTATTATTTTTCACCCTGTTCAATAAAATAAGGGTACTTTTACTTTTTAATTTTTAGTATTTTTATTTTCATTAATATAAACGTACAAGAAAAAAAGGTAAAACTTACATATTATGATACAACCTGTTTCCCGTCACGGCTTTGATTGATTGAATTTATTTGATATGTAATAAAATCTCTTTAGAGAGCAATGAAATCTTCATCCTTAAGAATTATATCAAAACATTGAAGAAGTGTAAGCAGAGCATTGGATTTTGCAAAACCTTTTCTTGGTAAGCACCAGCGAGAAAAGAGGAACGAACGTGTCTAATTTCAACACCATAGGCCATTGGCCATATAGTAATTTTTAAGACCTGTCGGGAGGGGGGCCCTAATGGATTTCAAAAACTATATTTGCAAGACCGTTTTTAAGTGAGCTCTCCTATATGAGCATAAAGGAATGAAATCAAATCGAATGAAATCAAGGTTGGAAATATTGTAATGTTAGAAAATGAAAAACTGAAACGACTTGATTGACCTCTATTTAAAGTCAATGAACTATTACCAGGAATTGATGGCGTTATAAGACTGGTAAAAGTAAGAACAGCGAGTGGTGCTGTGTAAGCAGTCTGAGTCTTTCTAAAACCAAAACAAGATGTGGAAGAGCAGTGAAAATCCGACAAAGATATATACAATAGTGATGAAGTTAACCACACCTGGTTAACCTTGGTGAGAGAATGTCAAGAACACAAACATCTTACTCAGAGCTGTAAACAGTTAACTACTTTAAATTGTAACACATGTTATAAAAATGTAAAAGGCGATACTCCACCCCACTCTCGGGCTTCGTTGGGATCGGCATTCACGGTACCCCGAACTATACTAGGGCATAGGGTTCAATGTGTTAAGAAGAGTAGAACCAATTTATATACCACATGTTACCTACTTCATGCCCGTCGGAGGAAATCATGCCACTGTAAAGCAGATTTAAATTTACGTTAGTGTATACTGTATAGCCTTGTCAATATCTGTAATTAATACTTCAGTAAAAAAAAAATACCCCCCGTCGCAGCAGACCTGCGTACTCAGCGAATTTCCAAATTAGTAATATTAATTTTGACCAGCTAAACTTGTAAACAAAATTTCATCACGTGCTCATAAATAGGGAAATAAATGTCTATTCTCCTTAAGATAAATATAGGAAAGAGTATGCAGGTATGCTGCCATGGGGGACACTAAAAGTAGGTTTTTAGCATAGAAAAAATTTATTTCGACCATATAAAGCCATATAGTAAGTTTCATCAATATCTGTCCATAAATAAAAGAGTTTGCCTATTCTCCATATGATTAACATGGGAAAAGAGTATGCAGGTTTGCTGCCATGATAAGTACAAAAACCAAGATTTTTTACCTTAAATGGATGAATCTCAACCAAATGAAGCTAAATACCAAGTTTCATCCAAAAATATTGGTTAATAAGTGAAATATTAACACATCCTTATTCTCCATAAGATTGACATTGGAGCCCCAAAAGACAATGTACTGTCTTTAGACTTTGTAATATCTCGGTAACCAATGGAGATAGAGCAAAGCTTCAAAATACTAAATTGTGTGTTTTTTTGAGCTAAATCCAATGGTCGAAATAAAAATTTTAAATTTTAAAAATTTACATATGAAAAATGCAAAAAACCCATTTTTGGGGTACAAAACCCCCCAAAACTACCCCTTCCGGTAGGTCGATATGTCTGGTTTTCAAACTCATCTGAATAAACGTAGGATTACACATCTCTACCAAATTTGGTGTCGATCGGACCATTTTTACGAGAGTTATCGTGTCTAGGGACACATATACAGGGTGTCCAGCTTCCACCTTTACAAACTTTTCCAGGTTATTAAGCATGTCAAAACAAACAGAAAAATCATATAAACATATGTCCGGAAATGCTTCGTTAAGCCGCTAGCCGCCATTTTGTTTTTTACACTTATGAATTTTTATTTCCGTAACGGTTGGTTGTATTGAGTTTATATTTGGCATGTATCTTAATCACGCCAATGCTCATTTTTAGAAAAAATATTTTTTTTTTCCGATTCATATTTTCGAAATGGCGGCAATTTTAATTTTTAAACTCAAATATCTCAAAAACGGTAAATTTTATAAAAATGTTACAAGAGACAAAAAAGTTGACAAATTAAATTATCTAAACAATGACACCAAGTTTGTAAAGATCCAATAACAAATAACGGAGTTATTGTGGTTTTCTTGCAGAAAAACACTGATTTTGCACTATGATTAATGCTAATTTAGGTTATTTTAAGAGAAAAATCTCAATAACTCTGTTATTTGTTGTTGGATCCTTACAAACTTGGTATCACTGCTTAGATAATTTAATTTGTCAATCTTTTTGTCTCTTGTAACATTTTTATAAAATTTACCGTTTTTGAGATATTTGAGTTTAAAAATTTAAAATGGCCGCCATTTTGAAAATATTGATCGGCAACAAATAATATTTTTTCTAAAAATAAGCATTAATGTGATCAAGGTACATGCCAAATATGGACTCAATACAACAACCCGTTACGGAAATAAACATTCTTAAGTGTAAAAAACAAAATGGCGGCTAGTGGCTTAACGAAGCATTTCCGGACATATGTTTATATGATTTTTCTGTTTGTTTTGACATGCTTAATAACCTGGAAAAGTTTGTAAAGGTGGAAGCTGGACACCCTGTATATATATACAGGGTGTCTTTAAAGTCCAACACCAAACTTCATAATATGACTAATTGGGTCAAAATAAGCAAAAAAGTTCCTGTGAAGGTATGTCCTAAAATGCATATTTACCCAGATATCCGCCATTTTGTTTTTTCCACTTAATAATTTTTATTTCGGTGACGGATTGATCTAGGAACTTCATATTTGGCATGGATCTTTATAGTACTAATTTCCATTTCCACAATAAAACTTATTTTTTTCCGATGCATATTTTCAAAATGGCGGCCATTTTAAATTTTCAAACTCAAATATCTCAAAAATGGTAAATTTTATAAAAATATTACAAGAGACACAAAAGATGACAAATTAAATTATCTAAACAAGAAAACCAAGTTTGTAAGGATCCGCCAACAAATAATGGAGTTATTGAGATTTTTCTCTTAAAATAAGCTAAATTGGCATTAATCATAGTGCAAAATCAGTGTTTTTCTGCAGAAAAACCACAATAACTCCGTTATTTGTTGTTGGATCCTTACAAACTTGGTATCACTGTTTAGATAACTTAATTTGTCAACTTTTTCGTGTCTTGTAACATTTTTATAAATTTTACCGTTTTTGAGATATTTGAGTTTAAAAATTTAAAATGGCCGCCATTTTGAAAATATGCATTGGAAAAAAATAATTTTTATTGTGGAAATGGATATTAGTATTATAAAGATCCATGCTAAATGTGAAGTTCCTAGATCAATCCGTCACCGAAATAAAAATTATTAAGTGGAAAAAACAAAATGGCGGATATCTGGGTAAATATGCATTTTAGGACATACCTTCACATGAACTTTTTTGCTTATTTTGACATAATTAGTCATATTATGAAGTTTGGTGATGGACTTTAAAGACACCCTGTATATATACAGGGTGTTCGGAAAAAACGTTTCAGGAATTCAGGAGGTTATTGCCCACATCAAAATAAGCAAAAAAGTCCCTGTAAACATATGTCCTAAAATGCTTCGTTAACCCGCTAGCCGCCATTTTGTTTTTTACACTAAATAATTTTTATTTCCGTAATGGATCATTGTATCAAGTTAATATTTGGCATGAACCTTCATCATAGCAATGCCTATTTTCAAGAAAAAAGTTATTTTTTTCCAATGCGTATTTTCAAAATGGCGGCCATTTTAAAATTTTAAACCAAAATATCTCAAAACGGGTAAATTTTATAAAAATTTTACTAGACACAAAAAAGTTGACAAATTTAATTATCTAACCAATGGTACCAAGTTTGTAAGGATCTGACTACAAATAATTGAGTTATTGAGATTTTTCAATTAAAATTACCTTAATTTGCATTAATTACAATGCAAAATCAATGTTTTTATGCAGAAAAATCTCAATAACTCCGTTATTTGTTGTCAAATCCTTACAAACTTGGTACCATTGGTTAGATAATTAAATTCGTCAACTTTTTTGTGTCTAATAAAATTTTCATAAAATTTACCGGTTTTGAGATATTTTGGTTTAAAATTTTAAAATGGCCGCCATTTTGAAAATACACATGGGAAAAAAATAATTTTTTTCTTGGTAATGGGCATTGCTATGATGAAGGTTCATGCCAAATATTAACTTGATACAATGATCCATTACGGAAATAAAAATTATTTAGTGTAAAAACAAAATGGCGGCTAGCGGGTTAACGAAGCAGTTTAGGACATATGTTTACAGGGACTTTTTTGCTTATTTTGATGTGGGCAATAACCTCCTGAATTCCTGAAACGTTTTTTCCGAACACCCTGTATATACATACATATACAGGGTGTTCGGAAAAAACGTTTCAGGAATTCAGGAGGTTATTGTTCACATCAAAATAAGCAAAAAAGTTCCTATAAACATATGTCCTAAAATGCTTCGTTAACCCGCTAGCCGCCATTTTGTTTTTTACACAAAATAATTTGTATTTCCGTAATGAATCATTGTATTAAATTAATATTTGGCATGCACCTTCATCATAGCAATACCCATTTTCAAGAAAAAAATTATTTTTTTCCAATGTGTATTTTCAAAATGGCGGCCATTTTAAAATTTTAAACTAAAATATCTCAAAACCGGTAAATTTTATGAAAATTTTATTAGACACAAAAAAGTTGACGAATTTAATTATCTAACCAATGATGCCAAGTTTGTAAGGATCTGACAACAAATAACGGAGTTATTGAGATTTTTCTGCATAAAAACATTGATTTTGCATTGTAATTAATGCAAATTAAGGTAATTTTAATTGAAAAATCTCAATAACTCCGTTATTTGTTGTCAGATCCTTACAAACTTGGTACCATTGGTTAGATAATTAAATTTGTCAACTTTTTTGTGTCTAGTAAAATTTTTATAAAATTTACCCGTTTTGAGATACTTTGATTTAAAATTTTAAAATGGCCGCCATTTTGAAAATACGCATTGGAAAAAAATAATTTTTTTCTTGAAAATGGGCATTGCTATGATGAAGGTTCATGCCAAATATTAACTTGATACAATGATCCATTACGGAAATAAAAATTTTTTAGTGTAAAAAACAAAATGGCGGCTAGCGGGTTAACGAGGCATTTTAGGACATATGTTTACAGGGACTTTTTTGCTTATTTTTATGTGGGCAATAACCTCCTGAATTCCTGAAACGTTTTTTCCGAACACCCTGTATATATATATAAAAATTTTAATGACTATTATTTTTGGTCTCTGGGCACCTCAAAACGAAAAAGTAACATGGTCCCGGGCTTAGGTCTTACCATGAGACCTACGGTAATAGCTTATTCCCTATGGGAAATTCGCTAATACATATATATATATATATATATATATATATATATATATATATAAATTTTAATGACTATTATTTTTGGTTTCTGGGCACCTCAAAACAAAAAAGTAACATGGTCCCGGGCTTAGGTCTTACCATGAGACCTACGGTAATAGCTTATTCCCTATGGGAAATTCGCTAAAAAAAAAAAAACTAAAGTAGTTAGTAAAATTTTACTTCGTTAGAAAAATCTTAATTTCAAACTCTTCGTGGAATACTGTCTGACTGTGTTTCAACAGCTTAACTGTGATTACATCTTGTGTATTTTTGATATCTTAAAATTTAAACAAAACCAATGTCAACATACAATGCATAACATACTTTAATCTTTAATTTCGAGAACAGAATAGGTGACAAAAATGTGTAAATATATATGTGCATGTAACACAGTTTCAAAAGCCTTTCAAGATTAACACTTTTTAAGCAAACAGTTTGTCTGATTTACATTGTTTCAAGATGTTTAGCTGAAATTCTAACATTGCCTGAGAGGTTGATTGATTTTTAAATGGAATGGGTTTAGGTCAATATAGGGTTCATTATCAACTCATTGAAGTATGGAGTAGATATTCTGAACTCACTTAGTAAGCGTGGTGAGAGTGGTGGTGTAGGTTGTCCCACCGACGTTAAGATGGACAGGAGCCAAGTAAACGTCATCCACAACAGCCCGGGGCAAACCTCTAGCTCCCAGTGATTCTGCCATGACCTACAATACATCAAATCCACCAATATACCACAATTTTTAAAAAGGTCATGTAATGTAAAAAGTATTGCACAATATACGTACACAAACGTGATTAGGGACTTAATTGACTAATGCAGTAATAACTTAAAATTTTATTATATATAATTAAAAATTAAAGCAATATTGCAGTGGTACAAATCATCATTACATTGGGTAAATAAGTGTGCGGTAAGGAAGATGAAATGTCCAAAATGTCTAAGTGTATTTTTAGATGATTTAAAATAATATTTAAAGAGTTTTCTCAGGTCTTTTACCATGTACCCCAGCTTCCCTTTGCCTTAAGTACCCCCCCCCCCCATTGCAGCAGACCTGCGCACTCAGCAAATTCCCAAATTAGCCTAGTTATATTATTTTTGACCAGATGAACCTGTAAACAAAATTTCATCACGTGCTCATAGATGGCGGATCTTACACGATCAATACGGATCATGATCTAGATCGTAATAAATATTGACAGTATTGTTTATTGGGCTTGAACTTACACAGTCAATATGGATCATACATCAATATTTGACTTTACACACTCAATCTGTATCGTGATACCCCTGGTGTGCCACCCAAATACAAAGGTTTTTTAGAATCGTGCTATCTGCTGCTAAATGCAGCCTAGAGCTGTCTAATAAATAAGGTGTCATATTGAAGAAGAAAAACGATGCTAAATTTTCTTTGTTACACTTTGGTAATTGAGGAGGTCTATGTAAAAAGGGCGTATGCCGGTATACGTCCTTTTTGCGGAGATGGCGTTTTCAGATGCCTTGTGTTTTCATTTGTAAGTCTGTGAAATTTCATGTTTGTATCTCTTTGTTTCACCTTCTACTGTCTGATTGTATCAAATGATGTTTAGGTCTATGTAAAAAGGGCGTATGCCGGTATAACGCCCTTTTTGCGGAGATGGCATTTTCAGATGCCTTGTGTTTTCATTTGTAAGTCTGTGAAATTTCATGTTTGTATCTCTTTGTTTCACCTTCTACTGTCTGATTGTATCAGCTGATGTTTAGCCCGCCAATGTAAAAAGGATGTAATGTCTATGTAAAAAGGACTTATAAAAACTTGTCTATGTAAAAAGGGCGTATGAAAAACATGGCGGCAAGCCATCTCCTGAAAAAGGGCTTATGTAAGCATTTTTTGCAAAAGGAATTTCTTTAATATTTTAAAATAAACACTCCTACTTGTAAATATAAAACGAATCACCGATTATTGAATATTATTTCATTAATAATAGTTTAAGTTGCCTAGGTTTCAGGTTAAAAGATACACTTGAATGAAGTTTTGCACACTCCATATCTCAATTGTTGGTTTTCAGACTACAGCCCTTTTTACATAGACCTCCTCAATTATTTTATCAAAACCAATAGAAATCTCAGTTAAAAATCGAGAAAAACAGATAATTTTAGACAGTTATAGCTGAAATTAGAAATTTTACTAAAAACTTCTAAAACCAGAGAAGACGAGATCCGTCTTTTTACTTTTAGAAAAATTTAAGAGCCAATCTCTATCTTAATTAGGTAATTTTAAAACACAATTCCCGTCAACCTCCGCAGCCATAAAACTCGCCAAGCGCTACGGCCATGCATGGTTTGCCTGGTAGACACAGTGTAATACATATAATTTTAATTTATTATTTTTAAATTTTGTTCATCTCAAACCATGTATACATGGTCATTGTTTCAAATTTTTAATTTTTTTTATATAAAAATTATTTCCATATAGATGTTTTCTTAAGATATAAACTGAGTTTTTGATAATGTTAAAAAATTTAACTTTGTCTGTTGATTTTGAGATTTTGAATTTCTTCCAAAAGTTAACATAATTTTGCGTTAGCGTCCCTCGTGCTCCAAATAAAAGGCCAATAAAAGTTTGCTTCTCAAAACTCCATGGTAAGAAGTTCTAAAGGAGACAAAACAAAGTCTTTTGAGTAATAATAATGATAAAAAATGTAATTAAAGTCAGTGTTGTAGTGGCAAATTTTCCAATATGGGAACGCTTATTATATTGGTCAAATTCCCTTAAAATTAGGATACAATTTTCCTCAATGCGTACGATAGCAATAGCTTTGCGTATTGTAGGCTAGGCCTGTGTATTTTTAAGCTAGAACTGAATTTACTGAGGATTCAAGAATCTAACTTGGATGATTTTGCGAAAACCAAAATATATTAAGAAAAAAAAAAACAGTACATTTTTATATTTCGTCCTAACTAAATTAATTGTTTTACAAAAGAAGGTTGTTTCAGAAAAGATTATTAATTAATTTATTAACTATTTTTATGTACGTTAACGTCCAAAATAACAACATACATAAACTAATTTTTAAATGACATATTTCTATACAAGTAAAAGCAGAGAACTAAAATAAAATGAGGAAAAACAGAGTAATTAATTACAATGAAAGTTCATTGACAGATTGACAAAATCATGCTCATAAGTAGTCGGCAAATGCATCCTCTTCCGTAGTGGTCTTATGTTTTTTATTTTGTTGCTTAGTGAAGAACGACAGGAGTGTTTTTGATTTATTTGTCGATTCCATAATACACTGAACTGAGGCAACTAATTTAGAACACACTTCAGTTTATTAGTAGATTATTAATTAATAAATTATTAGTTAATAAATCAAATCAAATCAACTCAAAACTAAATAAACAAACAGGGGAGGGTTGGGGAGGGACGGGAGAGTGATGCCAACCACGTATGGTATACCGTACCCTGTGCACAATACAAAGTTCAAGCAAGAGTGAGGTTATCCTTGGAAACAAATAGATTAAAATCATGTTTACAAATGTTTGTTAAGTATTACATTTTATTATTGATATAAAATATATTTTTTATTTTTATACTGTTTGATTTGTATTTAAAAATATATTAGCTATTTTCCCGGATTTTCCCTGAACGGGGCACTAGGATTTTCCCGGGTTCTTGAAAACCAGAGTGGGAACGCCGTTCCCACGCGTTCCCGCACCACTACACCACTGATTAAAGTTAACAAAACTTTAAAAAATTATTTTTTTATTATTTTAAGCTTAGGATTGGGACATTTTATATTGTAGGCTATGTTATTTATAAGAAACGCTTTAAATACCAAATACCATGATGGAATTACATACTTTAAAAGTTACATTTGTTTTTTCCTTCTTAAAACACGTGTTTTCGTTATGCTTATAATTGAGGTTGTGCATCCAATTTTTGGCCTTAAACTTTTATTAGGTGGTAAATATGACTAAAATTTTAATTTTTTAGTTTTGGACAACTACTTTAAGGGTAATTGAGGTCAGCAGTACTGAAATCTACATATTTTGGTACAATTCTCAAAAGAAACCTATTTAATTTATAAAGTAAAAATGTTGGTAGTGTATAAAATTAATTCATTTTAAAAACAAACATAAATTTAATTACAAAAAAATTAAAATAAAATTATTTCACTGGAGAATCATTTTTAATCTCCTTAGATTTGTACAAAGTTTGTTCTTAAATGCAAATAATTTCTGCAAAAATGACAAATTATCTCCAGAGAATTGAACGACGGATATTTGTAAAACGCTTGCGCCTCAAGGGTAGGCCACCCGCGTTTTAACCAATACAAAGCATGAAAAAATGCAACACCAGTGGCGAAATAATGTTGATACCATAAATAAAATACAAATCAGATACATTAAATGAATCATTACTCATGAATAGATGAATCATTTATTCATTTATTTATTCATTATTCATTTATTCATTAAGTTTTGTAACCTTTATGTGGGACCTATCGGAGGTGGCCCAAAAATAAGTTTGCAGGTTGGTAAGAAAAAAATCAGTTACGCCACTGATACTCATCTAATTATTTTGAATAGTTAACAAATAATTAGGTGGGTAGGCAGGAGGTGGTATGAATAATCTAATGTATTTATCATTTGTATATGCATTTTAATATTGTTAGGCTACCCCTAAGACAATGAAAAAATTTGGTGTGAATATTTTTGTTACTAGGTCGGGCAACTTCGGCGGCCTACCGCGAGGGCGCTGAGGGCGCCCGAGAAGGAGGGCACACCGGGACACGTCCCGTTGTCCCGGTGGGCCAGTCCGGGCCTGACCACATCTAGGTTTTTCGCAGGGTTGACATGCATCCATTTTTGTTCTGTCGGAACCATATTCTCTTTTTACCCCATCAATTTCATTAAATTTGTGTTTAGACAAGATATTTTCTAGATTGGGAGGTTTTTGAAAATAACTTTAGGGATTGTTGAAAATAAATTTTTAGTGTATGGGGAATTCTGGGGAATGGGGAAAGATAATTTTAAAATTTTATTCATTTTGTGAAGGCCTGGGTTATACTGGGTTATGAAATTTGGGTCACTAAAGTTCAAACAGACCTGTTTCTTTACTTCCAGTTGTAGCTAAAATATTTGAAAAGGTAGCATACGACAGACTGGCATTTTTCCTCGAAACTAATAATAAATTAGATAGTTATCAGCATGGATTTAGAAAAAAATAAATCTACAGTAACAGCAGCAGTCAGTTTTATTGAATCAATTATAAATTCAATAGATAAAGGAGAAAAAGTTGTTGGCGTTTTTATGGACCTTTCCAAGGCTTTCGATAGCGTTTCCCACATTTTATTATTTTCAAGACTTCAAGAACTAGGAATCAGAGGTGTTGCATTGGAATGGTTCAAATCATACTTATCAAATAGCAATATGTTGAAATAACCCATGTCATCAAACACAACCAAATTGTCAAGTTCACATCCAAGTTAAACAGAGTCAAAACCGGTGTTCCCCAAGGATCAAATTTAGGGCCACTCCTTTTTTTGTGTTATTTAAACAATATAGGAGAATCCTTAAGTTTTTATCCGTCTTCCAGTCTATATCTGTATGCTGATGACTCTAACTTAAAAATATCTGGCAAATCACAAGAGGAAATTGAAATACTTGCAAATACAGAATTAAATAGTATAGAACAATTCTTTGATAACCTCAAATTAAGTCTAAATCCAAATAAAACCAAAGGCATTTGTTTCAAAACAAAAAAAAGTAAAAATCACATCTCCCCTATTATAACCGTAAAAAGTGAACAAGTAGAACTGATTGAAGAAACTAGATTTCTAGGCATAATAATCGATAATAGCCTGTCTTGGGATGGGCATGTAAATTATGTTTTAAATAAAGGTAATTCCGGTTTATTTGCCATCAGAAAGATGTCAAAATTATGTAACCCAGATATTTTGCACACTATTTACTTTGCTCTCATTCATAGTTACATTGCATATGGAATAAGTATTTATGGTTCCACAACAAAGGAAAATTTGAATGAAATATTAAAAATTCAAAAAAAAGCAATTAGAATTATCTTACAACTAAAATATCAAGATTCGGCAAGGGAATATTTCAAACAATTAAAAATTATGACGGTTCATGGACTTTATATTTTTGACACAATCATGTATGTAAAGAATAATCATAACGATGAATTCATACCAATGCACCAATATAACACAAGAAGGAAAATTGAACCTCTTCCCAAACACAGATTAGAAATTTTCAAAAATAAAACGTCTTATGTAGGTAAACGATTTTTAGAAAGAATCCCAGATCATATTAAAAACGAAAGTTGTCAAACAAAGTTTAAACAAAAGTTAAAAGCACATTTAATAGATTCTGATTCAGCAATATATGATTTGAGTGAATTTTAAAGAAGTAAATAGCTTAATTGTTTCATTTCATTATTTATTATTATTATTATTATTATTTTGCAATGAGGAACTGTTAGTGTTATTTGACACTGGTTAGATGTTTTATTGTTTGGTTTTATCTTCTGAATATTATGTTTTATCTATTTTATAATGCTTTGTTTCTTGTAGTATTGGATAAATACTGACACTATTCTATGTATCCTCCTGTATCATAATGAATAAAGAACTTTGAATCTGAATCTGAATCATATTGTAAAGTTCGGATTGTCATGTCAGATAACTCTGAAACTTTTGTACATCAATAAATTGCGAAGACATATGAAAAAGAAACTTTATAATACAAAATAAAAAGGCATAGTTTACTTTATAACTGAAAGTAGTCAGTGTTAGCCTATCATTGTGGATTCAACCAGTACTCGTCAAAACTACCCCTTTACTGGGAGGAGGGGGTGGGGATGATAGAAAGTAGCGTGTGAAGAACAAATTATGGATGACACTGCTAACACCCAATAAATACTACTAGAGATCGCCTCCTGATCGAAATTCGACCAAAATTTCAGTTGATCTGTACCCAAGAAATTTAAAACATTAACTGAAACATGTGTTCTTCCTGTTTTTTCTAGCAGTTGTTTTTAAAACAGCTGTCTACAATCAATTATTCTTCCGTGTTAAGATTAACATTGGAACTTTGAAAGCCTGTGGGGCGTAGCCCTGGATTCCGATGTGAATTATAATGGGATTCTGCTCATCTACAGGACACTACCGCTCTAACGATATACGCGGATTTCTCCTACGATGCACACGAACTGAGAAAAAAGGAGGAAACTAAACATGCTTGCCTACTATTATATAGATTTTTTTGGCCGAACCGGACATTATGACAGCTATGCGAGCTCTCAAGGGTTAAAGCCGAAGACATCTGTACTGGTTAAGTTAAATTTCCCCTTTGTTTAACATACCATACCATTGTTTATAATTGCTTTTTGTCTGTTATTAATTTTTTATAAATATTTATTCTATCTGTTTGTAGATATTGTTATTTCATTTATCTGTTATCTATTGTTAATTTGAGATATATCGAACCTTAATATATCGAAATCCTCGATGTAACGAAGTTTTCTCATTCCCCTTGAACCTGCCTATCCATCTGTTATTTCTACCTCTATATATCGACGTATTAGAGAGGATAACCTCAATATAACGAACTTTTGGAGTGCTGATGTACGACCTAACCACCTCTACATATCAAAGTTTTGACTGAAAAACCTCAACATATCGAAGTTAAAATAAGAACAACAAGTTGAATCATTGAACTCATCCATTTTCTTTCATGTTGCAACCTGTCACTCTACAGACGTTGCCTTTTGCCGGGGTTTGTGTTCGCAGCGCTGTTCTTGTTTACCGCATTTGCAGTTAATTTATAGTGTTAGTGTTGTTCCATTCACTATCCAAAGTGTCCCTTAAGTAGCCGTAAGCATTTTGTTTAAATGCATTTTACCTACATTATATTCTTGTTAGTAGGACTACTAATTTTACAACCCTATGGTTACTGCATGTATAAGAGTCAAAACGTCTTGTAATCCCCATCGATGTTTTAAAACAATTTTGTGTGTTTGCAGCACTGTTTAGTTTTTTGCGTCACCATTCATAGTCATTGTTCCAATCAGCTCGTGATGAAAAAGGGTTCATAAACAACTTATAATAATGTTACAGTGGACTGTTATATTCGTTTGTGTTATAGCCAATTAATTGTTGGTTATGTAACCACAGTAAAGCACATATTCATTGCTCAGTTGTTAGGCCTATTGGAAATATGTATTGGTGTTATGAGGTGGTCGTGAACCTCAGTACATCGAAGTTTGTAAAAAATAACATTGGTAACAAACCTCAGTATATCGAAGACCTTGATATTACAAAGTTTTTACATTCCCCTTCAGGTTCGATACATCGAAGTTCCACTGTATGAGCAATTTTACTGGAAACAATAGGCCTATTGATGTAGCCTATTTCATCGTTGTAAATGACCAATGGTAATAAAAGAATTTTATTTAATTTCAAAACTAAAATAGGAGTTAAAAATTGTAATAGTATCATTCAGGGCCACCCAGAGCCAAGGGGCCCCGGGGATGAGACTTGACCTGGCCCCCTCTCGACTCCCCCCCCCCCCCCCCCAACCATTGAAAAGAATTCAGGACAAGTGACAATTTGCTAACTGAGATATGTAATGTTCGACACTCATAATAACGGGAATATTAAAACAATTTAACATTTTATTTTTTATTCATTTACAATAATATTCACTCAACTATATCCCTCTTTATGCTTCCACATGCAATGCCATATAGCTTCCTTTAATATCAAAGCCGCGTCTTATGATGTAGCAACGTCACAAACCCTTTAGCTCCGCTCGGCTGGCTAGGCTCCGTCCGTATTACTACTAACTGCTGCACGCACTTATCTAATTTTATTTTCGAAAACAATCATCTGCATTTTAATGTGCTTGTTTGTCGAAGGCTGTAAAAACATTGAAAACGTTGTCAGCAAGATAAAAATTATGTTGTTTAAGAGAACTAGAAAAAGCTGTTTTAAAGTCACAATGGTGTTAACACATTGTAGCCTACCCTATGCCCAAGTATAGCTCGGGGTGCCACGAATGCCGCCCGAGTATAGCTCAGGCAAGGACTTTATTAAAAAAAAATCTTATGTTGTTATATATACAAATAAATCTTTGTACCCATTGCACTGCCATCCAAAAAGATATCATGTATTAAATATGTATAGATTTGAAACTTGACATGGTGTTGTGCGTTAGTCAGTTACACTTTAATGTAAATTTCAAAATGATACCACTTTTGGTTCAAAATAGATGCCATTTAAAATTTTGAAAAATAGAGATAAAAAATTTACAATTATACAAAACTGTAATAAATTACAACAAGCAAAATTATTTTACCTAAAAATTAGTGCAAAGATTATAACATTAGACAAAAATAATTACTTGTAAATGAGATTTAGGGGAAGGTCGGCAGGTATCGGACAAAACCAGTTTCCCGAAAATGCCGCTAGGGGCAGCGCTTGTCACGTCGTCAGTAAAACCACCTAAATGAGCAAGACGGGCCATCGTCATATTGGACAGTTGTTGTACACGGTTTTTGTTGAGAATCGAGTTTTATGTTTTTTCTAGTGAAGACACGTGCATGGACATAGTTTTCCCGAGCTTCTACATCAATTGAAGTAAGTGATATTAGTCATAGTTGAGTTTAAAATACTTCGTGTACTTTATATTAAGTAAATATTTATATTAAGCTTATGTTCAGTCTCATATTTCATATGGACTTATGTTCTGGGGATCAAGCAAAGATACAAAAAAAGTATTTAAACTGCAAAAAAAGGCCATAAGAACAATTTTTCATATACCGGTACCTTCTACCAAATCATGTCGTCCCCTCTTCCAAAAACATAAGATTTTAACACTACCATCTTTATATATTCTGCAATCTGCTTGTTTTGTGCACACAAATAAATCAAAATTTCAACTGAGAATGAACATACATGATTATAATACAAGATTAAAAAATTCCATCGAAACTCCAAGTTGTAAATTAGCGTTTTATCAAAAAAGTGCTGAATATATGTCAATTAAAATATATAATAAATTACCTGAACATTTAAAACAAATTACAAATCTGAAAAAGTTCAAAAAAACACTGAAAGAAGAGCTTATTACTGAATGTTACTACAAAATTAAAGACTATTTAAACAAAAAATGAAGAAAGCCTACAACAAAGAAATAATGAAGAAACAAATTAAATGCCATGTTAAATTTAGTTTAAGTTATGTAATGTAATGTTAGGGTCTAACCATATATATGGCAATTAGATCTGAGATATTAAATAAATAAATAAATACAACGTTTAGCTCCAGTCACATAATACATTACGGCTTGGCAGCCATTCTAACCTAGGTTGTCTGGCGGCTGGTATCGGACAAAGTGCAATCGGGTGGTATCAGACAATAAAACCACCGCTTAAATTCGCTGATTTTAATAGATTCTTTGGTTTTTCAGGGATCATGGGGAAAATAAGAAGAAATTGGAATGAAGTGGCTATGAAATCAGCTATAGAGAAAGTTTTGACTAAGGAAATGACAATACCAACCGCAAGTGTGAGGTTTGGTGTGCTGGTGTGATGTGAAACTCTGAGATACACTTAATTATAATTTTTCAATATGCAAAAACCTTTATAAAATAAAGAATGGTGAAAAATATATTCATTTGTATGATTTATTATCCGCCAAACATAATTTTAGTACTATTTTAGGTCTGTCCAATACCACCCTCCATGAATTGTAAAACGCATTTTGTAAAAAGGTAAACTTTTGAGAAAAACGGTATGTTGTTATTGATATTATGTTAAATAATTTAAGCCTGTTATAAATGAAATACTGTAGTATTATTTTACGCATAAGGTTGTTATTTATTGTCATCTTTAAACATTGGCTGATCCAGGGAGGGGCGGAAGGGGCGATCGCCCCCCCCCCCCCCCCCGTACGGAAACTTTTCAAGCAGTTTTACCTTGTCAGTTTTATATTTTTCCATAAAACTTTTAAAATATTATAGACATTGTATTTCAATATTAAACAATTTTATATGCATTTTTAAGGTTGTTTTATTAATTTATAACACAAATCTATATATAAGTATGAAGTATGAAGTTTTGTGCAATCTGCGTGTGCGTTGCAATCATTCAAAGGCTGCATCTAGGCCTATTCCATGCGAAGCCGAACCGTCGAGAATGTCGATCAGCGCGGCGCAATGTTGGCGAGCCCGAAGCTCCGAAACTAAACTCGGTTGTTTCAGCCATTCGCACGGTTATACTTTGGTCTTAAATTGTAAGAAACTCGATGTACTTTTAAAATGATAATGGGTGATTTTCATGAAAAACTGTTTCTTCAGAGACAAAATTAGCCTAACGTAAAACAATGCAAAATTACGGCGATTTTTATAAGCTTTTTGATGGTGATACGGGGCGAGATCGGAATTCTGGTTTGGCATCTCTGTACTAACGCAAACAATGCAAAAAAGAACCTATAAATAACCTATGCAGTGCACCATATAGGTTGTAGCATTGATTTTGTAAATAGGCTTACAATATAGCTGTATCGTGGAACTAGTTCAACTATACAGTGTGTCCCATAAGTAAAGTGCCAAACTCCAGGAATAGGTTATATTGGTCAAAATAAAGAGAAAATCAAGATTAAATTTTTTCCAAAAACGCTTTGTAGGCTATACCAGATATCCGCCATTTGGTATTTTTTACAAAATAATTATTTATATTCAAAATTTTTTCACCGGTCGTAATAAAACTTGGTAAGTATGTTTAAATAAAAGAGACCTACTGTAGGAAAAAAAATTCAACGAGGTCCAATCTTTTTCCGTTTTCTGGCCATTTTAAATTAAAAGCTTAAAACGTTAGCCATTTAAAAAATTTTAATTGGACCACGTTAAATTTTTTTTCAGTGGGTCTATTTTATTCAAACATAGGCCCTACTTACTGAGTTTTATAAAGATCGGTGAAAAAATGTTGAAGATAACAATTATTTTGTAAAAAAATACAAAATGGCGGATATCTGGTATACAAAGTGTTTTTTGGAAAAAATTGTATCGTTGATTTTATCTTTATTTTGACCCATATAACCTATTCACGGAGTTTGTCACTTTACTTATGGGACACCCTGGAGTTACATTTTTACAAATAAATGTGACAGTGACTGCACATTGTTTAGTAAGTATGATTGGATAATCGGTAACTCCTTATTAATCTTTTATGTCATCTATAAGAAGAAACAGAAAGTAACCGAGTTGCAAGCAAGATGGCGGACAGTTAATAAACTCTTTAAAGTGCTCTGTTTTAACACGTTGAGTGCGGCAAAGAATATCGGAAATCTTTCCCGCGGGCCTGAAAATTTTTTTTTCATAAAATCTTACTTTTTGTCTTAAGAAGTCCAGATCGTGGCAGCAAACTGGCGTTCTTGCATTATTTCACCAAAAAAATGGCGTCCAAAAGTGCAGGTCTCCGGTGACCGAGCCGGCCCGCGCAACGACAATACATAGTTTTTCGTAACACAATATCGAATTTTTACATCAAAAATGTTTAATGTAATTATAATAATGTTCAATAGAATTATAACTAATATTTACAACTATTTACAGCCCCTTCCACCCTCCCAACCATTGTTTTTTTACTCAAACTTCGTCAAGGTACTGTTCGAAGCATTTCTGGTATTGGGGGTCCATTTTAAATAAAAGACGATAAAACTAAAATAAAAATATATTAAACATAAAATTGTGTCACAAAACACACCAAATCACGGAAGAAACACTTCAACAAGAGTTAAAAAAGTAATTAAAAAAGTTCAGGTCACAATGGACTGGAGCCGGCCCACGGGAAAGGCGGGCGACGCACAACCGAAAGAAGGCAGGTTGCCCTAGTAACGCACGTATAAACAACTCCGAACTACTCCGCAACCCAGGGCCACACTGACTGATTCTTTTCGCCGAGTCATGGCCGGCGACACGTGACCGGGCAGGCCGGCGCGCGCGTTTCGCTACCGGTCACCGGTGACCGAGCCGCACCCAAAGTGTTAAAGTAGAAATTTGTGAGTAAATTGCCTATAAATACACTTAAATTGTAGTGATATTTTATTTTAGCACCTGTGCTTTCATAGTGATAAAAACTAAGGATTACCAACGTATTACAAGTGATGAACTGTTTTCACGTATCCTTATCTAGGAGGTGATTCCCCAAACTGGTATGGATGAGTCATATTTAGTAAATATTTCTTTGATGTGCGGAAGATTTCCAGAAGCATTGAATACATGAGACGGTACTTGTGACGATCTCAAGCTCAAAAAGGTTGAGATTTTGGTTTTGTAGTTCGAAAGAACATTAAAAATGAATGCAATTGCAAATTGGCAAGGAGTTCGCCCCACTTACCTTCTAAAAGATTAAAATGAAATGTAGCGTTTGTCATATTCTCCCTACAATTACGCATAACCGGGTTAGGGCAGCAGATCTTAATTGCAGCTTCAACCAAAAAAGCTATAAGCTATGGGAGCCCTCACGATTGCTGGAAAGGCACATGCTGCTTAGCACAAATTGTGTAGAAGAGCCTAAACCGAGCTACTGTGTGATGATACCAGTGATCCTAGAAATACATACTGATAGAAAAGGTTGACCACCACCAAGTGGATTTGGAACTACATTACCTGCCACAAGTACTTTAACCAATTGATAATTTTGAATATCTTGTAACATTAGATTCAAGTATTCAGCTTCTCAACCTTGTAAATTAATTTAGCAGGTTATGTGGAAATGGTCATGAAACTCGTTTTGAGATTATACGTCCGAAAGAATGCCCTAGTGACAAACCTTGACAAACTGAAGGATTTCCTTAATCTACAAAATTGCGAACACGTATATTCCTCACCCAATCTTGAAACTTCCTACAACATTTTTGATAATATCCTACAGATTGCATTGGATTCCACATGACCTCTTAAGAAAACTAAAATAAACACAAATATAAAACCGATTAAGTACTATGACCCTGAAGCAAAAACCCATAAAGAAAACTTTTTAAAAGCTTTGCATAAATTTGAATTAACAAACAAAAATGAAAACAAAGAAGAAATGATCAATAGAAAAAGGATTTATGACATGAAACTGATGCACCTAAAACTGTCCTCCACAGCTAACTTCATAAAACAAGCTGATAATAAATCTAAGGCCCTATGGCAAGTCATAAATAAGAAAAGGAAAGGAAAATGTGAACAAAAACCCCTTACGGAACTAGAAATAAATGGCGAACTCAGAAATAACACAAAAGAAATAGCTGAACATTTCAACACATTCTTCTAAAAGATAGCCAAAAATACTCTAGATCAAAACAGAGCAATAGCAACAGACCCAGGAACGACACTGAGTGGAGAGGAACCCCCTTGTCTAACATCTCTCACCTTAACCTCAACATCATATGAAGAAGTAAAAACAATAATAAACTCCCTCAAAACTAAAACATCAAGTGGAGTACATGAGTTTTCCTCAAAGATGATAAAGCACTGCTCTCAAGAACTCATCCCACCTCTAGTTAGCCTTATAAATAAAATCATTTAGAGAAGACAAATTCCCGTCTGTCATAAAAGTCAGTAAGGTATGCCCCAAACATAAAAAAGGACCCACTAAATATGCTCAAAACTACAGGCCTATCTCTCTCATCTCCACCTTCTCCAAAATCGTAGAAAATATTGTTCTGGCTAGATTAATGGCGCATCTCACTCATTATAATCTCTTAACCGCCTACCAGCATGGCTTTCAAATGATTCAAATGGTTTTCAAGTCCACATCCACAGCTATAATAGCACTAACTGAGCATGTCTTAGACCAGATATAAAACAAACAATACACTTCTGCCATCTTCTTAGACTACAGCAAGGCTTTTGACTGCCTGGGTCACGACCTGATATGCAGGAAACTTGAAAGACTAGGAATAAGGAACTCAGCCCTAGAATGGTTTAAAAGTTACCTAACAGGCCACTCCCAAGTTATGGAACTACAAGACTTATCAAACAAAGTTACAACAAACTGTAGATCTACAAAAAATGAGCTGATAAGAGGAGTCCCACAAGGCTCTGTATTAGACCCAGTTCTGTTCATCATACTCACTAGCGACTTCCCTAATTGCCTAATTCCCTAAATTGCGAAAGAAAATGCCATTGCAATCATGTACGCAGACGATACAACAATTCTACTCAACGACAACACACCACAGGAACTCTAACTTAATTCAAAATCAGTCTTAAACAAAGCAATTCTTTATTCAAAGAACAATGACCTAGCAATCAACCCCTCCAAAACCACACCTCTAAATTTCAGTAAGAAAAAAGACATAGTCCCTCAAATAAAGGATGTAACAATAGGAACCAATACAAAATTCCTGGGTGTTATACAATACTTGACAATAAAAGTCAGTGCTGGAATCTATATTGTCCGAAGAATAAACTACATAGGTGGACTCTCTTCAGCTAAGGCAGCTTACTTCGCTGGTAGAATGACATATTAGATATGGCCTGACAGCATGGGGAGGAACCTCAGCGCACAAAATGAATCGAATCCTTTTTTCTTCAGAAGAAAGCCATAAGAACTCTTGCTAACCTTGACCCTCTACAGACTTGCAGACCAGCTTTCACCAACCTGGGAATATTCACAGTGGTGGCTCTCTACCAGGGCCGGATTTACCGCATGGGCAACATGGGCACATGCCCAGGGCGGCAAAATTTTGGAGAAATTAAAATTTATATCTGTATGCACGGCGCGTTGTTATCGTCATGGTCGCAGGCCACATAGCCGTATCGTGGTGAGGCGGCAAAGGGCAGACTGCAGTCTGCCTGCGCGTAAGCCGCGGATGCGTGGACGGGTGGACGAGCGTCTATTTATTTGCGTGCGGCAGACGATGTGCTAGTGGCGGGGCGCCGTGAGGGAGGGGGGAGCCGTATTCGTATTCCTCGCCGTCGTCAGCCCGGTGGGGCATACGGGAGACATTCGGAGCAGCTTAATGACGTTGCTTCACTGTGTGACGGCTATGATGCTGACGTCATAACATTAAAGTTTCTATATTTTGCCGCTACTCGGCTAGTCTCGCTTGCCCTCTTTCTTTCTTTGTTTTTGAGTATTGAATTGAGAAATCGTTGTTCGTGTAGTAATATCTTGATAAAGATGACAAAATAAGTAAAACCTAAGCCTAAAAATCTCAAAAGCATTTTATTTACTAATAAATATACTGGTATTCATGTGTAAGATTAGAAATAGATACAGTATCCTTATAGTAGTATCCTTAACAATTTTGGGATTGGCACTCTTAAATGTAGTGTTAAGTTAAATTGTGTGTGTGATAGATTGGTGTAGGATTCTGCAATCCAAACCTTACACCTAAGTTTTGGTTCAAAAAAAAAAACTCTATCAAATTTAAACTTTACTACCGGTAATTACTGTAAATACACCTTACCGAATCCAACTAGGATTCGTTTATGGAGAATTAAGGAATAGGCTGACTGTTAAGACAGTTGAACTTAGTTGCATAAAATTACGTTTCATGCTAACCAAAAATATAGTCTATCTAGGCCTAAAACGTTGAACGCTTTGAATCTTTTCTATTAAAACTAAAGCAGGCCCGAGTTATTTATGTAAGCCTAAGCTAGGCCTGATAAAAACAAAACAAAAAATACCTACAGTACACTCTCGTTCATCGGAACTAATGTGGCGGACGGCCGGTTCGGATGTCAAAAAATTCCGATGAAGCGGAGTCCGTCGTGAGTCATCATTTCCGCCCGTACGGTGACCTATCATGATTGTATTCACTCTTGTTTTTAAGATAACACAAGAGATTTGATGAAAATAAGGCACTCAAACTTGAACATGGTAACAATGAACCTATAGGAATAAAAACAAAGCAGGAAATAAAGATCGAAAATCTTTATTCTCATATTCCATATTCATATTCCAGCAGTCAACTGACTTCCACGTACACAGGTGCAGTCGCGACGCGAGACAGACTGAATGACAGTTTGAGTAGCGGTCAAAGCGGATGTATTGTTTGTTCACTTCCTGCCCCCTCCACGGCCTCGTAAATCAAATCGATGGGTACAGATTATGGAAAACGCCTGATGACTTTTGATGCAAAATGTAATACTTCACTGTTGTGCGGATATAATGAATGAAAATTGAAGGCGCTAAAACGGAAAAATTATTTATTTTGTAAGAAAAAAAAATTAATAATGTCCAGATTTTCAGTTCCGATGAAGCGGAGTTCCGATGTCGCCGAGTCCGATGAACGAGAGTGTACTGTATAACAAAAATAAACATTTTTATTTTGTAAAAGAGTTTTCAAATTCTCCTTAAAAAGAGGACCATGATAGAATTTATCCATTTCCATTCATCATCATCTCATCCTATAGAGGTTAGGCCTAGTGTAAACAATATTATTCAGTTGTTGCAGACGACAACTCTGAAATGAAGCATATTCGTAGCGAACTCAAGGAACTAATTCAATGACGTCATAGTTTGCTCCGAATGTCTCCCGTATGCCCCACCGGTCATCAGCCATCCCGCCAAGTCGCCATTTCGCTTCCGCTTGGGCGGTCAGTGTACAAACGTCATTCGTCAGTGTTGTGTTGCGTTGTTATGTCGCATTACAACTGACAGCCTGTACGAGTACGCTTGCGGCTTGCTTGTTAAGCAGTAGTGTGTGTGCGACTGTGTGTTGTTGATTTGCTTTTAACTCTTAATGCTACGTGTTTTGTGTGAGATTTCATTTGAATTTGATATACGCAATAATTTTCGTTATATTTTTAAAACATAGGCCTAATGGATGGGCAAAAAGACTTAGTGGCGCGGAATACCGGAAATTAGCTGAAGTGAAGAAGAATAAGGAAAATGAAGTGCATGTCCAAACTTTAAAGTTAGATTCCTTCTTTAAAAAAAAGCAATGTCGCCGCAATGTGGCTCCTTGGAGGGTACAAAGGGAGCCGGTGTGGGGGGGGGGGGTGAAGGGGCGGCATATTATTATATGCCCATGGGCGAAGAAAACGTAAATCCGGCCCTGCTCTCTACATACTTCAAACCATAATGTATGTAAATGAAATAAACCCTCCAAGAAACTACAATCTACACCACTATACCACTCGTCATGGCTCCAAGCTCGTCCTCCCAGTACACCGTACTACTCTGTGGGGAAAAAAAAACCTTCCTATGCCGGCTGTAAACTGAAGAACCACCATCTGGACCGCCTGAGAAACTTGACAGGCAATAAGCTGCACAAGGACTAAAGAAGTGGCTAGTTGAAAGACCCTACTACTCACTAAAGGAATTTTTTGAAGACACTAAAAAATAACTTGTATTTTATGTATTTCTGACACTATTGTAATTCTTAATGAATGCTCAATAAAGAAAATTGTATTGTATTGTAGTACCATGATCACTTTTGCAACATAAAAGGCGTGATTATACACGCAACGGTATCATTTGTTTCGGTCTCAGGGCTAAACAGCCCATACCTCTTCAGGTGTACACTTTGAAACAGCTGAAAGTGGATTCCAGATATCACTCAACAAACAATAACAGATTTCAGTCATCAGTAGGGCTGGACATGAAGGTAAACAAACGTTAAATTTAGAGGTGTGCGGATAGTGAATTTTTTTTTCGGATCGGATTCGGTTCGGATAGTTAAGATTCGGATCGGTTCGGATCGGATAGTAACAGGATCGGATCGGATAGTTTTCGGATTCGGATTTTTGCGCAGTAAACCGAAAGACAAACAGGTAACCGATTTGAAGCCACAATTTTTAGGTTAGATCTAGGCCTTGATTATAAAAAGTTTAGGAATATCAAAATCAATTAATTTAACAAAAATTCAACTATTTTTAAGTTTTAAAACAAAGTCAATTTATAATTTGTCATGATCACCGTAAACATTAATTATTGGCCCTAGGCCTAAATGAACATGTCAACATTATTTTGAACTAGCCCTAACCTAAGCTCTAATTAGAGTTGCTATAGGTCTAGGCCAAAACTACTCACCAGGCAAATATCCCAGTGTAGGAATATGACAAAGTAGGACTTTTAGCAAAATATAATTTTATTTGAAACCAAAATGATGGTAGGAAAACATAACCTAGCTTCATCTTGCATACAGATCATTCTGTCAAACAGTCAATGTCAGTTTTGGCAAAAGACTTCCACACAACACTCATTTTCTCTTCTTTTTTCTTTCCAGATAGACATCAATAATTAAGAGACAATAAAAATGTTTAAATCAGTTTAAAACACGATCAGAGGTATAAAGACATAACCTTTCAACATCAAAGAGCAAATAATTAATTACAGACGACATCGACAACAGACCGTACGGTTGAATCGCGATCCAATGCCTTCACAAGTTCATAGTCAAACCCGATCGTAATCTTCATTAGATTAAATCTTATATTTAGTCACGAAACTACGAATGATGAATTGTCCCCCAACAACTAGCGGTCAAAACACCACGACACTAGCGATTCAGGCGGGTGGAATAAAAACTAAAGCTTTTCGTGTAGCCGTGATTGGCCGAGACTTGAATCTTTACTGCTAGCGCTCCAAGCGAGAGGGTTCAGAATATTGACACTTTGTCAATTAATTGTGCCGTTGAATGTTAAACACTTAACCTTGGTCGTTGGTGTCTTGATTATTTCCTGTTATTCTATTATCTGACTTCTGACTTATTAGTCTGCTTCAGTACATTGGACTCATTTTAGACGTTCCGTCGCATAGTCACCATTTTATGCAGAATGGCCATCGCCCAAAACAATATTTGTGCATTGATCTTGTCTTTAACACCAGATATACAGTCTATCCGGAAAAGTCGGATATCCGACCCGAATATACGGATATCAATAAAATCTTCGGATCGGATTCGGATATCCGATCCGATCCGAAACCGAACCGAATTTTCGGATATCCGCACACCTCTAGTTAAATTGATACAATATATAAAAAAGTTAATATTGCAATTCACAGCCATTGGGATATCTAGGTGAAATTCTAACATTTGTTGAACAGAAGAAGACATAAGGACGATATAGTAGCAAGTTAAAGTATACTTTTAGTGGAACTTGAGCATTACGGGAACAGAGAATTAACTTATATTGATAATTCATGTTTTTATCTCCTTCTCATTACAGGGACGTTATAAAATAACTTAGATGATTAAAATCTTACATTTTTTTAAAGTTGAGCTTTATTAAAGAATAGAAGAGTGGTGATCCTTTGAGAAGACAATTCACGATCTTAAATTGACCAATGTAAAGAAAGCAAAAATGTCACAAACCTCCAAGTTCAAAGAACTCAACTTGCTGTTTCAAGAGGGGTAGCTGGTTGAAGTCGTCGGGCAGCACAAGTTTCTCGTAACGTAGGAAGTTCAATATGTGAGTGAAGACGCTGCCGTCGACATCGAGGAAGTAGTGTCGGTTGACTGGGTCCAGGGTGATAGCAAGAGTTCCGTTAAATAACTTGGCCAGCTTCGAGTCCGGAAACCTTGCAAGACAAAAAAAGTCAAATCAAATGAAATGTTTCTTATTCACATTTTTGTACATACATACAGGAATAGTGTCAAAAATGTAGCAGAGACATGAAAAACTCACATTCCAAATGCAAGAAATATACTTTGATACTGTATTTTCTTTGAAACACCAACCTATGGTGCGTATTTTAAGGTGATTGTGACTGAAGGGCAAGTGTGATGGATCAGATGAGATGTAGGTTTGTTATTGACTAATAGCACCTGGTTCATTTGTCAGAATTCATTAATTAATAGCCAAAAGACCAAAGGCAGCTGAGTTCAATATTGAACCATCAAAAAGCACTAACTTTTCTCAGGATCGAACTGGCAGCCTTCAGATTCAAAGGTGAGCTCTATAATCACTCAACAGACTTCCAAGTAATACCCATAACTAAAACTAATAATTTAGAAAAAAATTAACATTTTGCAAATAATTCTTGAATAGAACACAATTTTAAATTTACTATACACTGTTTTAATATCTTTTTAAAAATGTTATGATTGTTATGATTAACTGAAACATCTGTTCTTCCCGTTTTTCTAGCAGTTGTTTTTACAACAGCTGTCTAATGATTCAATTAGTATCATTAGTATCTTCTATATATTAATAGGCAAGCATGTTTCGTTTCCTACTTTTTTCTCAGCTCGTGTGCATCTTAGGAGAAATACACGCATACCGTTATAAACGTATAATCCTGAAAATGAGCAGAATCCTATTCCAATTCACATTGGACTCAAGGGCTACGCCCCACAGGCTTTCAAAGTTCCAATGTTAATCTTATGGAGGAAGGATAATTGATTGAATCATTAGACAGCTGTTGTAAAAACAACTGCTAGAAAAACAGGAAGAACAAATGTTTCAGTTGATGTTTTCAAACTTCTTGGATCAACTGAAATTTTTGTCGAATTTTGATCAAGAGGCGATTTCTAGTTTAACTTAAAAGACATAATTGTCCAAAAATGTACAAGCCATATACTGTAAATATTCTTAAATTGAGGAGCTGGGTGGAAGAAGGGCACTTAGTCCAAAGTGCCCTATTTCCAGAGATTGCTTTATTTGATAGCTTATTCTCAAATCTATTGGATACTGCAGGAACAACATTGATATCTGCAACATCAGCTGATCTGCACGTATCTTGTGAAGAAACTTAAGTGCCCTTCTTCCAGTGAATCACACAGGTGGTTGAGTTGTCCAGTGGTTAAAATCTACTGGTTTTTAGTTAATTATTTGTGTTTAAATGTATTTAAAGTAAATTTTAATCATCAAAATGAGTAATAGCAGTTCAAGTGAAAGTGAAAAATTAGTAGCTGAAACTGAACTTTCTGATCGGTCTTTGAAAGAAAGAAACATAGGTTATCGAAAGTTAAAAAATGAGTCTTTGTTGAAGAGAAATGTTACCAAGAAGAAAAAAGACAAGGGTGAGTCCTATCAAAATACAAAGGGTTTCGTAGTAGATGCAATAAACTTTAAATCCACACAAACGTTTTCTGTTAAAAGCTGCTTTCAAATTGTACCTATTGCTGAACAGGGCAAATTTTTTCAATCATTCTGGATAATGATGATAAAAATATGCAAGACCAAATCATTGTTGATTCGTACAAAATTTTGGTTTGGTTGTCAAAGGCTTTTTTTTTTTTTTTTTTTGTTTAGAAGGGTTAGTCCCAGCTCAATGATTTAGCTTTTCTCTTTTTAATAATCTTTATTATTTTTAAGTTTTTTTTTAACATTTTTATATTATTTTATGTTTTAGTCTAAATTTGACTTAAATAAAAGTGTTTACTATACTTTTCTAAGCGTTCTATTATTTTTCACCCTGTTCAATAAAATAAGGGTACTTTTACTTTTTAATTTTTAGTATTTTTATTTTCATTAATATAAACGTACAAGAAAAAAAGGTAAAACTTACATATTATGATACAACCTGTTTCCCGTCACGGCTTTGATTGATTGAATTTATTTGATATGTAATAAAATCTCTTTAGAGAGCAATGAAATCTTCATCCTTAAGAATTATATCAAAACATTGAAGAAGTGTAAGCAGAGCATTGGATTTTGCAAAACCTTTTCTTGGTAAGCACCAGCGAGAAAAGAGGAACGAACGTGTCTAATTTCAACACCATAGGCCATTGGCCATATAGTAATTTTTAAGACCTGTCGGGAGGGGGGCCCCTAATGGATTTCAAAAACTATATTTGCAAGACCGTTTTTAAGTGAGCTCTCCTATATGAGCATAAAGGAATGAAATCAAATCGAATGAAATCAAGGTTGGAAATATTGTAATGTTAGAAAATGAAAAACTGAAACGACTTGATTGACCTCTATTTAAAGTCAATGAACTATTACCAGGAATTGATGGCGTTATAAGACTGGTAAAAGTAAGAACAGCGAGTGGTGCTGTGTAAGCAGTCTGAGTCTTTCTAAAACCAAAACAAGATGTGGAAGAGCAGTGAAAATCCGACAAAGATATATACAATAGTGATGAAGTTAACCACACCTGGTTAACCTTGGTGAGAGAATGTCAAGAACACAAACATCTTACGCTGTAAACAGTTAACTACTTTAAATTGTAACACATGTTATAAAAATGTAAAAGGCGATACTCCACCCCACTCTCGGGCTTCGTTGGGATCGGCATTCACGGTACCCCGAACTATACTAGGGCATAGGGTTCAATGTGTTAAGAAGAGTAGAACCAATTTATATACCACATGTTACCTACTTCATGCCCGTCGGAGGAAATCATGCCACTGTAAAGCAGATTTAAATTTACGTTAGTGTATACTGTATAGCCTTGTCAATATCTGTAATTAATACTTCAGTAAAAAAAAATACCCCCCGTCGCAGCAGACCTGCGTACTCAGCGAATTTCCAAATTAGTAATATTAATTTTGACCAGCTAAACTTGTAAACAAAATTTCATCACATGCTCATAAATAGGGAAATAAATGTCTATTCTCCTTAAGATAAATATAGGAAAGAGTATGCAGGTATGCTGCCATGGGGGACACTAAAAGTAGGTTTTTAGCATAGAAAAAATTTATTTCGACCATATAAAGCCATATAGTAAGTTTCATCAATATCTGTCCATAAATAAAAGAGTTTGCCTATTCTCCATATGATTAACATGGGAAAAGAGTATGCAGGTTTGCTGCCATGATAAGTACAAAAACCAAGATTTTTTACCTTAAATGGATGAATCTCAACCAAATGAAGCTAAATACCAAGTTTCATCCAAAAATATTGGTTAATAAGTGAAATATTAACACATCCTTATTCTCCATAAGATTGACATTGGAGCCCCAAAAGACAATGTACTGTCTTTAGACTTTGTAATATCTCGGTAACCAATGGAGATAGAGCAAAGCTTCAAAATACTAAATTGTGTGTTTTTTTGAGCTAAATCCAATGGTCGAAATAAAAATTTTAAATTTTAAAAATTTACATATGAAAAATGCAAAAAAAACCCATTTTTGGGGTACAAAACCCCCCAAAACTACCCCCTTCCGGTAGGTCGATATGTCTGGTTTTCAAACTCATCTGAATAAACGTAGGATTACACATCTCTACCAAATTTGGTGTCGATCGGACCATTTTTACGAGAGTTATCGTGTCTAGGGACACATATATATATATATATACATACTATATATAAAAATTTTAATGACTATTATTTTTGGTCTCTGGGCACCTCAAAACGAAAAAGTAACATGGTCCCGGGCTTAGGTCTTACCATGAGACCTACGGTAATAGCTTATTCCCTATGGGAAATTCGCTAATACATATATATATATATATATATATATATATATATATAAATTTTAATGACTATTATTTTTGGTTTCTGGGCACCTCAAAACAAAAAAGTAACATGGTCCCGGGCTTAGGTCTTACCATGAGACCTACGGTAATAGCTTATTCCCTATGGGAAATTCGCTAAAAAAAAAAAAAACTAAAGTAGTTAGTAAAATTTTACTTCGTTAGAAAAATCTTAATTTCAAACTCTTCGTGGAATACTGTCTGACTGTGTTTCAACAGCTTAACTGTGATTACATCTTGTGTATTTTTGATATCTTAAAATTTAAACAAAACCAATGTCAACATACAATGCATAACATACTTTAATCTTTAATTTCGAGAACAGAATAGGTGACAAAAATGTGTAAATATATATGTGCATGTAACACAGTTTCAAAAGCCTTTCAAGATTAACACTTTTTAAGCAAACAGTTTGTCTGATTTACATTGTTTCAAGATGTTTAGCTGAAATTCTAACATTGCCTGAGAGGTTGATTGATTTTTAAATGGAATGGGTTTAGGTCAATATAGGGTTCATTATCAACTCATTGAAGTATGGAGTAGATATTATGAACTCACTTAGTAAGCGTGGTGAGAGTGGTGGTGTAGGTTGTCCCACCGACGTTAAGATGGACAGGAGCCAAGTAAACGTCATCCACAACAGCCCGGGGCAAACCTCTAGCTCCCAGTGATTCTGCCATGACCTACAATACATCAAATCCACCAATATACCACAATTTTTAAAAAGGTCATGTAATGTAAAAAGTATTGCACAATATACGTACACAAACGTGATTAGGGACTTAATTGACTAATGCAGTAATAACTTAAAATTTTATTATATATAATTAAAAATTAAAGCAATATTGCAGTGGTACAAATCATCATTACATTGGGTAAATAAGTGTGCGGTAAGGAAGATGAAATGTCCAAAATGTCTAAGTGTATTTTTAGATGATTTAAAATAATATTTAAAGAGTTTTCTCAGGTCTTTTACCATGTACCCCAGCTTCCCTTTGCCTTAAGTACCCCCCCCCCCCCCCCCCCATTGCAGCAGACCTGCGCACTCAGCAAATTCCCAAATTAGCCTAGTTATATTATTTTTGACCAGATGAACCTGTAAACAAAATTTCATCACGTGCTCATAGATGGCGGATCTTACACGATCAATACGGATCATGATCTAGATCGTAATAAATATTGACAGTATTGTTTATTGGGCTTGAACTTACACAGTCAATATGGATCATACATCAATATTTGACTTTACACACTCAATCTGTATCGTGATACCCCTGGTGTGCCACCCAAATACAAAGGTTTTTTAGAATCGTGCTATCTGCTGCTAAATGCAGCCTAGAGCTGTCTAATAAATAAGGTGTCATATTGAAGAAGAAAAACGATGCTAAATTTTCTTTGTTACACTTTGGTAATTATTATTTTATCAAAACCAATAGAAATCTCAGTTAAAAATCGAGAAAAACAGATAATTTTAGACAGTTATAGCTGAAATTAGAAATTTTACTAAAAACTTCTAAAACCAGAGAAGACGAGATCCGTCTTTTTACTTTTAGAAAAATTTAAGAGCCAATCTCTATCTTAATTAGGTAATTTTAAAACACAATTCCCGTCAACCTCCGCAGCCATAAAACTCGCCAAGCGCTACGGCCATGCATGGTTTGCCTGGTAGACACAGTGTAATACATATAATTTTAATTTATTATTTTTAAATTTTGTTCATCTCAAACCATGTATACATGGTCATTGTTTCAAATTTTTAATTTTTTTTATATAAAAATTATTTCCATATAGATGTTTTCTTAAGATATAAACTGAGTTTTTGATAATGTTAAAAAATTTAACTTTGTCTGTTGATTTTGAGATTTTGAATTTCTTCCAAAAGTTAACATAATTTTGCGTTAGCGTCCCTCGTGCTCCAAATAAAAGGCCAATAAAAGTTTGCTTCTCAAAACTCCATGGTAAGAAGTTCTAAAGGAGACAAAACAAAGTCTTTTGAGTAATAATAATGATAAAAAATGTAATTAAAGTCAGTGTTGTAGTGGCAAATTTTCCAATATGGGAACGCTTATTATATTGGTCAAATTCCCTTAAAATTAGGATACAATTTTCCTCAATGCGTACGATAGCAATAGCTTTGCGTATTGTAGGCTAGGCCTGTGTATTTTTAAGCTAGAACTGAATTTACTGAGGATTCAAGAATCTAACTTGGATGATTTTGCGAAAACCAAAATATATTAAGAAAAAAAAAAAAACAGTACATTTTTATATTTCGTCCTAACTAAATTAATTGTTTTACAAAAGAAGGTTGTTTCAGAAAAGATTATTAATTAATTTATTAACTATTTTTATGTACGTTAACGTCCAAAATAACAACATACATAAACTAATTTTTAAATGACATATTTCTATACAAGTAAAAGCAGAGAACTAAAATAAAATGAGGAAAAACAGAGTAATTAATTACAATGAAAGTTCATTGACAGATTGACAAAATCATGCTCATAAGTAGTCGGCAAATGCATCCTCTTCCGTAGTGGTCTTATGTTTTTTATTTTGTTGCTTAGTGAAGAACGACAGGAGTGTTTTTGAATTATTTGTGTATATTCCATAATACACTGAACTGAGGCAACTAATTTAGAACACACTTCAGTTTATTAGTAGATTATTAATTAATAAATTATTAGTTAATAAATCAAATCAAATCAACTCAAAACTAAATAAACAAACAGGGGAGGGTTGGGGAGGGACGGGAGAGTGATGCCAACCACGTATGGTATACCGTACCCTGTGCACAATACAAAGTTCAAGCAAGAGTGAGGTTATCCTTGGAAACAAATAGATTAAAATCATGTTTACAAATGTTTGTTAAGTATTACATTTTATTATTGATATAAAATATATTTTTTATTTTTATACTGTTTGATTTGTATTAAAAATATATTAGCTATTTTCCCGGATTTTCCCTGAACGGGGCACTAGGATTTTCCCGGGTTCTTGAAAACCAGAGTGGGAACGCCGTTCCCACGCGTTCCCGCACCACTACACCACTGATTAAAGTTAACAAAACTTTAAAAAATTATTTTTTTATTATTTTAAGCTTAGGATTGGGACATTTTATATTGTAGGCTATGTTATTTATAAGAAACGCTTTAAATACCAAATACCATGATGGAATTACATACTTTAAAAGTTACATTTGTTTTTTCCTTCTTAAAACACGTGTTTTCGTTATGCTTATAATTGAGGTTGTGCATCCAATTTTTGGCCTTAAACTTTTATTAGGTGGTAAATATGACTAAAATTTTAATTTTTTAGTTTTTGACAACTACTTTAAGGGTAATTGAGGTCAGCAGTACTGAAATCTACATATTTTGGTACAATTCTCAAAAGAAACCTATTTAATTTATAAAGTAAAAATGTTGGTAGTGTATAAAATTAATTCATTTTTAAAAACAAACATAAATTTAATTACAAAAAAATTAAAATAAAATTATTTTACTGGAGAATCATTTTTAATCTCCTTAGATTTGTACAAAGTTTGTTCTTAAATGCAAATAATTTCTGCAAAAATGACAAATTATCTCCAGAGAATTGAACGACGGATATTTGTAAAACGCTTGCGCCTCAAGGGTAGGCCACCCGCGTTTTAAACCAATACAAAGCATGAAAAAATGCAACACCAGCGGCGAAATAATGTTGATACCATAAATAAAATACAAATCAGATACATTAAATGAATCATTACTCATGAATAGATGAATCATTTATTCATTTATTTATTCATTATTCATTTATTCATTAAGTTTTGTAACCTTTATGTGGGACCTATCGGAGGTGGCCCAAAAATAAGTTTGCAGGTTGGTAAGAAAAAAATCAGTTACGCCACTGATACTCATCTAATTATTTTGAATAGTTAACAAATAATTAGGTGGGTAGGCAGGAGGTGGTATGAATAATCTAATGTATTTATCATTTGTATATGCATTTTAATATTGTTAGGCTACCCCTAAGACAATGAAAAAATTTGGTGTGAATATTTTTGTTACTAGGTCGGGCAACTTCGGCGGCCTACCGCGAGGGCGCTGAGGGCGCCCGAGAAGGAGGGCACACCGGGACACGTCCCGTTGTCCCGGTGGGCCAGTCCGGGCCTGACCACATCTAGGTTTTTCGCAGGGTTGACATGCATCCATTTTTGTTCTGTCGGAACCATATTCTCTTTTTACCCCATCAATTTCATTAAATTTGTGTTTAGACAAGATATTTTCTAGATTGGGAGGTTTTTGAAAATAACTTTAGGGATTGTTGAAAATAAATTTTTAGTGTATGGGGAATTCTGGGGAATGGGGAAAGATAATTTTAAAATTTTATTCATTTTGTGAAGGCCTGGGTTATACTGGGTTATGAAATTTGGGTCACTAAAGTTCAAACAGACCTGTTTCTTTACTTCCAGTTGTAGCTAAAATATTTGAAAAGGTAGCATACGACAGACTGGCATTTTTCCTCGAAACTAATAATAAATTAGATAGTTATCAGCATGGATTTAGAAAAAAATAAATCTACAGTAACAGCAGCAGTCAGTTTTATTGAATCAATTATAAATTCAATAGATAAAGGAGAAAAAGTTGTTGGCGTTTTTATGGACCTTTCCAAGGCTTTCGATAGCGTTTCCCACATTTTATTATTTTCAAGACTTCAAGAACTAGGAATCAGAGGTGTTGCATTGGAATGGTTCAAATCATACTTATCAAATAGCAATATGTTGAAATAACCCATGTCATCAAACACAACCAAATTGTCAAGTTCACATCCAAGTTAAACAGAGTCAAAACCGGTGTTCCCCAAGGATCAAATTTAGGGCCACTCCTTTTTTTGTGTTATTTAAACAATATAGGAGAATCCTTAAGTTTTTATCCGTCTTCCAGTCTATATCTGTATGCTGATGACTCTAACTTAAAAATATCTGGCAAATCACAAGAGGAAATTGAAATACTTGCAAATACAGAGGAAATTGAAATACTTGCAAATACAGAATTAAATAGTATAGAACAATTCTTTGATAACCTCAAATTAAGTCTAAATCCAAATAAAACCAAAGGCATTTGTTTCAAAACAAAAAAAAAGTAAAAATCACATCTCCCCTATTATAACCGTAAAAAGTGAACAAGTAGAACTGATTGAAGAAACTAGATTTCTAGGCATAATAATCGATAATAGCCTGTCTTGGGATGGGCATGTAAATTATGTTTTAAATAAAGGTAATTCCGGTTTATTTGCCATCAGAAAGATGTCAAAATTATGTAACCCAGATATTTTGCACACTATTTACTTTGCTCTCATTCATAGTTACATTGCATATGGAATAAGTATTTATGGTTCCACAACAAAGGAAAATTTGAATGAAATATTAAAAATTCAAAAAAAAAGCAATTAGAATTATCTTACAACTAAAATATCAAGATTCGGCAAGGGAATATTTCAAACAATTAAAAATTATGACGGTTCATGGACTTTATATTTTTGACACAATCATGTATGTAAAGAATAATCATAACGATGAATTCATACCAATGCACCAATATAACACAAGAAGGAAAATTGAACCTCTTCCCAAACACAGATTAGAAATTTTCAAAAATAAAACGTCTTATGTAGGTAAACGATTTTTAGAAAGAATCCCAGATCATATTAAAAACGAAAGTTGTCAAACAAAGTTTAAACAAAAGTTAAAAGCACATTTAATAGATTCTGATTCAGCAATATATGATTTGAGTGAATTTTAAAGAAGTAAATAGCTTAATTGTTTCATTTCATTATTTATTATTATTATTATTATTATTTTGCAATGAGGAACTGTTAGTGTTATTTGACACTGGTTAGATGTTTTATTGTTTGGTTTTATCTTCTGAATATTATGTTTTATCTATTTTATAATGCTTTGTTTCTTGTAGTATTGGATAAATACTGACACTATTCTATGTATACTCCTGTATCATAATGAATAAAGAACTTTGAATCTGAATCTGAATCATATTGTAAAGTTCGGATTGTCATGTCAGATAACTCTGAAACTTTTGTACATCAATAAATTGCGAAGACATATGAAAAAGAAACTTTATAATACAAAATAAAAAGGCATAGTTTACTTTATAACTGAAAGTAGTCAGTGTTAGCCTATCATTGTGGATTCAACCAGTACTCGTCAAAACTACCCCCTTTACTGGGAGGAGGGGGTGGGGATGATAGAAAGTAGCGTGTGAAGAACAAATTATGGATGACACTGCTAACACCCAATAAATACTACTAGAGATCGCCTCCTGATCGAAATTCGACCAAAATTTCAGTTGATCTGTACCCAAGAAATTTAAAACATTAACTGAAACATGTGTTCTTCTGTTTTTTCTAGCAGTTGTTTTTAAAACAGCTGTCTACAATCAATTATTCTTCCGTGTTAAGATTAACATTGAACTTTGAAAGCCTGTGGGGCGTAGCCCTGGATTCCGATGTGAATTATAATGGGATTCTGCTCATCTACAGGACACTACCGCTCTAACGATATACGCGGATTTCTCCTACGATGCACACGAACTGAGAAAAAAGGAGGAAACTAAACATGCTTGCCTACTATTATATAGATTTTTTTGGCCGAACCGGACATTATGACAGCTATGCGAGCTCTCAAGGGTTAAAGCCGAAGACATCTGTACTGGTTAAGTTAAATTTCCCCTTTGTTTAA
This sequence comes from Neoaliturus tenellus, assembly GCA_030545055.2. NCBI lineage: Eukaryota > Metazoa > Arthropoda > Insecta > Hemiptera > Cicadellidae > Neoaliturus > Neoaliturus tenellus. The sequence continues at coordinate 178,650,550 of CM061534.1, read as the reverse complement.
CATACCATACCATTGTTTATAATTGCTTTTTGTCTGTTATTAATTTTTTATAAATATTTATTCTATCTGTTTGTAGATATTGTTATTTCATTTATCTGTTATCTATTGTTAATTTGAGATATATCGAACCTTAATATATCGAAATCCTCGATGTAACGAAGTTTTCTCATTCCCCTTGAACCTGCCTATCCATCTGTTATTTCTACCCTCTATATATCGACGTATTAGAGAGGATAACCTCAATATAACGAACTTTTGGAGTGCTGATGTACGACCTAACCACCTCTACATATCAAAGTTTTGACTGAAAAACCTCAACATATCGAAGTTAAAATAAGAACAACAAGTTGAATCATTGAACTCATCCATTTTCTTTCATGTTGCAACCTGTCACTCTACAGACGTTGCCTTTTGCCGGGGTTTGTGTTCGCAGCGCTGTTCTTGTTTACCGCATTTGCAGTTAATTTATAGTGTTAGTGTTGTTCCATTCACTATCCAAAGTGTCCCTTAAGTAGCCGTAAGCATTTTGTTTAAATGCATTTTACCTACATTATATTCTTGTTAGTAGGACTACTAATTTTACAACCCCTATGGTTACTGCATGTATAAGAGTCAAAACGTCTTGTAATCCCCATCGATGTTTTAAAACAATTTTGTGTGTTTGCAGCACTGTTTAGTTTTTTGCGTCACCATTCATAGTCATTGTTCCAATCAGCTCGTGATGAAAAAGGGTTCATAAACAACTTATAATAATGTTACAGTGGACTGTTATATTCGTTTGTGTTATAGCCAATTAATTGTTGGTTATGTAACCACAGTAAAGCACAT